>QJPP01007626.1:0-600000 GCA_003996215.1 Jaltomata sinuosa | reverse complement strand
TACAAAAGTAAATAGCCATAAACTAACTAGGATCATAACTAGCCCTCAAACTATGAGGACTCACCAACACTGACTAGAAATGGCCTACAGTCTCTAGTCACATGCCTGAGAGAGGGAACCTGAATCTGCATCATCAAGAGGATGCAACGCAAAATATGCGTCAGTACTATAGGATGTACCAAGTATGTGATATATGCAAAATCTGAAGTAAACATGCTAAATATACTATAAAGTTGGTTTCATGCTAGAACCATAAAACTGAGATGTAATGACTCAATGCAATATCATAAGCTGAAAACAAAATCATAGGTAGTAAGTCTGAAATCTGAGCAAGAGTCAAATATATTTTAAAATATGAAACTACTTCTGTGGGAGGTTCTCTAACCGCCATAGACCATATGAGCTATATGGAATCCGATGTATTCGCCCCATCGAAAGGATCCAATATACCTTGCTAGGGTATAAAGGCATAACTAGTGTGATCACGGTGTCTGATGCCCACAGAGGGAACTTAAAGAACCTACGGTGACACATAGTTTTTTGGATATACAAGGGGTACGCTCACCCAATCCAACTCGGTGCTCAATACTACTCCCAAAATATACTTATAACTCAACTTATTCTAGTGACATATCTAATGCCAAATCTGTTTGAAAAGTATACGGGTATATCTAATACCATGCAATTCACATAGCTTAGGTAGACATATCTAGATGCCAAACCTTTCATAAAATGCAGAGGCATATCTTATGTCATATAATTCATACTTCAAAATCCTTAAAAACTTAGCATAGCCATTATTCAAAACATACCTTTCTTTCTAAATTCATAACTTGAAGAATTAGGCATGCAATTTCATGCTAATAGAGGCCATGTTATCTAAACATGCTAATTTTGCTTGAAATCATGCAATTCAATTCAATGGAATTATGCTAGAATTTATCTTTAATACATGGGCTTTTGAAATCAATTAGGAAACCTCAATTAAAACATAAATAAGCAATGAAAAACCATGAATTGAAGCTTTAAAAATGAACCAATAACTTTTCCCCAAATTTGGATCAAACCCTAATTTCATAAGTTCCTAAATCAAAATAAGAATTTGGGGTTTTGGGCACAAGGGTGAAAGGAACCCATTGTTGAATACCCACATACCTTAATTGAAGCTAACCCAACTGAAATTGAAAAGAAAAGGAGGCTTGAACTTAGAGCTTGAGACTTAGAGCTTGAAGGAATTCCTTTCCCAATTTGGTAGATGAATGAGAGATAATGAGAGCCTTAGACTAAATGGGGTAGAAACCCTACTAAAAGTGGTCAAAATGACCTCACTTAGGAATTCAAGAATAGAGGAAAAGACCAATTTACCCCTGACTTAAGTTCAAAAAATGCAGGAAAATATCGCCTCACAGGCTGCCCGACGGGCGTCGTGCTGACGACGGCCCATCAGCCAAGGCATCGGGTAAGGGTACTTGGGGTTTGGGTCTGCTGGACAATTCTAACGATGAGCTCCCATGGCCCATCGCGACTGTGACGCTTGTGTGGTTGCCTGTCGAGGAAGGACAGACAGGGGAAAGAATCCCTGGGTCAATCTGACGGCTTGTTCCCATGGGTCATCATACCCACAACGCCCGTGGCCTAGCCCGTCGGGGAAACTAAGGTGATGATGGAAAGAACTGCTGGGAGATCTTGACGGCGGGTTCCCATAGGCTGTCGCACCTGCGATGCCCATCGTGACCACCCCTCAGGCTGAGGAAAACTTGGCACAATCTCATTGTTTGGTTCCCATGGGGCACCCCATGGGCCGTCTGAGCTATGATGCTCGTGGCGCTGCCCATGGTGACCTACAGTTGTAGAAAATGCAGAAAAATCAATGGATTCAGAGTTTGATAGCTGGTTCAGATTACGGGGTGTTACAGTTAGTAGAAATAGGTGTTTGCTAATTAGCCTGAGTGGCCATGGCATGTGCTAACATCTGGATGGCATTCTTGAACTTCATTAGTGACCTCGTGGTCTGAAACTGGAGGATTAGCATTTCAAGTATTGGCTCGGCGAGGAGGCATGGCATGGTAGGGAGGCATAATTCGAAACACATAAAGATTGTATTAGAAAGGAGTAATAGAGCTAAATTCTATTGCACGACATTGATCATGAAAGAAGTGAAGTTTTTCCTAAAACATCTCGTAGTCTCCCTCTTATAAATGTGGTGCGCTTCACACTGATGAAAGATACTCTACTCAATATGGCTTTCAGACATCCTAGGACTCTTGAACCTGATGCCCTGATACCAAGTTTGTCACACCCCGAGGCTACCCCCTAGATGTAACACGGGACCCGAGATCACAAGTGATCCCAAGTTAACCCTTGGTCTTAGCATGACTTAAACATAATAGATAATCTTAGAGGAAGCAATAAACTGAAGTGATAAGCGAACTAAATCATCATATAGATCAAGGTCTAGAAGTATCAAAATCCAACACCACAAATACTGAATATCTAGCTATGTATGAAAAGCCTCTAAACTGACATAATGAGTTGCTAGGACAAGACCCCAGCTAACTTCAAGTACTGAAAGAAAGACACTAAGATACCTAAACTGATACAAGTCCTCGAAGGATGAGGACTCACCAATCTAGACTGGAAATCCTGCTAGTCTCTAGCCACGAGTCTGAGATCGAGAGCCTGAATCTGCATCATAATAGGATGCAACACATGAAGTATTCGTCAGTACTATAGGATGTACTGAGTATGTGAGATATGCAGAATCTGTAGTAAATATGCTAAAAGTGTGCTTGAGACTCAAATCATATGATAATAGTAAAATCTGTAATGCAATGACTCAATGCAATATCATAAGCTGAAAACATACTTACAATCATAAGTAGTAATAGAAAGTTTGAAATCTGAAAGCAAGAGCCAAATATATTTAAAAGCTTGAAACTATTTCTGTGGGAGATTCTCATAACCAACATAGACCATGTGAGCTACATGGAATTTGATGTATCCTCCCCATCAAGAGGACCCAATATATCTTGCTAGGGTATAGAGGCATTACTGGCGTGATCACAATTTCTGATGCCCAACTGAGTGGCTATATGAACCTAAGGAGGCATGTAGTTTTGGGACTTAGGGTACTCTCACCCCATCCAAATCGGTGCTAAATACTACTCCCAAAATATACTTTAGCTCATATATATATACTAGGGCATATCTAATGCCAATTGATCATAGTTCAAGGACATCTTTAATGCCAAAGCTGTTTGAAGAGCATATGGTCATATGTGATGTCATGCCATTCTTAAATCATAAGTCTTAAAAGATTAGCATAGCCATAATTCAAAAAATACTCTTTTCTAAATCCATAACTTGAAGAATTAGGCATGTAATTTCACAATACCTGAGGTTATGTTATCTAAACATGCCAATTTTAATTAAAAATATGCAATTGGGTAAAATCATGCTAGAAATCATTCTTAATACATGGGATTTTGAAAAAACTTGAGAAATCTCATATAAATCATGGGTAAAAGGTTAGAAACCATTAATTGATGCTAATAAACTGAATTCAAAATAATTTCATAAATTGGGTAAGAACCCTAATTTTTTAGTTTTATAAATCCAAAGTAAAATCATGGGTTTGGGGCATAAGAGTGAAAGTAATCCCTTATTGAGTATCTACATACTTGAGGTTGAAGCTTTTTTAATCTACAGATTGGGGATGAAGACTTGAAGACGGAATCCTAACTTGGAGCTTGGGAGAATTTGAGTTCCTTTTCCCCTTTTAGAACTTGAATGACAGATTGTGAGAAGACTTAGGCTAATTGGGGTTAAAATCCTTCTAGAATTGTCCAAAACAATTTTACTTAGGAGTTAAAAGAGTGGAAAATTACAAAAATACCCCAAGGATTTAATTCTGGAAAACTGCTTAAAAACCTCGGCTTCAGGTTCCACGGGTGAGGTCTACGGATCGTAGACTGAACCACGAACCATGGTTGCCTCTCATGGTTTCTGACCTAAATGACCAGCTGCAGGTCTGAGTTCCACGAGAAGGGTCTACGGCTCATGGATTGATCCACAGACCGTAGAAACCCCTCGTGGATTCAAAGGAAAAAGCTGAGCCTCAGTTTGAGTTCCATGACCTGTGGAACAAGCCACCACTCGTGAACCCCTCTCGTGGTTCTCAGACCTGAGGAGGGATCTGCAGAAAAGTTTCTACGAGTCTATTCCACGGCTCGTGCTTCAGTCCACCGCTCGTGGTCTGGGCTCGTAATTCCTGAAAAGTTTAATATTTTTCATAAATCCAAGTTTAAAAGCTGGTTCAAATTCTAGGGTGTTACATTTGTAGTTCCTGGTAAAGAAAGAAAAGTTTGCAAAGTTATTAAGTTACTTTATGGACTAAAACAAGCACCTAAACTCTAGTATGCAAAATTTGACCAAACAATGTTGGAAAATGGATTTAAGATCAATGAGTTTGATAAATGTGTTTACATTAAAAACACTCCAAATCATCAAGTCATTGTTTGATTATATGTTGATGACATGTTGATCATGAGTAGAGACATTTTGGACATAAATTCTAAGAAGCGTATGCTGGCTAGCAAATTTGATATGAAAAACTTAGGAGTTGTCGATTTGATCTTAGGGATTAGAAATCATATAACTCAACATGGTCTAGAATTGTCACAGTCTCATTATATTAAAAGAGTACTTAAGAAATTCAAGTATTTGAATTTTAATATTGCAAGGACACCAATTGATGTAAGCTTTTCACTTCAAAAGAATGAAGGTTAAAGTGATTCACGATTGGATTATGCTCGAGTGTAGGGAAGTTTAATGTATGTTATGAATTGTATGTGACCAGCTATAGCATGTGCTATTATTAAGCTGAGTCAGTTCACAAATAATCCTAATAAAATCATTAGATGGCAATGAAATGAGTTTTTGGATATCTAAATGTAATGACCGAGTACGTCATTATGGGTAAACCTTTCGTGCCAAGTTTTGGGTTAGAAAAGTTCTGGGTTTGGGAGTTGGAAATTTTGTGCTAAGCTAGTCTCGGCTGGTTTTGGAGCAAGGTTTGGTCTAGGGTAATCCGAGTGAAGATTGGGTGATGTATCTTTTATTGAGCTAGTTTTTCCATTAGTTAAGGCGTTAAGGAGTCCGGGGACTTTTTGGAAACGAATTGGTAATTAGAACTCCCGGTATTTAGGTTGACGTAAAGGGGTTATTCCGGAACGTCAAGATTTAAGGTGTGTTGTCAAATGGGCACTTTTGTGAGATTTTCTGAGATTTTGCCTCACGTAAACTTCCATAGCGGTTGACACTGCGCTACCATATAACGGTATAATTTCCACTATAGCAAAAGTCAATGACGGTCAACACCGCTATAACAGTTGGTTTCACTATGAAGGCGCTGCTATAGCGGTGTACGGACCGCTATAGCATACTGCGTCAGGATTTAATGAAGAAACTTTCCCAAAACGTTCAGTTTTTCCTCAAGAGCATTTTGGAGAAGGGCAAGGGTAATTTGGGCGACTTCAACTTCATTTTCACCATTTTTTGAACCAAAGGTAAGGATATTGCTCCCCTAACTTAATGCTATGTTTCCTACGTAGAAGAATTGATAGTTAAGGGGTTGGGGGAAGGTTTGGATTGACCTAGGAATGGTAGAATTCAGGGAAAAAGGGGATTTTAGTGCGTAGAAGTTCTTGGGTCTTGAATATTATTATTGGGTTGTGATCAATTCACCTTATTTCAGTTAATGTATCCATAAAAATGATAGATTTAGGTGAATTAACGGTGGGAAAGCCCGGAGATGGGTGGAATGATCATAAGTTGGCTTGGGAATTGGTATTTGAGTATAATTCGGGTAATTATTAGGCCATGTTGACTGATTTTAGTATATCTTGTAATCATTTTTAGACCAAGAACAAGCAAAGACTTTGGAAAATGGGAAGGCTCCGGTCCAGTAGATCTTTTGAGTTATTCGAGGTAGATGATAGCTACTATTTTTCCCAATATGCAATATGTGTTCATGTACTATCATTTAGTATTATATGAGTTTGTGTAACGACCGGGGTCCATCATTATACGTAGTCCAATCGTGCCAAGTTTTAGAGTTAGAAAACTCTGGATTTGGGAGTTTGAAATTCTGGGCTAGGCTAGCCTCGACCAGTTTTGGAGTGAGGTAGAGTCTAGGGAAATCCAGGTAAGGATTGGTTTATGTGTCTTGTTTTGAGCTAGTTTCCCACGTAGCCAAGACATAAAGGAGTTCGGGGAACTTTTCGAAATTGAATTTGGGTAAGTAGAACTCCCAGAATCGCATTTGATGTGAACGGGTTATTTCGGGTCATCGGGGAAAGCAAGTGTGTTGTATAATAGACAAAACTGGGAGATTTCCGGAAATTCTATCTGTGACATGCGCAACGGTCCGCCGTAGCGAGCTCTGCTATAGCGGTGGAAAATACCGCTATAGCGGTGGTCAAGGCGGTCAACACCCACTTAAGACCGCTATAGCGGAAGTCATCCGCTATATCTGGACCGCTATAGCGGAGCGGGGACCGCTATAGCGGGACGATGGGTTTTTATGCAGAAACTTCCCCAAAATAGTTCAGTTTTCTACAATTCATTTTGGAAGAAGGGCTAGGCGATTCCAGGCGTTTTTCTTTCTTTTTTCGTCGAAATTCTTCCCTAAGGTAAGGTTCTTGTTCCCCAATCTTTGGAATACATTTCCTATGCGGTAGAATTGCTAGGAGGGAACTTGGGGAAGGTTGGAATGACCTAGGAATGGTAGAATTCGGGGAAGAAAGGGGATTCCAAGCATGTACATTCTTGGGTGTTGATAAAAGTATATTTTTATGATCATAGGTTGGTTAATTCTCTGTTTTTACCCATAAAAATGATAGAACTAAGATAATTAACAGTGGGAAAGCCCAGGAAAAGGGTGGGATGATCATGGGTGGCCTGGAGTTTGGGGATTTGGTATAATCCGAGTAATGTGCAGTTCTTGTGTGTTAATTGTATGTACTGTGTGTTGTTTTAGACCAAGAACGAGAGAGGAATCCGGAACACAGGAAAGCTCGGGTTGAATAGATCTTGGATCATTTCGAGGTAGGTGATGGCTTACAATTTTTGTGAATGTTGTATATTCTTGTACTCATATCTAAGTGATTGTATGAATTACATTGCTTAGGGAAACTGTGTAGAATGTCTAAGATTCCTGCTTTATAGTCTGTGATTTGAACGGTATTTGCTTGTTGGTTTACAAGTTGTGTGCTCATGCATTTGACTGTGGATTATTGACATTTGGTTAGCTCGGGTACCATGCCAGGGACAGGTATAACAATTAGTTGGCACGGGTACCACGTCTGGTATGGGTTTACTTTTGTTGCATCATAACATTGTTATTATTGTGTTGGATTGATTGATATTGGTTCCATGAGTAGACCGGGTTGCTTATTGAAATGTGTTATTGGTTTGGTGGTCCTTGAGAGGCCATGGAAATTCTGGTTAACTGTTGTGTTGGTCTTGGTTTAGGCTGGGTTGTTCATTGATATTTGTGTTGGTCTTGGTTTAAGCTGGATTGATTCAAGGTACATGTGTGTAGTCTAGAGGGGATCCCAGAGTGGGTATTTGCTAGAAGGAAAGGTATAGTTAATGGTATATGGTTGTGGCTTAGAGTTAGGTGGTGGATTTCATACGGGAACAGGCTAGGTAGAGACTGGTAGTCTAAGTATGTCCGTGGCTATTTATGCATGTTTTCCATACCTTATACTTGATATTGTTGTACTGTTATACACTGTTTATTTAGAAACTGGCAATGATCCTACCAGTACACAGTGGTGGTGTACTGATACTGCACTTGCTTATCTTTTGGTGAGTACAGGAAATCTTCCAGCGGCTAAGACGCGACCTCACCTTTAGCGCCGATGATTTCTGACTTTCAAGGGGGAGCTACTTGATTCGAGCTACCTTGGGTTATCTTTAGAGTTTCAGTCCACTTGTTTCAGACTTAAAACTAATTCGTATTTTCTTTTGGAGTTTCATCCTCGTATTCTAGATATTGGTATTAATGTTTGGTACAATGACTTTTAGTTCCTAGGTGGGATTTTCCGCAGGTTAACGATTATTCTACAGTTTTTGCTTATTTTGATTGCTAGTTTACTTTCAGTTGCTGGTTTTAGGCTGTTAGTCTAGGCAAAAGGTTGAACTCTATTGGTTCGCTCATCCAGGGGTTGGGTGGGTGACACTTACGATAGGTTGGGTCGTGAAAAAGATAGTATCAAAGCCTAGGTTCGTTGATCTCGTCGTACCAAACAGGTCTAGTAGAATCTTACGGAATGGTGCGGAGACGTCCGTACTTTTCTTCGAGAGGCTATGGGGCTTTAGGAAAAACCATCTCTTCCTTCTTTCCTTCATGCTATAACTCGATTCTAATTGGTATCTGGTGATACAAATTGGTATCTAACCTCATTCATTCTTCTGTCCACAGATGGTTTCTACAAGGAATAATGGAGCAAGGCCAGCGGTCCCAACAGCAGGCTCGGCAGTTCGTGACAGAGGTAAGGGAAGGGGTATGGGATGAGCTGGAGCCACACCCGCTAGGGGTGGAGCTTGAGCTACTGTTGCACGTGAGGTAACCCCTCCCCCACCTCAGGATCATGTGGCTGAGGATGTAGAAGAAGTGGTTGTAGGGGATGGAGGGGCTCAAGAGGAGGCAGCACCAGTTGGGGGTGCAAGCCTTCTTACTATGACACCGGAAGCTTTTAAGCAGGCTTGGGATATTCTGAGTGGGTTGGTTGGTACTGGAGCCATACCCGCAGCTTATGCAAATCAGGCCTTGGATACTCATCCAGCGGTTACTACAATACCCAAGATGGACGCAGCTATAGGCACAAATGATCTCCTCAGGCCAATGTTAGGCCCAATGATGACAGGGAATGAGCATGAGATGCTGACTAAGTTCCTTAAGCCGAAACCTCCGACGTTTCAGGGTACAGATAAGGAGGATGCCTATGAGTTCATCCTGGATTGCCATGAGAGGTTACACAAGTTGGGTATTGTACGTCAGCATGGGGTTGAGTTTGTCACTTTTCAGCTACAGGGTGATGCCAAGCAGTGGTGGAGGTCTCATGTTAAGTGTCGGTCTTCTATTCTACCTCCACTGACTTGGGAGCAGTTTCATGCGTTGTTTCTAGAGAAGTACATTCCTCTTACTTTGAGGGACCGGAAGAAGGATGAGTTTCTGAACTTGGAGTAGGGTAGCATGTCAGTCTCAGGTTATAAGGTTAAGTTCCATACGTTGTCCATTTTGCTACACAAATGTTGGGTTCCGAGGAGGAACGGGTCCGGTTGTTCGTCAAGGGTATGAATAGTGAACTGTAGGTATTGTCAGTGTATATGACTTCTTCAGGAAAGGGATTTAATGATGTGGTGGATTATGTGAAGAAGATTGAGGGAGTCAGGCAAGCGGGGTAGGCTAAGGCTTTAGCCAAGAAGCCTCGGAATGAGGGAAACTATGGTGGTTCATACTCTAGGGGCTAGCATCAACAGGCTTACCCGACCCGTCCTATTCAGTCAGCTCTGCCGGCTACTATAGATTGTCGTCAGGGAGCTCAATTTTCAGCTCCTATAGGCCAGGAAGCATCCTATACATCAGCTAGTAGACCTACTCTTGACCATGGTTGCTTCCATTGTGGTGAGCTGGGCCACTTTAAGAGGGAATGTCCACATAGGCAGACAGGTAATCAGGGTCAGCAGCAGACTAGAGTAGTGGTTCCGGCAGGCAGAGGTGGTAATGTTAGGGGTCGTCCACAGGGTGGGCGAGGTAATTTTTAGGGAGTCTGGGGAGACCGAGGGAACGGCGGCGCAGGCAGGGGTACGGCACAGCCAGCCCAGGAATTTTCCGGATTGATGATCGGGCTTATTGCTATGCTTTTCCAGGGAGGACCGAGGCGGAAGCCTCAGATGCAGTGATCACAGGTACTATTCTTGCCTATGATAAAATGGCTTCGATATTATTTGACCTAGGCTCTACGTATTCTTATGTGTCTGTGAGTTTTTCTTTAGGGCTGGGTTTGACTTGTGATATCCTTGATTCCCCTATCTATGTTTCTACCCCAGTTGGAGAGTCGGTGATTGTGACTCATGCATATCGTGAATGTTCTGTTGTGTTTGTGGGGTTACATACTTGGGTAGACTTGGTAATTTTGGATATGACTGATTTTGATATTATTTTGGGTATGACCTGGATATCTTCTTATCATGCTGTGTTGAACTGTAACACCAAGACTGTGGCTCTAGAGATTCCGGGTAAGGATAGACTAGAGTGGGAAGGTGTGTACTGGCCTAAGCCAGTTAAGATAATATCATTTGTCTGGGCTAGGAAGATAGTGGGGAGGGGGTGTCTAGCCTTCTTAGCTCATCTCCGGGATGATAGTGTGGATTCCCCGCCTATTGAGTCAGTTCCAGTGGTTTTCGATTTTTTAGAGGTGTTTCCAACGGACTTGCCTAGTATGCCTCCGGACAGGGATATAGATTTTTGTATTGATTTGGAGCCAAGCACTCATCCCATTTCCATTCCTCCGTATCGTATGGATCCAGCAGAGTTAAGAAAACTTAAGACTCAGCTGCAAGAACTCCTAGATAAGGGATTTATACGTCCCAGTGCTTCACCTTGGGGTGCTCCAATTTTATTTGTAAAGAAGTAGGATGGTAGTATGCGGATGTGCATAGATTATAGGCAGTTGAACAAGGTGACCATCCGGAATAAGTACCCTCTACCCCGTATAGATGATTTGTTTGACCAGCTTCAGGGTGCATCAGTGTTCTCAAAAATTGACTTGAGGTCGGGGTACCATCAGTTAAAGATTAGACCCGAGGATATTCTGAAGACTGCTTTTCAGAATCGGTATGGACATTACGAGTTTCTAATAATGTCGTTAGGTTTGACCAATGCGCCGGCAACATTAATGAGTTTGATGAATGGGGTGTTTAAGTCTTACTTGAATTTCTTCGTTATCATGTTCATCGATGATATTTTTATCTACTCTAAGAGTAGGGATGAGCATGCTAATCATCTTCGTATTGTGCTTGATATCTTGAGACACCAAAAACTTTATGCAAAATTCACTAAGTGCGAGTTTTGGATGACTTCTGTGGCATTCTTGGGGCATGTAGTGTCAGAAAAAGGGGTGATGGTGAATTCCCAAAAAATTGAGGTAGTCAAAAGTTGGGTTCGGCCTAGCTCTGTGATAGAGGTGAGGAGTTTTGTTGGGCTCGCGGGGTACTACTGGAGATTTGTTAAGAATTTTGCTTCTCTTGCTACTCACCAGACCAGGCTGAAACAGAAGGAGGTACCATTCATATGGTCCGACAAATGCGAGTAGAGCTTCCAAAAGCTCAAGACACTTTTGACCACAACCCCTATTTTGTCCTTGCCGGTTGAAGGTAAAGACTTTATAGTTTACTGTGATGCTTCACATTCTGGTATGGGTGCTGTGTTGATGCAGGATAGGAATGTGATAGCCTATGCATCCAGGCAGTTGAAAGCGCATGAGAGGAATTACCCAACTCACGATTTAGAGTTGGCAGCGGTGGTTCTTGCATTGAAAGTTTGGAGACTCTACCTTTATGGTGTCAAGTGTGAGGTATTCACAGATCATCGCAGTCTGCAGCATGTTTTCACTCAGAAAGATTTAAATCTGAGGCAGAGGAGGTGGATGGAGCTATTGAAGGATTATGATGTGACCACTCAATACCATCCGGGTAAGTCTAATGTGGTGGCAGACGCATTAAGCCATAAAACTGTTAGCATTGGTATCTTGGCTTGTTTGGGAGTGTCCAAATGACCACTAGCTAAGGAGATTCAGGCTTTGGAGGCCAAGTTCATGCACTTGGGTGTTTCAGATCAAGGTGGATTGTTGGCCAGCATTGAGGTCAAGGCCACCTTCATAGAGGAAATAAAGGCGAAACAGTTTCAGAATCCGAAACTGGGTAAGTTGCGAGGTAAGGTAATATCTGGGGAGTCCAGAGACGTTATGTTAGACTCTGGTGAAGTGTTGCATTTAAGGGAGAGGATTTGTGTTCCTCAAGTCTATGGTATAATTCAGAGAATCTTAGCGGAAGCCCATGGTTCGCGGTACTCAATTCATTTGGGTGTGACCAAAAAGTACAGGAACTTGAGGCAGCATTACTGGTGGCCCGGGATGAAAAGGGACATAGTGGATTTTGTGTCCAAATGTCAAAACTGCCAGTAGGTGAAGTATGAACATTAGAGACCTGCAGAGCTACTTCAGAGAATGCCAATTCCAGAGTGTAAGTGGGAAAGAATAGCCATGGACTTCGTGGTAGGTCTTCCCAAGACATTGGGGAAGCATGACTCAATTTAGGTCATTGTTGACAGGCTGACCAAGTTTGCTCATTTCATTTCGGTCAGGGTAGATTAAAATTTTCAGTAATTGGCTAAGATCTACGTGAAGGAGATTGTGAGACTGCATGGGGTACCACTGTCCATCATTTTAGACAGGGGTATGCAGTTTACTTCTAAGTTCTGGGGAAAGTTACATGAAGAGTTGGGTACATAACTCACCTTTAGCACAACCTTCCATCCTCAGACTGACGGTCAGTTGGAAAGGATGATCTAGGTATTGGAGTACATGTTGAGAGTATGTGTGATGGACTTCGAGGGTCATTGGGACCAGTTTCTACCGTTGTACGAATTCTCGTACAACAATAGCTACCACTCCAGTATTGATATGGCACTGTTAGAGGCACTGTATAGGAGGAACTATAGATCACCGGTTGGGTGGTTTGAGAAAAGTGATGTAAAGCCTCTGGGCATAGACTTAGTAAATGAAGTGCAGGAAAAGGTAAAGGGCATACAGACCAAGTTGCTGGCTACTCAAAGCAGGCAGAAGGAGTATGCAGACCGCAAGGTCCGGGACATGGATTTTTAGGCTGGTAAGCAGGTATTGTTGAAGGTGTCACCAATGAAAGGGGTTATGCGGTTTGGTAAGAAGGGCAAGCTTAGCCCTCGGTTCATCGGTCAGTTTGAAGTTTTTGAAATTGTGGGGCCACTGGCTTACAGGTTAGCACTGCTATCTAGTTTGTCGGGTGTCCATCCGGTATTTCATGTATCCATGCTTAAGCGATACTATGGGGATGGGGATTACATCATCAAGTGGGATGAGGTACTTTTCGATAAGGATCTTCATTATGAGGAGGAACCAATTTTGATTCTTGCTCGGGATATCTGGAGGTTGAGGACAAAGGTGATTAATATGGTGAAGGTTTAGTGGAAGCATCATCCGGTTGAGGAAGCCACTTGGGAAACCGAGAAGGACATGCGGGACAAGTATCCTCAACTGTTTGAGGATTCAAGTACTACACTTCCTTCCTTTTATTTCCATAATTTTGGGTTTGATCATTCGGGGATGAACGATGGGTAAATTGGTATCTGTTGTAATAACCGGGTTTGTCATTACGGGTAGTCCAATCGTGCCAAGTTTTAGAGTTAGAAAACTCCGAATTTGGGAGTTTGAAATTCTGGGCTAGGCTAGCCTCGACCGATTTTGGAGCGAGATAGAGTCTAGGGAAATCCGGGTAAGAATTGGTTTATGTGTCTTGTTTTGAGCTAGTTTCAGCCAAGACATAAAGGAGTCCGGGGGACTTTTCAGAATCGAATATGGGTAAGTAGAACTCCCAGAATTGCGTTTGACGTGAAGGGGTTATTTTGAGTCATCGGGGAAAGCAAGTGCGTTGTAAAATAGCCAAAATTGGGAGATTTTCGGACATTCTGTCCATGACGAGCGCAACGGTCCGCCGTAGCAACCTCCTCTATAGCTGTGAAAAATACCGCTATAGCGGTGGTCAAGGCGGTCAACACACACTTAAGACCGCTATAGCGAAAGTCGTCCGCTATAGCAGAGCAGGGACCGCTATAGCGGGCCGATGAGTTTTTAATGAAAAAACTTCCCCAAAATAGTTGAGTTTTCTACAATTCATTTTGAGAGAAGGGCTAGGCGATTCCAGGCGTTTTTCTTTTTTTTTTTTCCGTCGAAATTCTTCCCTAAGGTAAGGTTCTTGTTCCCCAATCTTTGTAATACGTGTCCTATGTGGTATAATTGCTAGGAGGGAACTTGGGAAGGTTGGAATAACCTAGGAATGGTAGAATTCAGAGAAGAAAGGGGATTTCAAGTATGTACATTCTTGGGTGTTGATAAAAGTATATTTTTATGATCATAGGTTGGTTAATTCTCTGTTTTACTCATAAAAATGATATAATTAGGAGAATTAATGGTGGGAAAGCCTCGGAAAAGGGTGGGATGATCATGGGTGTCCTGGGGTTTGGGGATTTGGTATAATCTGGGTAATGTGCAGGCCTTGTGTGTTAATTGTATGTACTGTGTGTTGTTTTTAGACCAAGAATGAGAGAGGAATCCGGAACACGAGAATGCTCAAGTTGAATAGAGCTTGGATCATTTCGAGGTAGGTGATGGCTTACAATTTTTGTGAATGTTGTATATTCTTGTACTCATATCTAAGTGATTGTATGAATTACATTGCTTAGGGAAGTTGTGTAGAATGTCTAAGGTTCCTGCTTTACAGTCTGTGATTTGAATGGTATTTACTCATTGGTTTACAAGTTATGTGTTCATGCATTTGACTGTGGATTATTGACATTCGATTGGCTGGGGTACCATGCCTGGTATGGGTATAACAATTGGTTGGCCCGGGTACCACGTCTGGTATGGGTTTACTTTTGTTGCATCATAGCATTATTATTATTGTGTTGCATTGATTGATATTGGTTTCGTGAGTAGACCGGGTTGCTTATTGAAATGTGTTATTGGTTTGGTGGTCCTTGAGAGGCCAGGGAAATTCTGGTTAACTGTTGTGTTGGTCTTGGTTTAGGCCGGGTTGTTCATTGACATTTGTGTTAGTCTTGGTTTAGGCTGGGTTGATTCAAGGTACATGTGTGTATTCTAGAGGGGATCCCAGGGTTGGTCCGGGCTAGACAGAAAGGTATAGTTAATGGTATATGGTTGTGGCTTAGAGTTAGGTGGTGGATTTCATGCGGGAATAGGCTAGGTAGAGACTGGTAGTCTAAGTGTGTCCGTGGCTATTTATGCATGTTTTCCATACCTTATACTTGATATTGTTGTACTGTTATACACTGTTTATTTGGAAACTGGATGATGATCCTACCAGTACACAGTGGTGGTGTACTGATACTACACTTTCTTGTCTTTTGGTGAGTATAAGAAATCTTCCAGCGGCTGAGACGCGACCTCACCTTTAGCGCGACGATTTCTGACTTTCAAGGGTGAGCTGCTTGATTCGAGCTACCTTGGGTTATCCTTAGAGTTTCAGTCCACTTGTTTCAGACTTAAAACTACTTCGTATTTTCTTTTGGGGTTGCGTCCCCGTATTCTAGATATTGGTATTAATGTTTGGTACAACGACTTTCAGTTCCTAGGTGGGATTTTCCGCAGGTTAATGATTATGCTATAGTTTTTGCTTATTTTGATTGCTAGTTTACTTTCAGTTGCTGGTTTTAGGCTGTTAGTCTAGGCAAAGGGTTGAACTCTATTGGTTTTCTCATTCGGGGGTTGGGTGGGTGCCACTCACGATGGGTTGGGTCGTGACAGTTTGCATGCTTAGGGAAAGGGGATTATGAATATCTAGTTATCTTGTGTCATTTATGTGAAATGAACTGGGTTTGGTTGCTTGCTGGTTTACAATTATGATGTTGTTCATTATTTATTGACTTGTTGGATTGTGTGTGACATTCGGTTAGCTCGGGTACCACACTAGGTACAGATTACATATTGGTTGGCTTGGGTACCACGCCTGGTAAATGTTACATATTGATTGGCTTGGGTACCACGCCTGGCACGGGATATTTATCGGTTGGCTCTGGTACCACACCTAGTAAAGGTTACATAATGGTTGCCTCGGGTACCACACCTGGTATGAGTTTGATTGTACTTACATTAATTGTGTTCTGATGATGGTTTTATGAGTGGTATGGGTTGTAGTATTGATATGTGGTTGTTGCATAATGGTCCTTGAGAGACCGAGTAGTTGTACGTAATTGTGGGGTTGGTCATAGTGTAGATCGGGATTGCATGTTAAACACTTAGGTGTTGTCTTAGGGTTCCGTAGTTGGTCTGGGTTAATGGAAAGGGATATATGTTATTGTCGTGATGTATTTTGCAATGGCTTTCAGACTTGTTACATGTGATTGGTAAGCTAGAGGAAAGACTTGGAGTCTAGTTTTATTGCTGGCTTGTATTACATGTTTACCTTACCTTACTCAGCTTTAGTTTATTATTCATATCTTGTTTATTGGAGCTGGTCGATGATCCTACTTGTACACGGGGTTGTGTACTTATTATGTACTTGTTTTCCTTTTATGAGTACAGGACATCTTCCGGCGGCTCCTACGCAACCTCAGATCTAGTCCCGACGATTCCAGATTCCAAGGGTGAGCTTATTCTTCAGGGCTACCATGGTTTCTCTAGTATATTCTCTAGTCCATTGTTTTGGACTTGGACTCTTTTATTTTTGGGGTTATATCCCTGTTCTAGACTTTCAGTAGATGTTTTAGTACGATGACTTTCAGATTCTAGGGGTAATTTTTCACAGGAAATTATTAGTTTTTGGATTTGGATGTGAGTGCTAGTTTATTTTTAATGCAAACTGGTTTTGAGCTGTTATACTTTACTAAATGTTGGGTTGATATTGGTCTGCTCAACCGGGGGTTTCGGGTGGGTGCCACTCACGATGGGTTGGATCGTGACAAAGATAGTACCAGAGCCCTAGGTTTACTGATCTCGTCGTACCAAAATGGGTCTAGTAGAGTCTTGTCTTGCGGAATGGTATGGAGACGTCTGTACTTTTATTTGAGAGCCTATAGGACTTTAGGAAAATATCTCTTCTTTCTTCCTTCGTGCTATAATTCGATTCCAATTGATATCTTGGAATACAAATTGGTATCTAACCTCTTTCACTCTTTTGTCCGCAGATAGTTAACACGAGAAATAACATAATGAGAGCGGCGGTCCCAACAGGGGGCCCAGTGGTCAGAGAAAGAGGGAGAGACAGGGGTAGGGTAGAGGTAGAGGCAGAGGAAGGGCAGCACCTGTTGGGGGTAAAGCTCGGGCAGCTTCTGGACCAAGAGAGGCGACCTCTACCCTACCCTAGGATTATTTTGAGGAAGAAGTGGAGGTTGTTATTGAGGAGGGCGCGGAATAGGAGGAGGCAGCACCGGCTGGAGGTGCAGGCCTTCCCCCTATAACGCCTGAAGCATTTCAACAAGTGTGGAGTTTTCTGGGTGGGGCTGGTAGGTGATGGGGCCACCCCCACGGGTATTGCAGATTAGGTTTTGGGCACCTAGCTAGCAGTTGCAATGACTCCTAGGATAGATGCACCATCGAGTATTAATCATTTCTTCCGTTCGATGCTAGGTTCAATTATGACTTGGAATGAGCATGTGATGCTGGCTAAGTTTTTGAAGTTGAAACCTCCTATGTTTCAGGGTAATGAGGAAGAAGATGCTTATGAGTTCATTCTAGACTATTACGAGAGGCTACATAAGCTGGGCATTATGCATCAGCATGGTGTAGAGTTCATCACTTTCCAGCTGCAGGGTGATGCTAAGCAGTGGTGAAGGTCTCATGTCGAGTGTCGACCATCAGCTTTGCCTTCGCTGACCTAGATGGAGTTTCGTGCTCTTTTCTTAGAGAAGTATGTGCCCCACACTTTGAGGGATCGTAAAAAAGATGAGTTTCTGGCTCTGGAGCAGGGTAACATATTGGTCTCAGCCTATGAGGCCAAATTCCATGCATTGTCCTATTTCGCTACTCAGCTTTTGGGTACAAAAGAGGAGAGGATTCATCTGTTTGTGAAGGGCCTGAATAGTGAGTTACAAGTATTTTCTATACATATAACTTCAGTGGGAATGAGTTTCAACGAGGTAACTGATTATGTGAAGAAGCTAGAGGGGGTTAAACAGGTCAGGCAGGCTAAGGTGTTAGCCAAGAAGTCCTGGAATAACGGAAATTTCAGTGGTTCATACTCCAGGGGTCACAACCAGCATGTGTATTCTGCTCTCTATTTAGTCAGCATTGTCAGCTTCTACAGGTGGTCATCCGGGAGCCAATCAGTTCTCAGCTCCTAGAGGCTAGGGGGCTTCTTATACTTCTATTACCAAGCCTACTCTTGACCATGAATGCGTTCATTGTGGTGACCCGGATCACTTCAACAGGGAGTGCCCTTACGGGTAGGCAAGTAATCATATTCAGCAGTAGTTTAAGGCTGTGGTTCCAGCAGCTAGAGGTAGTTATGCTAGGGGTCGTCCACGGGGTGGGTGAGATAACTTTCAAAGAGGCTGCTGAGACAGAAGGAATAGTAGCGCAGGCAGGGGTATGGCGTAGCTAGCTAGGGAGGTTGTTCGGATTGATGATTGGGCCCATTGCTATGCTTTTACAGGGAAGTCTGAGGTTGAGGCGTCAGAGCAGTGATCACAGGTACAATTCTAGTCTATGATATGATGGCTTCTGTACTGTTTGACCCATGTTCTACTTACTCTTATGTGCCTATGAATTTTGTTTTGGGTATGGATTTGGTTTGTGATGTCCTTGATTCCCCTATTCATGTTTCTACCCCAGTTGGAGAGTCTGTGATAGTATCTCATGTTTATCGTACTTGTCCTGGGTGTTTGTGGGGCTGCAGACTTGGGTAGATTTGGTTATTCTGGACATGTTGGATTTTGATGTTATTTTGGGGATGATTTGGTTGTCCCTATGTCACGCGGTGTTAAATTATAATACTAAGACTGTAACTCTAGAGATTTTGGGTAAGGATAGACTAGAGTGAGAAGGTGTGTATAGGCCTAAGTCGGCTAAAATCATATCATTTGTCCGGGCTAGGGAGTTAGTGGGAAGAGGATGTTTGGCCTTCTCGGCTCATCTCTGAGATAATAGTGTAGAGTCCCCATCAATTGAGTCAGTTCTGGTAGTTTTAGAGTTTCAGGAGGTGTTTTTGACGAATTAGCCTAGCATGCCTCCGGACAGAGACATTGACTTTTGTATAGACTTGGAGCTGGGAACTCGCCCAATTTTGATTCCTCCTTATCACATGGCTCTGGAAAAGTTCAGGGAACTTAAGACTCAGCTTAAGGAACTCTTAGATAAAGGTTTTATCTATCCCAGTGCTTCAACTTGGGATGCTCTGGTATTATTTGTAAAAAAGAAGGATGGTAGTATGAGAATGGGTATAGACTATAGGCAACTGAACAAGGTCACCATCTGAAACAAGTATCCTTTACCTCGCAAAGATGACGTCTTTGGCCAGTTGCATGGTGCGTCTGTATTTTAAAAATCAACTTAAGGTCAGGGTACCATCAGTTAAATATTAGGCCTGAGGACATCCCTAAGACCGCATTTCAGACTCGATATGGTCATTACGAGTTTCTAGTGATGTTGTTTGGGTTAACCAATGCACCGACGGCATTCATGATTTTGATGAATGGGGTATTCAAATCTTATCTGGATTCGTTCATCATTATTTTTATTGATGACATATTGATCTACTTCAAGAGTAGGGAGGAGCATGCTGAACATCTTTGTATTGTTTTGGACATCTTGAAGCACCAGAAATTATATGCCAAGTTTTCCAAGTGTGAATTTTGGATGACTTCAGTCGCTTTCTTAGGGCATGTGGTGTCAAAAAAGGGGGTGATGGTGGATCCCTAAAAGATTAAGGCAGTTAAGAGTTGTGTTCGGCCTAGCTCTATGACTGAGGTTAGTAGTTTATGGGGCTTGCAGGCTACTATCACAGGTTTGTCAAGGATTTTGCGTCTATCGCTACTCACTTGACAAGGTTGACTCAGAAGGAAGTACCGTTTGTGTGGTCCGACAAGTGTGAGGAGAGCTTCCAAAGGCTCAAGACACTTCTTACTATAGCTCCCATTTTTTCATTACCGGTTGAAGGTAAGGATTTCATTATGTATTGTGATGCTTCATATTCAAGTTTGGGTGTTGTGTTAATGAAGGACAGGAATGTTATAATATATGCTTCAAGGCAGTTGAAGCCTCATGAGAAGAATTATCTAACTCACAACTTGGAGTTGGCAGCAATGGTCTTTGCACTTAAAATTTGAAGGCACTACCTCTATGGTGGCAAGTGTGAAGTGTTCACAGACCATCACAGCCTGCAAGATGTGTTAACTCAAAAGGACTTGAATCTAAGGTAGAGGAGGTGGATGGAGTTGTTGAAAGATTATGATGTGACCATCCAGTATCATCCAGGAAAGGCTAATGTGGTGGCAGACTCATTGAGATGGAAGACAGTTAGCATAGGCAGTTTGGCTTGTTTGAGGGTGTCCAAGCGACCACTGGCTAAGGAGATTCGGGCATTAAAATCTAAGTTCATGCAACTAGGAATCTCAGAGCAGGGTGGGGTGTTAGCCAGTATTGAGGTCAAATCCACATTCATAGAAGAAATAAAGGCCAAGCAGTTTCAGGATGCACAGTTGAAAAAGCTTCAGAGCAAGGAAGTATCCAAAGAGTTCAGGGATGCTACATTGGGCGCTGATGGGGTGATGAGATTCAGGGGGAGGATTTGTGTTCCTCAGGTTGATGACATAATTTGGAAGGAGTTGGCAGAGGCTCATGGTTCACAATATTTAATTCATCCGGGCATAGCAAAAATATACATGGACTTGAGGCAACTTTATTGGTAGCTTGGGATGAAAAAGGACATAGCTGATTATGTGTCTAAGTGTCAGATCTGCCAGCAGGTCAAGTATGAGCACCAAAGTCCTGCAGGATTGCTTAAGAGAATACCCATTCCTGAGTGGAAGTGGGAAAGGATAGCCATGGACTTCGTGGTTGGTCTTCCTAAGACCTTGGGAAAGTACGACTCAATTTGGGTCCTTGTAGATAGGTTGACCAAGTCAGCTCATTTCATTCCGATCAGGGTGGACTATAATTCACAGCAGTTGGCTAAGATCTATGTCAAGGAGATTGTGAGACTGCACGAGATGTCACTCTCAATCATTTCAGACAGAGGTACTCAATTTACCTCCAAGTTCTGGGGTAAGTTGCACGAAGAGTTGGGCACTCAACTCACTTTCAGTATGACATTTCACCCACAGACAGACGGTCAGTTAGAGAGGATGATACATGTATTGGAAGATATGTTGAGAGTGTGTGATCGACTTTAGAGGTCATTGGAACCAGTTTCTACCATTGTGTGAGTTCTCACACAACAACAACTACCACTCCAGTATTGACATGGCACCATTTGAGGCACTGTACGGAAGGGATGTAGATCACCTATAGGGTGGTTTAAGGCAGGCGATGTGAATCCTTTGGGTGTGGACTTGGTAAGGAAAGATAAGGAAAAGGTGAGAGGGATTCAGACCAAGTTGCTAACATCCCAAAGCAGGCAAAAAGAGTACGTAGATCACAATTTAAGAGACATGAATTTTTAGGTTGATGAGCAGGTATTATTGAAGGTGTCACTAATGAAGGGGGTTATGCGATTCGGCAAGAGGGACAAGCTCAACCCTCGGTATATTGGTCCGTTTGAGGTTCTCAAAATTGTAGGGCGAGTGGATTACAGGCTAGCACTGCCGCCCAGTTTATCTAGAGTTTATCCAGTCTTCCATGTATCCATATTGAAGCGATACCATTAGGATGGGGAATATATCATTAAGTGGGATTCGATTTTGTTAGACAAGGTCCTTCACTATGAAGAGGAACCGGTTGTGATTCTTGATTAGGATGTCCAAAAGTTGAGGACAGAGGAGATAAAATCTGTAAAAGTTCAATGAAAGCATCATCCGATTGAATAAGCCACTTGGGAAATCGAGAAGGACATACGGGACAAGTACCCTCACTTGTTTGAGGATTCAGGTAATACACTTTCCCTCTTTTACTTTGTATTTTTGGGTTTGATTATTTGTGGATGAATGATGAGTAAATTGGTATCTGTTGTAACGACCGGGTCCGTTATTATGGGTAAGCCTTTCGTGCCAAGTTTTGGGTTAGAAAACTTTTGGATTTGGGAGTTGGAAAGTTTGGGCTAGGCTAGTCTCGGCTAGTTTTGGAGAGAGGTTTGGTCTAGGGTAATCCCGGTGAGGATTGGGCGATGTATCTTGTATTGAGCTAGTTTTTCCATTAGCTAAGGCATTAAGGAGTCCGTGGGACTTTTTGGAAATAAATTTGGGTAAGTAGAACTCCCGGTATTTAGGTTGACGTAAAAGGGTTATTCTGGAAAGTCAGGATTTAAGGTGTGTTGTAAAATGGGCACTTTTGTGAGATTTTCTAAGATTATATCCCGTGTTAACCGCTATACCGGTTGGCACTGTGCTACCGCGACAATCGCTATAGTGGTATAATTTCTGCTATAGCAGAAGTCAACGACGGTCAGCATCGCCATAGTGGTCAGCTTCGCTATGGCGGCTCTGCTATAGTAGTGTACAGACTGCTATAGCAGACTGAGTCAGGATTTAATGCAAAAACTTTCCCAAAATATTCTGTTTTCCTCAAGAACATTTTGGAGAAGGGCAAGGGCGATTTGGGCGACTTCAACTCCATTTTTCACCATTTTTCATCCCAAAAATAAGGATATTGCTCCCCTAACTTAATGCTATATTTCCTATATAGTAGAATTGATAGTTACGGGCGTGAGGGAAGGTTTGGATTGACCTAAGAATGGTAGAATATGGGGAAAAAGGGGATTCTAGGGCGTAGAAGTTCTTGAGTCTTGAATATTATTGTTGGGTTATGATCAATTCGCCTAATTTCACTTAATGTATATGTAAAAATGATAAATTTAGGTGAATTAACGGTGGATAAGCTCGGGGATGGGTGTAACGATCATAGGTTAGTCTGGGGATTAGTATTTGAGTATAATTCGAGTAATTATTAGGCCATGTGGACTGATTTTAGTATATCTTGTAATCATTTTTAGACCAAGAACAAACAAAAACTTCAAGAAATGGGAAGGTTCCGGTATAGTAGAGCTGTTGAGTTATTCGAGGTAGGTGATGAATACTATTTTTCCCAATATGCAATATGTGTTCATGTACTATCGTTTAATCTTGTATGAGTTTGCATGCTTAGGGAAAGGGGATTATGAATGTCTAGTTATCCTGTGTTAATCATGTGAAATGAACTAGGTTTGGTTGCTTGTTGGTTTACAAGTGTGATGTTGTTCATTATTTATTGACTTGTTGTATTATGTGTGACATTCGGTTGGCTCGGGTACCACGCCTGGTACAGGTTACATATTGGTGTGCTCGGGTATCACGCCTAGTATAGGATATTTATCAGTTGGCTTGGGTACCACATCTGGTACATGTTACATAATGGTTGGCTCGGGCACCACGCCTGGTACGGGTTTGATTGTACTTGCATTGATTGTGTTTTGATGATGGTTCCATAAGTGGACTGGGTTGTATTATTGATATATGGTTGTTGCATGATGGTCCTTGAGAGACCGAGTGGTTGTACGTAACTATGGGGTTGGTCATAGTATAAATTGGGATTGCATGTTAAACACTTGGTGTTGTCTTAGGGATCCGTAGTTGGTCTGGGTTAATTGAAAGGGATATATGTTATTGTCGTGATGTATTGTGCAATGGTTGTCAGACTTGTTACATGTGATTGGTAAGCTTGAGGAAAGACTTGGAGTCTAGTTTTGTTGTTGGCTTGTATTATATGTTTACCTTACTTTAACTCAACTTTAGTTTTCTGTTCATACCTTGTTTATTATAGTTGATCGATGATCCTACCAGTACATGGCGTTGTGTACTGATTCTGTACTTATTTTCCTTTTATGAGTACATGACATCTTCCAGCGGCTCCTACGTAACCTCAGATCTAGTCCCGGCAATTCCAGATTCTAAGGGTGAGTTGCTTCTTCCGGGCTACCATGGTTTCTCTAGTATATTCTCTAGTCCGTTGTTTCTGACTCAAACTCTTTTATTTTTGGTGTTGCATCCCTGTTCTAGACTTTCAGTAGATATTTTAGTATGATGATTTTCAGATTCTAGGGGTAATTTTTCACAGGAAATTGTTAGTTTTTGGATTTGGATGTGAATGTTAGTTTATTTTTAATGCAAACTGGTTTTGAGCTATTAGACTTTACTAAGTGTTGGGTATAAGTCCGCTCATCTGGGGGTTTCGGATGGGTGCCACTCATGACAGGTTAGGCCGTGACATTAAAATATACTCAAAAGTATGACTTGCACTAAAACAAAGATCCCACATTAATTGAGGGATATAGTGATGCTACTTGGATCACCAGATCATCTGAAGTTAAATCCACAAGTGGATATGTATTTACTCTTGGTGGAGGAGCAGTGTCTTGGAAATCATCCAAAGAAACGTGTATTACTCGCTTTATAATGGAATCTGAATTTATAGCTTTAGATAAGGCTGGTGAAGAAGCTGAATGGCTCCGGAATTTTTTGGAAGATATTCCATTTTGGCCCAAACCTTTGGCACCTATACGCATACATTGTGATAGTCAAGCGACAATAGATCTACTAAAGAGGCAGTTGATAGATCATCTATATACAACTACTCTCTAGTGGCATTATCACAATTGACTATGTATAATCAAGAGATAACGTGTCAGATCTATTTATAAAAGGCCTACTAGAGAGGCAGTTGATAGATCATCAAAGGGAATGAGGTTAAGGCCTACGACAAGTCATCATGGTAGTAAGTCTACCTAACAGACTGAAAATCCCAAGAGCTAGGTTCAAAGAGATCAAACAAAGTTATGATTGACGGTTCAACATTGTCAAATAACTCAACCTATTCTCGTGATGAAGGCAATATTCTGAAACAAGGATGAAGCTTAATGTTTAAAGCTTTTTAATGGTTTTCTATGTTTGGAAAGATATGACCAAACAGATTATCTATAGGATTAAGTGTTTAGAAATCACCAATGTGAGTGTAAAGTGTAAGCTGTTTCAAGGAGAATGATAGTAAAGGCAAATTCTCTATGCACTCATGATATCAGGCAGTATTCATAGCTGAAACGAACACAACCATGAGAATCATAAACAGTTAAGGGTTAGTTGTGCGACTTGTATTGTCTAGGTGTACAATAAAGTTTGACAGTTCAAAGATATCGCATCTACCAGTTGATCGAGTGCATCCGATATAAGTTCACTATGGAAGGTTCAAAGGAATACCTACCTATTCAGATGCAATTAGTCTTTTCTTGAAAATCACACACTTGTCTATGTATTCCTTATCTTATGGCCATTCCCCATTCATGTGGGGGATTTTTGGGTTCTATGAAAAGAAATAAAAGGGAAATGGAGGGTGAAAGGGTGTAACTTTTCAGTTGAAGAGTTGCACCTTTCTAAACCGTTGTGACCTTTTCAAACCAGTGCATCTCTTCTGAAGAGTTACATCATTTCTGAGCCATTTCTTTCCTTCATGGAGTAACACTTTGTTGGCTATAAATACCTATTGATCCCTCAGATATTCCTTACGAATTTTCTGATCTTCTATTTTTCTTCTTCCTGCACTTCATGAAATTCTTGTGTGGTTTACTATTATCGAGTGAGTTCGTTATCACCAGCATTTGAGGTACCGCTACTCTGGTAAGTAAATCATTCTATCCTGGGAGGATATATTCCATTACCTCGGGTATATAAAGGGAAATAGTTTCCTTAAGGACATACTGTGCATACAGTGGACTCGATTTAAATTCTTTATCTTTTTTTGATTTTTTTTGCAAATTGTTTTGCTTACTATTTTGCTGTTTAGCATACTATTTTGCTTCCCGTTTTATTGTTTTAATATAGTCTGAATAACACATTTTTCTTATGTTGTTGCTCCTTTAAAAATGAGGTTGGAGGATATGAAAAAAATAGTAGGCAATTCCTTCACAAAAGATAGTTTTAGAAGTTGAAATAAAGGTATAAAAAGCTTATGCACATATGAATGAAGTGAATATAGTTCATAATCGATGTTTTTAGTCGTTCGTTACTTTTTAAATATACATTAAATAACAGCACACATTTTGTAATGACCTTCTAGGTCATTTTCTATTTTTCATGCTTTTTCTGCATTTTGAACTTTTCCTCAATGGCTACATGTCATTTATGACTTATCGGGACTGACGATTCGGTGCCCGGGCCATTCGTTAAGTCATTATGGCCAATTCCATGTTTTAGAACTTAGACTTAGAAAATCTTTGACTTCGATCAACTTTCTTGGTAAACATGCTCAAATTCAAATTTTGACAGTTTTGTTGGCTTCAGAATGGAGATTTTGGTCTAGTAGGACCCCTGGTCTAGGTATGGAAGCTTTTATTTTGGTTTTTGTCTTGTTTTTTGTGATTTCAGGCTAGCTTGGCTGGTAGGGTTGACTTTGGTCAACATTCGGAGAAGACGACTCTCCAGAATGTCGACTTTGGGCTAGAGGGACCTTTGGTTTGTGTCCCGAGGCTTCTAGACTTGTTTGAGGGTATTGAGTTCCGAGTTAGTTTTGGGCATGGGGCCTATTTTTTATTAAAACAATCTCCGTTGGGAGTTTCATCAATTCCATTTAGTCCGGAATGCTATTTCTGGTAGGGTAGCATGGTTGGTTTGTGTTCACGGGGTTTTGAATGAATCTCGAGGGTTCATCGGGTGACTTTTATCCTTGGAAGATTGCTGGTTGTTGATGTGTGTTGCAGACCAGTTTGGTCATCGCGACCATGCGGTGGTCATCGCATTTGCGATGGTCTAGTTTCTTGACCATTACGATCGCGTGGGTTGGTCCTCATGACCGCAATGAAGTAGGCTGGGACCCAGTCCAGCTTGCTCTAGGTAATCGCGTAGCTGGACCATCACGATCGTGATGGTCTGGCTAGCATTTCCTCGTGATCATGTGGGATCCCTCGCAACTGCGATGAAGGACTCCTGGCAGCTATTTAAGCTACCAATTTCATTTTCTCCTCCACAATTTTTAATTTCCTCCATTGTTGAACATTCAAGCTCTGTTCCCAGCCCTATTTTTCTTCATCCTTGGTCTCGTAAGTCCCGCTTCGTCCCTCTTTTCTCTTTTCCGTTGTGTTATTGTCTTTAATTCCGTTAAAATTCCATTGGTTTCCCTTGAAAATTCTCTTGAACTAGTAGGACTTCGGAGCTGTTTTGGGCCCCAAAATGAGTTCTTGTTCGCGCTCAACTTTTGAGCATGGGTTCCTTGACCCGTTGCGGACGTAATTGTGAATTTTGTTTTTTGTTTCATTGCGCCAGCTCCGAGGGTCATTTTTTACCTGATTTTCAGCCCAAATTTCCGTATAGTAATATGGGTGTCATTCTTATCGTCTTGACACTTGGATTATATTTGTGATAGCGTGGCAGCTTTCTGAGGCTATTTGGAAGGGAAAGGCACACGAGTGACAGTTTGTGTTTGCAGTTCAGCCCCGAGGTAGGTTACGGTTTACTTTTATAGACCGAGTTTAGTTAGATTTTATATTTTTATATGTTACTGGAACGTTAGGTTGGAATGTAGATAAAAATAGGCTTACATCTTGTAACTTGTAATAAACTGTCCATTTCGAATCATAGATTAGAATTATCCATGTTATCCTTAGTGTAGGAGCTCGTAGTATCATTATGGCTAGCATAGAATCCTTAGTATGCTCTTAGGAGGTTTTAGAGGTAGAATAGAAGCTTGTAGTTGTTTTCATAGTTTTGTTCTATTATTTTTGCCTTGTTGTCGGTTATGTGTAACTGTGAGCCCGAGGCCATCACTTGGATTTGGACGGAGTTTCCAGGTTAGTTATCTTGGTTGAAGGGTATTTTGCCTTGTTTTGACTTGTTGTGTGTTATTTTAGTACTGGTTTTGGGAAGAAAAAGGGAAAATACTACTTTTATGTCGGTCCGAGGGACGTTTCCAGACCTTTTCTCCGTTTACTTTTCTGTTGATGAGTCCGATGATCGATTCTGGGTGCCCCAATATGTTATCCCAGGTTTTATCTTTCATGCATATGTTGATGAGTCCGAGGTTAAATTCTGGGCTCCCAATGCGTCATTTCGGATTTTACTTTTTATACATTTGTGCACCGCATCATCCCTCATTGTATTGCATTATGCTTGAGTATACTTGGTTTATCGGTTGTCTGGTTTGATTTTGTTATTATTTCCTTCTTGTTGGTTTGGCTAGTTCCATTTTCAGTTTTATAACTAGATTTAGGTGGATCCCTGTATTTAGCTTGCTTTTCTATAATTTATATTATATATTATCTTTTTGCGCTCGATCGGCATATGATGCCTACTGGGTACCCGTTGTTTTGGTACTCATACTATACTCTGCATATTTTTTTGATGCAACACCTAGTATGAGCCATCCTCGTTGATCCTCCTGTCGTTCGAGGCCAGCTGTTATCCTGATCATGGTGAGCTCTCTGCGTTTTGGAGACTTTTACTGCTTTCCTTCTACTTTCTGTCTATATTTTATATTTTGAATAGACAAAGTCTGTTGTATAGCTACACCGTACTTTAGACGCTCTTATACCGGTGACACCAGGTCCGGGTTGATTCTTATGTATATTTTGTCTTCTTGGTCACTTTAGGGCCTTCTATGTATATTTAGTACTGTTGGTATGTATCTATGCTATTGACCCTATTTCCTTTATATATCTCTTCAGCTTTCCTTATTTAAATTATTATTTTATCTTTCGTATTGTTGGGATTTGGCTTGCCTACTGGGGGGTTATATAGGCGCCATCATGGTTCGATTTCGGGTCCTGACACATTTCATTGTCTAGTCATCATTGTATATTAATTTGAGATTATTAAAAATCCATAATTCCG
The DNA here is from genome assembly GCA_003996215.1 of Jaltomata sinuosa. Classification (NCBI taxonomy): domain Eukaryota; kingdom Viridiplantae; phylum Streptophyta; class Magnoliopsida; order Solanales; family Solanaceae; genus Jaltomata; species Jaltomata sinuosa. The sequence continues at coordinate 571,160 of QJPP01007626.1, read as the reverse complement.
CCTCTGATCACAAGGTCTAGAGAGACAAAGGCATGCATGCACTACATGTCCGTCACCTTAGTAGTTTGGGGAGACTCCATCTTTCATCCAATAATCATGCGCTGCCCGAAAATTTCCAAAGTTTAATGAAATAAAGTTTAACTTAAAAAATATTTTAAATTTATTTTTTAACTTTGACCAATATATTTACCCTTTTATCCTTATATTTTTTCTTAATTCCAATATTACCCTAACTTTTCAGCCCTAAAATGTATGAAAGTACTCTCTTTTCTCTCATTCTCATCTCGCTTCTCCATCTTTTCATTTCTCCTACAATAAAAAAGTGTTTAACATCACTTGTTTACCAAACACATTAACCGTTTCTTTTTCAGTTTCACCACTTTTTATTCAAACACTTATCTGCTTATTTATAAGTACTTATTTTCAATTTTTACTCACATCTGCTTAAAAGCTATTTTTTTAAGCAAATCCAAACAAGCTTATAGTCAAACTAGTCACCCAATGCTTACTCAACTGATACTATCTAATCAACAATAGAGAAAGGAAATCTCATAAAGATCAATATGCATTTTTAAACTATTTTTTGCTTGAGTGTGGTCAGTGAGTTTTCAAATTTGAGTTTGTCATTGACTTTAATGATTGGTAAATTTGATTCTTAGTACCTATTTGAGATCTAACGGAAAGGTCAAAATAAAACAAATCATATTTTTTACTCGAATTAAAATTACAAGGGGGTAAAGAAAAGGGAAAACAAAATTTAAGATTTCGGAACTTAAGTAGGGGTGAAAATTCCACAAGTGATTGATGTATGTGTTATTTTCAAAAAGTAACAAAAATAGGAATAGCGCACTAAATTAGTGCGCTATATCCCCATTCTCATACGTCAACAGCTTAATGTCGGTTAAGTGGCTAAGGTGGATATAGCACACTAATTTAATGTGCTATATCCCCAACAAAACTCATCGTCTTCACAAACATAAATCCCAAAACTAGTCGGCCCCCCATTGTTAATTTTAAAATTCCTTCGACGAAAAGCTCCAAAAAGGTCGGGTCCCACTTATTTTTTATCAATAAACTTCATCAAAATATCGTTACAAGGTCTATTTGTTGCGGGAAAGAAGATTTGAGGCTTGAAATTTCAAAAAAAAAAAATCACCCTAGAAGAAGATCAATTAGAGGTATGTTTTCTCTAAAAAATTTACCAATTATTATTTACTTTTCTAGTTATCATTTACAATGTTTAGTTATTAGTTGTTACAAGGATAGATTGTTAGTTTTCAATTTTTTCCCTAATAAAATTTGTAGTAGAAAATTTGGATTGTTGGTGAACTTTGTAGTAGAAAATTTGGGTTGTTAGTATATGTTCAATTTGTAGTAGAAATTTTGAATTATTGGTATTTGGCATTAATTTTTTTAGTAGAAAACTGTTGAATTGTTGGTAGTATATGTTCAATTTGTAGTAGAAATCTGTTAAGATTTTTTTTTTTTTTGAAATTGTTTCTTGGCAAAAAAAGTTATTGGTCATATTTTGAGATAAATGTTTGAGACATCAACTGTCTTAGACCTTTAATTGTTGTTAAGTAATAATGATCTGCTGCCTACTGCTTAATTTTTGTTGGATAGACTACTAAATGATCCTTTGTAATATGGTAGAAACTGAAATTTGTTCAATTTGTTTTGAAATTGTAGAGAGGGAAAATGTTAGAATAATAAAAAGTGGAAGCTAATATAGATAAAAGATAGCTTAATTCGTTGACGTAGGGCTTGGACCTATAATCTAAGTCACAAGTTACATTATTATATGCCAACTTAGTAGAAAATTTGTAGTAGATGTGAAAGATTCAAATTAATATGGAATGAAATTTGTAGTAGATATGAAATATTCGCTTAAGGAAAATTAGGAATAAAAACATGAAGTGTAACACTTTTAGATATGGTAAAATTTACAAATTTAATTACAAGCTAGAAGATCAAATAAAAGTAATATATACAAAAAGGTCATAGGAATGAACATGGCGTTTTTGGTTTCCCATCAATACTCATTTTGAGTCTCGACTACCTTAAATTCACAATATGTAAGACCTATTAAAAAGAAAAAGTTGCTCTATGGTAGAGATTTTTACATTCACAGAGCTCGATAAACCTTTGGGGTGGTTTAGGGAATGATAACAAAAAAAAATTTGAGAAAATACTTTTCGAACAATAATTAAAAAATTGTGGTGCTTATTACTATTATTATTTTTAGTTTCTAAAGCATTAATTTTGAAAAAAAAAGGATTTTTTTTCTGAATTTTGATTTCTTTTTTAGTTTCAAAAAATTGAATTCGAGTTGATCACTACATTCATAGACCAAGATAATTTAATTTCATCATATTGATTATGTTTTCTAAATCAGCTAATAAAGTAAGAATATTCATCATTAAGAAAATTATCTAAACCAAGAAAAATAAAGCAAACTAGAGTTTAAATTTTTTATAGTGGAATTCAAATGGAAAAGCAAAATCTTTTAAGTTCAAACTAAACTTATAATTTACTAGAAAAAGAGTGTATTAGCTTAAAAACACTCTCCATTGAATCACAAATATATATATATATCTAGAGTGCCTTTGATTTAAATGATTAACAGTAGCTAATAAGTATTATTGTTATTTGTTTAATTGATTACTATTACATTTGTATTAAATAAAAGTTTTTAGTTTATTATATTTAAATTTCTTATTATATTTGAATCTGGCACCTTGTTTTAAAGTCATTAAATGTACTTAATAATATAATAGGGGTACATAATAATATAATTAACGTATGTTTTATGATAATAAAATGATTAAGAAGTAAAACATTAACAAGTAAAAATTCATTTGGAATGTAATAAAACAAGTAAAAAATATGTAAAGGTAGAAGTTAATCTACACATATTAAAAAATAATTACCATTAAAAAAAGAAATTATCATTAAAAATGACCATAAAAAATATATAAATGTAAAAAAGAAATTATCATAAAGAAAATTCATTGTCCTATCAATTCGTGCTTCATATATAGTCAAATAAATATCAAAGTTAAGAGAACTTAAGAGAATAAAAATTTTCGTGCTAAAACAGTACATTTCTCATTAACATCTTCATTGTCCTATCAATTTGTGCTTCCTATAAAGTCAAATAATTATCAAAGTTAAGAGAACTTAAGAGAATGAAAATTTTCGTGCTAAAACACTACATTTTTCAATAACATCTTCATTGTCCTAACAATTTGTGCTTCCTATAAAGTCAAATAAATATTAAAGTTAAGAGAACTTAAGTGAATGAAATCTATCGTCCTAACTATCTTGAAAGTTTTATAGGTAGTATTCATTATGGAGCGTGTCGTCCATTCTGGACCCGTAGATGAGACACTGGTTCAGTTACAGGGTAGTCACAGGTCACATAAGTTGTGGCATGGTTTGTTAGCTATGGAAATCATATTTTTGATGCAGACAGTTGATGCATGTTGGGATGTATTCCGTACCCACCCGCCCCATATTCGTGTCATGCACTATCTATCTCTTGCTAGGTTTGACTCACTCATTCGAGTGAGTTGCCTTCATTTTGATCAGGCCCTCGTGATTGTTATGATCAAGCGGTGGAGGCCAGAGACCCATTGTTTTCACTTACCCTTTGGTGAGGTGACAATTACACTACAAGACATCCAGGTCCTGTTTGGGTTGTGCATCAATGGTACAGTTGTGTACGTCCAGGATCCTACACAGCGTAATTTGAAGTGGCGTACTATGCTAGCGGATCTGACAGGGTGAGTGGTAGAGGATGATGATAGGTCTGGTAGATCGCGGGTTAAAGTTAGTACCGTCATCCAGTACTTATAACATCAGCTAGATCAAGATCCTATTACCGATGATAGTCCATTGGATAGGGTTCATATGATTACTCGTTTGTACATTCTTATTATTTTTGGCGAGATCTTATTCCCGAACACATCTGGAAACGTGTTGAGCTTGTGGTTCCTTCCATTCTTATTGGATCTCGATCAGCTAGGCATATACAGCTGGGGCAGTGCAGTTTTGGCCTATTTATATAGGTCACTCTGTAGGGCCTCTATTAGTACTATTAAGGACATTGCTAGATTTCTTTCTCTCCTCCAGGTAACATTAATTATTGTGTTATTTTCAATTATAAAAAATTAATAATTATTTCTATTAGTTAATAATTTCAACTATGTGACGTTTAGATATGGACTTGGGAGATGGTATTGTCATTTCAGCCTATACCTCGTGCTTTGGAAGGTGAGGAGGAGGAGGAGGATATGCTTCCATATGCTATGAGGTGGACTCGGGGTATTACGCACGGTATGAAGTTGCATCACAACATTCTCCCCATGAGAGATCAGCTGGATCGTCTGACGCCTGACCAGGTAAGCTTTATTCTTAAGTTATGTAATTCTATATTTACTGATATATTTATCTTAGGTTAATTTTTATTACATATTTTATAATAGTTTTGTTGTGACCCTGTATGATTCCATCCTTCATACTTTTCTCGATTATTGCATTATCAATCAGCTGTTATGGTCAGCACGGGTGCCTATTATATGCTTAGAGATGCTAGAGCATCATGCGGTCAATCGTGTGATGCGATAGTTTGGTCATCCATAGCATGTGCCTGTATTTCCTGTTTGGGCGCTTGGTCACTATACACATGATGACCATTCTAGGATAGATCAGGCGTTTCTTGAGCTATTAGATGTCGATCATGACCAATGAGGCCATAGGCATGACAAAGGCGTGGAGGTTCATGGGGATGCTACGATTGCCAAGTATATTATCTGGTACCGATAGTATGGATGATTGGTGTTAGGTAATCCTACTTTATAGGAGCGTAGCGGTCCCAGATATGACCACTTTGCTGGTGCGCAGGAGACCCTGGTCAGAGGCCTCACTAGATTATATGACATAGGGACTAGTTGGACATTACACCCTACTTCTGATGAGTATGGTCATACTATCGCGGAGACAGTCAGGGAGATTATAAGAGAGGCTTGGATGAAGAGGCGAGTAAATGATCCACCTTTTACACCTGGTGCAGCTCCTGTGGCTCTGCCCGTTGGACGAGGACGAGGACGAGGACAAGGACGTGGTGATGCAGAGGGGGAGGATAGCCTTGTAGAGGAGGACGAGGACTTGGTCGTATAGGTTGCAGATTCATACATGATCAGCACTCCGATATGCCTCCTGCTGCAGAGGTAGAGGCTGCTCCTCATCCAGAGCATCATCCATTTCACTTATAGCATGAGCCAACTCTTGTGCCGGATCCACAGCCACTTGTTGTGATGGTTCTGGCTTCAGCTCCTTTACCGTCTACTCCAGCTTGTCGTCTCAGCAGTTTCAGGGTAGTTACATGCCTATTTTTGAGCCAGGTATGCGTTGGAAGGATATGCAACGACTGTTAGGTGATCACGCACCTAATCGAGATTTAGATGGAGGTAGGCGCCTGAGTTTTGGCTCGATGTTTGACGAGTCATTCGACATTGGAGATTTTTCAGCAGATATGTCGGTTAGTATTTGCGTTATTCTAAATTTAGTTACGTATTACTTTTTCTACTTAATAATTATAATTTTTAAATATAGCTCATCCACTACGCATCCCGTTCATGAGACGATCATCGAGGATACTATTCATGCGCCCGTGCAGGATCTCTCTCATCTAGTTGCCCAGATTATTATTTTTAAAATATACATTTAAATTACTTGTCATATTTATAATTATTGATAATTTAAATTCAATATTTATGATATTTTTTTTAGATTCATGGTCTGATGTCTTCTTCTATCTTGGATCCCGTATGCGAGAGTACTACCTCGGATCCTTTACATTCAATCTCAGAGGAGCCCATAGGCACACATGTTATTACTATTAATATAGAACTTATTATTACATTTTTGGCTTATTATTTAAATTTAAATTAGTTAGTTATACTTTTTATTTTTATTTTAGATTCATGGTCCGATGACTTCTTCTATCTCGGATCCCGTATACGAGACTATTACCCCAGATTCCTTACCTTCTGTCTCAGAGGAGCCCGTAGGCACACATGTTATTACTATTAATATAGAACTTATTAATATATTTTTGGCTTATTATTTAATTTTAAATTAGTTAGTTTTTTTTATTTTAGATTCATGCTCCGACGACTTCTTCTATCCCGGATCCTGTATGCCAGATTACTATCCCGGATCCCTTACCTTCAGTCCCAGAGGACCCCGTAGGCGCACAGGTTAGTTATACTTTTTCTTTTTATTTTAGTTGTATATTTTTCTAATTTATAAATATTATGTTCACGTGTATTTTTTGACAGATTCATGATTCTGCGCCTTCTTCCATTTCAGATCTAGCTACGGAGATGATGACCCAGAATCCGCCACGTCCATAAAAGAAAAAAAAATGTAGCTAAAAAGAGAGTAAAGGTCGATCTTCCTCCTCCAAAGAAGAGGAAGAAAGGGGATAGAGATGATGAGGGAGGTAGTGGTGGGGGTCTTAGGCCGAAGGCTATTTTAAGACATAAGGGTTGTGGAACATGATTTGTATATTTGTATATTTTAAGACATATATCGATCTAACTTTGAATTTAATTTGTATATTTAACGAATTAATTATATTATGTTTAATATTTTTGTATTATATCAAACTACTTTACAAGATACAAATAAGATTGTGTACACGTTAATTTTTTAAAACCTACTTATAAAATTACATGAAATTTGTTATTATCGTTGTTATAAGTATACGTATTGAACTTTCATATAAATTAATTTAATTTATCGTGATTAAAATTTTTAATAAAATAAAAATATATAGTAATTAGTAGTAAGTGATAATTGTGTACGTTTAAGATTGACAAATACAAATGAGCGGAGAAAGTATTATATATTTATTGATTTCATGTAAATATTTAGTGGGTAAATATTTACGCTCATGTTATATCTAAATCGTAATAATTTTAACACATTGACATTTTAAAAAAATAAACTGCCAGATATAGCGCACTAATTTAGTGCTCTATACCTGGCAGTTTATTTTTTTGCCCTAATTGACAAGTTAAATTTTGGGTCTCCCATACATTTTTTTGAACGATTAGCCATATCTCAAATATCCGGAAAGATGATATTTATATAAAACTCCATTCTTCAAGCTGCAAACACCGTTGTAGGATTAACATGTCAAAAAAATCAGATACTCTGGACTGCTATAAATGTAATCAAAAACTGTTAAAAGTAAGAAAATTGAGTGAGTTTTTACAATCAAAAAAGGTAACACAACTTTTATTAGTTTCAAATACAAGTACATTCATAAAATTTTAATCATCCACATAAAACTCCTCAATATCATCTTCAGATAAATATTGTGGATTTCTTAGAACATGTCATTTTTCCCTAGATGTAAATTCTCTATTCATTGACGATGCTTATTTCTGAGCCAACTTTAGCATATAAAATTGACAACGTCTTGACAACATTCGATTATTTTCTTTTCGAATCCTATTGACCGCCAACTCACAAGACTCTTTGAGTAGTTCTAGGTATGGTGATAGAGAATCTAGTTGGGATTGGTGCTCCAAGAATTTCCAAGTCTTGAATGAGACGTTCTGCTTCAGAATATCAATGTGTCCATTCACGACGTGAACCACAATAATATTCACGAGGATCTGAAACTTTCACCTTACAAAAATAATCATTATGCGCTATTAAAAGGTGAGGTTTATATTCATCTAGCTCAAACTCACCATTATCGGTTGAGGAATGACTAGAGTAACTGCTATAATTTGAGTTATCATCATCACCGACATTTGAATCTTTAGGAAAAAAGATTGACCAATCGATATTTCTATTACTCGACATTGATGTTGTAGTAGACCTATTTCAAACCACTATTTCTTAAGAAAAAAAGGCTATTTATAGTGTTGCAAAACACAATAAGTGGGGTCATAGCTACATTATTATGACGACACACACAATAATAATATAGTACATAATTAAAACTCATCATCATCGGATATTTCGCAGTCTGAATTCCACTTGAATGTATTAAAGATACCATTGACTCTAGCCCTCATGATACGTATTTGCATTCTATTGTTCTCTTCACGAAAATAATTTAGAGCAATATTTAACTCTTACGGTGTATTACGTGCCATTGATGTAGCATGATTTTTTGGACTTTTAAGTTCTAATGCTCTGATATTTTGGACCAGTTGTTCACCCTCGGTTATGCGCCAATTCAACTCAGATATCATTGTATTGTTGTAAGCTCGATTGTATCTCTCGTTCGGATCAGTTGAGTATTCAAATTTAACTTGATCACTCAATGCCCAAGTTCTACCCTTTGTTTCAAATATGTCTTTCGGCGTGAATAAAACAATAATGCCTTCCATAATTTGTCTAATAAAAGCCACATTTAAATAGTTTTGAATATTTTTATTGACTATTTTTAATCGAATGATGTACATTATATACTAGTCGATATAAAGTCTACTTTATCTGATATATTGTACCCTACAACCTACATAGCACACTAAATTTGTGCGCTATACTAGTAAGCTCGTACCTATTTTTGAATGACTAGTCGATATAAAGTCTACTTTATCCGACACATTGTACCCTACAACCTACATAGCGCACTAAATTTATGCGCTATACTAGTGAGCTTGTACCTATTTTTAATTAATTAGTCGATAGAAAGTCTACTTTATCCGACACATTGTACCCTACAATCTACACAGCGCACTAAATTTGTGTGCTATACTAGTAAGCTTGTACCTATTTTTGATTGACTAGTCGATATAAGGTCTACTTTATCCGACATATTGTACCCTAAAACCTACATAGAACACTAAATTTGTGCACTATATTAGTAAGCTCATACTTATTTTTGATTGACTAGTCTATATAAAGTTTACTTTATCCGATACATTGTACCCTACAACCTACATAGTGCACTAAATTTATGCGCGATACTAGTGAGCATCATTATAAAAAATAAGAGTGCAAACTTAAAGAATATATTTTTCACAATGCATAGAAACATTTCATTAAAAAATTGGTCTGATATTAGAAGAGAGAAAGGTGAGGGTAGCTTAAAGAGCCCTAGAAAAAATAGAGGGTGCTACACCGACTTAACAGGTACAAAATGGTATGGTTTAATTTGTTCACTTGTAAATAATCTAATTTTTATTTATCATGATTTAAAAATCGCTGGACACATCATCGAGGGAGAATCACACTCCTCTAAACCAGAAGATTTTATAATTTGGGGTGAAACACTTCAGTGGGTTGAGCTATAATCTAAATGGTATGATTACGAAGTCTTGTGTCGCTGGCATTCTTTGACCGTATCACAAGCATTGTCGGTGACTTTTCAAACACGTTCATTCACAGATGAACCACTCGTGATTGAACACCTTATGAATGAAATCTCTAAAATGAAGAAAATATTAGAGTTATTTCATGCATTAGAGAATCTTAAATATAAGGGTGTAGATGAAGAAGAGCACTGAAAACTTTTAGAAGATAAAAAGTTACATCGAGATTTCACCTATCTTGTGTACTGAACAATTGAAAAATGGATAGGTCTTCAAAAATATTTACCATAAACATTAGATTATAATATCCCGTATTGCTGTATAAATTAACTAAGTGCTTGTTGTGAGCCAACACAAAAAAATAATGCAAATTGGGGTCTAGACTATAGTGATAATGACGACGACGATGTGGTTCCTAAAACTGAAGAAGATTAATTCATTTAAATATTGTACATTCTCCTATTATTTTATGGTAATTTGTTTGAAGTTTGTTCATGTAACGACCGGATCCGTCATTACGGGTAATCCATTCATGCCAAGTTTTAGAGTTAGAAAACTCTGGGTTTGGGAGTTTGAAATTCTGGGCTAGACTCGCCTCGGCCGAATTTGGAGCGAGGTATAGTCTAGGGAAATCCGAATAAGGATTAGGTAAGATATCTTGATTCGAGCTAGTTTTCCATGTAGTCAAGACATAAAGAAGTCCGAGGAACTTTTCGGTATCGAATTTGGATAAGTAGAACTCCCAAAATCGAGGTTGACGTGAAGGGGTTGTTTCGGATTATTGGGGGTAGCAAGTGTGTTGTAAAATGGACCAATTTTGGAGAATCCCTGACATTCTGTCCATGATGAGCGCCACGGCTCCGCCATAGCGACCTCCGCTATAGCGAAAGAAAATCTCGCTATAGCGGAAGTCAAGGCAGTCAACCTCTGCCATAGCGGTTGACTCTGCTACGGTGGTACTGCTATAGCAAAGCAAGATGGGATTTAATGCAGAAACTTCCCCAAAACAGTTCAGTTTTTTGCAAGTCATTTGGGAAAAGAACTAGGGCGATTTCAGGCGTTTCTCCCCCATTCTTCATCGTTTTTCTTCTCTAAGGTAAGGCTTTTACTCCCCGAACTCTGTATTACTTTTTCTATGCGATAGAATTGCTAGGGGAGGACTTGTGGAGAGGTTTAGAATGATTTAGGGTTGATATAATCCAGGGATAAAGGGGTATTCTAGGGGTAGAAGTTCTTGGGTATTGTTAAATTTACTGTTTTATGATCATGTGACCTTAATTTCCTAATTTTATCCATAAAAATGGTAGAACTAGGTGAATTAATGGTGGAAAAGCCCGAGAAGAGGGTGGAATGATCATGGGTGGCCTGGGGTTTAGGATTTTGCATAATCTGAGTAAATTTTAGGCCATAAGGATTAATTCTTGGTTATTGTGTATTATTTTAGACCAAGAACCGGCAAGAACTTCGAGAAATGGGAAAGCTCCTGTTGAGTAGAGCTTCGATCATTTTGAGGTAGGTGATGGTTTGATTTATGTATGCTTTGTGTGTTTGAGTACTTATATCTAAGTATTTGTATGAGATGCATGGCTTAGGGAATGTTTAGGAATGTCTAATAGTCTTGTTTTATCAGTTTGGTTGAACTGTGCATTTTGCTTGTTGGTTTTACAAGTTAATTGTTCATTGTTGTGACTGTAGATTATTTGATATTTGGTTGGCTCGGGTACCACGCTTGGTACAGGATATACTAACAGTTGGCTCGGGTACCACGCCTGGTACGGGATATACTAATGGTTGGCTCGGGTACCACGCCTGATATGGGTTTATTTTACTGCATTGTCATATTAATATTATTGCATTGTGCACTTGTTGATGGTTCTATGAGTGGACCTCGACCGGGCTATATTATTGGAATGTGATGTTTGATTATGGTCCTTGAGAGGCCAGGTTATTGTTGTATCCGATTTTAGAGTTGGTGTTGGTGTAGACCAAATTTTGCCTGTTAACACTTAGGTGTTGGTTAGAAGGGATCCCAGGGTTGGTCTGGGCTATGTAGATAAGAAGTTGTTGTTCGCGTTGACTTTCATATAAAAGTGGTTGGTATGTAGAGATAAGTTAGGAGGAGATTTGCGGTCTAGAATTGATTGGTAACTGGATTATGTGTTTCTTGTACCTGTACTTGATTTTCGTACTACTCATTCATTGTATATTTTGAACTGGTTGATGAACCTACTAGTACACGGTGGTTGTGTACTAATACTGCACTTGCTTGTCTTTTGTGAGTACAGGAAATCTTTTGGAGGTTGACGCATGACCTCACTTGTAGGCCTGACTGTTCGTGATATCAAGGGTGAGCTGTTTGACCAAGGTGCCTTGATTTCCATCCAATGAGTTATAGCCCAATTGTTTCGGGCTTAGACTATTTCATTATTGTCTTTGGGGTATCATCCCCATACTCTAGCTTTGGTAGATGTTTTGGGTACGATGACTTTCAAATTCTAGGGGGGATTTCTACAGTTTTATTTCAATGAAATTACTTTTGCTTATTTGAATTGCTAGTTTATATCCTATTGCTGGTTTTAGGCTGTTAGTCTAGGCTAAGGGTTGAACTCTACTGGTTTTCTCATCCGAGGGTTAGGTGGGTGTCACTCACGATGGTCTGGGTTGTGACAAAGATGGTATCATAGCCCTAGGTTTGTTGATCTCATCGTACCAAAACAAGTCTAGTAGAGTCTTGCGGAACGGTGTGGAGACTTCCATACTTTTCTTCAAGGGGCTATGGGACTTTAGGAAACTATATTTTCTTTCTTACATGGTGTTATAACTTGATTCCAATTGGTATCTGGTGATACAAATTGGTATCTAACCTCTTTCACTCTTCTGTCCACAGATGGTTAACACAAGGAACAACGAAGCCAGACCAGCAGACCCAGTAGCGGGCTCGGCGGTTCATGGGAGAGGTAGGGAAAGGGGCAGAGGACGTGGAAGAACCACACCCACCAGGGGTGGGGCTCAAGCTACTGCTGAAGCACGTGAGGCAACTCCTCCCCCACCTCAGGATCAGGTTGTCGAGGATGTGGAAGTCGTGGTAGAAGAGGATGGGGCACAGGCGGAGGCGGAGGCGGAGGTGGCACCGGTTGGGGGTGCAGGCCTTCCTCCTATGACACCAGAAGCCTTTCAGCAGGCTTGGAACATCTTGAGTGGGTTAGTTGGTGTTGGAGCCATACCCGCTGGCATTGCAAATCAGGCTTTGGACACTCAGCCAAGAGTTCTTACGACGCCTAGGATGGATGCAACTTCAGGTACGAATGACTTCTTCAGGCCAATGCTAGGCCCGATGATGACAGGAAACGAATAGGAGTTGCTGACCAAGTTTCTCAAGATGAAACCTCCTACATTTCAGGGTACTGATAGAGAAGATGCTTATGAGTTCATACTGGATTGCTATGAGAGACTGCACAAGCTGGGCATTGTGCGACACTATGGGGTTGAGTTCATCACATTTCAGCTGCAGGGTGATGCTAAGCAGTGGTGGAGGTCTCATGCGGAATGTCGGTTGTCTGTGACTTGGGAACAGTTCCACGCTCTATTTTTAGAGAAGTATGTACCCCGAACTTTGAGGGACCAGAAGAAGGATGAGTTCTTGAACTTGGAGCAAGGTAGCATGTCAGTCTCTGCTTACGAGGCTAAGTTTCACGCCTTGTCTCATTTTGCTACACATATGCTGGGTTTCGAGGAGGAACGGGTCCATTTGTTTATGAAGGGTTTGAATATTGAGCCGAAGGTGTTGTCGGTATATATGACTTCTTCAGGAAAAGGCTTTAATGATGTGGTGGATTATGTGAAGAAACTTGAGAGAGTTAGGCAGGTGGGCAGGCTAAGGTGTTAGCCAAAAAGACCTGGAATGAGGGAAATTATGGTGGTTCATACTTCAGGGGTCATAATCAGCAGGTATACTCAGCCCGTCCTATTCAGTCAGTTATGCCAGCTGCTACAGGTGGTCGTCCGGGAGCTAATCAGCAGTTTTCAGCTCCTAGAGGCCAGGGAGATTCTTATTCATCTGCTAGCAGGCCTGCACTTGATCATGGTTGCTTCCATTATGGTGATCTTGGCCACTTTAAGAGGGAGTGCCCTCACAGGCAGACCGGTAATCAGGTTCAGCAGCAGCCCAAGGTTGTGGTCCTGGTAGGTAGAGGTGGTCATGCTAGAAGTCGTCCACATATGGGTGAGGTAACTTTCAGGGAGACCGGAGAGACAGAGGGAACGGCGGCGTGGGCAGAGGTGCGGCGCAGCCGGACATGGAGGTTGCCAAGATTGATGATCGGGCTCACTGCTATGCGTTTCCAGGGAGGACCGAGGTTGAGGCATCAGATGCAGTAATCACAGGTACCATTCTCGTCTGTGATAAAATGGCTTTGGTGTTATTTGACCCAGGTTCTACATATTCTTATGTTTCTCTGAGTTTTGCATTGGGTCTGAATTTGATATGTGATATCCTTGATTCTCCTATCCATGTTTCTACCCCGGTTGAGAGTCTGTGGTTGTGACTCATGTTTATCGTGCCTGTTTTGTTGTGTTTGTGGGGTTGCACACTTGGGTAGACTTGGTAATCCTGGATATGGTTGATTTTGATATTATCTTGGGCATGACCTAGTTATCCCCTTATTATGTTGTGTTAAATTGTAACACCAAGACTATGGCTCTAGAGATTCCGGGTAAGGATAGGCTAAGTGGGAAGGTGTGTACAGGCCTAAGCCAGTTAAGATCATATCATTTGTTTGGGCTAGGAAGCTAGTAGGGAGGGGGTGTCTAGCCTTCTTGGCTCATCTCCAGGATGATAGTGTGGAGTCCCCATCTATTGAGTCAGTTCTAGTTGTTTCTGAGTTTCGAGGGGTGTTTCCAGCGGATTTGCCTGGTATGCCTCTAGACAAGGATATAGACTTTTGTATTGATTTGAAGCCAGGCACTCATCCCATTTCCATTCCTCTGTATCGTATGGCTCTGGTGGAGTTAAGGGAACTTAAGACTCAACTACAGGAACTCCTAGATAAAAGATTTATCCATCCCAGTGCTTCGCCTTGGGGTGCTCCGGTCTTGTTTGTAAGAAAAAGGATGGTAGTATACGGATATGCCAGTTGCTACAGGTGGTCGTCCGGGAGCTAATCAGCAGTTTTCAGCTCCTAGAGGCCAGAGAGATTCTTATTCATCTGCTAGCAGGCCTGCACTTGATCATGGTTGCTTCCATTATGGTGATCTGGGCCACTTTAAGAGGGAGTGCCCTCACAGGCAGACCGGTAATCAGGTTCAGCAGCAGCCCAAGGTTGTGGTCCTGGTAGGTAGAGGTGGTCATGCTAGAAGTCGTCCACATATGGGTGAGGTAACTTTCAGGGAGACCGGAGAGACAGAGGGAACGGCGGCGTGGGCAGAGGTGTGGCGCAGCCGGACATGGAGGTTGCCAAGATTGATGATCGGGCTCACTGCTATGCGTTTCCAGGGAGGACCGAGGTTGAGGCATCAGATGCAGTAATCACAGGTACCATTCTCGTCTGTGATAAAATGGCTTTGGTGTTATTTGACCCATGTTCTACATATTCTTATGTTTCTCTGAGTTTTGCATTGGGTCTGAATTTGATATGTGATATCCTTGATTCTTATATCCATGTTTCTACCCCGGTTGAGAGTCTGTGGTTGTGACTCATGTTTATCTTGCCTGTTTTGTTGTGTTTGTGGGGTTGCACACTTGGGTAGACTTGGTAATCCTGGATATGGTTGATTTTGATATTATCTTGGGCATGACCTGGTTATCCCCTTATCATGTTGTGTTAAATTGTAACACCAAGACTATGGCTCTAGAGATTCGGGGTAAGGATAGGCTAAGTGGGAAGGTGTGTACAGGCCTAAGCCAGTTAAGATCATATCATTTGTTTGGGCTAGGAAGCTAGTGGGGAGGGGGTGTCTAGCCTTCTTGGCTCATCTCCAGGATGATAGTGTGGAGTCCCCATCTATTGAGTCAGTTCTAGTTGTTTCTGAGTTTCGAGGGGTGTTTCCAGCGGATTTGACTGGTATGCCTCTAGACAAGGATATAGACTTTTGTATTGATTTGAAGCTAGGCACTCGTCCCATTTCCATTCCTCTGTATCGTATGGCTCTGGTGGAGTTAAGGAAACTTAAGACTCAACTACAGGAACTCCTAGATAAAAGATTTATCCGTCCCAGTGCTTCACCTTGGGGTGCTCCGGTCTTATTTGTAAGAAAAAGGATGGTAGTATACGGATATGCATAGATTATAGGCAGTTGAACAAGGTTACCATCTGGAATAAGTACCCGCTACCCCGTAATGATGATATGTTTGACCAGCTCCAAGGTGCATCGGTGTTTTCGCAAATTGACTTGAGGTCGGGGTATCACCAGTTGAAGATTAGGCCGGAGGACATTCCTAAGACTGCTTTTCAGACTCGGTATGGGTATTACGAGTTCTTAGTGATGTCATTTGGGTTGACCAATGCGCCGGCAGCATTCATGAGTTTGATGAATGGGGTATTTAAGTCATATCTGGATTCCTTCGTTATTGTGTTTATTGATGATATTTTGATCTACTCCAAGAGTAGGGAGGAGCATGCTAATCACCTTCGTATTATGTTGGACATATTGAGACGTCAAAAGCTTTATGCGAAGTTCTCCAAGTGTGAATTTTGATTGACTTCAATTGCGTTCTTGGGGCATGAAGTGTCAAAACAGGGGGTGATAGTGGATCCCCAAAAGATTGAGGCAGTCAAGAGTTGGGCCCGGTCTAGCTTTGTGACAGAGGTGAGGAGTTTTGTTGGGCTCGCGGGGTACTACCGGAGGTTTATTAAGGATTTTGCATCTATTGCTACTCACCTGACAAGGTTGACACAGAAAGATATACCATTCGTGTGGTCTTACAAGTGAGAGGAGAGCTTCCAAAGGCTCAAGACACTTCTGACCACTGCTCCTATCTTGTCCTTGCCGGTTTAAGGTAAAGATTTTATTATTTACTGTAATGCTTCACATTTTGGTTTGGGTGCTGTGTTGATTCAGTATAGGAATGTGATAGCCTATGCCTCTAGGTAGTTGAAAGTGCATTAAAGAAACTACCCGACTCACGACTTAGAGTTGGCAGCGGTGGTTTTTTCACTCAAGATTTGGAGACACTACCTTTATGGTGTCTAGTGTGAGGTGTTCACCGATCATAGCAGTCTGCAGCATGTGTTCACGCAAAAGGACTTGAATTTGAGGCAGAGAAGGTGTATGGAACTGTTGAAGGACTATGATGTGACTATCCAGTACCATCCCGGTAAGGCTAATATAGTGGCAGACGCTAGGGGGGGCACCGACACCGGCACCAGTAGTACTGGACCGGTATTAACCGGAATCGGACCGGTACCGGCGCATCCTTCTGCCGGTTGGCCGGGAACCGGGACGGTACCGGTACCTGTACAACCGGGATTTTTTCCCTTGTTCGTCCCGGACCGGGACCGGTCCGGTATACCGGGTCCCGGTCTTTTTTTTAAAATTTTTTTAATTAAATTAAAATTCAGTTATTTATAATTGAAAAAGTTTCAAAATATATAAGTTATTTTATATTTCTTTTAAAAGTATAACTTAATAAATTAGATTTTTTTTAGAGTTTAAATTTTAAACTCTAAAAGTTTAAAACTTTAAATTTCAAATTTTAAACTCTTAAAATCTTTTTAAACTTTTAAGTCTTAAGTCTTAAGTTAATAACTTACTTACTTAAGTTTGAAACCTTTTAAACTATCATTTGTTAAACAACTTTTTTAAATTTCAAATTGTAACTTAAGTTTGAAACATTTAAAAATTGAATTATATAAAAAAGACTTGTATTAAATTGAAGACAATAATTAAAAAAATTTAAGGCGAATAACCTATAATTTTATTCATAAAAATTTAAGGCGAATAGCCTATAATTTTATTCATAAAAATTAAATAATACAATTTGTATTACAAATATTAGAAGAGAACCTAATCTACGCAGCCACCTTCTAGGAAGGGTTCTGTTTGAATTAGGCCTCGAACTATCATACTAATATTTGAATCCTTGAAAATAGTCTTGACGTAGAGTTTCTAACGATTCCCTCGTAACATTTTCTGGAAGTGGTTGTTGTGCTTGATCCTCCAATGCATCCATGCCGTCTTCACTAGAATTTACCAAAATATTATCTATATCATATTCAAATTGGACAGGTAAACTAGGACGCCCATAATTCCTTCGCTCGGCATTGATCCAATCTCTAAACAATGTCGATATCTCCAAGCTGTCCGATGCTAATGAATACCTATGCTCCCCAATTTGATATCTTGCTGCACTAAAAGCGCCCTCCGAAGCTACTGAAGATGCTTGAATAGCTAGCAAATCTCGAACCACCGGTTGAAGTTTTGGAAATGACTTGCCGCGAGTCTTCCACCATTCCAAAAGTTGAGGTTTGCCTTGTGCATCCTTAATGCTTTCCATTCCCTGATTAAGATATTCATCAAAATCATTCCTTTCATTAGAAGTAAGACCAAGATAATTTTCCATCATATCATCAATATCATCTTCATTTGAATATCTACGCCTAGAACTTGAAGGTTCTACATTATGTACTTCATCATTTATTCTACTAGAATTATACAAGTCATACAATTTTCTAGCTTCAATTCTTATGCTATCTTTAACATCGGACAAACTAGGTAATTTGTCCTCTTGGCAACTTCGTCACCTTGGATACTTTGTTGATATATAATCTCTAAAATATCTAAATTAGAATATATTCTTTCAACCATTCGTGATGCACCTATTTTTTTGTAAGTTGGGTTTAATAAACAAGCAGTTAAATAAATTTGAGGAATAGGAATAAAATATTTTCTAAATTTTTTAATCATTGCATTAATAGAATCTTTAAACCGTGGAATATTTTTGTATTGAAAAAATTTATCAGAAATAGCACATATATTTGGTAAAACTGAACAAATAGTTGGATAATAAAGTCCAGATATTTATTTTGTAGCTAAATAAAAAACTTTTAAAAATTCTTTAAGTTCATATACTTCTTTCCAATCAGTGTCACTAATTCTATAATCAATATCTGAATTGTGAGCATTCCACACCATTTGTAAAGGCTTTCTATATTCATAAGCAACTTTAAGCATTTCATATAAAGAATTCCATCTAGTAGACACAGTTTTTGGAATTTTTCTAGGGGGGAGTTCTAATTCACGACACCGATTTTCAAACTCTACACGCCTAGACTTTACTTAACATTTAAAAATAAAATGGCATGCATCTTCACATTTTATACAACCATTATTATACATTGCTACACCATCTCTAACAATTAAATTATATATGTGTGCAGCACACCTAATATGAAAACCGTCAATATAAATAGGGCAAATTGCCGGTTTTAGTTTATCAACAACATTTGTATTATTAGAAGCATTATCAAGGGTGACACTAATTACTTTATTACAAATTCCATAAAATTGTAAAACATCTATAATAGTTTGAGCTATGTAACTACCGTTTTTCAGCATTTCACAACATTTATAACCTAAAATTCTTTTTTGCATGTTCCAATTTTCATCAATCCAATGACCAGTAATAGTGAAATAATCGTTACCATTAGGACTACGACCCATATCAGAAGTGATAGCCATTCTACAAGTATTATAGTTAAATAAACAACGAAGATATTGTACATGTTGTCCTTGATAATCAAAAATAGCTTTTTAATAGTATTTCTTGAAAAACCTGTGAAAGAAGGATTATACACTATTTGAATATAATGAACAAAACCGGGATTTTCAGCAAAACTAAAAGGCAAGCCACAAAGAACAATCATTTTAGCTAATCCTTCAAGATCTCTTTCTCTACTATAACTACGATGTGTACTAGGGCCAGAAACATTAGAAGGGTTTAACTGTGATTGGATCATGTTAGAGGCCCCTACTCCTACAGATGCATCGGGAAGGGGAGTACCATATTTTTTTGCATCGGCTATAGCCTGAGCTTGCAAAAATTCATTTTTACAACATCCGAGTAAATGATTTCTTAAATGTCCCATCCCACCCGACTTTCTCGTAGTTTTATGATTCAAAATAGATTTACATACTTTACAAATAGCTTTAGTTTTATCATCACTTTGAATCATAAATTGCCACACAACAGATTTTTTAGGACGTTCAGCATTTGGCTTAGCCCTAGTAGGATGTACATGGGGAGGGGGAGCGGGAGCGGGAGCAGGAGTGGGACTAGTAGCCGTAGGCGGCTCTGTTTCATCATCATCATAAGTATCATTACCATCATATTCATTATCATATTCTACTTCTTCATCTAGTTCTTCATTAAAATTACCAAACCTTGTCTGTAAAAATTCATGATCTAATTGAGTATTTCTATCAATATTAAAAGGAGTTTCATCAACATGTGTAAAATCATCCGTATTTATTCTTAATTCAGGTTGTTGTCTAGTTTTAGATTTGGATTTAGAAGAACTACCGACTTTAGTTTTTCCGGTTACTGCATTAGTCAACCTACCAAAAAATATTTTTTTACCTTGGCCAACATTTTTATCACCGGATTCCATATTAAAATATTAATAGTAAGCAAATAAATAAATACAAAAATTAAATGCAAAAAAATAAACAAGTAAAGAGATGAAAGTTGGAACGAATGTACCAAACGTCTGCGTAAAAACAGACGTGTATAAACAAAAGCCGAAATTGATAGATGAAACTTGAAGCTTGAAAATTGCTCCAAAATAATCCAACAAATAAAATTAACAATTTAATAGAGACTATTAGAGAATAGAGAGTAGAAGAGTAGAAGATTGAGAGTTGAGAGAGCAGATGAAGAAGAAGAAATTTTGTGTAATAAATAATGAAGGGGTGGGGGGGTTTATAGTTAAAATTTTAGGACTAAAATGTATTTTTAAAAACTTGGTATTAAAAAAGTTGGGGTAGGGGTGTTTGGGGGCGTGTTTGGCTGTTATAGCCGTTGGGTGGGGCCCACTGGCCATTGCCAACGGCTACCCAACGGCTATTTTATTAAAAAAAAATAAAAAAAAAATTGAAAACCGTCCACCGGATCGAACCGGACCGGACCGGACCGGTGCCGGGACGGACCGGACCGGACCGGACCGGTGCCGGGACGGACCGGACCGGGATGATCCGGTAACTACCCCCCCTTCCATCCCGTTACCCCTTCCATCCCACCCCTCAACCGGACGGAACCGGAGTCCACCGGACCGGTAATGGACCGGGACGGTCCGAAATCGGTACCGGTACCTCCCGGTTCCGTTGCCTGCCTTAGCAGACGCATTGAGCCGGAAGATAGTTATCATGGGTAGTTTGGCTTGTTTGGGGGTGTCCAAACGACCACTTGCAAGGGAGGTTCAGGCGTTGGAGTCCTTATGCACTTGGATATTTCAGAATAACGTGGTATATTGGCCAACTTTGAGGTCAAGGCCACCTTCATAGAGGAGATAAAGGCAAAGTAGTTTTAGGATCCGAAACTGAGTAAGCTACGGGGTAAGGTAATATCCGGGGAGTCCAGGGACATTACGCTAAACTCTGGTGGAGTACTAAATTTTAGAGAGAGGATTTGTGTTCCTTGGGTTGATGATATAATTCAAAAAATCTTGGCAGAAACTCACGGTTCGCGGTACTGAATTCATCCGAGTGTGACCAAAATGTACAGGAACTTGAGGCATCGTTACTGGTGGCCCAGGATGAAAAGGGACATGTGGATTTTGTGTCCAAGTGTCAGAACTATCAGCAAGTAAAATATGAGCATCAGAGACCTGTAGTACTATTCAGAGAATGTCAATTCCAGAGTGGAAGTGGGAAAGGACAGCCATGGATTTCATGGTGGGTCTTCCCAAGATGTTGGGGAGGTATGACTCAATTTAGGTCATTGTTGACAGGCTGACCAAGTCCGCACATTTTATTCCGGTTAGGGTAGATTATAATTCGCAGCAATTGGCTAAGATCTACATGAAGGAGATTATGAGATTGCATGGGGTGCCACTGTCCATCATTTCAGACAGGGGTACACAGTTCACCTCTAAGTTTTAGGGTAAGCTGCATGAAGAGTTGGGTACATAACTCACCTTTAGTACAACCTTCCATCCTCAGACTGATGGTCAGTCGAAGAGGACGATCCAGGTATTGGAGGACATGCTGAGAGCATGTGTGATGGACTTCGGGGGTCATTGGGACTAATTTCTACCACTGTATGAGTTTTTGTACAACAATAGCTACCACTCCAGTATCGATATGACACTATTTGAGGCATTGTATGGGAGGCATTGTAGATCACCGATTGGATGGTTTAAGGAAGACGATGTAAAGCCTCTGGGCGTGGATTTGGTAAGGGAAGCACAGGAAAATGTAAGAGGCATTCAGACCAAATTGCTAGCTGCCCAAAGCAGGCAGAAAGAATATGCGGATCGCAAGGTCCGAGACATGGAATTTCAGGTTGGTGAACGGGTATTGTTGAAGGTGTCACCAATGAAGGGAGTTATGCGGTTCGGTAAGAAGGGGAAGCTCAGCCCTCGGTTCATCGGTCCGTTTGAGGTTCTTGAGATTGTGGGCCTATGGCTTACAAGTTGGCACTGCTTCCTAGTTTGTTAGGTGTCCATCTGATATTCCATGTATCCATGCTTAAGCTATACCATGGGGATGGGGACTACATCATCAAGTAGGATGAGGTGCTTTTCGATAAGTATCTTCGTTATGAAGAGGAACCAGTCATGATTCTTGCCCGAGATGTTCAAAAATTGAGGACAAAGGTGATTAATATGGTAAGGGTTCAATGGAAGCATCGTCCGGTTGAGTAAGCCACTTAGGAAACCGAGAAGGACATGCGGGATAAGTACCCTCACTTGTTTGAGGATTCAGGTACTACACTTTCCTCTATTTATTTTTGTAATTTCGTGTTTGATCGTTCGAGGATGAACGATAAGTAAATTGGTATCTGTTGTAACGACTGGGTCCGTTGTTATGGGTAATCCATTCGTGCCAAGTTTTAGAGTTAGAAAACCCCAGGTTTGGGAGTTTGAAATTCTGGGCTAGGCTCGCCTCGGTGGCCAAATTTGGAGTGAGGTATAGTCTAGGGAAATCTGGGTATGGATTGGGTGAGATGTCTTGATTTGAGCTAGTTTTCCATGTAGCCAAGACATAATGGAATCCGGGGGACTTTTCAGTATCGAATTTGGGTAAGTAGAACTCCCAGAATCGAGGTTGACGTGAAAGGATTATTTTGGATCGTCGAGAGAAGCAAGTGTGTTGTAAAATGGACCAATTTTAGAGAATCCCCGACATTCTGTCCGTAATGAGCACCACGGCTCCGCCATAGCGACCTCCGCTATAGTGGAAGAAAATCCTGCATTAACAGAAGTCAAGGCAGTCAACCTCCGCCATAGCGGTTGACTCCGCTACGGCGGTACCGCTATAGTGGAAGCCAACTGCTATAGCAGAGCGAGAAGGGATTTAATGCAGAAACTTTCCCAAAATAGTTCAGTTTTTTGCAAGTCATTTGGGAAAAGAACTAGGGCGGTTTCAGGCGTTTCTCTCCCATTCTTCATTGTTTTTCTTCCCTAAGGTAAGGCTTTTACTCCCCGAACTCAGTATTACTTTTCCTATGCGATAGAATTGCTAGGGGAGGACTTGTGGAGAGGTTTAGAATAATTTAGGGTTGATATAATCCAGGGATAAAGGGGTATTCTAGGGGTAGAAGTTCTTGGGTATTGTTAAATTTACTGTTTTATGATCATGTGACCTTAATTTCCTAATTTTATCCATAAAAATGGTAGAACTAGGTGAATTAATGGTGGAAAAGCCCGAGAAGAGGGTGGAATGATCATGGGTGGCCTGGGGTTTAGGATTTTGCATAATCTGAGTAAATTTTAGGCCATAAGGATTAATTCTTGGTTATTGTGTATTATTTTAGACCAAGAACCGGCAAGAACTTCGAGAAATGGGAAAGCTCCTGTTGAGTAGAGCTTCGATCATTTTGAGGTAGGTGATGGTTTGATTTATGTATGCTTTGTGTGTTTGAGTACTTATATCTAAGTATTTGTATGAGATGCATGGCTTAGAGAATGTTTAGGAATGTCTAATAGTCTTGTTTTATCAGTTTGGTTGAACTGTGCATTGTGCTTGTTGGTTTTACAAGTTAATTGTTCATTGTTGTGACTGTAGATTATTTGATATTCGGTTGGCTCGGGTACCACGCCTGGTACAGGATATACTAACAGTTGGCTCGGGTACCACGCCTGGTACGGGATATACTAATGGTTGGCTCGGGTACCACACCTGGTACGGGTTTGGTCTGGGCTATGTAGATAAGAAGTTGTTGTTCGCGTTGACTTTCATATAAAAGTGTTTGGTATGTAGAGACAAGTTAGGAGGAGATTTGCGGTCTTGAATTGATTGGTAACTGGATTATGTGTTTCTTGTACTTGTTCTTGATTTTTGTACTACTCATTCATTGTATATTTGGAACTGGCTGATGATCTTATCAGTACACGGTGGTTGTGTACTGATACTGCACTTGCTTGTCTTTTGTGAGTACAGGAAATCTTCCAGCGCTTGACGCATGACCTCACTTGTAGGCCTGACTGTTCATGATATCAAGGGTGAGTTGTTCGACCAAGTTGCCTTGATTTCCATCCATTGAGTTGTAGCCCAATTGTCTCGGGCTTAGACTATTTTATTATTGTCTTTGGGGTTGCATCCCCGTATTCTAGCTTTGGTAGATATTTTGGGTACGATGACTTTCAGATTCTAGGGGGGATTTCTGCAGTTTTATTTCAATAAAATTACTTTTACTTATTTGAATTGCTATATTATTTCCCGTTGTTGGTTTTAGGCTATTAGTCTAGGCTAAGGATTGAACTCTACTGGTTCGTTCATCCGGGGGTTGGATGGATGTCACTCACGATGATCTGGGTCGTGACATTTCATGCTCATAGTGATATATTCAGAAAAGGTACTACCTTAAAGTGAAATATATTTATTTTTAAAGAAAATCGGATAAACCTTTAAAGAATCGAGAGCTATATAAATACATAAAGAAACATTGATTTCATATCTTTAAGGGTAAAACAAAGAACATATAATTAACTACATTAAAAATGCATACAATGAAAAATTAAGACCCTGAAGTACTTCTCCCATGAGTGATATTTGTAGCCTTTAAGAGACATTTGCTCACATTATGACCAGTTTGTCAGCAAAACCCATACTTTTGAATTAATATACTAATCAAAACATCCATTTCATTCTATATACGTGTGTTAGTCTTGACTTTTATTTTATGCAGAGCCTTTTATTTGTAATCATGACAAAAGGACTTTTTGGCCAATATGCCACATCTCCAAGTGAAAAAAATTATCCAGAATATATTTTTACGTAGTTCTGTAATTTATATTTCGGTGAAATTTTATCACATGCATCAATCGCAACATGGTCAAAATCCCTGATTGCATGAGAACAGGGCATGTGATGTGATTGTTATTTACCGCATGTGCATGATTGTTGCATCACATTAACAATATGCACATTACCTCCACGACTTGCGTGCACTTTGGTCTTGATTTCAAATAATTGATCCCTTACATTATAACTTTTGTGAGTTTGTCCACCAGCCTTTATCCTATTTTTTTCAAATCTTTTATAAGGTTTTAGCATCCAATGTTGATTCTTCACCACTAGTCGTCTAGCACTAGCAGATTTAATAACAAAATGCTGAACAACCTGACTGTATGTGAGTTGCACCATTGCAGTTACAAAAAGTCCCCTGATAGACTTCAATAAGCCATTGAATGATACTGACCTATTTGTTGTGACCATGCTCCATCTCCTACCATCATCTATGTGTAGGGCTCATTTATCAAGATTGTACAACATCAACTAATCATAAGCTGGCTTACAGACAACATTGATCGATTTTATTATTTTAAGAAACTTCTTCTCTTGATGATGTATTGCAGCTTCCCAAAAAATTTTGTTTAAGGGTAAGGATTTGAATTTCTTTTGAAAATTGGACTTTAAATGTCTTACATAGAAGCGGTGGTATCCAAATGGAGCTTGCTAGTTAGCCTCATTCTGCACGTTATGAAGTATGCCATGATGTCTATCAGATATCAATGTTATACCTTCACGCCCCTTCACAACATGTCGATTCAAATGATGCAGAAACAGGCCCCATGTCGCAATGCTTTCATTAGCAGCAATTGCAAAAGCCAAGGAAAATATTACGCCATTAGCGTCCGCTCTAACCGCAATCAATAACTTGATATCATATTTTTCTTAGACATGAGTTCTGTCTATTGATACCACTGGTCGGCAATAAGTAAAACCATCAACAATGGCTTAAACGTCTAGATGATGTTGTTGAAAATATTTTCAACAACATCATCATGTTGTTCAAACCTTCATTCAACAATTGTATCGGGATTGAAGTGTTGAAGAGGAGTCATGTACCTTGGAAATGATCGGAATGATCCCTCTCAAATTTCATAGCTATTTTCAAAAGCACGCTTCCGTCCAAGATAAGCCTTTCTCTTGCTTATTGTTTTATTGAACGCTTTCAGAATGGAATTTTGGCAATCTTTGATAGAAAACCTGAAAAAAATTTAACATTAAAATTCATCAAATCAAATAACGTATTGATTTCTTTACAAATAATCCACAAGTTAGTTAGTTTGTCCAGCCTACCACGAAGCATTCATTGATAGTCTTGATTTGCATGCCTGCATTTAACTCACCAAATTTATTTTGAGGACTCGCAAATAGAAAACTCTCTCGATATTTTAAAATGCCAAAGTTTAACAACCCTTTGCAATATTTTTTTGGATGAAAAGGTCATCCCAGTACCAAGATAAAACTCATCTTGTAGAAAATTATTGAGTTCCTGCAACCTATTTTGTCGAGACTCATCATCAACAGCCGTATAGGCATATACATTTGGTTCTTCCGAAAGATCATCAAGAAATGAAATTACATGAGAATGATTTTGAATCCGAGAAAATGTTGGTGACATTGGTATTGACTAGTGAGGCGGTGTTTGTGGAATCACTTCTTGTGGATGTAATAGATTATGCGACCTATCAGGCAATATGAAATCATCATCACTTTCATATGATGAAAATGGAACTTCATCACCCGAATCCTAGGCATATTAGACACGTCATCACAAGATTTTTCACCGTCTTTGTCACCATCTTCATTACTCATAGATATTTTGCTATAATTTGGCTGATCATATCATCATTGATATCTTCTAGGATGAGAGGCACATATTGCCTAATATTTTCCCTGTAATATCAAAAAAAAAATTAATTTATATTTTAAATAAAAAAAATAATATCCAAATGATATGCCTACCTATAATAGTCATCAGCACCCAAACTCGAGGAGGCAGGAACATTTGAGGATGTTCCAATATGATCCATCCATCCAAAATTAGAACATTGATCAAAATTATGTTGAGATAAATCCCTAAAATATAATCAAAAAACATATATGTCACGACCCAGACCGTCGTGAGTGGCACCCACCCAACCCCCGGATGAGCAAACCAATAGAGTACAACTCTTATCATAGCCTAACAGCTTAAAACGAGTGTGTAAAAATGTAAACTAGCAATCAATCATACTAAAATCAACTCTATAAAATAAATATAACCTGCAGAAATCTCTCCCTAGAATCTAAAAGTCATCGTACCAAAAACGTCTACCAAAACTAGAGTATGGGGATGCAACCCCAAACATAGAAATAGTCTAAGCCTAAAACAAATGGGCTACAACTCAACTAGATAGACATCAAGGCAGCTTGGTCGAATATCTCACCCTTGATATCTCGGAATGTCGGGCCTACAAGTGAGGTCGGGCATCAACCGCCAGAAGATTTTTTGTACTAAAAAAAAGACAAACAAGTGCAGTATCAGTACACAATTACCGTGTACTAGTAGGATCATCAGCCAGTTCTAAATAAACAGTGTATGAGTAGTACAACAATCAAGTAAGTGTACAGAAACACATAGGCAAGTCAACAGATATTCCTAAACTACAAATTTCTACCTAGCTTGTTCCCACATGTAAATCACTTCATAGTTATGATCAATAATCCATAACAATAACAATTATACCTCGTTACATATCTCGGACCCATCCTGGATACCCTCTAGACAACACCTAAGTGTCAGACATACAACCCGGTCTACACCAAGACAAAACTCATAAAGCAATGTAACAACCCGGCCTCTCAAGGACCAAAAATACACAACCACAATTCATAAACACAACCCGGTCCACTCAGGAAACCATTAATAAAGATGCAACAATATAATAAAGTAAACATGTACCAAGCATGGTACCCGAGCTAACTGTTAGTGTTATCCCGTACTAGGCATGATATCCCAGCCAACCATTAGTATATCTCGTACCAGGCGTGGTACCCGAGCCAACCATTAGTATATCTCATACCATGCATGGTACCCGAGCTAACGGAATGTCACATAAATCCACAGTCACAAACAATGAACAATCAACACTTGTAAACCAACAAGCAATAACACCTAGTTTATTTCACAACACTCAAAAATAGGACTTTTTGAAATTCTTAAATTATTCCCTAAGCAATGCAAACCATACAAATACTTAGACCAAAGTACACAAACATACAATGCATACATGAATCAATAACCATCACCTATCTCGAATAAGCAAGCTCTACAGTACCAGAGCTTTTTCCTTTCAGGATCCCTTGCTTGTTCTTGGTCTAGAAATAAATACATAGCAACCAAAAATCAATCCTCATGGCCTACAATTTACCCGAATTATGAAAAATCCCAAACCCCAGGCCAACCATGATCATTCCACCCATTCTTGAGATTTTTCACCATTAATTCACCTAAATTCATCATTTTTACAGATTCCCCTAGAGAATTATGGTTAAATGATCATCAACCATTATCAAGGATCAAAACTCAAGAACTTTAGCACCTTAGAATCCCCTTTTTACTCGGATTTTACCATTCTTAGGTCATCCCAAACCTTTCCCCAAGTCCATCCCTAGCAATTCTATGCATAGGAAAGATATCCCAAAGTTTGGGGAGTAGAAACGGGAAGAAATCGCCTAAAATCGCCCCCTTCTTCTCTCAAAACGAGTGCAGAAAAACTAAACTATTTTGGGGAAGTTTCTGCATAAATCCCATCACGCTCTACTATAGCGCTCCACTCCTATATAGCGGTACTGCCGTAGCGGATTTGTTCGCTATGGCGGAGGATGACCGACATTGACCTCCGGTGTAGCAGTAATTTCTCCACTACGGTGGAGGTCGCAATGGCGGAGTGTCAACCGCCGTAGCGCTTTACATGGGACAGAAAGTCGTAAAGTCTCCAAAACTAGTCCATTTTATAACACACTTATTTTTTTGACGTCCCGAAACAACCCCTTCACGTCAACCTCGATTTCAGGAATTCTACTTACCCAAATTCGATTCCGAAAAGTCCCCTGGACTCCTTTATGTGTTAGCTACAAGGAAAACTAGCTCGAATCAAGACATCAAACCCACTCCTTAACTAGATTGTCCTAGACCATACCTCGCTCCAAATCCAACCGAGACTAGTCTAGCCCAAAATTTTAAACTCCCAAACTCGGAGTTTTCTAACTCTAAAAATTGGCACGAAAGATTTTCCCATAACGATGGACCCAGTCATAACAATAGATACCAATTTACCCATCATTCTTCTCTGAATGATCAAACCCAAAAATACGGAAAGTAATGAGCAAAAAGAGTAGTACATGTATCCTCAAACAAATGAGGGTACTTGTCCCGCATGTCCCTCTCGGTTTCCCAAGTGGCTTCCTCAACTGGATGATGCTTCTATTGAACCTTTACCATACTGATCACCTTTGTCCTCAATTTTCGGACATCCTGATCAAGAATCAAAATCGGCTCCTTTTCATAGCGAAGATCCTTATCAAGTAACACCTCATCCCACTTGATGATGTAGTCCCTATCCCCATGGTATCGCTTTAGCATTGATACGTGAAACACCGGATAGACACCCGACAGACTGGGTGGTAGTGCCAATCTATAAGTGACGGGCCCTACGAACTCAAGAACCTCAAACGGTCCGATGAACCGAGGTATGATTTTGCCCCTCTTACTGAAACGCATAACACCCTTCATTGGTGACACTTTAAACAATACCTGCTCACTAATTTGAAATTCCATATCCCTTACCTTGTGATCTGCATATTCCTTCTGCCTGCTTTGGGAAGCTAGCAACTTGGTCTGAATGCCTCTTACCTTTTCTTGTGCTTCCCTTACCAAGTCTACACTCAAAGGCTTTACATCGCCTTTCTCAAACCACCAAATCGGTGACCTACAACTCCTCCCATATAGAGCCTTGAATTGTTCCATATCGATACTGGAGTGGTAGCTATTGTTGTATGAAAACTAACACAATGGTAAAAACTGGTCCCAATGACCCCCGAAGTCAATCACACATGCTCTCAGCACGTTCTCCAATACCTGAATCGTCCTCTCAAACTGATTATAAGTCTGAGGATGGAAGGTTTTACTAAAGGTGAGTTGAGTGCACAACTCCTCATGCAACTTGCCCCAAAACTTGGAGGTAAACTGTACCCCTATCTGAAATAATGGATAGTGGTACCCCGTGCAATCTCAAAATTTCCTTCACGTAGATCTTAGCCAATTGCTGCGAGTTGTAATCCAACCCGACTGGAATGAAGTGAGCTGACTTGGTCAGCCTGTCAACAATGACCCAAATAGAGTCATACTTCCTCAAAGTCTTGGGGAGATCCACCACAAAATTCATGGCTATTCTCTCCCACTTCCACTCTGGAATGGGCATCCTCTGAAGTAGTCCTGCAGGTCTTTGGTGCTCATACTTTACCTGCTGGTAATTCTAACACTTGGACACAAAATTAGCTATGTCCCTTTTCATCTCAGACCACCAATAAAGTTGCCTTAAATTTATGTACATCTTGGTTACACCTGGATGAATGGAATACCGTGAACCATGAGCCTCTGCCAATACCTTCTGAATTATGTCATCAACTCGAGGAACACAAATCTTTCCTCTAAAATTTAACACACCACCAGAATCCAATGAGGCATCCCCGAACTCTCCGGATATTGCTTTGCTTCGAAGCCTGCTCAACTGCGAATCCTGAAACTGTTTGGCCTTTATCTTCTCTATGAATGTGGATATGACCTTAATACTGGCCAAAATCCCACCTTGTTCCAAAATACCCAAGTGCATGAACGTGGACTCTAATGCCTGAATTTCCCTTGCTAGTGGTCATTTGAACACCCCCAAATAAGCCAAAATGCCCATGCTAACTATTTTCTGGCTCAATGCGTCTGCCACCACATTAGCCTTACCCGGAGGGTACTGAATAGTCATATCATAGTCCTTCAACAACTCCATCCAACTTCTCTGCCTCAGATTCAAGTCCTTCTGAGTGAAAACGTGGTGCAGGTTACGATGATCAGTGAACACCTCACACTTGACACCATAAAGATAGTGTCTCCAAATCTTAAGTGCAAAGACCACCGCTGCGAATTCTAAATCATGAGTTGGATAATTTCTCTCATGCACCTTCAACTACCTAGAAGCATAGGCTATCACATTCCTATCATGCATCAACACAGCACCCAAACCAGAATGTGAAGCATCACGGTAAACAATAAAGTATTTACCTTCAATCGGCATTGACAAAATAAGAGCCGTGGTCAGAAGTGTCTTGAGCTTTTGGAAGCTCTTCTCTCACTTGTCGGATCATACAAATGGTACATCATTCTGTGTGATCCTTGTCAAGTGAGTAGCAATGGATGCAAAATCCTTAACAAACCTCCGGTAATAAGCTGCGAGCCCAACAAAACTCCTCACCTCAGTCAGAGAGCTAGGTTGTGCCCAACTCTTGACTGCCTCTATCTTCTGGGGATCTACCATCACCCCCTGTTATGACACTACATGCCCCAAGAACGCAACTGAAGTCAACCAAAATTCGCACTTAGAGAACTTCGCATAGAGCTTTTGATGTCTCAAAATGGCCAACACTATACGGAGATGTTTATCATGCTCCTCCCTACTCTTGGAGTAGATCAAAATGTCATCAATGAAAATGATGACGAATGAATCCAAGCGAGATTTAAACACCCCACTCATCAGACTCATGAATGTCTCCGGCGCATTGGTCAAACCAAACGACATTACTAAGAACTCAAATGCCCATACCGAGTCCGAAAAGCAGTTTTAGGAACATCCTCGGGCCTAATTTTCAACTGGTGATCCCATGACCTCAAGTCAATTTTCAAAAACACCAATGTGTCCTATAACTGGTCAAACAGATCATCAATACAGGGTAGAGGGTACTTATTCCAGATGGTAACCTTGTTCAACTGCCTGCAATCTATGCACATCCACATACTACCATCCTTCTTCTTTACTAAACATACTGGATCACCCCAAGGCGAAGCACTGGGACTGATAAATCCCTTATCTAGGAGTTCCTAAAGTTGATTCTTAAGTTCCTTCAACTTTGCCGGAGCCATACGATACAGAAGAATGGAAATGGGATGAGTGCCCGGCTCCAAGTCAATACAAAAGTCAATATACATGTCCGGAGGAATACCAGGAAAATCCACTAGAAACACCTCACGAAACTCTGAAATAGCTGGAACTGACTCAATAGATGGGGACTCCACACTATCGTCCTGGAGATGAGCCAGAAAGGCTAAACACCCTCTCCCCACTAGCTTTCTAGCCCGAATGAACGATATAATTTTGTTCGGCTTAGACCTGTACACACCTTCCCACTCTAGCCTATCCTTACCCGGAATCTCTAGAGCCACAACCTTGGTGTTATAGTTCAACACAGCATGATACAAGGATAACCAGGTCATGCCCAAAATAATATCAAAGTCAACCATAGCCAGAATTACTAAGTCTACCCAAGTTTGCAACCCCACAAATACAATCGAGCAATTACGATAAATATGAGTCATAATCACCGACTCTCCAACTGGGGTAGAAACATGGATAGGGGAATCAAGGATATCATATATCAAGTTCAAACCCAACGCAAAACTCACAGACACATAAGAATATGTAGAACCTGGGTCAAATAATGCCGAAGCCATTTTATCACAGACAAGAATGGTACCTGTGATCACCGCATCAGATGCCTCGGCCTTGGTCCTCCCTAGAAATGCATAACAGTGAGCCCGATCATCAATCTGGGCAACTTCCCTGGCCGGATGTGCCTCGCCCTTACCTTTACTGTCATTCCCTCTGTCTCCCCGACCTCCCTAAAAGTTACCTCGCCCACCCTGTGGACGACCTCTAGCATGACCACCTCTACCTGCCAGGACCACAGCCTTGGGTTGCTGCAGAACTTGATTACCAGTCTGCCTGTGAGGGAACCCCCTCTTAAAGTGGCCCAGATCACCACAATGAAAACAACCACGATCAAGTGCATGCATGCTAGCAGATGAATAAGAAGCTCCCTGGCCCTTAAGAGTTGAGAACTACTGATTAGCTCCTGGACGACCATATGTAGCAGCTGGCAGAGCTGACTGAATAGGACGAGCTGAGTATACCTGCTGATTTTGACCCCTGGTGTACGAACCACCATAATTTCCCTTATTTTGGGGATTCTTGGCTAACACCTTAGCCTGCCCCGCCTGCCTGACTCTATCAAGTTTCTTTAAATAATATGTCACTCCATTGAAGCCTTTCCCTAAAAAAGTCATGAGCACCGACAATATCTGAAGCTCAGTATTCAAACCCTTGACAAACAATCGAACTCGCTCCTCCTTGAAACCCAACAACTGTGTAGCAAAATGAGACAAGGCATGAAATTTTGCCTTATAAGCAGAGACTGACATGCTACCCTACTCCAAATTCAAGAATTCGTCCTTTTTTCGGTCCCTCAAAGTATGGGGCACATACTTCTCTAAGAAAAGAGTGTGAAACTGCTCCCAAGTCAGTGGGGGAAAAACTGATGACCGACACTCCACATAAGATCTCCACCACTGCTTGGCATCACCCTGCAGCTGAAATGTGACAAACTCAACCCCATACTATTGCACAATGCCCAGCTTGTGTAGCCTCTCATAACAATCCAGTATGAACTCATAAGCATCTTCCCTATCAGTACCCGGAAACGTAGGAGATTTCAGCTTGAGGAACTTGGTCAGCATCTCATGTTCATTTCCTGTCGTCACTGGGCCTAGCATTGGCCTGAAGAAGTCACATGTGCCTGAAGTTGCATCCATCCTAGGAGCCGTAGGATCTGCTGGTTGAGTGCCCAGAGCCTGATTTGTAAAACCTGTGGGTATGGATCCAGCACCAGCCAAACCACTCAAGAAGTTTCAGTCCTGCTAAAATGCTTCGGAAGTTATAGATGGAAGGCCTGCACCTTCAGCCGGTGCCGCCTCTGCCTCCGTCTGCTCCCCTTCATCCTCCACAACAACTTCCACATCTTCGACCACCTGCTCTTGAGGTGGGGGGGGTTGCCTCTCGCGCTCCTGCAACAACTTGAGCCCCACCCCTGGCGGTTGTGGCTCTACCTCGTCCTCTTCCCCTTCTCCTGCCTCTACCACAGACGGCCGGGCCTGCTGCCGGGACCGTTGGTCTCGCTCTGTTATTCCTTATGTTAATCATCTGTGAACCAAAGAGTGAAAGAGTTAGACACCAATTTGTATCACCATATACCAATTGGAATCAAGTTATAGCACGATGGAAGAAAGAAGAGATAGTTTTCCTAAAGCCCTATAGCCTCTCGAAGAAAACTACGGACGTCACCACACCATTCCTCAAGAATCTACTAGACCTGTTTTGATATGACAAAATCAACGAACCTAGGGTTCTGATACCATCTTTGTCACAACCCAGACCGCCGTGAGTGGCACCCACCCAACCCCCAGATGAGCGAACCAATAGAGTCCAACTCTTATCATAGCCTAACAGCTTAAAACCAGTGTGCAAAAATGTAAACTAGCAATCAATCATGCTAAAATCAACTCTATAAAATAAATATAACCTGCAGAAATCCCTCCCTAGAATCTAAAAGTCATCGTACCAAAAACATCTACCAAAACTATAGTACGGGGATGCAACTCCAAACATAGAAATAGTCTAATCCCGAAACAAATGGGCTACAACTCAACTAGATAGACACCAAGGCATCTTGGTCGAATATCTCACCCTTGATATCTCAAAATGTCGGGCCTACAAGTGAGGTCGTGCGTCAACCGCCAGAAGATTTCTTGTACTCAAAAAAAGACAAGCAAGTGCAGTATCAGTACACAACCACCATGTACTGGTAGGATCATCAGCCAATTCAAAATAAATAGTATATGAGTAGTACAACAATCAAGTAAGAGTACAGAAACACATAGGCAAGTCAACAGGTATTCCTAGACTACAAGTCTCTACCTAACTTGTTCCCACATGTAAATCACTTCACAGTTATGATCAATAATCCACAACAATAACAATTATACCTCGTTAAATATCCCAGACCCAACCTTGGATCCTCTCTAGAAAACACCTAAGTGTCAGACATACAACCCGGTCTACACCAAGACCAACTCATAAAGCAATGTAACAATTCGGCCTCTCAAGGACCAAAAATACACAACCACAATTATAAACACAACGCGGTCCACTCAGGAAACCATTAATAAAGATGCAACAATACAATAAAGTAAACCCATACCAGGCATGGTACCCGAGCCAACTATTAGTGTTATCCCATACCAGGCGTGGTACCCGAGCCAATCATTAGTATATCCCGTACCAGGCATGGTACCCGAGCCAACCATTAGTATATCCCATACCAGGCATGGTACTCGAGCCAATCGAATGTCACATAAATCCACAGTCACAAACAATGAACAATCAATACTTGTAAACCAACAAGCAATAACACCTAGTTCATTTCACAATACTGGAAAACAGGACTTTTGGACATTCTTAAATTATTCCCTAAGCAATGCAAACTATACAAATACTTAGACCAAAGTACACAGACATACAATGCATACATGAATCAATAACCATCACCTACCTCGAATAAGCAAACTCTACAGTGCCTGAGCTTTTCCCCTTTCAGTATCCCTTGCTTGTTCTTGGTCTAGAAACAAATACACAGCAACCTAAAATCAATCCTCATGGCCTACAATTTACCCAGATTATGAAAAATCCCAAACCCCAGGCCAACCATGATCAT
Organism: Jaltomata sinuosa; assembly: GCA_003996215.1. NCBI lineage: Eukaryota > Viridiplantae > Streptophyta > Magnoliopsida > Solanales > Solanaceae > Jaltomata > Jaltomata sinuosa. The sequence continues at coordinate 535,518 of QJPP01007626.1, read as the reverse complement.
TCAAACCATTCCCAGGCTTTCCCACCATTAATTCATCTAAATTCATCACTTTTACGAATTCCCCTAGAGAATTATGGCTAAATTATCATCACCCATTATCAAGGATCAAGACCCAAGAACTCTAGCACTCTAGAATCCCTTTTTTCCCCAGATTCTACCATTCCTAGGACATCCAACACCTTTTCCTAAGTCCACCCCTAGCAATTTTATAGCATAGGAAAGATATCACGAAGTTTGGGGAGTAGAATCCTTACCTTTAGGATGAAAAACGATGGAAAATGGGAAGAAATTGCCTAAAATCGCCTAAAATCGCCCCCTTCTTCTTCCAAAACGAGTGTAGAAAAACTAAACTATGTTGGGGAAGTTTCTGCATTAAATCCCATCACACTCCGCTATAGCGGTCCACTCCTCTATAGCGGTACTGCCGTAGCGGAGTTGTCCACTATGGCGTAGGATGACCGACATTGACCTCCGGTGTAGCAGTAATTTCTCCGCTACGGTGGAGGTCGCTATGGCGGAGTGTCAACCGCCGTAGCACTTGAAATGGGACAGAAAGTCATAAAGTCTCTAAAACTAGTCCATTTTATAACACACTTATTTTTCTGACATCCCGGAATAACCCCTTCACGTCAACCTCGATTTCAGGAATTCTACTTATCCGAATTCGATTCCGAAAATTCCCTGGACTCCTTTATGTGTTAGCTACAAGGAAAACTAGCTCGAATCAAGACATCAAATCCAATCCTTACCCGGATATCCCTAGACCATACCTCGCTCCAAATTCAACTGAGACTAGCCTAGCCCAGAATTTCAAACTCTCAAACTCGGAGTTTTCTAACTCTAAAAATTGGCACGAAAGGTTTTCCCGCAATGACAGACCCGGTCGTTATAATATAAATTCACAAATAATTATTAAAATTGTATGAATTATATTTAATAATTACTAGTAATAATAACAATAACAATAATAATAATAACAGTAATAGTAATAATACTAATAATAGTAATAATAATAATAATAATAACAACAACAACAACAACAATAACAGTAATAGTAATAATAATAACAGTAATAGTAATAATAATGCTTAATAATAATAACAGTAATAATAATAAAATTAATAATAATAATATTAGTAACATTATTAAGGTTAATAACACTCATTACCAGTCACTTTCATTAATAGCTTGATTCAAATCAAGTTTTAACGAGTTCATTGACATGTTACACGTAAGAATATTTCTGTAGATATTTAAGTCAGAAAATTCAGTAGACTGAGTTATGGACTTCAGTCTGTGCAAATACTTCATCATGTGAAGGAGAATGTTGAGGACGAGTCCTAGGCTGACGAGTCCTAGGCTCCTTCCTAACATATATATGAAGCATAGTGATCTTGATGTGATCACTATATTCGTTTGGAGCATTCAAAAAGTCCATCAAAAACTCGTCATTATTAATAATATACTCGCAATACATTGTTGTCTCGTGTGGTGTAAAAGACTTTGGGTATTTCCCAATTACACGTAATTTGTAATCTTTCTTACGAACATTTATCTTCTTATATAGTCTAGAAATAAAAATTTTGTAACAAAGATCATAAGGTAATCTAACATTACTCTGGGGCGGCAACTATAATGTATAATATCACCCTCATGAATGATTTCGCTGTCCCAATATAAGGAAACCCTAATATTACCTTCAGTAGACATTTTTATGACAAGAATTTGAAGAAAACTATAAGGGGGAATTGTTTATAGATGAAGGAAATTGGTGAAGTTTAGAGTGGTTGTACACTACTTTAGGGCCTCTTTATATAGAATTTTGAAGAGCTTTGGAGTAGAAAAAATAGATGAATAAAAATATATAGCGCACTAATTTAGAGCGCTATAATGATATGTCAAATCAAGTACAAAAGTGTAAGAAAAAGATGTGATAAAAGCCTGCAAAAATCCAAGAAAATTCATCAAAGACACGGGTATAGCGCACTAAATTAGTGCGCTATATCCTCCTTAGCCACTTAATCGACGTTAAGCTATTGTCGTTTGAGAATGGGGATATAGTGCACTAATTTAGTGCGCTATTCTTATTTTTGTTACTTTTCTAAAATAGCACATACATAAGTCTTAAAAGCTTAGCATAGCCATAATTCGAAATATACTCTTTTCTAAATCCATAACTTGAAGAATTAGGCATGCAATTTTACACTACTTTTGAGGTCATGTTATCTAAACATGTCAATTTTACTTAAAAATATGCAATTGGGTGAAATCATGCTAGAAATCATTCTCAATGCATGAACTTTTGAAAATACTTGAGGAATCTCATATAAATCAGTAAAAGGTTAAAAACCATTAATTGATGTTAATAAACTGAATCCAAAACAATTTCATAAATTGGATAAGAATCTTTATTTCATAGTTTCATAAATTGAGAGCAAAATCATGGGTTTTGGGCAAAAGGGTGAAAAGAATTCCTTATTGAATACCCATATGCCTGAGCTTGAAGATTTCTTAATCTAGAGCTTGGGGATGGATGCTTGAAGATGGAATCCTAGCTTGGAGCTTGGGAGAATTTGAGTTCCTTTTCCCCTTTTAGAACTTGAATGAGAGATTGGGAGAAGACTTAGGCTAATTGGGGTTAAAACCCTTCTAGAATTGTCCAAAATATTTCACTTAGGAGTTAAAAGAGTGGAAAATTACAAAAATATCCCAGAGATTTAATTCTAGAAAATTGCTTAAAAACCTCGGCTTCAGATTCCACAGGTGAGGTCTACGGACCATAGACTGAACCACGACCCGTGGTTGTCTCTCATGGTTTCTGGCCTAAATGATCAGCTGCGAGTCTGAGTTCCATGAGAAGGGTCTACAGCTAGTGGATTGATCCACGAACCATAGGAACCCCTCATGATTTCAGAAAAAAAAGTTGAGCCTCAGTCTGAGTTTCATGAGTTGGTTCCATGACTCGTGGAACCATCCACGACCTATGAATCCCACTCGTAGTTCTCATACATAAGGAGGGATCTACAGAACAGTTTCCATGAGTCCATTCCATAACTCGTGGTTCAGTCCACGGCTCGTGGTCTGGGCTCGTGATTCCTGGAAAGTTCAATATTTTTCAGAAATCCAAGTTTAAAAGCTGGTTCAAATTTTGGGGTGTTACATTTGTATTTCCTGGTAAAGAAAGAAAAGTGTGCAAACTTATTAAGTCACTTTATGGACTAAAATAAGAACCCAAACAATGGTATGAAAAAATTGACTAAACAATGTTGGCAAATGGATTTAAGATCAATGAGTGTGATAAATGTGTTTACATTAAAAAACACTCCAAATTATCAAGTCAATGTTTGCTTATATGTAGATGACATGTTGATCATGAGTAGAGATTATTTTGACATAAATGCTACTAAGCGTATGCTGGCTAGCAAATTTGATATCAATGACTTAGAAGTTGTTGATTTGATCTTAGGGATTAGAATTCATAGAACTCCACAGGGTCTAGCATTGTCACAGTCTTATTATATTAAAAGAATACTTGAGAAATTCAAGTATTTGAATTTCAATATTGCAAGAACACCAAATGATGTAAGCTTTGCACTTCAAAAGAATGAAGATGAAAGTGATTCACAATTGAATAATGCTCGAGTGTTGGGAAGTTTAATGTATATTATAAATTGTATGCGACCAGATATAGCATGTGCTATTAGTAAGATGAGTCAGTTCACAAGTAATCTCAATAAAACTCATTGGATGGCAATGAAATGAGTTTTGGGGTATCTAAATGTAACGAACGGGTTCATCATTACGGGTAGACTTTTCGTACCAAGTTTCAAGTCAGAAAACTTCCGGGTTTGGGAGTTAAAAATTCTAGGCTAGGCTAGTCTTGGCCGGTTTTGGAGTGAGGTATGGTCTAGGGTAATCCGGATGAGTATTGGGTAGTGTGTCCTATTTTGAGCTAGTTTCCCATTTAGCTAAGACATAAAGGAGTTCGAGGGACTTTTTAAAATCAAATTCGGGTAAGTAGAACTCCCGGTATCGAGGTTGACGTGAAGGAGTTATTCTGGAACATTAGGAAAATGAGTATGTTATAAAATGGACCAATTTGGGGGACTTTACGACTTTATGTCCCGTGTCAACCGCTGTAGCAGTTGACACACCGCCATAGCGACCTCCGTAGTAGCAGAGAAAATACCACTACAGCAGAAGTCAATGTTGGTCAGCCTCTGCCATAGAGGTCGATTCTGCTATGGCGGTACCGCTATAGCAAAGCGTGATGAGATTTAATGCAGAAACTTCCCCAAAATAGTCAGTTTTCATCAAAGACATTTTGGAAGAAGGGAAGGGCAATTTTGGGCGATTTTCATCAGTTTTCCACCAATTTTCATCCTAAAGATAAGAATTCTACTCCCCAAACTCCGTACTATATTTCCTACGCTATAGAATTCCTAGGGGTGGACTTGGGGAAAGGTTTGGAATGACTTAGGATGGTAGAATCCGGGTAAATACGGGATTCTAAGTTGTAGAAGTTATTTGTTGCTATTTATTTCACTAGATTATGATCATGTGACCTTAATTCTCTAAATGTATCCATAAAAATGGTAGGAATAGGTGAATTAATGGTGGGTATCCCAGGAAAGGGGTGGAATGATCATGGTTGGCCTGGGGTTTGGGATTTTACATAATCCGGGTAATTAGTAGGCCATAAGGATTGATTTTGGTTATTGTGTGTTATTTTAGACCAAGAACCGGCAAGAACTTTGGGGAACGGGAAAGCTCTGGTTGAGTAGACCTTGGAATATTTTGAGGTAGGTGATGGTTTTGATTCTAATATGCATTATGTGTTCACGTACTATTTCGTAGTAGTGTATGAGTTGCATGTTTAGGAAATGAAATGTGAATGTCTAGTCGTTCGGTAATTGGTTTTGTGAAATGAACTTCTTTGTTTGCTTGTTGGTTTTACAAGTATGTTTGTTCATTGGTTGTGTCACAACCCAACCTACAGGGCTGTGCGGGCGCCTACTCTATGTCCCTAGATAGATGAAACCTTACTACCCATCCAACAGGTAAATGCGGAAAACTCAAGTATAACCATAAACCTTCATATTTGATACATGAAAACCTGTAAGAAATCTTTTACTCAGGAAACTCCTTTATGAAGAATGCAATAAACCGCTTTACAACTTTAAAACACCCTCCCTAGGACCTAGTCTAAAATAGGTACAAGAGCTACTACAGGATTTATACAGAAACATGTAAAAGAGACACAACTCCCATCATGGAATCGAAGGACAGAAGCTGCTGGAGATCACCATCATCATGTACCTATGAGACATCACCAACCTTGCAACCAGACTATACCCAAAAAGGTATAGCAAGAGTAGAATCAGTACAAACACACGTACTGGTAGGCATCATCAGTCGACCCGAATCCACTCATACCATAGAAGAAAATCAGGAAAACATGAAATAACCAATGCAATTTTCTCCTCCAACATCCACTCCTATACGAACCCGAGGTCAGCAACCATATACTATAATTCATACCTCAATCCTTGCTATTCCTTCAGCTGCTAACTCCCTCACTCTCACAAATTTCCAATTCACCTTAGCCCTTAGACTTCCCAAGTCACCTTGTCACCTAGACTTTCCAAGTCACCTTGACATTACTCGATATTTACGCACATACTTGGACTTACATTCCCTTACCCCAGTCAACCACTATGACTCAACAGCCCAGAGTAAACCCCACTACTTAGTGACGTAGACTACACCCGTTGTACCGCTGCTTACTAGTACAAAACTGCCCTAATGACCCCCAGGGCCATACCCTACAAGTAACCACAACCAACATTATAACCCGACCACAAGTCTCTTCCTTAGCTTATCAACCGCACTTAACAAGTCTAACCGACATTGACAATTCTTAGTGACAATAAACTTGTACCCCATTTTTACGTAACCCGGACCAAACAAAGATCCCTAGGACATCATCTATGCCAATAACATATGACCCTGGTTCACAGAATAATCACCCCCTCTTAGGAACCCACATGTGCAGAACATTAATAACAGATAACCCTGTTCACTCAAGGAACCAATAAGTCAAGAACAACAAGTAACAATTAGAACCGTAACAATATAATTTTAGACTCTCAGTCTTCCTTCTAAACTTATCAATTATGTGGAACAGGTTCAATAACCAACTTACACAGTGAGCAAGTAACAATAGCATATACCCTTTTTATCTTTCCCAGACCGACCAAGGATCCCTATACAAACACCTAGTGTTAATATGAAATACCCGGCCCACCCCAAGACCAACCCCATAATTAAGTGTAACAACCTGGCCTCTCAAGGATCATATGCAATATCACAAATCATAAACACAGCCTGGTCCACTCAGGGAAGCATTATTAAAAATGCAATAATACAATAAAGTAAACCCATACCAGGAGTGGTACCTGAGCCAACCAATTAGTATTTCATGTACCAGGCGTGGTACCCGAGCCAACCGTTAGTATATCCCATACTAGGCGTGGTACCCAAGCCAACCATTAGTATACCCGAACCAGGTGTGGTACCCAAGCCAACCATTAGTATATCTCATACCAAGCATGGTACCCAAGCCAACTGTTAGTATACCCATACCAGGCGTGCTAAATCCTAGATTTCTAGCATCACATATAACATAATTATTGTAAGCAACCCAAAATATGGCAACCCATCATTCCAACCCTGTCATTTTATAATCCAAACACAACAATCCTTCAAACTCTATGCCCGAGGGCCTAAGCATGAATTCTCCTTTTCCATCTATAAAATAAATACAAAATGGAAGCAAACAAATCTACTCTTAGAAGAAAACCTAGCCTACCTGGATGCCAAGAAGTTGCACAATGCACTTTCTGGCTCCGTGAAGGCGTTCCCTGGTGGATGATAAGTATGAAATCCGTGGTTTTGCACTTCTTCAGCTGGAATCTCCCTTCCCCATGGCTCCCAAGCTTTGGAGCAGCCTAGAAGGGTTTTTGGAGCAACCCTCATCTGTTTTTTACTAAAAAGGGAGAATGGTATTATAAAACCCATTTATGGGCTTTCTGGTTCCATAATTCTGCTATAGCGGACTGCCAACCGCTATGGCGGTACCGCTATAGCGACCTAAATTCCACTACAGCGGACTCAACTTTTAAGCACGGACAATCTTCAGTAAAATAGTCATAACTTTTTGCTCGAGAAGTGGATTAATGAATGGTCAGTGGCGTTGGAAAGAGGACTCATAGATCTTTAATTTGGTAGGTATTGGGACCCCTAACTCCTTATATTCAAGGAGGAATACTCGTTTGAAATTGACCCTAGTTTGAACTTAACCCGAAACTAAATCGGTAAGGAAACTTTCAACTTAACTTTGTGCTAGAAGTATTGTATGACCTTAGTACATATCAAATGTACTCTCATACTAAAGAATTAATCCTAACTCTTATTATGAATGAGACGTACCTACCTTGATCGTAGATATTTTCAGTAACGACGGAATAGGTCATTACGGGTTGTGATTAATTTGGACTTGTATGATATTTGGTTGGCTTGGGTACCACGCTTGGTACAGAAATTACTAAAAATTGGCTCGGGTACCATGCCTGGTATGGGTATACTAACGGTTGTCTTGGGTACCACACCTGGTACGGGAATTCTAATGGTTGGCTCAGGTACCACGCCTGGTACGGGTTGTCTTGATTGCATTGCCTTATTCTTTGATGGTTCCATAAGTGGACCGTGTTGCATTCTTGAACTGTGATATCTGCATAGGGTCCATGAGAGGCCAGGTGATTTTATGTTAAATGTGAGGTTGGTTATAGATTAGACCAGGATTGCATGTCTGACACTTCGGTGATGTTAGGGGGATCCTTGGTGGGTCCGGGTTATATGAAAAGGAGTATACATTGCTATTTTTGGGGGTGGTAAATATTTGTTATATAGTTCATGTGTTAATAAGCTAAGAGAGGGATTTAATATCTGGCTAATTGTTAACTTACTACATATTTCTTGTACCTTACTATGTTATGGTTTACTATTCATATTATGTTTATTGGAGTTGTCCGATGATCCTACTAGTACACAATATTTGTGTACTAATTCTGCACTTTCTTTCCTTTTTGTGAGTATAAGAAATCTTCGGGCGGCTGACACGCGACCTCACCTGTATCCCCAGCACTTTCAGACATCAAGGATGATCTACTTCGATCGAGCTACCTTGGTCTCTTTCATTTTAGTTATAGCCCACTTGTCTCAGGCTTAGACTCCTATTTATTTTGGGGTTGCATCCCCACATTCTAGACTTTTTGTACTATTTTAGTACGATAACTTTCAGGTTCTAGGGAGGGATTTTACGCAGTTTATTTATAATAGTATTGAGATTGTTATTGAATTGCTAGTTTATTTTCTTACACACTGGTTTTGAGCTGTTAGGACAGTTAAGTTCGAGTTCATTGATGGTTCACTCACCCGGGGGTTGGGTGAGTGTCACTCACAGCGGTCTGGGTCGTGACACTAAAATATACTCAAAACTATGTCTTGCACTAAAATAAATATCCTGCAGTAATTGAGGGATATAGTGATGCTAATTAGATCACCAGATCATCTGAAGTTAAATCCACAAGGCAATATGTATTTACTCTTGGTGGAGGAGAAGTGTCTTGGAAATCATCCAAACAAACGTGTATTGCTCGCTCTACAATGGAATCTAAATTTATAGCTTTAGATAAGGCTGGTAAAGAAGCTGAATGGCTCCAAAAAATTTTGGAAGATATTCCATTTTGGCCCAAACCTTTGGCACCTATATGCACACATTGTGATAGTCAAGCGGCAATAGGTAGGGCATGGAACACTATGTATAACGGTAAATCTCATCATATACGATGGAGATATAATACCATTAGACAACTACTCTCTAGTGAAATTATCACAATTGACTATGTAAAATCAAGAGATAACTTGTCGGATCAATTTATAAAAGGCCTACTAGAGAGGAAGTTGATAGATCATCAAAGGGAATGAGGTTAAGGCCTAGGACAAGTCATCGTGATAGTAACTGTACCTAGGACTGAAAATTCTAAGAGCTAGGTTCAAAGAGATCAAACAAATTAGTGACTGACGGTTCAACGTTGTCAAATAACTCAACCCATTCTCTTGATGAAGTCAATATTTAGAAACAAGGATAAAGCTTAACGTTTAAAGCTTTTTAATGGTTTTCTAAGTTTGGCAAGATATGACCAAACAGTTTATCTATAGGATTAAACATTTAGAAATCACCTATGTGAGTGTGAAGTATAAGTCATTTCAAGGAGAATGATAGTAAAGGCCAATTCTCTATGTACTCATGATACCAGGCGGTGTTCATAGCTGAAACGAACACAACTGTGAGAATCATAAATGGTTAAGGGTTAGTTGCGTGACTTGTATTGTCTAGGTGTACAATAAAGTTTGACAGTTCAAAGATATCGCATCTACCGGTTGATCAAGTGCATCCGATATAAGTTCACTACAAAAAGTTCAAAGGGAAACATATTTATCCAGATGCAATTAATCTTTTTTGTAAATCACACACTTGTCTGTGCATTCCTTTATCTTATGACCATTCCCCATTTATGTGGGGATTATTGGGTTCTATGAAAAGAAATAAAAGGGACATGGAGGTGAACGGGTGTAACTTTTAAGTTGATGTAACGACTGAGTTTGTCGTTACGGGTAAACTTTTCGTACCAATTTTTGAGTCAGAAAACTTTTAGGTTTGGGAGTTGAAAATTCTGGCTAGGCTAGTCTCGGCCAATTTTGAAGCAAGGTATGGTCTAGGGCAATTTGGGTAAAGATTGGGTAAAGCGTCTCAATTAAAGCTAGTTTTCCATTGAGCTAAGACATAAAGGAGTCTGAGGGACTTTTCAGAATCGAATTCGGGTAAGTATAACTCCCGGATTCGAGGTTGATGTGAAGGGGTTGTTCCAGAACGTCAAGATAATAAAGGTGTTGTAAAATGGACCTTTTTTAAAAGATTTACGTCTTTCTATCCCATGTCAACCGCCATAGCAGTTGACACACCGCCATAACAACCTCCTCCATAGCACAAAAATTACCGCTATAGCAAAAGTCAATGTTGGTCAGCCTCCGCTATAGCAGTGGACTCTGCTACGGCGGTACCGCTATAGCGGAGTGACGGGATCAAAAAACTCAAAAAAAATGAGTTTTATATTTTTATTCTCCCACATTCAGCCCCAAAATAGACAAGGGTTACTCCAAGAACCCTACTAGGCTGCTCCAAATCTTGGGAGCCATGGGAAGGAGGGATTTCGACTGAAAAGACGCAAAACCATGGATTTGAGCCTGCAGAATCATCAGGGAACACCTTCATGGAGCCAGAAAGGGCATGGAATAGCTGCTCGGCATCCAAGTAGGCTAGGTTTTATTTATTGAGTAGATTGACCGGCTTCTATTTCCTACTTATTGTATAATTGAACAGGAGAATCCATGTTTAGGCCCTCGGGCACAAAGTCTGGAGGAGAATTGTTGTGATTGGATTAGTTAATCTAGAATTGATTGAGTTGTGATAATTTGTTGTGACATTTCGGTTGTTATGATTAATTGGGTGTTGTGTGATGATAAAATTTGAGGACTAGGGTGTCGAGAAGGTTCGGGGAACCGGGAACTTGGGTAATTAAACCACAGGTTAAAGAGGAGATTCTCTGAAATATTGTTATAAGAAACTAGAATATCGTAATTGGTTGATTCACCAAGGCTATGGGTTTTTCCCATGTTGTATCTCGGTCCTAGGAGGAGGATCAGGAATAAAGGTATCTAATGGCATATTTAAGGGGGTGATCGGGGTTAGTCTTTGAATGGAATTTAATGGTTCAGTGTGTACCTGGAATATGGTAGGTGATGGTTATTGATTCCTGTATGCATTGTATGTTTGTGTACCTTTGTCTAAGCATTGCACGAGTTGTATGCTTAGGGAATGATTTAGAAATGTCTAAGGGTCTTGTTTATCAATCTTGTGAATTGAACTAGGTGTTACTGCTTGTTGGTTTATAAGTGTTGATTGTTCATTATTGTGACTGTGGATTTTTGTGTGACATTCGGTTGGCTCGGGTACCATGCTTGGTATGGGTATACTAATGGTTGGCTCGTGTACCACACCTGATACAGGAATACTAACGATTGGCTTGGGTACCACGCCTGGTACATGTTTACTAACAGTTGGCTCGGGTACCACACCTGGCACGGGGATACTAACAGTTGGCTCAGGTATCACGCCTGGTACGGGTTTGATCTTACTTGCTTTGATTGTATATGCTGACGATGGTTTTATGAGTGGACCAGGTTAATTGTTGAATCTGTGAATGATTATTTTGGTCCTTGAGAGGCCGGGTTGCTACACTTAAATGTGGAGATGGTCCTCAGGTGGACCAGGTATTGAATGTTAACACTAGGTGTTGGTATAGAGATCCTTGGTCGGTCCGGGAAGGATAAGAAGGGTATATGCTACTATTATTTTCTCATTGTTTAAGATTGGTTGTTGAACCTGTTCCATGTGGTTGATAAGTTAGAAGGAAGAATGAGAGTCTGAAATTATATTGTTACGATTTTAATTGTTACTTATTGTTCTTCACATGTTGGGTCCCTGAGAGGGCTGGGAGTTATCATTATTATTTGGCGTTTAGTTGGTCCTTGAAGAGCAGGGTTAGTGTGCTTAAGTGACAAGGTGGTCCTTCTATGGGTTGAGGTCGCACGTTATTGGCATAGATGATGTCCTAGGGATCCTTGTTTGGTTCGGGTTATGTAAAAGGGATATATGTTTACTGTCACTCAGAATCGTAAATGTCGATTAGACTTATTAGGTGCGTTTGATAAGCTAAAGGTAAGACTTGTGGCCTGGTTATAATATTGGTTGTGGTTACTTGTCGAGTATAGCCCTTAGGGTCATTAGGATGGTTTGTACTAGTAGGTGGTGATACGATAGTTGTGGTCTACGTTACTAAGTAGTGGGTTTAACTCTAAGTTGTTGACTCATAGTGGTTGATTGGGGTAAAAGAATAGTAGTCGGGGTACGGGCATAGATGTCGGGTAATGACAAGGTGACTTGGGGAAGTCTAGGTGTCAAGGTGACTTGGGAAGTCGAGGTGACAAGGTGACTTGGGAAGTATAGGTGTCAAGGTGACTTGGGAAGTCTAGGTGACAAGGTGACTTGGGGAAGTCTAGGTGACAAGGTGACTTGGGGAAGTTTAGGTGTCAGTGTGACTTGGAAAGTCTAGGTGACAAGGTGACTTGGGAAGTCTAAGGGATAGGAAGTTTATTTCCGAAGCGGGTTTTGATAAAGGTGGATGTGAAAGGGGTTGGAGTATTTAACTCATGTATTTACCTTGATTTCTTATATGATGGTAGGAGTGGATTTGGGTCGACCGATGATGCTACCAGTACGTGCGTTTGTACTAATTCTACTCTTGCTATACCCTTTGGGTATAGTCTGGTTGCAGGGTCGGTGATGTTTCACAGGTTCAGGATGACGGTGATTCTCCAGCAACTCCTACTTTTGTTTCTATGGTGGGAGTTGAGTCTTCTTCATTTTGTATCATCTTGTAGTAGCTCTTGTACCGTCTTAGACTAGCTTCTAGAGAGGGTTAATTTCAAAAATTGTAAAAGGTTTTCACATTCTTGTAAACATTTTCATGTGTTAAAAAGGCTTATTTCATGGTTTATTTCTTTTTCCGCCTTTACCTGTTGGTTCGGGTGGTAAAGGTTCTCCTATCTAGGTGGATTAGAGTAGGTGCCCGCACGGCCAAGTAGTTTGGTCGTGATAAATGGTATCAGAGCCCAGGTTACTGGTCTCCCAGTACAAGAGCAAAATATCGAATAGTGTCCTGAGGATTAGTGTGTTAACGTCCACATCAAATCCTAGGAAAGCTACGAAGCATTCTAGGAAACATCTCTCTTCTTTCATTCCTTATCGTGTGGTTCGGTTACTTGCTTGTACGAGTTGAGTCCAATTGGTATCTCTTGATTCCAATTGGTATCTCAACCTGGTGAAGGATGTCATTGGACTCCGAATATGATACACAGGCAAGAAGGATTGGAACCAGGAAGGTTCCAATTGGTATCTGGCTTGAGAGGTTGTTGTAAGGCATGGGTGATCGGCTAAGGGTCATTCATGGGACGGCTATAGAGTAATTGATTTGGTTTGATTTTGTTGTAACCTGAAACTGAATTGCTTATGTATTACAATACTGGCATGACTTATTGGATTCGTATATGATTGGTTGTCTTGTTATGAAATTGCAAGTCTGAAGGTATTTATAATTGATTCTTAGTATGATTGAGTATGATTAAGTGTTGTGTGTGTGTGGAGTTAGAATTGCATATAAATTTTTAGAAAAAGGGCTCATCATTGGTCAAGATTGTGAGGGAAAATGAATTACGACTGTGGGGAAACTTCGGTTTCAGGATAGTCGGGACTTGGTTGGGAACCATGGGGGAAAGAGCTATTATTGATTGATAGCGGGAATTGCGGTAAGAAAATTTTTGTGGTAACACATGATTGTGACTTCAGTGAATTTATTCTGACTTTAAAATTTTGATTTTCATTGGCGATAAATTGTGGTATGCCCCAATTGGAATGGTTTGCATTACATTTTGGTCTAGACTTATCATTGGTATAGATGGTAAGGGAATAAAAAAGGTTTAATGACTGTGGGGAAGCTCCGATTTCGAGACAGACAGGATTGGTTGGAAATCGTAGAAAGGAAAAAGTGGGACTAGTAGTGTACGATAGCGGGAATGTGTTATTGTGCGCGGTTCTGGTGTGTGTTGTGTCTAATTTTATGATGGTGGGGTGCTAAATTCTTAACTTTGCATAGTTGAGGCTGGTCTTGAGGTTATATTTTAAGACTGTAACGTGTTTTCGGTGTTAGCATTGAGATAATGGAAGGGGAATGAGAGAATTTTTCAGAGAATGGTAAATTTTCAGGGCTACTACTTTTGGGGGTTGCCATAGCAGTGTGCAAGTCGCTATAGCAGGATGGGCAGGGCATAATCCCTGTCTTGTTTTTCCCCTGTTCTATCTTTCATTTTTGGGTCATTTTAAATCGCTATTTGAGCTGCGAGTTATTGCAAGAATTATTTAGCATCCATGCGTAATAGAAGGAAAGGGTAGATATAATAGCCCGGGGTATTGGTGAAATTTTGATTTACCACTGGTGGGAATAGTCACCTATATAGAATTTGGCAAAATGGCCCGTAATTAACTGAGTAGTGTTGGACACTGCTCATAGGCTTATGTCATGAGGGTGATTTGCTGATTTATTATTGATGATCCTTAGTGGTAGGGTCAGTTGAGGGAGTGGGGTTATTGAATGGAGTCTTAAACATTGTTATCTCTCTGGTCGGTTATGATAATACTGGTATTACTGCTCATTGAGTGGTAGGGGTGTTCTCACCATAGAATTGGTTAAGGTGTAAGTGCCCGGGTAGAATTCCCCCTAAGACGAGAGTTGAAGAAAACCTCAAGCTAGGATGAGTTCCAATGGAATTTTTTTTGTTGCGTGATTTAGAGATATGTGTTGTATCAGGGCATAGTGTTGAAAGGGTAAGATGATACTATGATATGTGAGAGGCGTAGTACCCAAAGGAAGCTTCCGGGATGGAGTTCGGGCTAGAAGAACTCTGGGTATAGCGAGAAAGGGGACGCCATGGTAGGTTCTAGTCCCTTTGGCATGGAAAAACTATTTTATTCGTTAGTTGAGTTTCTTTTGCTCCGGTATTTCGATGAGGCCCTGGAATTCTTGGGCACTCGGGGAGGGGTAATCTAGTTAGCCTTGTGCAGCTCAAAGGAAGGAATGCCTTGATAGAGCGGGAGTGAGTTGAATTTTGATTGAGATAGGTAGACCAAGGGATTAGGAAGTTTCGGTGGTTTGTGTAAGGTTATATTTACGTTGTCACGGTAGGGCGTTAAGGTTCAGGGGGCGGTCTCCTTCTTCTCTTTCCGCCTTAGAGATTATTCGGGGATGAACGATGAGGAAATTGATATCTGTTGAAATGACCAGGTTCGTCGTTACGGGTAAACTTTTTATGCCAATTTTTGAGTCAGAAAACTTTTGGGTTTGGGAGTTGAAAATTCTGGCTAGGCTAGTCTCGGCCGATTTTGGAGCAAGGTATGGTCTAGGGAAATTCGGGTAAAGATTGGGTAAAGTGTCTCAATTAAAGCTAGTTTTCCATTGAGCTAAGATATAAAGGAGTCCGAGGGACTTTTCAGAATCGAATTCGGGTAAGTATAACTCCCGGAATCGAGGTTGATGTGAAGGGGTTGTTCCAGAACGTCAAGAAATTAAAGGTGTTTTAAAATGGACCTTTTTTAGAAGATTTACGACTTTCTGTCCCATGTCAACCGCCATAACAGTTGACACACCGCCATAGCAGAGAAATTACCGCTATAGCGGAAGTCAATGTTAGTCAGCCTCTGCTATAGTGGTGGACTCCGCTACGGCGGTGCTGCTATAGCAGAGCGTGGACCACTATAGCAGAGTGTGGACCGCTATAGCAGAGCGACGGGATCAGAAAACTCAAAAAAATGAGTTTTATATTTTCATTCTCCCCCATTCAGCCCCAAGACAGACAAGGGTTACTCCAAGAACCCTCTTAGGCTGCTCCAAAGCTTGGGAGCCATGGGGAGGAGGGATTCCGATTGAAAGGACGTGAAACCATGGATTCGGGCCTGCAGAATCGTCAAGGAATGCCTTTATGGAGCCAGAAAGGGCTTGGAACAGCTGCTCGGCATCCAGGTAGGCTAGGTTTTCTTTACTGAGTAGATTGACCCGCTTTTATTTCATACTTATTGTACAATTGAAAAGGAGAATCCGTGTTTAGGCCCTCGGGCATGAAGTATGGAGGATAATTGTTGTGGTTGGATTAGTTAATTTAGAATTGATTGAGTTGTGATAATTTATTGTGACATTTCAGTTGTTATGATTAATTGGGTGTTGTGTGATGATAAAATCTGAGAACTAGGGTGTCGAGAAGGTTCGGAGAACCGAGAACTTGGGTAATTAAACCACAGGTTACAGAGGGGATTCTCTGAAATGTTGTTATAAGAAACTAGAATATCATAATTGGTTGAATAACCAAGGCTAGGGGGTTTTCCCATGTTGTATCTCGGTCCTAGGAGGAGGGCCAGGAATAAAGGTATCTAATGGCATGTTTAAGAGGGTGATTCAGGGTTAGTCTCCGAACAAAATTTAATGGTTCATTGTGTACCCGGAATAGGGTAGGTGATGATTATTGATTCTTGTATGCATTGTATGTTTGTGTACCTTTATCTAAGCATTGTACGAGTTGTATGCTTAGGGAATGATTAAGAAATGTCTAAGGGTCCAGTTATAAGTCTTGTGAATTGAACTAGGTGTTATTGCTTGTTGGTTTACAAGTGTTGATTGTTCATTGTTTGTGACTATGGATTTATGTGTGACATTCGGTTGGCTCGGGTACCACGTCTGGTACAGGTTTACTAACGGTTGGCCCGGGTACCACGCCTGGTACGGGTATACTAATGGTTGGCTCGGGTACCACGGCTAGTACAGGAATGCTAACAGTTGGCTCGGGTACCACGCCTGGTATATGTTTACTAATGGTTGGCTCGGGGACTGATCTTGGGCGTATTTATACGCCCAATTGCCTCATTTACCCATGTTTTAGCCTTGTTTTGAGGGAAAAAGTGATGTATATCCTTATGATTATTTGCATTTTCATGGTGTTGAGCTAATATATGTGATTAGATGCTTTGCAAGGAAAATATGGAGAAAAACAACCCATGAGAGCTAAAATGGAAGCATAAAAGCATTGGAAAGGAGTTAGCAACGTTCCAGGAGAAAAAGAGAGCAAAGGAAGAAAATATGGGTTGTGGCGCGTCGCCCCAACCCCCAAACTACTGAGGGGTGTGACTGGCGCATTGGTGGCGTGTCACCCCAAGCCCCAAACTTCAGAAGACTGAAGTTGGCGCTATGGGTGGCGTGGCGCGCCAGAGCCTAACCCGGAAAATTTTTAGCTTTTTTCTACTCCAAATCCAAGTAGGAAAAGGGGTTATTTTCCTCCTACTCTATAAATACATCTCAAATCATGATTTTTACATAATGTTTGACCTACGAAGAGCTAGGAGCTGTCGTGGAGGCCGGAGAATATTGGTTTCATCTTTTCTTCTCCTTTATTATTTATTTTACATTTTTTTTTGGATGAATTGTTGTAATTGCTCCATGTCTATGTGGAGTTAAACTTCTCGTTCTAGGATTGTGGTAGCTAATTACATGATTGTTTAGTAGACAATTGATTTGATTATTTGTTCATCATATTAGTTGTTCTTATATTCTTGTGCTTAATATTTTAATGCTTCGCGACCATTAAAATAAATCTATAATCTCTTTGTGAACTCGAGAGAAGAATTATTGAGATAGAACGAAGAATATAGGGAGCAAGACCTCTCTTTTGTAACGTAAAGGGTAGGTTGGCGACTAGGATAGAGATATACCTAGAACGCCTTGCTTGGTTCATACGGGAAGAAATATAAATGCTTTTAAAATAAGATGTCACATCCCCGCTCAACGATGTAGTTGTGATGCTATTTTGAATAGGCAACTAGAGGCTCGAGAGACCATAGGTATAATATCAACCCCGGAATCAACAACTAGATAAACAAACAAGTCGATGAAATTGCTTATTAAACATGATTGTTAGCAAATCCATAGTCCTAGAACGATTTTATCATGTTGATTATGTGAAAATCTGCTCTTTGTTGGTTAATTGTTCATTAGTTAACTTCTTCTTTTTTTATTTCTAGATTAGTTAATCATCACCTTTGGAATTTTACGCTTGAATAAATAATTAGAACTAGTTTAATGTAGTAAAATAGTTAATCGACAAGTCCCTGTGGGTATGATATCTGGACTTACAATACTATATTACTTATACGACCGCGTACACTTGCGTGTGCGTTAGGACGCACCAAGTTTTTGGCATCGTTGCCGGGGACTTAAAAGTTAATTGTTTATCTAGATTAGACTTTTTAAAGTTATTTATTTGAGTTGTACATATTACTTTTTTTTACATAGTTATCTTTTTAGTTTCTTTTACTTTTCTATCACTCTTCTTGATATGTCAGCCTGGGATAGATGGTGGTCGAATGATGATGATTCTTGTTGTTTTTGTGGAAGACCCCACCCGGAGACTATTTGTCAAAATTTTCAGGGGAGCGAGTGGTGTGCATCTACTCAATCTACTGAATTGGATACTAGTCAGTCTGTGGAGAGAATAGGTTCCCAACTCACAGATATACAGACTATGGCTGAAACTTATATTGATCAGCAAGTTACGATCTTAGTCAATACCCAAGATGAACCCCTAGTAGAAGAAGAAAGTGGGTCCCTACTAGGAGAAAGTTGTGAGAAAGCAGACATAGTGAGCAAATCTTGGCTAAGGGAACAATAGGAAAAAGTTAAATTTCTTGAGTTTCTCAGTGATAATCTTACATACATGACAACACAGCTGATAGAAGGTAGGGTTGAGCTCAGACAAGAGATAGACCAATTTGGCTCAGATATTCATGACTTGGAGGATCTGTTGAAGAAAAAGATTGAGTCGTCTGATGCCCAGTCACCAATTATGTGGATACTGGTCAACTAGTGGAGCAGAAAGAAGAATTACATCCATTCAACTATCATTCTTTGATTGAGGGTGACATTGAGAGGGAGTATAAAAGTGAGCTTGTCAAAAATAATGCAAGTTTGGGATTAGGTACTGTTGGACCTCATTCTAATCACTTTTCTACATTATGTTTGGATGATGACATGAAAATTGAGTTATCTGAGCTAGTGGAGAAGTGTGTAGATGAGGAACATGGTCCTTACATCCTAAAATTTGTCACACCAAAAAGATAAAATGACATTCCTCACTTAAGGGCCAAGAAGTGCAAGATGCGACATCTTTTGCTTGGTCCCTTCATCTTTATACCACTTCTCCTTGAGCGGAGCAGAAAGTTTGATGCAAAGTTAGGGGCACAATTCATAAGTTCTAAGTGAAAATAAAAGTGGTGTAGTGATGGCGTCGTGCCGCGACGTTAAATTAGGCACTTATTGGGAGGCAACCCAACTAGTAGTGTAGCTTCTTATTTATATTTTTTTATAGTGTCACATTTTTTTTTGTTTTTTTGCAGGTTTGGAGAAGTCTGAGTACCCAAATTTGAAAGCTAAGGAGCATGGTTTAAGCTTAAGTGTGGGGTCATTCACCTCATTTATCAAAATTGAAGAAACATGTTGTTAGCTAGGCACTAGAGGGCCTCAGGGAGTATTTCTTACCCTTGTTCTTCATTTTTTTCTATTAATTTCTTTGGGGACAAAGCATGCTTTTAAGTGTGAGGTGGAGAATCTTTCGATAATTGTGAGTTTTAGGATGAGTATGTCATAGGAGTTTATTTTATTTGAAAAGAAAAAATAATACAAAAAGATTTTGTTAGTTTTTTTAGAGGCATATCTCATTCACCTCTTGGTTTTTCTTTTCGGTTATTTTCTGAGGAAGTGCCCTTTGAACCGGGTAGTTTTTTTATTTTTAGGAGTAGCTTTTTTTAGTTTTTTTTTAGTCATCGATAGAGAAATTTTCTCGACGATGGATAGATGACGACCGTCTTAAGGGAAAATTACTCATAAGAAGGAGAAAGATTAGAAACCATAGCCTTTTGAATGCTAGGTATTTTGCCTAAGTATACACTAGACATTATGGGTAATTCACTCAAAAGAAGCATAAAAAGTAGGAAACTTCATTTAGAGACGCATAAGCTCTGTAACTTAACTCAAAAAAAAAGAAAATCTAAAGATGGGCTTAATTTCAATTTGATTGTGTTGTGAATATGAAGTCTTAGGAAGCCATTTAACCATTGTGCCATGTGTAGTGAGTGTTTGTTGTGTTTCTTGCATATCTTGATATCTAGAACTTGCCCCATGTGTGTATGAAATGAAACATAGTATTGACTTGTGGGATGTGATCAAGGCATTTCTTTGTAAGCCATTTCTTTTTTACTATTATTTGTGCCACCCTTTATATTATTCTTAGTTAAGCCCCTTTGAGCCTTAAGCCTATTTTTTTTACTAGCCGCATGATTAGCCTATCCCCTTTATTTGATTACCCTATATTAAGTTGATCCAAGGAGCCCCTAATGCACTTTGTAGTTGAAAGACTTAAAGGAAGAAGGGAACAAAAGATAAAAGGTAAAAAGATAGAGGGAGGTTGTGGTGGTAAGAATAAGAATTAGATGTGGTGCCCTTGTGAAAAATAATTTGTATGTTGGTAGTAAGAAGAGGAAAAAAAATAGTTTAGAAAAATCTTCTTGATACCAATGAGTGAATGAAGGTTAAGGGCAATAAATCAAAAGAAAAAGGGGGAGTTTGAAGGGAAACAGGAACATAAGTTGAAGTTGAGGTGATATAAGGAAAAGAGTGAAACAGTTTAAAGTAAGTGTCTTAAAGTGCATAGGGAAAGTAGTCACTATTGGCCAAAGTGTTCCTACTCGTCCCTTAGCCGACATTTCAACCTGTAAAATTCCTTTTGATCCTACAATGTTGATGCTTTGTTAATAGAGTATTACACTAAGGGCAAGCCTATGGTATATCTTGTATGCATGAAACTTTCTTTGAGAGAGTGAGCTAATTTCTTATCTATATGTCCCAATTTGAATATGTATGTATGATATGAGCAAGGGGCATCTCTCTTAAATGTGAGGGCATAAAATGGTGAAAACTTGGTGTACTAATGATGGCTATATTCACACATGATCATGTTGGTCGTATTTTTCATGAAGAGTCAGTTTTAGAGGTTGTGTGGTTTCAATGAAGGGTCTGTAAAAATATGATTGATGTATGCATGTTGAGTGGATTATGGGTCATGATTAATCTATCTAGTTAACTTGGGTGTGAGTAGACCTGTTCAATTCATATCTTAATATGTGAAATTTTATAGGGTGTGTAATGATTTGTTCGAGGAAGAACAAAGATTTAAGTGTGGGGTGGTGATCTTGGGCGTATTTATATGCCCAATTGCCTCATTTACCCATGTTTTAGCCTTGTTTTGAGGGCAAAAGTGATGTATATCCTTATGATTATTTGCATTTTCATGGTGGTGAGCTAATATATGTGATTAGATGCTTTGCAGGGAAAATATGGAGAAAAACAACCCATGAGAGCTAAAATGGAAGCATAAAAGCATTGGAAAGAAGTTAGCAACGTTCTGGGAGAAAAAAAGAGCAAAGGAAGAAAATTTGGGCTGTGGCGCATTGGTGGTGCGTCGCCCTAGCCCCCAAACTACTGAAGGGTGTGGCCGGCGCGTTGGTGGCATGTCTCCCCAGGCCCCAAACTTCAGAAGACTGAAGTTGGCGCTATGGGTGGCGTGGCGCGCCAGAGCCTAACCCGGAAAAATTCCAGCTTTTTTCTACTCCAAATCCAAGTAGGAAAAGGGGTTATTTTCCTCCTACTCTAGAAATACATCTCAAATCATGATTTTTACATAACTTTTGACCTACGAAGAGCTAGGAGCCACCGTGGAGGCCGAAGAATATTGGTTTCATCTTTTCTTCTCCTTTATTATTTATTTTACGTTTTTCTTTGGATGAATTGTTGTAATTGCTCCATGTCTATGTGCAGTTACACTTCTCGTTCTAGGATTGTGGTATCTAATTACATGATTGTTTAGTAGACAATTGATTTGAATATTTATTCATCATATTAGTTTTTCTTATATTCTTGTGCTTACTATTTTAATGCTTCGCGACCATTAAAATAAATCTATAATCTCTTTGTGAACTCGAGAGAAGAATCATTGAGATAGAACGAATAATATAGGGAGCAAGACCTCTCTTTTGTAACGTAAAGGGTAGGTTGGCGACTAGGATAGAGATATACCTAGAACGCCTTGCTTGGTTCATACGGGAAGAAATATAAATGCTTTTAAAAAGATGTCACATCCCCGCTCAACGATGTAGTTGTGATGCTATTTTGAATAGGCAACTAGAGGCTCGAGAGACCATAGTTGTAATATCAACCCCGGAATCAACAACTAGATAAACAAACAAGTCGATAAAATTGCTTATTAAACATGATTGTTAGCAAATCCATAGTCCTAGAACGATTTTATCATATTGATTATGTGAAAATCTGCTCTTTGTTGGTTAATTGTTCATTAGTTAACTTCTTCTTTTTTTATTTCTAGATTAGTTAATCATCACCTTTGGAATTTTACGCTTGAATAAATAATTAGAACTAGTTTAATTTAGTAAAATAGTTAATCGACAAGTCAATGTGGGTACGATATCTGGACTTACAATCTTATATTACTTGTACGACTGCGTACACTTGCGTGTGCGTTAGGATGCAACAGGTACCACGCCTGGTACGGGGATACTAACGGTTGGCTCGGGTACCACGCCTGGTACAGGTTTGATCTTACTTGCTTTGACTGTATATGCTGACGATGGTTCCATGAATGGACCGAGTTAATTATTGAATCTGTGAATGATTATTTTGGTCCTTGAGAGGCCGGGTTGCTACACTTAAATGTGGGGATGGTCCTGGGGTGGACTGGGTATTGCATGTTAACACTAGGTGTTGGTGTAGAGATCCTTGGTCGGTCCGGGAAGGATAAGAAGGGTATATGCTACTGTTATTTGCTCATTGTTTAAGATTGTTATTGAACCTGTTTCATGTGGTTGATAAGTTAGAAAGAAGACTGAGAGTCTGGAATTATATTGTTATGGTTTTAATTGTTACTTATTGTTCTTCACATGTTGGGTTCCTAAGAGGGCCATGAGCTATCATTATTATTTGGCGTTTAGTTGGTCCTTGAAGGGCCGGATTAGTGTGCTTAAGTGACAAGGTGATCCTTCTGTGGGCCAGAGTCGCATGTTATTGACATAGATGATATCTTAGGGATCCTTGTTTGGTACGAGTTATGTAAAAGGGATATATGTTTACTGTCACTGAGAATCGTCAATGTCGGTTAGACTTGTTACGTGCGGTTGATAAGCTAAAGGGAAGACTTGTGGCCTGGTTATAATGTTGGATGTGGTTACTTGTCGAGAATGGCCCTGGGAGTCATTGGGAAGGTTTGTACTAGTAGGTGGTGGTACGACAGTTGTGGTCTACGTCACTAAGTAGTGGGGTTTACTCTGAGTTATTGAGTCATGGTGGTTGATTGGGGTAAAGCAATGGTAGTCGGGGTATGGGCATAGATGTCGGGTAATGACAAGGTGACTTGGGGAAGTCTAGGTGTCAAGGTGACTTGGAAAGTCGAGGTGACAAGGTGACTTGGGAAATCTAGGTGTCAAGGTGACTTGGGAAGTCTAGGTGACAAGGTGACTTGGAGAAGTCTAGGTGTTAGGTGTGACTTGGAAAGTGTAGGTGACAAGGTGACTTGGGAAGTCTAAGGAATAGGAAGGTTGTTTCCGAAGTGGGTTTTGATAAAGGTGGATGTGAAAGGGGTTGGAGTATTTAACTCATGTATTTACCTTGATTTCTTATATGATGGTAGGAGTGGATTCGGGTCGACCGATGATGCTACTAGTACGTGTGTTTGTACTAATTCTACTCTTGCTAGACCCTTTGGGTATAGTCTGGTTGCAGGGTCGGTGATGTTTAACAGGTTCAGATCCTCCAGCAACTCCTACTTTTGCTTCTATGGTGGGAGTTGAGTCTTCTTCATTTTGTATCATCTGGTAGTAGCTCTTGTACCGGCTTAGACTAGATTCTAGGGAAGGCTGATTTCAAAAATTGTAAAAGGTTTCCGCATTCTTGTAAACATTTTCATGTATTAAAAAGGCTTATTTCATGGTTTTTTTTTTTTTCCGCTTTTACCTGTTGGTTCGGATGGTAAGGGTTCTCCTATCTAGATGGATTAGAGTAGGTGCCCGCATGGCCCGGTAGTTGTATCGTGACAGTTGAAGAGTTTCACCTTTCTAAACCATTGTGACCTTTCCGAACCAGTACATCTCTTCTGAAGAGTTGCATTATTTCTGAATCATTATTTTTCTTCATGAAGCAACACTTTGTTGGCTATAAATACCTATTGATCCCTCAGATATTCCTTACGAATTTTCTGATCTTCTACTTTTCTTCTTCTTGCACTTCATGAAATTCTTGTGTGATTTACTGTTGTCGAGTGAGTTCATTGTCACCAGTGTTTGAGGTACCGCTACTCTGGTGAGTAAATCGTTCTATCCTAGGAAGATATATTCCATTACCTCGGGTACATAGAGGGGAATAATTTCCTTAAGAACACACTGTGCATACAGTGGGCTCAATTTAAATTCTTCATCTTTTTATGATTTTTTCTGCAAATTGTTTTGCTTACTATTTTGTTGTTTAGCATATTGTTTTGCTTCCTGTTTTATTATTTGAATACAGACTGAATAACACATTTTGCTTATGTTGTTACTCTTTAAAAATGAGGTGGGAGGATATGAAAATAATAGTAGGCAATTCCTTCACAAAAGATAGTTTTAGAAGTTGAAATAAAGGTATAAAAAGCTTATGCACATGTGAGTGAAGTAAATATAGTTCATAATCTATGTTTTTAGTCGTTCTTTACTTTTTAAATATACGTTAAATAGCAACACACATTTCGTTGTCTAATCATCATTGTATATTAATTTGAGATTATTAAAAATCTATAAATTTAAAATCTTGGATCTGACTCTGACCACAAAGTCCAGACAGACAAAGGCATGCATGCACTACATGTCAGTCGCCTTAGTAGTTTGGGGAGACTCCATCTTTCATCCAATAATCATGCGCTGCTCAAAAAATTTCAAAGTTTAACTTAAAAAATATATTTTTTTATATATAGAGCATGTTTGGATAGGATTAAAATCTGGTCAAATTAGCTTTTAATCTCTTTTTTAGCTTTTTAGGTGTTTGGTAAAGTAAAAAAGTAATTAAAAAAAAATCTAAAAACTAATTAAAAAAAGGCTAAAAGCTGACCCCCTCCACCCCCCCCCCCCCAGCTTTTTGCTTTTAGCTTAAATTTTTTTTAAACTTTGACCAATATATTTATCCTTTTATTCCTTATATTTTTTCTTAATTTCAACACTACCCTTACTTTTCAGCCCTAAAATATATGAAAGTACTCTCTTTTCTCTCATTCTCATCCCGCTTCTCCATCTTTTCCAATCTTCTACAATAAAAAAGTATTTAACATCATTTGTTTAGCCAAAACATTAACCGCTTCTTTTTCAGTTTCAGCACTTTTTATTTAAACACTTATCTGCTTATTTATAAGCACTTATTTTCAGTTTTTAATCACATCTACTTAAAAGCTATTTTTTTAAGCAAATCCAAACAAGCTTATAGTCAAACTAGTCACCCAATGCTTACTCAACTGATACTATCTAATCAACAATAGAGAAAGGAAATCTCATAAAGATCAATATGCATTTTAAAACTATTTTTTGCTTGAGTGTGGTCAGTGAGAGTTTTCAAATTTGAGTTTGCCATTGACTTTAATTATTTGTCACAAATTTGATTCTTAGTACCTATTTGAGATCTGACGGAAAGGTCAAAATAAAACAAATCATACACTTTTACTCGAATTAAAATTAGGAAAAAGTACACAAAATAGCCCTAAAATCTAAAGTATTTATATCCCAATACCCTTTTCCATATTAACTCTTTAAAATGTTTATTCGGATAAAAATAATTACTCAAAATGCACACTGTGCAGTTTTTTTTTTCAATTCATTTTCAACCTCACCTTAAATATCGGCGCCTCACTTTTCTCAATTCTAGTCAAACATTACGGCTTGGCTTCTCTTTTCGTTTTCCTTCATTTTTATTTTCTTTGTTTTCATTTTTTTAATCTATTCTTTTCCCCTTAATTTGTTTTACTTTTTTTAATCTTGTTTTAAATTTTTGTCTCTTTCCATATTTTATTCTTTTAATGAAAAAAAAATACAAAAATAAAAAGGTGAAATTATATTAAGTACATTAATTTATTAAAATATAAATTAATAAAATTTATAGCTTTTTTTGCTTTTGCAAATGAAAATGAAACATATATTTTTTTATAGAATGTTCACGGTTTGGGTAAAAATTGAATCAAATTAATTAAATAAATTAATTTTTATTTGATTTGACCTGATTTGATTTTATATTTTTTAAAACTGATAATATTTAATTTAATTTTGATTTTGCTAAAAATAATCGAAGAAATAATCGAACCGAATCGATAAATTATATACATAATTTTTATAATTATATATACATAATTTATAATTTTTTATGAATAATTTTAATTATCTTATATATGTTTTCATCGATATTTATTTATAATTTAAATATCTTGTATCAGAATCGCTATTTTATTGTTTTATGTGATAATCTCACAATGTATTTTTTTCTTTTTAAAAGAATTGTTGACTTTTTTTTCATTTGAATGAATTGTTTCTTTTATTTTTGTGTAGTTAATAACCGAACCAAAATCGATAACAACCAAACCGTTAAATGTATATTATATTTGATTTGGTTTGATTTTAAGAATTTAGAAATCGATTATATTGATTTAGTTTTTATTTTGACCAATACTTGATCCAAATTGATCTGTGAACACCCTTACTCCTTTTCTTTAATTTTGTTGGTCATGTTTTGACTTGGTACAGAGTTTAAGAAAGTAAAAAAAAAATTGAATCTTGTGATCTATTAAAGAACTGAAGTATACCTCAATGATACCATATAAATATATAGATATACCGTGATGGTATCATGGAGGTCTCACGGAAGGACTGGAGCAGACATCAATGATACCATGACAGTATGTGAATATATTGTGATGGTATCATGGAAGATTGAGGAGTTTTTCATTGAAGGACTGAAATAGTCCTCCACGATACCATGTCAGTAGATTGAAATATTGTGATAGTATACTGAGTAGTATCTCATAGAAGGACTAAAACAGTCATCCATGATACCATGCCAATATATAAATATTGTGATGGTATCATAAAGGACTGAGGAGTGTCTCATTGAAGTATGATACCATGCAAGTATATAGATATACTATGGTGGTATATTGAGGAGTGTCTCATTGAAGGACTGAAGCAATCCTCTATGATACCATCACAATATATAGATATACTGTGATGGTATCATAGAGGTCTCACTAAGGACTGAAGCAAACATCAATGATACCAAGATAGTAAATAGATATATTGTGATGGTATCATTGCGGTCTGAAGCAAACCTCAATGATACCATGATAATATATGAATATATTGTGGTGGCATCATGAAGGATTGAGAAGCGTCTTATTGAAAGACTGAAGTAGTCCTTCACGATATCATGCCAGTATATAGATATATGTGATGATATACTAAGGAGTGTCGTGTTGAGAGATTGAAACAGTCCTCCATGATACCATGTTAGTATCTAGATTACTAATATGGTCTCATTGAAGGATGATACCATGCTAGTATATGGATATACTGTGATGGTATCATGGAGGTCGCACAGAAGGATTGAAGCATACATCAATGGTACCATGACAATATATAAATATATTGTAAGGGTACCACTACGAACTGAAGCAAACCCCAATGATACCATGTCAGTATATAGATATATTGTGATGGTATTGCATAAAGGTCTAATTGAAGTGTTGAAGCAGATATCATGATACCATGATAGTATACACATATATTGTGATGATATCATGGAGGTCTCACTGAAGGGATAAAGAAGATATCAATGATACCATGACAGTATACATATATACTATGATGGTATCATTATGGACTGAAGTAAACCTTAATGATACCATGTCAGTATATAGATATATTTTGTGATATCATGGAGGTCTCACTAAAGGATTGTAGCAAACATCAATGATACCATGACAATATATAAATATATTGTGATGGTATCATTATGGACTGAATCAAATGAAAAAAACAAAATTTAAAAAGAAAAGGAAATTGAATGAAATTAAAAAAAATAAAAAAATAAAAAAATAAAAAAATAAAAAATAGAGATATTAAAAGGATCGAAAATATGAAATTAGATTATGATAGAAAAATAAAAAATATTATTGTTTGAGGAAAAAAATAAAGAATAAAAAAAAGAAATAAACGACAAAAAAAGGAGAAAAAGAAAGGAAAGAAAGGGAACATGAAATAAAGAAATAAAAAAATAAGAGAAAATAAAAAATAAAGAATATTATGGTTTGAAAAAAAAGAAATAAAAGATTAAAAAGAGAGAAAAGGAAAGGAACAAAAAATAAAAAAATAAAAAAATTAAGAGAAATTAAAAGATAAAAAACACAAAAATAAAAAGAACCAATAAGAAGAAAAATAAAAGTAGAAAAAAAAAGAGAAAAAGAAGTAGAGAAAAAAATAAACGAATAAAGAAATAAATGAGGAAAAAGAAAAAAGAAGAAGAAAAGGAGTATACAAAATAAAAATTGAGTATGAATTTGATTATGGTGTAAAACAAATAAAGAAAAAATTAATTGAGAAAAACATAAATGAACAAAGAAATATAAAAAGAAAAAATCAATTAAAAAAAGAAAAAAAAAGTAGAGAAATAAAAAAGAAAATTTCAAAGGACAATAGTTTAGGCCTATATTACGTAGCTTAGCAATAGTTTTAATATTTACATAACATAACATATTTTTAAAATACAATTTTTTTTAATAATAAATGTGTCAATTTCTCAGTTTTTATGATACGCAGATACAATTTTAAATAATTTTATCAATTTTTTGGATACATATACAAATTTTTCTAATACATAAATACAATTAATTGTATCAATATGTTTTAGTAGAAAAAGAAAATCAGATATATAAATCTGGTATCAAAGATACAAGTATCTGGTATCAGAAAAACTAGTATCAACTTAAGTTTTTTCTTCAAATCTGGTATCACAAGCTCAACTTCAGTCTCCGTCATTGGCTCGTTCTCCTTTGTATCACAAACTCAACTTCCGACATAATTTGATATCACTACTATTCCAATGAAATCTGGTATCACAAACTCAACTTTCGCCTCCGTCATGGGTTCCTTCTCCTTGTCACCATCCCCTTATCAGAACTCCGGCAACCAGTTTCATCTTCTTAGAAGCGCTAACATCAACATCTGCACCGTCACTGAAATTCAACGGTCTCTTCGACTCGATCAATCGAACTCGTTCTCGTTCTTTGAGCTCTTTATCATGCTCCCTGTTGCGCTTTCGACGCTCCGTCTCCCAATCCCTTGACTCCTTTTCTCTTTCTCTGTCACAAGGGGCGATGGTGATCCCCCCTACTATCTCTGTCACAAAGGCCAGGAGAAAGAACACTAAACATGTTGTCAAGTGACTCATTTTAGTGAACATTTTTAGTATAAGAAGAATATTTGGTTGATGGATATATTGACAATTGAGTTTATGGGTTTATATAAGGTTCTGGCGGCTTTTTGCACCATGAAAATTAATCACGATGATACATGTCATGGTGGTTGTCCGGGCGATTGTTATCATGTTGCTGGAGATGCTGTTTGGCAATTTCTTTGTGGCGATGCGATGGCGATGGTAAATGAGAGAAAATTAGATTTTATTTTTGGGATATAAAATACAGGGTGAGTGATGAGTGTATCTTAATAGGAGAATTTGTCAGAAAAAAAACTCTTGTTGAGTTGTGTAATTTTTTAAAATTATAGCTATGTTGAATAGTTATACTATCTATGTTTGCCTACTTAAGTAATTTTTTCAAAATAAATTTTCTTATTGGCCCCCCAAAATTTTTGTTTTCCCTCTTCTTTACCCCTTGTAATTTTAAGGGAAAAGTACATCAATGCCCCATGGGAGCAAATTATTTACACCTAAATATCTTTTACATAAAATACCTTCCTAATTAATTATAGAAAATGTCCCATTTCCTTGTAATTTTAGTTATTTATCTTCTTTTTAATTCTTTTCTCTATTATTTTCCTTTTATTGTTTTCATTTTCCTTCATCTCTCTCTTTTGTCGAAAAAATTTCCACGTTTTCTTCTCCATAATAATTTTCCTACGTATCAGACATATAATCTTATCCTCTAAACATTCAGCAATGACTCGTGGGTCAACGGGTAACCATAGCCTTTTATTTCCCACAACTTTGGGCAGATTAAAT
Source organism: Jaltomata sinuosa (assembly GCA_003996215.1). Classification (NCBI taxonomy): domain Eukaryota; kingdom Viridiplantae; phylum Streptophyta; class Magnoliopsida; order Solanales; family Solanaceae; genus Jaltomata; species Jaltomata sinuosa. The sequence goes on along the minus strand of QJPP01007626.1, from coordinate 505,321 downwards.
ATCTTTCATCATTGTCAAATAATTATACTACCTACTATAGTAAATATATTTTTCTTCAAGCACCTAATACTTCTTTTTCCATATTTGAAAGGTCAAAAGGAGAAAGCACATTGGTATTACCTTGAATTTATTTGCCACTGTTTTCTTAGTCATAAACGTAATATTTTATTTTGTGATCAAATATTTCAATTTATATGATGTAATTGACTTAACATGGTGTTCAAGAGAGAAATGAATATTGATAAAGTTTGTAAATTGTAATCTTAAAATGTGATACTTCTATGTCATTATAAGACTTTTTAAATTTATTATATTAAGCAAATTATAACATTTATGTTATTATAATTTTTTCTCATTAAAAGTAAATAAAAGGTTATGGAAGAAGGAACTGAGAAGAAGATATTAGGAATAATTGATTTTATTACGGAACAACTCATTATATTCATATCGAGCTACTATACAATAATTGTTCTATCTCTATTATATCTTTTATTTCATTTTTACGTGTAATGAAGGAAATTCTTATTTGTATAAATGCTACTTTAAGCTTGGAATGAGCATGAAGCCGAGTGAAGATCTTGCTTCCAAGTTTGAATATTATATTGAAACATATTTCAGTTAAGATAACGATTTTTCAATATCAAATTTCAAAAAACGAAGGGAACATATGATGCTTGACTTTATAGCTAGTGCGTTCAATGACTGTAGTATCAAATGAAAAAAGAAATTAAAACGGTCTATTTTCATAACTCTTCACAATACAATGACATTATAGTAACGAGAAGGGCACTACCTAGAGAGTAGAGTCTCGGTATCGAGAAATCAATAGTATAAGTCTTTCACACCTCAATCAAGGGTGAGATCTCTGCTTCAACGTAATCATTCTTGTTAGGATCGTTTTGAGGGTTGTTCTAGATGGATGCACCACAAGACCTCTCGCAGATGCTTACCTAAACTACGAAACTCAATTGTTGGGCGCACTAAAGGAGCTAATCCAGAGGATCTCATTCCACCTTATCCTTTGGTGAGTCTTTTCTTTGTCCTCCTCTTGAATTGGAGACTGAACTTTCTTATTCAACTATGGGGGTCTTTACGGAATTTATTCATCCGAATGAGCGGCAAAAAGAGAGCCAAACTCTCCTATTAGAGAGGTCGGCCGATCAGGATCAAAGACAACTGTTTAGTGGCGACAAACCTACTAGGAAAATGAGAACAATCACAAACACTTTTATTGATTATGGATCTACTATCAAAAATTTAATGCATAATCTCGATATTTAATTTGTATTCCTGAATAATTTTAAATTTAAATTTAGAGATATATTAATTTATTTTAAATGAATAAAAATAAAAAATAAAAATCACATAAAATGAACAACGGGAGTACTTTTTTTTTTTGTTTCTGAAACCTAGAGTTTAATATTTCTTTTTTTTTTGTTCCTGATAATCAGAGCTTATTCATGATAAGAAAATGTATCTAAGTCAAATAGTAATTAGTAACCTCAAATTCAATGTACCAGAAGTTTTTCCCAAAAGTAGCACAACCTTCCGTTACCCGCAAATATATGGCACAAAATAAATTAGTATTAATTAAAAAAAGTTTTCGTTCATTTTAGAAAGAATATCATCTTTCTGTCATTTAAAAATTTTAATATTTTAATCTATAATAAATAATTATAATCACTAAAATATTTAATATTTATTTTAAATCACAAAAATCTATGCCATTAGTGCCACATGACGGATGAGTATTAAAGTGAAGATACTTGTATAGTATTGACTTATTGTTGAATAGAATAAGATGTGTGTCATCACTGAATCGGAGTCCGTTTGATCAATTTTCTCTCTCTTGGCGTCTTCTATTTTCTCTCTCTTTTTCTATACACATATATCTTCAATCATTTTCTTTCTTCTACTTGTGCATGCTTTTTTACCCTATATATATAAAAAAAAACGTTGAGATAGGGAGAGGTGTTTTTCCTTTTTTCTTTTTTGGTGTTAGATTGATTCTGAAGGGTCATATCAATGGCCAGGATTTCCCGTCTTCTTGGATCCACCATCAAAGCAGCCCAGGTTTGTTTTCTAATGGTTTTCTTAATTATGATATGGAAATCCCTTCTTTGCTTTATTGTGTTGTTTTCTTGTTAAAGATAAATAGTAACTTTCTTTGTTGAATCTCTCCTATTTGTTTTCTGCCTCTGTTTCTTGTTGATTTTCTACTTATTGTATAGAATGCGAATACGACTCCCCTTGAAAGAGAAAAGCAACGAGGGATTTGGGGGTGGGGCCTGGGGAGGAAAGAATACCTTGTCTTTGTAATAAAGCAACATGAAGGGATCAAGATTCAAAGTTCAATTAGTTGTTGCATTTGCTATCCTGTTATTCAAAGATTTATAATAACCTGTACATATTTCAAAGACAAATACAGAGTGAACCAAAGCTAAATCCCGTGCCAGATAGTTGCAGGCTAGCTTGTAGATTAGGGGTATAATAGGAGTATGCCCCTTCTCAAACTTCTCTGTAATATAAAGTTAGCCTTTTGGAATTAGAACTAATTGATTAGGGAATAAATACAATTTTACAGTTTTTTTTTATGTCTTTTAGGAGCATCACCATCCATCGTGTGCACATTTAGATGCATTATCCAACCACGGGCCTTGGCTTTTTACATGTACAATAGAAATCTTGGAAAGGAATGTCTTACACAAAGGAGTATTTCATTATTTACACTCTACCCTCTGCAGAGACTTATTTCAAAATGTAATACTATTGGGTAAAATGGGAAGTGAAGTTTCTTGAGACGCTTTTCTAGTGTTTTTAAGTTCATTTCGTGCAATCATATTTACTTGTTTTTTATAAGGTAAGATTTTATTGACGTATAGGGGAAATTCCTACTAAGAGGTTCTGAGAAGGTAAAGAACCTTACACAAAAATCTATCTACAAAGAGCATCCAGCCATCTACTGACTGGAATTTCACAGAGGCTCCAGAAATCTCTCAACTGTACAAAAGAATCCCCTCCCCTTCCCCTCTCTCTCCTGCAGCTCGCACGGTCCACTGGACCTAAATATATTTAGCACTATGCACCAGCTATCATATTGATCCCTTAGACTTGTTCTGAGATGTAAGATTTTGAAGTCTAGGAAAATTTATTTCCATGAAGCAGCATTGTTTTCGTTTTGCGACCTGCCATTAAGTTGTTTCTGTTCTAATTAATCTGATTTTGTAGGCTGGTTTCCATGCAAAACATATTCCAGCAGTTAGCAGTTTACAGGAGCATATAGTTAAGACAACACCAGCAAGATATAATAGTATGCAGGCATCTTTGGAAAATGATATTTCCGGAACTGATACTAAAGGGTAAATTCTATTTCCGTTTCTTACCACTGGATCTCTTTCTTCACCTCCCTGTTTAGGGACAGTCATTGCTAAATGACATGGCATTTCTTCATGAGCACTACTCCATATTTAGGCATGTGTGCTTTTCAGTATATTGTCTGAATATATTTCACCCATTTGGCATAAAAGGTGCACCTACAAGCATAAAAGAATTTTATTAACCAATATATCTCCTCTTTTTCAGGTTCAGGGGTCATGATATGTTGGCACCCTTCACTGCTGGGTGGCAAAGTACTGATGTAGATCCTTTGATTATAGAGAAGTCTGAGGTTAGATTTACGGCTACTTTTGCTGTCTAACTTGAGAAAACTTTATCTTTTCTGATCAACTCTTACAATTTGACATAGGGATCTTATGTCTATGACATAAAAGGGAAGAAGTATCTTGACACTCTAGCTGGTTTGTGGTGCACAGCCTTAGGTACTTACAATCTCTTCTATTCAGTTTTTCCGTGTACTTTTAGCTCCAAATATATTAACATGTATGTTTTTTCTGTTTGGTTAACATCTCCAATGAGACATTGACACGCTTAAGTTTTCCGCCATGCCAGATGTTTTTCTTTCACAATTTAACTTCATAATCCTTTTCGGTAATGACAATAAGTATTTCTGTCGTGATCATAACATCCAAAAATTTACTTTAAATCAAAGTTGACTCCATTACTGAAAAAGCTGCGCATCTTCATTTTATTAATAATCAATGCTTGCTATGTTATCCTGATTTGTTGCATTTGAAATGTGTTGGAGACTAACAGCTTGAACCATATATTGCAAGGTTGTCATTGACGAAAACTCGTAGAGCTGTTTTGATCTTGGTTAAAGCTGTCTTTTCATTATCCAAGTATAAGAAAATAGTTTACAGGCTTCACTGAATTTTAATTAGTCTAAGTTGGTAAAATTTATGAATTCTAGGTGATAATAGCTATGTTGTTCGGGCTCTTTGAAAATGTCGACTAGTGCGTACACTCTTCAAAAGTGTGCATTTTTCGGAGAATCCAACCCGGGTGCGGCAACATTTTTGGAAAGTGCAAGCAACATAGGATAATAGTCCCACACTTCCATTCTGGGGAATGGGCTTTCCATCCTTTCAGAAAATTGTGTTGGGACTATTCATTTTTCATATTTTTGAAATGCAGCTCTGATCTACTTTTGTTAAGTTTCTACAGTAGATATTCCTTTTCATCTTGGGGATACTCGACAACAATATATTCATCTGGGAGGCCATTATACCAATCTACTCAATGTATTAGTTGTAGAAGTCGTTACGCTATTGCTGCTAATTAATTTTCAATAGAAAGTGGGAAGATCTACTGTTGTTGTACAATTGCAACATGCATGCCATACTTACATATCTACTGCTGAATGTTTCCATGTTGAACTGTGAGAGTCTAGTGCATAGTCCAAAACTTGAGACAAGCCTTAGAAGGGCCTTGGTTTTTTATGTGATTGCTCAAGTATACTGAACAAAACAATTTAAAACCCAGACAGTGGCTAATTCCTGACAGCTATGGAACTTTGCGATGAGTTTTTGTTTATGATGTATCTGGAGCATGTGTACACTGGTTTACCAACTTAAATATTCTTGTAGGTGGTAACGAGCCTCGCCTTGTTGATGCTGCCACCAAGCAATTGAACACATTGCCCTTCTACCATTCATTTTGGAACCGTACTACAAAACCTTCTTTGGTATGGCAGACCCTGAGCATTTAACATGAAAAAGGAAAACTAAGTGATTCCCAAATTTGGTTTTTAAGTTTACTCTGATATCTGGCTGATTTCATTTTCAAATATACAGGATCTTGCAAAGGACCTTCTGGATATGTTTACTGCAAAGAAAATGGCAAAAGCTTTTTTCACAAATAGCGGATCAGAAGCCAATGATACCCAGGTTTTGCTTATTGCCTTCAAACACTTAAAATTATATAATCAAATGATTAAGTACTCAGTTCTTTTCTTGAAACACTGGATGACCATCAGAAGAACTCCATATGTTGGGGATAGTGAAAAGAGTGGGACATTTTTCTCATTTTTTTTTGCATGTGCCAGTTCTGTTAGCATCAAATGAAATGAATACAGTAGTTGCTTGAAATTTTCTTTTTTAGTGTAGAAGTTCGGTAACAAATAGCAGGATATTATGTGAAGAAGTAATAAGGATCATACGTAGCTTTTTACCTTGTACTTCAAATGTAGGTGAAGCTGGTTTGGTATTACAACAATGCTCTTGGAAGGCCAAACAAAAAGAAATTTATAGCTCGAGCAAAAGCGTAATCTGCGAATCTCTATTTGTTATTTTCTTTTGGTTGCTTTTTTCCTTAGGCTTACATAATGTTTTTTTGCTCATTCATTGTAACAGATATCATGGTTCAACTCTTATTTCTGCCAGTCTCACTGGGTAATATAATAAACACCATTCGAAATCAAAATCACTGAGATTCATTATTATGCTACAAGTATCTGCTTGCTAATACTTTCTTTTGTAGTCTTCCTGCATTACATCAAAAATTTGATCTTCCTGCTCCATTTGTTCTGCACACCGACTGTCCTCATTATTGGCGTTATCATCTGCCAGGTTGTTGCTTATTCTTGTTGACTCTTACTTTTCTCCTCTTCTTATGGTGTAATAAACCATTTTCTGCTGAAATGTATATGTCAGGTGAGACAGAGGAGGAATTCTCGACCAGGTTGGCTAAAAATTTGGAAGATCTTATCCTCAAAGAGGGGCCTGAAACAGTAACTTCCATCAACTTTAACTCCTACTACTCAGTTTTTGCATCGAGGGTGATTTATTGCTGATTAATTTTCTTTTTCACCTCAGATAGCTGCTTTCATTGCTGAACCAGTCATGGGGGCAGGAGGTGTCATACCTCCTCCAGCAACCTATTTTGATAAGGTAGTTTTCTTTGCCTTTTGTCTGTTCCTTTTCATTCTAGTAGGAGGATTACTTTTGCATTGCTAGTTTTGTGCATTACTACTTAGAATGTTGTGTGCGATCCTCAATCTAGGATGTAATAGTTCTTTCTATATTGTGGTACCAAACAATGAAGACACAGCTGTTCTTTAAGAAACTTTGAAGTTTCGTTCTTTTAAGTGTATAATCTTGAAAACGAGGATGAAGCTGGTAACCAAAAGTTTGTGCTTACTTTCATTGTCAAAGAAGGGTGTAACTGGTATCCTCTTTCTGTCTGTACGCCCAAGCATATCTGCATTTGGTTTTGCCATGAGGTAGAATTGAGGATTAGCAGCAATAGAGAAATTTGTGGTGACTTGTTGAGAGAAATCATCCTTGCTGGTACTACGAGGCATCTTGCAGCAACAAATCCTTTTGTTTTATTTCTGGCAGTTTTTGCAATTATCCATCTTTTAGTTCCTTCAGATTATGCTTATACGTAACTGAAACAGCAATTTCTCCCTTCCATTTATAGATCCAAGCTGTAGTGAAGAAATACGACATTCTTTTCATTGCGGATGAGGTCATCTGTGCCTTTGGGAGGCTTGGAACAATGTTTGGCTGTGACAAGTATAACATCAAACCTGATCTTGTCTCCTTAGCAAAGGTAGGTTTAACGACATCCTATCTTAGCTGTTCCAACTTATATATGGATGTATAAATTTTCCTTCCTGAACTTTTTTTCAGGCTCTTTCTTCTGCATATATGCCAATTGGAGCTGTCCTTGTAAGCCCTGAAGTTTCTGATGTAATATATTCTCAAAGCAATAAACTTGGTGAGCATTCTATTTGTTTGATAGCATATCAAATCATTTCCTTTCTCTGTTAGCCGAAGCGCTGAATTTTTTTCTGGAACTAGGTTCCTTTTCCCATGGATTCACTTATTCTGGGCATCCTGTTGCATGCGCGGTGGCATTGGAAGCTCTTAAGATCTACAAGTATGTATGTTTGAATTGTCTTTCGACTTCCTTTCTTCCTTCCAGTTGTGGATTTGTATGAACATGTACGTTTAGCTCTTTACACTCATTTGCAACTTGCATAAGACTTATTACTAGTATGGTCTGCTTATTTTAGTATTATGATTTGTGACGTTGGGATTGATAATCAAGAATTCTGTTAAAATTGTACTTCCCCTGATTAGCTATTGTACTTGGCTAGTGCTAAAATTCTGAAAATGTTCAAATTATTTCAGGGAACGAAATATGGTTGAGAAAGTAAATAGAATATCCCCAAAGTTTCAAGATGGTTTGAAGGCGTTTTCTGACAGTCCAATAGTCGGAGAGGTAGAACTAATTACTTATATAAAAGTTATCAAAACTTCCTAAGTTGGTTTGGCTATTCATTAGCTTCGCTCTTATTTTCCTGTAGATTAGGGGAACTGGTTTGATCCTTGCCACAGAATTTGCGGATAACAAATCTCCTAATGATCCTTTCCCTCATGAATGGGGTATGTTATATCCTCATGAATTGGCTCTCTAATCGAAGGTCACATTAAACTCTTAGCTCATTCAAACTGCTCAGGTATTGGTGCATATTTTGGAGCGCAGTGTCAGAAGAATGGTATGTTGGTACGTGTTGCTGGTGATACCATCATGATGTCTCCTCCATTTATAGTTACTCCAGAAGAACTTGACGAGGTATGTCTATGGCTTGCATGTATATATGTGTGCGCGCTTTCCTGAGAATTGCTTTGAGGGCCTCACTTTTATTATCGAAGGCTTTTGAATTCCTGCTGTACAAGTTGATAACCAGTTTTTGTGGTTTCTTGTGATAGCTTTTCCTGCTTGATCACTTCTCCTATGATGTTGTAAATCTAAACCTAAACCATCTGATGAAAGTGTGAAAATATTTTCCTTTGTGCAGTTGATTAGCATCTATGGGAAAGCATTGAGGGAAACTGAAAAGAGGGTAGAAGAACTCAAGTCCCAGAAGTAATATTAGTTGACAGCAAAAGCTTGATGATGGCGAAAATAAAAAATAATCAAAATATCATGGATATATTATGTAAATGTCCAGAATGAAGCAAGATATACTATTAACTTTTAAGTCCAAGTTGCTCCTCTTCTCTTTCTTTGGATTGTAATTTACTTGCAGTATAATTGCAGCAGAATGTCTATCCCCTTCAACATTAATGCATTACAAAATTTTTCGAAAGCCCCTGCATGGAATACTTGTAATTTTTCATCTATATGCTTGTAATTATTGGATATTTCTGTATGTTCGAGTTTGTATGTTAATGCACATTTCTTCTAAAGCCTCTTCGCCAAGAATTTTTTTACTAAGGGATAGGCACAACTAGCAAAAGGTAGTGGTAGGCATGGTATATCGAATTATCATATTGAATTAAAAATTTTGATACCGTGGTTTGGATATTATGGTATTTGGTATGGTATATGGTCTACATTTTAATTTTTTTGGTATTTGATATGATATTTGATATTTAGAAATAATATACCAAAATACCGAATACCATACCGAAGTATATAATTATATAAATAATTTATATATTATTAAAATACTAGCAAATATACAACCTAATATTAGTATAAAACTAAATATTTAGACATTAGAACTTTGACTACTTAATCTTGATTGAAATATTTTGTTGTGTAATTGATTAACAAAGGGAGTTGCTTATACCTTCTTTTGAATATATATTTCAACATGTGTAATGTGTTGATATGATACAATTGAGACATTTTTTGAAAAGTTGAAGTCATAATTCTCTATTGTACAAGTATATATTAGTCGAAGTTGAACAAACTATGATTACCGATTTACCATACCGCAAGATATCGAAACCAAACTTTTAAATACCGAACCATACCGAACTAATTTGATATGGTAATGGTATAGTATTTTAAAAAATCTAATATCGAAATTATCGAACCGAAGTTTCAATACCGTACCATACCATACCATACCATGCCCACCCCTAGCAAAAGGTGTGTGAGGCTCCATTACTTTTTTGACACTTGTATAAGTGGGTCCATTTGTCTTCTTTAAAGCTAAAGCAAAAGTAAGAGGCGAGAGAAAGTATTTTTATAATTGATATGGATCCCAATAAACACAATAAATTGAGTTAATAAATATAAAAAATGCATTAGAAATAATGTGCATTTTTCTCTCTCAATATTATTTTAGTTTGGCGGATTCATTTTGATGACTTTTTTTCTGCGATTCAGTTGAAATGTTGATTTGATTGGAAGTTGTGAGTTTTTTTTATTTTTATATAATCGTTGCGATTCTGGAATGCAACCATTGTATTTTGATCATTGTTATTGTGAGTCTAAAATTTAGATTGTTACCCATTTTTTTTAATCAGAACTTTTGGAGGAAAGTATAAATTGATCATATCATCATCGATATGGAGATTTTTGTTTAAAGTGAAGTATCACTATCCAAATTAACTTTTTGATAAATTATTATGGCTTTGAATAACGTTTTGTCAAAAACGTAATTTTCAGTTGACGTAATAGTATTTATGTAAATAACGATTTTGATAAATTTTATATCCTCATTTTTATCAACCGTTATTTTTGATTGTCAGAAATTTTGAATAAAATAATAATTAAATTATTTTCTAGATTTATTTTAAAATATTGTATAATTTTTTTTAAAAAATTGAACAATAATTTATTTGATTAAAGATTTAGAGGGAAAAGATCAAGATCTCAACATTAATTTTTTGATTTGTTTTTAATCATCAATAAGGATGTCAACTTTTTTTTTTAACGTCAACAAAGATGTCATAATTTTTTTAAAAAAAAATTCACAAGTTTAGTTTAAATAGTTGAACATGTAGTACTTTTAATTTTTAATAGAAGTAACTGGAATAGTTATAATAAGGAAGGAACAACGTTGAAAAACTAAAACCTTATTTATTTGAAAGAAATGGGCATTAAAGAAGATATAAAATGTGAATCCATGTTCATTTTTATTGTGTTTTTATTTTTATTTATTGTAATTTATTATATCTTATGGGACCATATCAATTATAAATATATACTTTTTTTAAAGAAGACAAATGAATCCACTTATATAAATGTCAAAAAATTAATGAAACCTCACACACTTTTTATTGGTTATGCCTCTCTCATGGTAAAATTTTTTCTTTGCCAATAACATTTTCTTAAAAGTTACAGATTAATCATGTTGTATTTTGGAATCAAATAAAAATGAAAGCTCGCTTAACACATCAAGCAATTTTTTTCTTGTTTCATGTTGGAGAGAGTGAATATATAGAAGTAGTTTTATGTGGTTTACAATTTAACACTTAGGACACCGGAAAGTTTATCCCGGGTCCTTCGTTCTCTTTAACTTGTGAATATTCAAATTTCTTTTTTTTTCCGGCTAAATTTATAGGAAAAAAGTAAAATAGAGAACATTGAATCGACATCTATTCTGAAATGGGTTGGGCCTTGCAAGCGTAACATGTGGGGGAAGTGCACGAATATTCGCTTTTTATGTCGCTATTTAACTAAAATTTATTTCATAATTTTTTTTGTAGATTTACCCACTTTTGATAAAAAGTCAGACACTCACGTCTGAAACTTCATAACTTCAAATATTCGTGTTTAAAAGTTTAATCTTGTGAAGGCTTAACATCAGACATTTTCGCCTGATGTTTAGTATGGCTCTCATAGGTAAGTGTCTGGGCATTCATGTATACATATGATTGAACCTGTGTAAAAATTGGATCAACTTTCAGGCATTTAAGTCTGAAAGTTTTTTTCAAGAAAACAATAATTTTGTTTTCCAAATTTAAGCACTCAAATCTACTTTAAATAAGCTCAAATTTAAAACATAAGCTCCATATATCATAAAGAACAAAACACAATCATCAATTTATCAAGAAACACAAATCTAACAAATCCATTTAACACCCTTTTATTTTGTTCAAATTTGCACTTCATTCATGCATACATTGACTGAACCATGTGTAAAAATATGTTGAACTTTCATGCATGTAAGTTTGAAAGTTTTTTTTTCAATTTTTTTTTTCAAATTTAAACACCTAAATCTACTCTAAATAAGCTCAAATTTGAAACATAAAATTCATATATCGTAAAGCACAAACTTCAATCATCAATTTCTCAATATAACAACAAATTTAACAAACTCATTTGACACCGTTTTAATTTTTTTCATATATGTATGTGCTCAGTCATACATGACTGAAACATGTGTTAATATATGTATGATATGGAAGCGAAAAAAAAAGAATATTCTTTTGCTTGAAAGTTATCTAATAAGTGTTGGATATTCATGCAAAAATAAATATAAGGTGGGTATTACTTTAAGGGACAAAGACAATAATAGCCCGTCGGCTAAAGTAATGCCATGCAAATGGCCAAATTTTAGAATTTTCATGTTTTATTCATTTCGCTAGGCTTGTTTCATCTGCCACTCCTTTTTTAAAAAAATAAAAATATCGCTACTTGTGTATTTTTTGTTGCTTCCCTTTTTATGTTCTTTTTCAGATATTTTTTTTTAAGGAAAATCTATTCTTGTAATTGTTGCTTTTTTTTAGCAATTAAATATAATTTTGTAATATTATAATTGCTGCTCTTTTTTTTTATCAATCAAATAAAAAAAGTGTATTTTTTCAAATATAATAAAAATATGCATATTTGATAGGATTTACATGTATCTTTTATACCAAATACATATACATATTTTATATAATAATTATACAATTTCGATATATTCTATATAATAATGATACAATCTCTATACATATCATATACAAAATACATATTATACACAATAATTATACAGTTTCTATAGAAATCTTATACCGATACATATTCTATACAACAATTATATAGTTTCGATACACATCATATACAGTTTCTATAAAAATATTATACATATACATATTCTATACAATAATTATACAGTTTCTATACACATCTATACTCAAAGGTTATAAATTGAAAATAATTTGGCCGAGTGGCTACCCCATGACATAACTTTGAAAATGGTCATTTTGGTGAAAATAATATGGCCGAATGGCCATGGGGTATTCTTTTCCCTTACTTTAAATGGGGCGATCAAAAAAGGACGGCCCGTCAAATTTTTACCCCAAAAAGGGTCCTTATTGTCACTTGTCGGCCATTAATTTATGACCATTAAATTAAATCATTTCTTATTAGTACAAAAACAGTATGAATCACCAACTAATTCGACATTGATAATTCCTAATTCAGAACTATCTTCATATCCTTTGCATCTAATCTTGCAAAATACCATATATACACAAGCCTCTTGTGGTTTCAGTAGACACTTTTTTTTTGTTAAAGAAAATACTTTTAAATTACAAGATTCCTCTTAACAATAAAGTATCTTTCTCTTGAACGTATCAATTTTTAGTTCTATTAGAAACCATATTTGTGCACTGATGATATTTCCTTGTTAGATTTGTGATTTCAACTTCAAACAACTTGGCCACGTTCTGTAAACAACCTAACATTCTAGACAAAGACATATATTTCTTTATCACTTTGACCATACGCATTCTCCTTCTTATTCATTTTCGTTCCATAAGCTAATTAGCATTCTAAAATTTATATAGGCTCTTTAAGCAAGATTATCTTTAGATTTTACTTTCAAAATTAGACTAAAACCAAAAGCTACCACAACTTTTCTTCCTTATTGTGTACTACTACAACAACAACATACTCAGCGTAATCCCACTAAGTGGGGTCTGAGGAGGATAGAGTGTACACAGTTTGTACTACTACCTTAAAAGAGAGGTAGAAAGGTTGTTTCCGATAGACCCCCAGCTCAGGACAAAAACAGGCTAGAAAAGACATAATAAAAGAGCACGAAAGAAAAGGTAGTAACAAAAACCAACGGTTAGTAACATAAATAAGACTACCACAAAATAATACGGAAGTCGATCTACCCGAAATAACAAACCTCACCAAAACTCCAAGAACAAGAAACTACAAGTGAAACGCTATGACTACTAGTATCGGTCACAAAACACAGCACGCCTACCTACTAGCAAGGCCACACTCCCTCCTACTAACCCTCTACCCTAATACACGTTCTCCACACCTTCCTATCGATCTAGGGTCATGTCCTCGGTAATTAAGCTGAAACTGCTCCATGTCCTGCCTAATCACCTCCCTCCAATATTTCTTCGGCCTACCTCTACCTCTCCTGAAACCATCCATAGCTAATCTCTCACACCTCCGCATTTGAGTATCCGTACTTCTCCTCATCACATGCCCGAACAAAACTTGTGTAAAGTATTCTAGTTTACAATCAAGTATAACAAAACTTATTTTGACCGTCTTTTTTATTTATAATATAAAAATACTGAAATTTTCTAGCATACGTTATTACCATGAAAAATAACTTAAGAACAGTATTATATTCCTTATTTCTTAAATTTAATGATACATATAACCATAACTAATTTTCTTTGACCTTGGTCTTAGCTATATATAAACAATGAAATGCCAAAATTGAATTCAATTGGCAGCCCATAGTTGGCGGTCAGTGGGATCAATTGACCAATATTTATATAAAAATAAACTTTCAACTCTAATGTTGAACTACTGGTCTAAGTTCAGCTTAGCCGGCCATGATTTAGTCAGAGCTGAATTATGTCCTCCTTTCATACTATATTTTCGTTTAGCTCCATCTATTTTCTCTAATTATTTTTTGCTCATTTTATAAAAGTCAACCCTCTAATTATGCGAAATTATTTTGACCATGACCAAAAGACAACCCATTGGTAATTTACCACAAAAAATTAGTACAAATATTTTCAGAAATTAATTTTGGGTGGTTTCTTTTTTCAACATCACTTTCAGAAAACTACTCAAAAACTAAACCAAAACAAATTCCAAATGCTATGGGGATAATTATATTTAAAAGATTATATCATACCAATTTTTAGTTACTGTAATAAGCACGATTAAATTTTGACGTTTTACTCAATAGTATCGATATGATTTGATAAATTTTCGATAATTTTTTAATGTCATCTAAGAGTCGCACTGTTATTAGAATATTCGATACTTTATATAAAACAATAACAAGTCTTAATATAATGAGAAAGATATACAATTCCTCATGACACCATAAGATTGATATGGTTGGACATTGCTCGTGATAAAGAGAAACTGATGCAGAACTAACCACACTATTTTACAAATGTCAATAGCTAGAGAAAAAAACATGAGAATTCATATGTATAAGATACACATCACACCATTTAAAATACACATGAAAGATGGTGTGCTCTACAAAAGTTTCATATAAACCTGGCCTCTAAACTCAAAGTAAAGTTTTATACTTTGAACTTTTTGATGTCATATGTTCTTCCGCAATTTACTAAAGTTTTTGCATAGTTATATTAGTGATACTATCCTTGAAAAAAAAAAAGTTACACCAAAGGCTCAATAGTGGTATAACACGTTTGAATATTTTGTAATTGTTTCCATCTGAATTTATCCCAAAGTTAAACGTTAAATTTTTTTAAAATTTTTTTTTCTTTTAAACTTAACATATAACATGAATATAAATTTATTCAGTTCGGGTAGGTATTGAAATAAAAAAAAAACTACCCATATTTTTGGTACGACAATTTTACATAAAAAAAAATATAATAATCAATTCGATTAGATTGTCGATTTTTAAAAATTGTTTTGACACCCCTGCCAAGTGCCATATGAGTACTTGCCTTATAGCTGTTTAATTTGTTGGAGGGGATTAATTTCACATGTCTAAAATTTTGTTTGGTTTGAAGCCAGTTAGCAACGAGTACTATCAATTGTGAAATGCAAATCTACGTAAATAGTGAGGAAAAAGATGACAATTCAACTAACATGGCCACAACATACTGATGATATCAAAGAGAAAAAAAAAAGATCCAATTTTTGGCTGGTACTTGGTAGTGTTATTATTGAGGAGATGTGATCCTTTTGCCAATACAAATTTTCTATTATTGTGGAAAGAGTTAATGACCAATAATTAAGAAACTTAGGTTGGGTAGCATTTAGACTAGGCGTTACAATGTGAGCAATAAAGATATCAACGTGCATGTTATAATCAATATGATTGATTAATGCATTTATGTGTTTACTCTTATGTCTAAAATGTGACTAATTGTATTTGTATTATATACTCTCTCCACTGTTACAGTGCTACTTAGTGTGATTGATCATTAGGTAAATTCGATATGAATGTATATTATTAATTCATATGTTGGATATTTCAAAATTTCAAGGTAATTAATGCTATGTAATATTTAACTCTAGATTTTTATTACCTTACATATATATGTTAGTGTTCTATTGTCACGGCTCACGTAATGTTGAATTTGTGCATAATGTAATGCGGAAAGATCATCCTGTAAAAAGAGAGACACATTTAAATAAAGAAATTGAAGAAAATATATTAGACATGTTTTATCTAATATTATGAATAGATATTCAATTAACGCCTTCAGAGTTTCGTTCTAGTGGCAGAGGTGGTTGAGGATGTGACTAATGTCATAGGTTCAAGAGGCTTGTACTCAAGTCATAAGTTCGAGTCTTGTTATGCCGTGTGAGTGTGAAGTAAACCTGATATTTAAGTGAAGAAGGGTAGAAGAGTGAACCTATTACCTCTCAGTCACGGGTGATCCTAAGAATTGACCCCATATGAATTTCTCAATCGACATAAAGGAAATATTGAATGAACTAAAATTTGTCCCATAAGCAAACCATTAATTAGTGTCATTCACATTTAGGAGGGAGGTAAAAGACATGAAAAGTGGAATCAAGGGGGAAGGTGAGCAATTAAGAGAAATTGGTAATCCAAAAAGGAAAAAAGAAAATGTCTTCATCGTTGGGACAGAAGACTAGCTAGTAAGGCCGGTTTGGTCGGTCATCAAGTGGACCGTCACCACCTCAGCACCAAAAAGACAACTTTGCCTAATCTTTATGTAATGACAACACTAACCTTATTTTTTTATTTTTCAAACTCCCATTTAAAAAAATGAATGAAAGAATCTTTTAGCCTCATTCTTTTTAACTTTTCTAAGGAGGGATGACTCTCTGAATGACGAAAAAAGAAAGGCATGAAGAGCGCGAAAACAGAAAATGTTTGATTGAAATTATGGACTAATGCAAATATTGATTTTGGTAGCACATACCAATTTACGATGATAAAGTGGCAAGGAGTTGGTTATGGTGCTTTTATAAGGGTTTACGACAATGTAATA
Organism: Jaltomata sinuosa; assembly: GCA_003996215.1. Lineage (NCBI taxonomy): Eukaryota > Viridiplantae > Streptophyta > Magnoliopsida > Solanales > Solanaceae > Jaltomata > Jaltomata sinuosa. Next base: position 488,753 of record QJPP01007626.1, on the reverse strand, counting down.
CCAAATCTATATTCATTATTTTATACTAAATAGAGTGGTAAAAAGGATAACATCGCACCCTATAACAATAATAATATATTCAGTGTAATCTTTCAAAATGAGATATGAGAAGACTAGAGTGCATGCGGACCTTATCGCAAACTAAAATTGCAATTTAGCTACTTCCTTTGTTTCAAATTGATTGATCTGTTTTGACTTGACACAAAATTTAATAAAATAAAAAAACTTTTGAATCTTGTGGTTTTAAATTAGGATATGTCAAATGTACTAAAATGTCATTTAATCTTGTGGTCTAAAAGACTAAAACATGTCATGTGGAAAACTTGAACTAAAGAGTTGCTAAAAAGGGGAAAGGGTCATTTTTTTTAAATGAATTAAAAAGAAAAGTAGGTCAAACAAATTAAAACGAAAGGAGTACTATTTATGAAACCCTTGAATTTTCATATCGTCTTTTGTTTTTAGAAGGAATTAAAGTGTCTATTTTCGAGAACTAATTATTCGGGTGCGAGCAATTGACAACATAAACCATTCCCCTTTAAAGGAGATTGTTGGAGTGAAAGTGCAGTGTTGCATCACAGAAAGAGGTTGATACACAAGTCATCTCTCAATAGAGAAAACTTCAAGTATCTTGAGTCTATAATCCGAAAAAATGAAAAGATCGACGAGGATGTATATCACATTATATTGGAGCGGGATGAATGAGTTGAAGGCTCATTTTTCGTGTTCTATGTGAAAAGAATGTAACACTGAGACTTAAAGGTAAATTATATAGAGTGGGTGTTAGACCTACTATGTTGTACGAGGTGAAAGTGTTGACCAATCAAGAACTCACATTTCAAAAGATGAAGGCATAGCATAGATGATGGATGCTTAGGTGGATGTGTGGACATATTAGGAGAGACAAGATTAGGAACAAAAATATACACGACAAAGTGGGAGTAGCCTCCGTGATAGACACAAGATGCGAAAAGTGAGGCTGAAATAATTTAGACATGTGAAGAGGATGATCGCAATACCCCTGTGAGGAGGTGTGAGAGGTTGACTGCGATAGGTTTGAGGAGAGGTAGAGGTAGATCGAAGAAGAATTGAAGAGATCGGTTATTAGGCAGGACATGACACATCTTCAGCTCACCGAGAACATGACTCCAAATAAAAAAGCATGAAGGTAAAAAAAATTGGATAGATGGTTAGTAGGTAGTCAAACAATTTCTCTCTTCCCAGTTGTAGAGCAGAGTCCTAGTCTGAAGCACCTATTTATTCCTTTACCAATATTATTATTATTGTGCTATCATTATCTTATTCTTGATTTTATTACTAGTATTATTGCTTCTACTTTGATTATTTTTACTATTTTACTGTTAGTGTTTTTCTTTTTTAATATTTTCATCATAGCGTTTTACTTTTGTATTTCTTACGGAAATAATTCTCTTGAGTTGATGGTCTATCAAAAACAACTTCTTTTCCTCATAAAAATAAGAATAAGGTTTGTATACAATATATTATTATTGTAACTAACCAATACCTCGTTGTTTTATTTTTATGTAGTAGAGTTGATTGGAAATATAATTTAAAATATTCAATTGACTTATGTATAATATTACCGGAGACATAAGAATAATAAAAATAATGATCAACAAATTAGTTTAATAGAGCATCGTATTATTAGGATTTGATTTTTTAAAGTTAAAACGAGTTCATGTTGGTGAAAATTACAATAACAATAGCAATTACAATTGAAAAAATTACAAAGAAAATAAATTATCTTCTTGGCTGAGGCGCGGATATCTCGCTCTCTTTAAGGAGATTCAAGCCCACTACAGCAAATGTTTTCACCGGTCCAGCAATAGTCTTCTTGACTTGTCCCCTCGAGGATACAACAACCCACACACAAAGTATAACTCAACAAACTCTGGACAAGAGTTGAGTCCAAAGCTCCAACACAAGAACACCTTCCTTCAACTAATAAAACTCTCTTTTTTACTAACTCTTTTACACTCTATATTTTCTTCTACTTGTAAAAATGCAAGACTACTTCTATTTATAGGTGAGGTATTCATCCTAGTATTGAATAGGAAGAATAAATTGAGAAGATAAATAGTCTATAAGTTACATAAGTTACAAGGCATGAATAGTAGAATAATGGGTGAATAAGTTACAAGAGTTACAAAAACCAAAGGTTAATTTCTTCCACAATTTGATGTGAGTAAGTGGGCATAAATATGCCACTCACGTTACTTTTGAGAATGCAGCAAATGGCCAAGGTAAATGCAAGATAATGTGCAACTAAATATCACATTCTATCCACCATTAACAAAAGAAATCAAATGCCATAATGACATTAATATGAGGCAAATAAAACCATCGGGTCACTGTATTAGAAGGGCTACTAACTGCAGTAAAGAGGCAATGAATACAAATTATTTTTTAATATTAAAATGCCCACTAAACCAACAGTCCCCCACTCATTATAATATTAACATAAGAGAGTTTATTAGCTGAAGGAAGTCTACTATGCATAATGAAAGTGTGCTCTGCATTGAACCTCCACTTAGTAAAACAGTAATTTTTACTCCAGAGTCGTAGTGGTCTCAGACTTGAACTATGACTGCTTAAGAGAAATAAAAAATCACTGCTTACACATAATAATCAAGGTGTTACTATGAGCTTTATAGCCAGCACATTACGGCCTTGTGTTATCCCGGTTTTCATGAGTGCTTTTGAGAATAAGCCAATTCTCATAGGAAGCGGCCTACTTCCACACTCACATAGGTGAAATTTGTCGAGGGTGCTCCTGTAAGTTAACACCCCACTCATACGAGCTACAGATTTTCATTAAGAGTTTTTTAAACTCAACCTCCACAAACTATCACAGGAAAATAAAATGCACTCACATCATAGGGAGGGAAAAATTAATAGTGCATTTTTCACAACAAGTCATCATGTGATTCGTTTTTCCCTTTGAACCTGGTTATAGGATCTCTAGTCCCCAGGTTGGGTTTCCTCACATATGATTCATGAATTCAGTATGAACTAACTCTAATAAATCAGTTTTTCTTTCAACTTGAAAATGAGGCCTTTTAGTGATTTTGGCTTTATTACAAGCCTCACATTTTTCAAAATTCTTTTTAATCACTGGGATTAATCCTAAACTACTCATGATTCCCACATAACGATCATTTATATGACACAAACGAGCATGCCAAAAATTAGTAGAAGAAAGCATGTAAACAGAAGTAGAAGTTTTATTCATTTCAACATTCAACTTGAACATCCCATCACATGCATATCCCTTTTCCACAAAAATACCCTTTTTCACAATTACATATTGATCAGACTCAATAATCTGTTCGAAGCCTGCTTTATTAAGAAGAAAACTAGACATCAAATTTTTTCTCATGGAAGGAGTATAAAGTACATCTTTTAAAGTAAGTACCCTTTCAGAGGTAAAACACAATTCGACATCTCCCTTTCCAAGAATTTGAGTGGTATGAGAATCACCAAGCATGATAGTTTTGGGCTCTTCAAGAGGAGTATAAGTTTTAAACCAATCTTTGTCATAGCAGACATGACGGTTTGCACCAGAATCAGCCCACCATCCATCAACATTCTCCACCATGTTTATGTCTGTTATCACCGCCACAAATGGTTCTTCGGTAACGTTTGCCTGAGGTGTAGGCCCACGTTTCTGAAATTTGTAAAATCGAGCAATATGCCCACTCTTGCCACAGACAAAGCATGGTCCCTTATCTTGAACATGTTGATTTTGTACTTGGTTATTTCCACTATTATTATTCTTGGGAGGTCTACCAATATTTTTCTTGAATTTCTTTTTCTTAGGCTTCAAAGTAGTATTTTTGTTAGTATCCGGGGTAGCATTATTTGAAGTAATTAAATTTACCTTCATTGTGATGTTGTTCTCTTCTATTTGCAAAAGTGCATCTTGACCCCTTGCTTCTTCTTCCATGCGTATTCGCATTATCAACGTCTCAAGAGAGGTTTTCTTTTGTTTGTGGCGCATAGTTTTTTGAAATTCCTTCCAAGAAAGTGGAAGTTTATCAACTATGCCACAAACAATAAGGTTATCTCCAATTTTGATCTCCTCGGACCTGAGCTCTCCAACAATCATTATAAAGTCCTGAGTTTGGTCTACCACTGATTTGTTGTCCACCATTTGAAAATGAAAAAATCTACTAGCGGCATATTTTTTTGCTCCAGCTTCCTCGGTATCATACGTACTCTGCAATGTTTTTTAAATTTTCTTTGCACTAGAGTAAGTTCTATCATAATAATCATAAAAATTATCAGATAGACAATTTAGTAAAAAATACCAACACTTGTAGGAATCACAATCGTACTTTTCAACTTTCTCTTGAAGAGAAATAAGTTCCTCATCATTCATGGAAGAGTTATCTACTTTATTTGGATTCTTCTCAGTTAACACATAAGAAACATTGAGAAGACTTAAGTAGAAAAGTACTTTACCCTTCCACCTCTTAAAATGGGTACCGTTGAACCAAAATGGCTTGTTAAGATCTCCCATCTTGACATTCGCGGACTTTTCAATTGTAGCCATAATGAATCTCCTTAAAATTATTGGTGAAAATTACAATAACAATAGCAATTACAATTGAAAAAATTACAAAGAAAATAAATTATCTTCTTGGCTGAGGCGCAGATATCTCGCTCTCTTTAAGGAGATTCAAGTCCACTGCAGCAAATGTTTTCACCGGTCCAGCAGTAGTCTTCTTGACTTGTACCCTCGAGGATACAACAGCCTACACACAAAGTATAACTCAACAAACTCTGGACAAGAGTTGAGTCCAAAGCTCCAACACAAGAACACCTTCCTTCAACTAATAAAACTCTCTTTTTTACTAACTCTTTTACACTCTATATTTTCTTCTACTTGTAAAAATGCAAGACTACCTCTATTTATAGGTGAGGTATTCATCCTACTATTGAATAGGAAGAATAAATTGAGAAGATAAATAGTCTATAAGTTACATAAGTTACAAGGCATGAATAGTAGAATAATGGGTGAATAAGTTACAAGAGTTACAAAAATCAAAGGTTAATTTCTTCCACAATTTGATGTGAGTAAGTGGGCATAAATATGCCACTCACGTTACTTTTGAGAATGCAGCAAATGGCCAAGGTAAATGCAAGATAATGTGCAACTAAATGTCACATTCTATCCACCATTAACAAAAGAAATCAAATGCCATAATGACATTAATATGAGGCAAATGAAACCATCGGGTCACTGTATTAGAAGGGCTACTAACTGCAGTAAAGAGGCAATGAATACAAATCATTTTTTAATATTAAAATGCCACTAAACCAACAGTTCATGTAATTTGATGTAATTTGTAATCGCTGCGTAAAATCATAAATTAGGATGAAAACATAGTAAGTATTTGATCATAAATTTCAAATATTTTTCACTTTATTTGAAATTTATAAATTTAAAGTTAAAGATGAAGTTGCATTTGATAATGTCTTTTGCAACAAATATTTAGATAAAATACTTGAATGTACTTAAATACAACTTCAACATTAATAAATAAGTAAAAAAATACAGGTTATAAACTATTTTTCAATTTTGACATACAATTTTAAGCTGGATCCAAAATTTTCATGGCAAAATACTAATTTTCAAATAAAGAACTCCCTCCGTCCCAATTTATGTGACACCTTTGAAATTTCAAAATTCAAACAAGTTTTTTTTAACATAATTTTTTCATATATCTTTTAAATAATTTGAATTATCAATTATTATGACTTATAATGCTTTTTACGTAATTTTCAAATATGTAAATTTTATTTGAAAGTTTTAATGTTCAAATTTATGATCAAAATTAAAATATTTGACTCTCAAAATTTGAACTGTACCACATAAATTAGGACAAACAAAATAAAAAAAATATTTTTTAAAAATATTTTTTTATGGCCAAGCAGTCCTAAATACTATAGACATTAGAGATAAACTTTTGTAATAATAGAGGAAATGAGGGGCAAATGGTAGAAATAGGGCAAGCGGGCAACATTTGAACAAAAGTATTCGCCAATGCGGGTGGCCCGCCCACAGCCACAGCCACCTCCTCATTGGCCCACTACTCTTCTTCTAGTAGCCAAATAGCCAAACAAGAAGTAGAAAGCCTTCTCTCCTCTTTCCTTTCTACTCCTACTAAATACCAACAATTCCTGCACCATCTTTACTTCATTCATTCTCTCTCTCGGCACTTTTTCCAAGTTCCTAACAAAAACAAAAGCTTCACTCCAAAAAGCAAAGCAGAGAAAATCAAAATCGTCCTCGTCTCAGGCAAGCAATCATCCATTTCCTCTGTTTTTTTTTTTACTTCCATCGATCTCTCTGTTACTATTGCCTATATGTTTGATCTGTGAATTATAGCGTTTATTTCTGCTCATTTCCGTGCTTCGAATTTTTGAGAAAAAAAGAGGTGAAATTTCTAGTGTTTGATCAGTTGATGAAGCTTCTAAATGAAGATCTTATTTTAGTTTTCTGTGATGATTGAGCATCGAATTTTTCTACCGTCTATCTCGATTTATTTTTTCTGTCTTTTTTGTTAAGTTTTGTTTCGATTTGGATCGCTGATGCCTGATTAGTAATCATTTAACAGTTTTGAAACGCTTAGCAGTGTGCTTTTGCGATGATCTTGAGGAATAAAATTCTCCAGTAAACTACTAAAAGGACTTTTATGTTCATTATGTAATGATTTGATTTTCATCTTCTCTCGAATTGATGCTCTCTTCTTCGCAAACAATTTGATCGTCTTAGTTGGCTTACATGTTTTATCATCAACCACCAGTTCTTCTGATCATGCTTTACTTTTGTTAAAAGAAATTATTAAAATTCTGTAGATTTTTTTTTTTTTTGGCAATTTGTGGTTGAGAGGTTACATCAGTGGTGGATTTGATCATATTCATAGTGCAATAATGGATCTCTGTGTGATGTAGAAACGGTAAATTTGCGATTGTTACCTGGAAGACAGTGACAAAATCATTATGCTGCTTTCCCGTTGTTTAGGCGCTTTTGCCTCTCCAGTTACGCCTTTTTATTTTGTTTTTCTCTTTTTTCGTTACAATTAGGTCCTCCAAGAAGGAGGACATGCTAGCGCAACTATAGTTCAATTTTCGTCAGAGCGATCCGAATATAACCTGCATTTTGTGGGATCCACAGGCATTTTCTTTACCAAATGAAAATCTGCGTGATTTGATATATCTAAGGCTTAAAAAAAAATTGTACACTCAAATTATTATTTGTTTCAATTGAAAACTTAAACATGAGAAAATATTACTATTAAACACTTTTACTTTAAATTTTAAAATTTATTTTTTTGTGTGACTTTTGAAATGTCAGTTACGTAGATAAGTTAACTACTTTAAATATTTCATCTCATTTAATTATATAAATTAGTTTCAATAAGTCGTAGAACGTCAAACATATTTCAATTGAGGACGATATGTATAATTAAAGGATATGACATATTTTAAGTGATTAATTTATTTATGTAATGATTATTTGAGATTACGCGCAATTTTGGTTTTCTTCAAAATTTAAATCGAATGTATTTGATAGGAACACTTTTTTCATGCATTTAGGCGCTCAATTAAATTAAATTATAGTTTGAGTATCTAAATAAATTTTGCTGACAAATTTTAGGGGTCATCTATGTGTTAAGCAAAATATGAAAATATCTATGATAGATTACATTTGATTCCATCTTAAATACTTATACACTATCCATCTCAATAAATTTAAGAAAAGAAGAAAGATTTTTGTAATTTGTGGTCCAATTTTTTTTAAAAAATATTTGTGCGGCTATAAATCATTTCATTAAGGGATAAAAGAGAATTTTACAAGTAAATTATTTTTTATTATGAAAAATAATATTTCTCTTGAAACATATTTAAAAAAAAAAAGAAAATAAATTAGGACAAACGGAGCAGTACTTATGTATCTTACTAGATACTGTAATAGTTTTCACTTGGCTAAAAAAATTCATTCAATTTGCTTCAGCTTACATTGCTTTCCTTTTTTTTAATTTGCTTCTTTTTGAAATTTTACACAAGAATTAAATCTTATTACTGTTTTGTGTATATAATAAATTTTTCCACCACCTCGCCTTGTGCTTAAGAATATCGGTACGCCTACATTCCATTTTTCTTGCTTTATTGAAAAATTATATTTTATACCACCAGGACACACTATGCCGTGAAATAATTTGAGTTAATATGATTCTACTTTTCGGCTCATTATTTTGACTCTATCCGACTCCCTGACGTTTAAGACTCGATTAGTTTAAAAACTTTATTTTATTAAATTTACTAAAAGTTTGTGGAACATCGAAGAAAACAATAGTAATAAAAGGTGGAATCCGAAGTAAATTTTTTTGGCATCTCTCTTAGTGGTAATAAGTTATAAGTAACTGTAAAGCAATGGAGTATAACTTTGCATCTGGTGTTGGTAGAATTTCTTATTTGTTGGATCTGTGACCGTGATGTTTTCGCTGTTGTTATTTACTTTGTCATACTCCGGAATTATTTTTTTAATTGCATCCGAGCTGGCTTGTCTCACTTGGCCTACCCAACTTTGGTACTCCCTCCATCTCATATTAGTTGCACACTTTTCTTTTTACACGCATATTAAAAAATCATAAATAAAAAAATTATTTTACTAATTTATCCTTTAAAAAGCTTTTTTGAAACTTTACAAACAAATGTGAACACTTTCAAAAAGAATTAATTGTAAGGGTAATATGAGAAAAATTTAATTAATATTTTTTTTATTTAGTAAGGTGGTCAACTAATATGGAACAACTACTTTAATATAGTGAGCAACTAATATACTAATATGGGACAGAGAGAGTGTTTTTTTCCTTTACTAAATTTGACTGTACGTTGATGGATACTATTCTCTCTGTCCTATATTTGTTGTCTATTTTCTTTTTTACACGTCTTTTTAAATAAATAATGTTTTTAATTTGGTCATATTATTTAAGAAATTACTTATTTTTAAAAAATAAAAAATATTTTTATTAACTTACCTTTAATAAATACTTAGAAAGAGATATAATTTTTTAGTAGCTTTTTAGTTATGTAAGATTCTCTTTAATTAAAGAAGGGTAAAATTAAAAAATATTATTAATATTTTTTTAATTATTTTGAATCACTTATTTAGGAATAAAATGAAAATATTAAAATATTATTTATTTTGAAATGGAGAGTTAGAAGGATAATTTTACTAATTTATTCTTTTTTTTTTGAATCTTTATGAATTTTTTATACTTTTAAAAAAAGAATCAATTGTAAAAGTAAAATAGAAATTTAATTTTATAAATTATGTAATAATTAATTTGAGATAACTATTTATGAAAATACAGATAAAAAAATATGAAATGGAGGGAGTAAAATCTTTTGTTGTTATCCTGTTTGACATCGAAGGTAGAAAGGGGGTAAAATTTTGGGAACGGAACCTCCATTATTAATCATCGAATAGGGATGCCACGCTATAAGCAACAAATGATGACAAGAACTAAGAAAATGCCAATTGCCATGTTTCGGATGTTTTGGACGCTGTCCCACTTAGATATTCGTGCACGTCATTATAGAGTAATGCTATCATGTGGTTGCGTCCTTGAAACAAAGTTCAATTAAATAATGTATTTTAGATTATAATAATAATTATAAAAAGATACTCTAAGATGATAAGTCTCAGCTTCACTAGTCACCTGTTTATTTTTTCTCTCTGTAGAGCCAGTAACACTTTTTTTTCTTTTTTTTTCTTTTTTTTGCTTTTTGATCCATGACCATCTAATCTCTCCCTACCCCGTCCGAAAAGGAAAATTCAAAAACAGAAAAAAGATAATATATTTTGTTATTTCTTGATTTTTATGTAAGAATGTATAAGCAAACTAAAACTAAATAAGTAATTCCTTTACTGACCTTCCGAGGATTTAAAGTAAGAAAAGAAGTCGCAACTATTATAATTGTGATGGGAGAGCTATCTCATCTGGAAATCTTGATCCCACAGCTTTACGAAACCATCGAAATTAACTTTATGATTTGGATAAATTATAATTTATGTCCAAATCAAAATTTTCTTCCTTTCTTTTCTTTGCTTCTTAAAATATAAAGTCAATTCTTGCAATTCTTCTATAACATGGGCACTAAATTATTTGCCAGTATTTTATGTACGCCAATCTATACAGCTAACGTTTTCTTTATTTTTTTTTCTTTTCCAATCCCTTTTAGGTTGTAAAGTTTGGAACTGACGTAACGTATTCATGTAGTTAAATAAGTTTTTAGAGAAGTAAATAATGTTATTGTGAAGTGGAGACTTTTAAACCTTTTAATAAGCATAACTTGTTAGTTCTTTACCTTACCAACTTAGCTGTTTTCATCAATTCAGATACTGTAAGAACTTCACAAGGTGAAACTATTTTGACATGGAAGCAGAGACAGCAACCACAGATGTACCGGTGGTACAGGTTTCAGAAAAGATAGCGGGCAAAGACGATCTTATTAAGGTAATGCTCGTTACTTGCTTTTTACTTCACTGTCAAGAATATCATTTTCTTAAATATTGGCTTGTGGTCAATATTGATGAACTTCAGTAAATGGTATCAACGAATGATTCAAAATGGCTATCAGTACTTTCCTTTCTACAGTATTTTTCGCCATAGCTTTTACTCTTGTATTTGTCAAACCTATTTTTGAGAATCAGAACCCATTGGTGTCCCACAACATTTTTGCTTTGCCTGTGCCTATCGTGATTAAGATTATCTCAGCAACTCGAATTGCAGTAGCAGAGATCTCTAAATTTGCACACTTAATCAAACTACACATCTTGCCAATTACTCTATCTGTTGGCATTCCTTTTTTTGACAATTATATATGTTAACCTGTTCTTTTATTGGGTGATAGCATCTTTTTTTGGGTGATCATAGCATTTGGATCACTGTTAGAACACATAAGTGGTACTTATGTAAGAAAAATTGCTGCTCAAAGTTTTGTCTATTGTTGAACGTTTTCCTTCAGGATGATTATTGATCAGTTCATCTGAACATTAGCACTGCATAAGTTAGGTGCTTTTGAGATTGAGGTTGCTTCTATGTGCAGATTTCTCACCCTAAAATTTTTGTACTTAAAACCAAGTTTCCCTTTCCCTCTTATGTGCTTTACCAGTTTTCCTTCTGACTACTACTTGATCACTGGTGCTGGTTTAAAGTGATTACGGATTCAAAGTTTTAGATGTAACGGTGGTGGCACCGGAAAAAGACAACATGAATTTGCTGCACTGCTGTCAAATATGATGCAATAAATAGTCTCTGAGTCTATGACAAACTTAGTTTTTTTTCTACTCACTGAATCCTTAATACATTAAGTAAATCATTTTTGTAATAACCCAGTTTAAAGCTCAAATAACTATGATTCAATATACTGGTTAAGAAATTCCTTTTTTTTCTTCCTCATCTTCTGTTTGGGTAAATCTTATTATAGGTGTCCAACGGAGAGATGGAAGGTCAAAAGGAGCACGAAGAGTCTGCTTTTGATGGAGAGTTTATAAAAGTAGAAAAGGAAGCTTTGGAATCAAAGGATGGTTCACATGATGCAGCTGAAGCTTCTCCTGCAGATGGCAAAGTGTCTACAGTGGAGCGCAGCTCAAATATTTCATCTGCTAGCAGAGAATATCTTGAAGCACAAGAAAAGGTTAAAGAACTTGAGCTTGAATTGGAAAGAGTTGCTGGATCATTAAAAGACACTGAATCTCAAAACGTGAAGTTAAAGGATGAATTGTCGCTCACAAAAGAGAAGCTGGAGGAAACTGCAAAAAAATTTGAAGAGCTTGAACTTGATCACAAGAAATTGCAAGAGCAGATTGCAGAAGCAGATAATAGATACAACACTGAGCTTAATGCATTGCAAGAGGCATTACAAGCTCAAGAATTGAAGAACAAGGAGCATGTTACTGTTAAGGAGGCATTTGACAGACTTGGCCTCGAGTTTGAAAGCTCAAAGAAGAAGATGGAAGAGCTTGAACAAGAGCTGCTGACTTCTGCAGGTGAGGCTCAAAAGTTTGAGGAGTTGCACAAACAAAGTGGCTCACTTGCAGAATCAGAGACCAAGAGGGCCTTGGATTTTGAGAGAATGCTCGAGTTGTCGAAACAGAGTGCAAAAGAAGTTGAAGACCAGATGGCTTCTTTACAAGAAGAACTCAAGGGTCTAAATGAGAAGATTGCTGAAAATCAGAAGGTAGAAGAAGCACTCACCACTACGGCTTCAGAGCTTTCTAAAGTTCAAGGAGTGTTAGAGATCTCAAAATCACAAGTGCACGATGTTGAGAATAAACTTGCATCAAAAGAAGCTCTTATAGATGAATTAAGCCAAGAGCTGGACACGAGAAAAGCTTCTGAATTTCAGGTAAAGGAGGATATTTCGTCTCTTGAGCTTTTATTATCATCCACTAAAGAAGTTCTTCAAGCTAAGGTATCTGAGTTGGAAGACATAAAGTTGAAGCTTCAGGAGGAAGTAGGTTTAAAGGAACATATTGAAGCTAAACTGAAAAGCCAGGAAACACAACTCTCAGGGTCGCAGGAGGAGCTGGCCAAACTATCTACAGAGAAAGGAGCTCTTGAAGCTGCTGTAACCGAACTAAACAATAATGTCGGCCAGATGAAGGAATTATGTAGTGATCTAGAGGTGAAATTGCAGCTTTCAGATGAGAAATTCTGCAATGCAGATTCTCTTCTTTCTCAAGCTTTAGCAAACAGCACAGAGCTGGAACAGAAGCTGAAATCATTGGAAGAGCTTCACCATGAATCTGCAAATACCATAACTACTGCCAACCAGAAAAATGTTGAGCTTGAGGACATGCTACAAATCTCCAATGCTGCTATAGAAGAAGCAAAATCGCAACTTAAAGAAATGGAGAATCACCGTGCTGCAGCTGAGGAAAGGAATGTGGAGCTAGAACAACAAATAAATCTGGCGGAACTGAAAAGTAATGATACGAAGAGGGAACTAGAGGAGTTCTCTGGGAAAGTTTCTGAACTAAATGCCACCCTTGAGAAGACCCTGGAAGAAAGGAAACAGCTGGATACCAGATTGCAGGAGTACGAGGAGAAGATAGCTCATTTGGATTCTGAGTTGGTCAAATCAACTGCTCGTAATTTAGAACTTGAAGCTGAGCTCAAAAGTGTTGCTGACAAGTGTGCTGAGCATGAAGGTCGGGCAAACACCACTCATCAACGCAGCCGTGAATTAGAGGACTTGATGCTGGTATCACACTCGAAAGTAGAGGAATCCGGCAAAAAGGTGAGTGACTTGGAGCAATTGCTAGAAACAGAGAAATATAGGATTCAGGAGCTTGAAGAACAAATAAGCACATTAGAGAAGAAAGGTGTGGCGGCAGAAGCAGAATCCAAGAAGCATTCTGACAGGGCATCTGAGCTTGAAGCAGAAGTAGAGGCATTCCACATAAAATCATCAAGCCTTGAGGTTGCTCTGGCAGAGACCAAGGAGAAGGAGAGGGAATTGAGTCAATGCCTGAACAGTATGACAGAGGAGAAGATAAACTTAGAGGATGTCTACAAGAGGGAACTAGAGGAGTTCTCTGGGAAAGTTTCTGAACTAAATGCCACCCTTGAGAAGACCCTGGAAGAAAGGAAACAGCTGGATGCCAGATTGCAGGAGTACGAGGAGAAGATAGCTCATTTGGATTCTGAGTTGGTCAAATCAACTGCTTGTAATTTAGAACTTGAAGGTGAGCTTAAAAGTGTTGCTGACAAGTGTGCTGAGCATGAAGGTCGGGCAAACACCACTCATCAACGCAGCCGTGAATTAGAGGACTTGATGCTGGTATCACACTCGAAAGTAGAGGAATCCGGCAAAAAGGTGAGTGACTTGGAGCAATTGCTAGAAACAGAGAAATATAGGATTCAGGAGCTTGAAGAACAAATAAGCACATTAGAGAAGAAAGGTGTGGCGGCAGAAGCAGAATCCAAGAAGCATTCTGACAGGGCATCTGAGCTTGAAGCAGAAGTAGAGGCATTCCACATAAAATCATCAAGCCTTGAGGTTGCTCTGGCAGAGACCAAGGAGAAGGAGAGGGAATTGAGTCAATGCCTGAACAGTATGACAGAGGAGAAGATAAACTTAGAGGATGTCTACAAGAGGGAACTAGAGGAGTTCTCTGGGAAAGTTTCTGAACTAAATGCCACCCTTGAGAAGACCCTGGAAGAAAGGAAACAGCTGGATGCCAGATTGCAGGAGTACGAGGAGAAGATAGCTCATTTGGATTCTGAGTTGGTCAAATCAACTGCTTGTAATTTAGAACTTGAAGGTGAGCTTAAAAGTGTTGCTGACAAGTGTGCTGAGCATGAAGGTCGGGCAAACACCACTCATCAACGCAGCCGTGAATTAGAGGACTTGATGCTGGTATCACACTCGAAAGTAGAAGAAGCTGGCAAAAAGGCGAGTGACTTGGAGCTATTGCTAGAAACGGAGAAATATAGGATTCAGGAGCTTGAGGAACAAATAAGCACATTTGAGAAGAAATGTGTGGCGGCAGAAGCAGAATCTAAGAAGCACTCTGACAGGGCATCTGAGCTTGAAGCAGAAGTAGAGGCATTCCAAACAAAATCGTCAAGCCTTGAGGTTGCTCTGGCGGAGACCACGGAGAAGGAGAAGGAATTGAGTCAATGCCTGAACAGTTTGACAGAGGAGAAGAAAAACTTAGAGGATGTGTACAGGAATTCAATTGAAAAACTAGCTGAAACAGAAAACTTGCTTGAGGTCCTGCGCAGTGAATTGAATGCCACACAACAGAGACTGGAAGATATTGAGAATGATCTTAATGCTACTGGGTTGAGAGAGAGTGAGGTGATGGAGAAGCTCAAGTTAGCAGAAGAGCAGCTTGAGCAACAAGGAAGAGGTTTGGAGCAAGCAACAGCTCGAAGCATAGAGTTTGAGTCATTGCATGATACTCTGAAAAGGGATTCCGAGCTCAAACTCCAAGAGGCAACTGGCAAATTTGTTACCAGAGATTCAGAGGCACAAACATTGAATGAGAAACTGAAGGCTCTTGAAGATCAGCTAAAGAGTTACGAGGAGCAGATTGGTAAATCTGCTGAAAGCTTTTCAGCTGTTAAGGAAGAACTGGATCAGGTGTTGGTGAAGCTGGCTTCATCTGAAACTGACAATGAGGACCTGAAAAAGAAAATATTGGAGGCAGAAGATAAAGCCGCAGACATTTTATCAGAAAACCAACAATTAATGGAGACAAATATGCTTCTTAAGAACAGGGTGAGTGATCTTGAAGAACTGTTAAACTCAGCGCATGCAGAAAAGGAGGATAGTGTTCAACAACTAGTTTCGCATATGAACACCATCACAGAACTGACAGACAAGCATGCCAGAGCCTCTGAACTTCAATCGGCAACTGAAGCCTGCATATCAGAAACGGAGGCAAAGCTGCACGAAGCCATTCAAAAGTTCACCCAGAAAGAGTCTGAAGGTAAAGAGTTGATGGATAAGCTACACTCTCTTGAAGCTCTGGTGAAAACATATGAAGAGCAGACTCATGAAACAGCTACTCTGGCTGAAACTCGAATAGTGGAACTAGAGCAAAGCCGTAACACTTTGAGTGATCTTGAAAGCGTTGTTGAAGAGCTGAAAGGGAAGTGTAGTGAACTCGAAAAGGAGAAAGAAGGACTAACTCAAGAGAACTCAGAGCTAAAGGGAGAAATGGCCTCAAATCACTCTAAGCTCAATGATTTAGAAGCCAAGGTGTCAGCTGCATTTGCTGAGAAGAATGAAGCAGTTGAAGAGCTTAAATCTTCAAACCAGCTTATAGAAAACTTAAAAGAGCAGCTTAGTTCTGAAGGGAAGAAGCTGCAACTTCAGGTTAGTGCCTAACTACACTTTGAAACGGTATCGTTCATACTACTAGGCAATTACTGCAGGTGCATGTACTTACATCCGACAACTTACTATTCTGAAATATTCACTGCTTACAGTTATCATCCATTTTGGAGGAAAACAACTTGCTCAATAAAACACATCAAACCTCTAAGAAGGAGCTGCAAAATGTCATAGCACATCTTGAAGAACAGTTGAAAGAAGTCAAGTCAAGTGAAGATTCTCTGAAAAGTCAATTAGAAGTTTTCCAGTCTGAGATCCATCAGAAGTCTCAATTGCAAAGCCGCATCAAGGAGCTTGAAGATCACTTGGGTAGTGCTGAGGTGCAAGTGAAAGAAGAGGTAATGTAATCTTTTGACAGTTAAATATACAACCAAGTTAATGTTCTAGAGCCTAAATTATTAGCCAGATGCGTGCTAGTAGCATTTTTCAAATATTATATTGCCATCCCAGTAATTTAAATGTTTCTGGTTTTTCCTTTTCTACTTTGGTATTAAAATAAACATTTACTTTTCAAGCTTGGTTACTAATTCATATTTGAAATGTCAACAACACAGAAAGAGGCAACTTTGAAGAGTTCATCAGAGGAGCTGCAAGCCAAAAGCAAGGAAGTACTAGTTCTACAAAACCAAGTGAAGGAACTTGAGGAGAAATTGCAGCAGGCTGATGCTATATTGAAGCAGAAGGTTAGTTTATCTTGAACAGAATCTGCATCTTTTAATTCTATCACTTCCGAACTCTTCTCTCGGCCTCCTGTTTTCTGCTGAGTCTACTATTACTATCAGAATACTTCCACATGCTTAACCTTTAGAAGAAAGAGGGATATTGAAACACAGTAATAAGTAACTAAATGAACAAGGACATCTCATCCTCTTATAATCTTTAGTCTTTTAGAAGAATGCCTGCGTAAAATTATTATGGACGAGAGCAATGTAAATTATGTGACCGTAATGATCGTGAAATAGCTCGAAAGATCAATGATTTTCGATTGCTTTTAATTCAAATTGCAGGATATTGGTGTCAGTAGTGATCAAAAGGATG
This sequence comes from Jaltomata sinuosa, assembly GCA_003996215.1. Taxonomy (NCBI): domain Eukaryota; kingdom Viridiplantae; phylum Streptophyta; class Magnoliopsida; order Solanales; family Solanaceae; genus Jaltomata; species Jaltomata sinuosa. The sequence continues at coordinate 471,770 of QJPP01007626.1, read as the reverse complement.
ACGTAGAGGTAAAATCTAGGGACATAGGACAAATGCTCTCTACTCCAACGAAGCGAAAGAGCAAGAAAAAGTCGGAAGTCTCTTCAACTCAACCATCCTCTAGTGAATCACAAGTTCAACACATCGAAGGATCTGCTGCCCTGCCCCTGAAATTTATTTTGGGGGTTGCTCTAGTTTCAGTTATCCTGGGAATAATTCTTGGTAAAAGATATTAGTTTCAAGGTTTCCGAGTTTTTGTCTTGGCTTTCAGAATGGGTTATTCTTTTCCTTTCTTTTTCGGGTACCTCTTTCTTTTTTTCCCCTTTGTGATTTTTGAGAAGCACTTGATCATTATTGTTGGTATCTTAATAGATAGTTTGGGCTGGAAGTTTGTTGGGGAAATGGTTTTCATATTTCCCTCAACTTAATTGATTAAATATAGTTTTCAAGGTTGTATTTAGTTTTTCTCATGAATTTATTTAAGAAGGCGTCGATTGTTGAAGATTCCAGGGTACCAGTTTTTGCCAGAAATTTTTCTTGATGAAGTCATTTTATTCGACTTAAATGAAGGCTTGAAAGTTGCAGCCGCGTTGCCGCATGCTTTGTTTCCATTATCGCAATTATTGTCATAATTTCTTCCTTCACCGTTAGAAAGATGGACAGATAGGGGAAAAAATGGTTATATTAGCGTCATTTAAAGTTAATCGTAAAAAATGTGCTATTAGTAACTTGTAGAGTGTAATTCGCCATGGAAATGAAAATTCTGAAATGGTTCTTCTTGCTTGTTTTTCATTTGTGTTGTAACTTATTTTTCTTGAGATTGACCATAGACAAGTGAAACACACTCCACTCATTTCAATTTTCACGGGATCAAACCTCATTCACATCGAAACCCAACAGCCATTTCACTCTTACTCCATTAACCATATAATCTGACAATTAGCTTTAATAAATACCAGATTTGCAAGGGCCTAAATGATTAATGAGGTTACGAATTGAGACTTATCTTATTGACAACAAGTACGACTATTTTTTTTTTGTATAAATGTGTCACAATTATTGCCAGCTTATGCAAAGGATACTAATCACCATGTGAAATATGTTCTTTCACTCTCTTATCACCCCAGTCTTAAGCAGTAAAATTTTCGCACGAACCATGTTCCTGCTCCTGAACGAGTAAATTATGTAACAGAGAGACGAGAATCTTCCAGAGTCCACACAGCAATTATTCCGTAAAGAAAAAAGGACAAAAGTTTCTTTGATCCATTGCAATCAGTAGTATTTCTTAAAAGCATAATTTTCAATAGAGCTGTGAATACGGGCTGGTTCAGTCCATCTGAGCTTAGCCCCCGCAGACTTTGAAATTGTACGGGTCAGGTCGGGCTGATCCATTAAAATGATGAGCTCAAAAATAGCAAGCCCAACCCATCACTCTGTGGGCTGCGAGCCTTGACGGGCCAACTCATTTTAAAAAAAAATATTATTTTTATTATTTTTTAAATTTAAATTTAATTTTAGATTATTAATGACATAAATATTTACAAGACAGTATTACATAATGTTACTACTTGCTAATTAAGTTCAAGTTCACAAAAAAATAATCATAATAATCTTTGAAACTACATAACTTTTGATATGATATTTTTCGAATCTTATACATTTTATAAACATAATTAATATTTAAATATTTATGATGATTTAAGTAGACTTTGAGTTTGGACTCATCTTGTTCTTTTTAGTACTCTATTTTATTTTTATTTAGTCCACGGGCCGACCCAACCCATATTGCTAAAGCCCTACGGGCCAGCGAGTTTATTCGGGCCAAGCTAAAAAACCATGTTCTTAAATGGGCTGCAAAAATCTTATCCTATCGAACTACAGGCTGAGCCGGGTCAGCCCAACGGGCCTAGCCGATATTAACGGTTCTAGTTTTCAAGAATAAGAAAGACAAATACATGTGTGGGGCCTCCTCAGAATTAGTACCAAAGTGAACAAGAGCACTTCACTTATTAGTATGTCCAGTTTCTTTTAGGACAACAATTATGGTATTTGCACCGATAAACATTGATCCAACAGTTGAAATAGAAAAAAGAAAAAGAAAAACAACATCTTAATCGCACGGTTGCCATGCAGAGGCAGTCAACAAAGATAAATCCTTCCATCCCAATTTCAAACACCCATTTTCGTCCACCAAAGTATACCCTCTTGGAAACATCCCCAGCAACAAACTAGCTTGAGCAGCTGGAGTACCCGATAACGAAACGGGCAAAAACCCGATCCGTTTCAACTCATGGCCCCATCTCTCTACCGGCACTTCCCCTGTCCTCTTGGGCCCACCTACCGCTACAATATTCCTAATTTCGCTACCGAACAACTGCTGCTCCACCGTATGCCTCTCTACGCTCTCCTCACTCAATCCATCCCCTAAAGCATCAAACAATGCCGAATAATAATGCAATGCCTCAACGAACCGGCCCAAAAAGTTGCCTCCGTGACTCAGGTCCTGTTCAACGATCGTGATCAATTTAGGCCTTAACAAAGTCAACAATCTGAACGTCCCTAAATCACTCCCCGTTATATCGTAAAGGCAATGGTGCATCCAGTTTACAACAGTAGTTTCCCCCACTTTCACCTCGAGTTGACTCACGTCCGTGATGTGCCCGATTTTGCCTTCCAGCGGTTTAAACTCGAACGGTAGGCCGAACGAGTTAGCGAACTCGGTGAGTCTCCGGCCGGTGGATTCGAGTAACTCCATGGAGGATCCGACGCCGGTGATCTTGATGGAACGGAGCTTCCTCGATCGGGATGAGAGGATTTGGAACAATCCTGGCCATTGAAGCCCTTGCATGATGTCGAGATCGATGACGTGGACGTGATCTTCACCCTCTAGTGCTTGGTAAATGGCTTGATTGGCGGTGTAGTGAGAGAATTTGATGAGAGGGCTTATCGTATTGTACGATTGCAGTGCGGTGAAGAGCTTTTGGGAATGCGTGAGAGTTTGGGCTTTGAGGTTGAGGGGAGAGTAAAATCGGAGATGAGAAGTGATGATTCTAGCCGATAAAGCTTCAGCGAAGTAAGCAGCGACTCTCTCAGCCGAAGAGCCGAAAGGCGAAGAAAGCTCAGCTATTTCGGGTAATAAATTGCCGGCCTCGTCCAGATTTTCCATGGCAACGCACTCAGCACATTGGAGGAGCAACCCAAGAAGGCGAAGGCCGATCGAATCAGCGTCAACGAGGACTACTTCCTCGCCTTCTTCTTCAGCCTCTTCCCTTTCGGAAGAAGGGAAGTTACGGGGTCGTTTAGTAAGAACGGGATCTTCATCAACAATGGAGCGTTTAGAAGACATGGAAGAAGAGGAGGTATGATTAATGGGAGTTGCAGATAGAGAAGAGAATTGTAGACTCTGGAGCATGATCTATGATGAATTTGTTGTCAGATAAAGAACATGGCAAAGAATGTAAGAATTGCCAGTAGGAAAAAATGAGTGGTGAGGAACAAGGAAGGGAGGGGGGATTTCTGAAAAAAAGGTGGATGACTTTTTGGAATTATCCATCTTTGTAAGACACATTGAAGTGAGGTTTTGTATTCTAGTGTTTGAATCTTTCCTCAAACATAAAATACTATACTCGTATTAGTAATACTACTATACCGTTACCATCATAACATAATAATAGATTAATAGTACAATAAAATATATTTACATATCTTCCAAGGGAAAAAACATAGTTCCTTGGAATAGTAATATTTTCTCTGTTGATTAGTAGGTGTTCTAAATTGGCTTTGTGGTTATTTTAATTAAATTTAGAGTAATATTTAGCCTTAATCTAAGAAATACAAAGAAACAAAAATGTTAGTGAACGGGTTCATTTTAATTCAATATTCTCTTCGTTCTTAAATAAGTGATTGTTATAGCTTAGACACATTCTAAAGAAATTTACTCATTCCTAAAAAAACAAAAAATGTTTTTACTAACTTAACATTAATAAATACCTTGAAAAAGATGTAATTCTTTAATAATTTCTTAGTTAAATAAAAATCTCTTTATTTAAGAAGGATAAAATTGGAAGAACATCATTAATGTATTTTTGATAATTTAAAATATTACTTATTTAAGAATAAAATAAAAAAATTAAAGAACCATTTATTAGAAAACGGAGGGAGTAATATTTATTTGCTAATATGATTTTTTTCTCACAAGGGGAATTGAATTGAATCGTGATCTTTCGGATCATATAACTTGCCCCAATGTTGGCAACTGACGTACCCCAATGAGGAATAATATTGTTGAAAATTGTGTAAAGAAATACTTGTACTAGTTTGTCACGGATGCTTCTACTTTCTATATTCCATTTCGCAAACAAACTTATACAGTAGCTATCGTGTTACTCCAAGTAGCTTCAATGCCCCATGTTGCTTGGAATTATCGATCACTATTATTTTACCCATGGGAAAAAGTAAGGCTTGCTCCTAGTGCAATTTATTGGGAATCTCAAGGATTTGTTTGGGAAATGTTGGGGGAATCCATATACTCCCTCCGTTCATCTTTACTTGTTCACTATATTAAAAATAAATATATAATAATACATGTTTAATTTATAAAATTAAGAGATAATTTTATACTTAGTTCTTAATTTACTCTTATCGTTAATTATAGTTATTTCTCTATTACATTTTTCAAGACATTGTATTTATTATATTCAAAGGGTGATAAGGTAAAATTACCCTTCTATTTATAGTTTCTTAATAATTGTGCAAAGTAAATAGTGGACAAGTATTATTGGACGGAGGAAATATTGTCCTTGTGTAGACATTGATGCGTCTATTGTACTTATTTTCTTTAATTTTTTTGTTAGTTACGACCTAGTTAGTCGATGTTACCATCATAGAAATGACTAGTTTGCTTGCTTGTTGATTAGTATTTAGCAATTTAAAAAAAAAATCAATCAAAAATCGTCTTGTTTTCTTTCTTTTCTAGACTCTCTGTAAATGATACTCTATGAGTCATGGACCATGACACTATTTGACAATTCAAATTAATTTTACTGTTTTATGATCATGTGACCTCAATTCCCTAATTGTTCCATAAAAAAAGTAGAACTAGGTGAATTAATGGCGGGGAAGCCTGGAAAAAAGGGTGGAATGATCATGGGTGGCCTGGAATTTAGGATTTTGCGTAATCTGGGTGAAATTTAGGCCATAAAGATTAATTATTGGTTATTGTGTGTTGTTTTAGACCAAGAACCGATAAGAACTTTGGAAAACGGGAAAGCTCCAGTTGGGTAGAGCTTTGGATCATTTCGAGGTAGGTGATGATTTTGCTTCATGTATGCTTTGTGCATTTAAGTACTCTTATCTAAGTATTTGTATGAAATGCATTGCTTAGGGGATGATTAGAAACGCCTAATAGTCCTGTTAGCAGTTTGGTAAATTGAACGTTGTATTGTGCTTGTTGGTTTACAAGTTGATTGTTCATTTTTGTGACTGTGGATTGTTTGACTTGGTTAGCTCGGGTACCACGCCTGGTACGAAATATACTAACGGTTGACTCGCATACCACGCCTGGTATAGGATAATACTAATGGTTGGCTCGGGTACCACGCCTGGTACGGGTTTACTTTCTTGTATTTTTGCATCTTTATTTAATGGTTCCCTGAGTGGACCGGGTTAGGAACTTGAATTGTGGTTGTATATTTTGGTCTTTGAGAGGTCGGGTTGTCACATTGCTTTATGAGTTGGTCTTGGTATAGACCGGGTTGTTTGTATGACACTTAGGTGTTGTCTAGAGGGGATCCAGGGTGGGTCTGGGATATGTAACGGGATATGACTGTTATTGTTGTGGATTATCGATCATAACTGTGAGGTAGTTTACATGTGGGACAAGTTAGGTAGAGACTTGTAGTCTAGGAATACCTGTTGACTTGCCTATGTGTTTTTTGTACTCTTACTTAATTTTTATACTATTCATACATTGTTTATTTAGAAATGGCTGATGATCCTACCAGTACACAGTGGTTGTGTATTGATACTGCACTTGCTTATCTTTTTGTGAGTACAGGAAATCTTTCGGCGGTTGATGCACGACCTCACTTATAGGCCAGACTTTTTGAGATATCAAGGGTGAGCTATTCGACCGAGCTGCCTTGGTGTCCATCTAGTTTGAGTTGTGGCCCATTTGTTCGGGCTTAGACAATTTCTATTATTTTGGAGTTGCATCCCCGTAATCTAGTTTTGATAGATGTTTTCGGTACGATGACTTTCAGATTCTAGGGAGGGATTTTCGCAGGTTAGTTTATTTATAGAGTTGCTTTCCATTTATGATTGAATGCTACTTTACTTTTCTGCACTGGTTGTAAGCTGTTAGGCTAGGCTAAGAGTTAGACTCTAATGGTTCGCTCATCCGGGGGTTGAGTGGGTGCCATTCATGACGGCCTAGGTCGTGACAAAGATGGTATCAGCGCCCTAGGTTCATTGATCTCGTCGTACCAAAACAGGTCTAGTAGAGTCTTCCGGAACGGTGCGGAGACGTCTGTACTATTCTTCGAGAGGCTATGGGACTTTAGGAAACTATCTTTTCTTTCTTCAATCGTGCTTTAACTTGATTCCAATTGGTATCTGGTGATACAAATTGGTATCTGACTCTTTCACTCTTCTGTCCGCAGATGGTTAACACAAGGAACAACGGAGCTAGACCGGCGGTCCTAGCAGCGGGCCCGACTCTCCATGGTAGAGGCAGGAGAAGGGGCAGAGGATGAGGAAGAGCCACACCTGCCAAGGGTAGGGCTCAAGCTGCTGCAGGAGCGCGAGAGGCAACCCCTTCCCCACCTCAGGAATAGGATATCGAAGATGTGAAAGTTGTTGTGGAGGATGATGGGGCACAGACAGAGGTGGCACCGACTGGAGGTGCAGGCCTTCCCTCTATGACACCAGAAGCATTTCAGCAGGCTTGGAACTTCTTGAGTGGTTTGGTTGGTGCTGGATCCATACCCGCGGGTGTTGCAAATAAGGGTCTGGGCACTCAGCCAGCAGATCTTACGGCTCCTAGGATGGATGTGGCTTCATGCACAAGTGATTTCTTCAGGCCAATGCTAGGCCCAGTGATGACAGGGAATGAACATGAGATGCTGACCAAGTTTCTCAAGTTGAAACCTCCTACGTTTCAGGGTACTGATAGGGAAGATGCTTATAAGTTCATACTGGATTGTTATGAGAGGCTGCACAAGGTGGGCATTGTGCAACAGTATGGGGTGGAGTTCATCACATTTCAACTGCAGGGTGATGCCAAGCAGTGGTGGAGATCTCATATGGAGTGTCGGTCGTCTGTTTTACATCTACTGGCTTGGGAGCAGTTCCACACTCTTTTCTTAGAGAAGTACGTACCCCATACTTTGAGGGACCAGAAAAAGGACGAGTTCTTAAATCTGGAGCAGGGTAGCATGTCAGTCTCTGCTTACGAGGCAAAGTTTCATGCCTTATCTCATTTTGTTACGCAGTTGCTGGGTTCCGAGGAGGAGCGAGTTCGGTTGTTTATCAAAGGTATCAATACTGAGCTTCAGGTACTGTCTGTGCACATGAATTCTTCAGGGAAATGTTTCAATAAAGTGGTGGATTATGTAAAGAAAATTGAGAGAGTCAGGCAGGGGGTAGGCTAAGGTGTTAGCCAAGAAGCCCCGAAATGAGGGAAATTATAGTGGTTCGTACTCCAGGGGTCAGAATCATCAGATATACTCAGCCTGTCCTATTCAGTCAGCTCTGCCAGCTGCTACAGGTGGTCGTCTGGGAGCTAATCAGCAGTTTTTGGCTCCTCAGGGCCAGGGAGCTTCTTATTCATCTGCTAGCAGGCCTGCGCTTGATCGTGGTTGTTTTCATTGTGGTGATCCGGGCCACTTTAAGAGGGAGTGCCCTCATAGACAGACCAGTAATAAGGTTCAGCAGCAGCCCAAGGCTGTGGTCCCAGCAGGTAGAGGTGGTCATGCTAGAGGTCATCCACATGGTAGGCGAGGTAACTTCCAGGGAGGCTGGGGAGACAGAGGGAACGGCGGCGCGGGCAGGGGTGTGGCACAGCCGGCTAGGGAGGTTGCCCAGATTGATGATCGGGATCACTTCTATGCATTTCCAGGGAGAACCGAGGCTGAGGCATCAGACGCGGTGATCACAGGTACTATTCTTGATGGTGATAAAATGTCTTCGGTATTATTTAACCTAGGTTCTATGTATTCTTATGTGTATGTGAGTTTTGCGTTGAGTATGAACTTGGTATGTGATATCCTTGATTCCCCTATCCATGTTTCTACCCCGATTGGAGAATCTGTGGTTGTGACTCATGTCTATCGTGATTGCTCTGTGGTGTTTGTGGGGTTGCATACTTGGGTAAACTTGGTAATCCTGGATATGGTTGACTTTGATGTGATTTTAGGCATGACTTGGTTATCCTCTTATCATACTGTGTTGAATTGTAACACCAAGACTGTGGCTCTAGAGATTTCGGATAACAATAGGCTAGAGTGGGAAGGTGTGTACAGGCCTAAGCCAGTTAAGATCATATCATTTGTTCGGGCTAGAAATCTAGTGGAAAGGAGGTGTCTAGCCTTCTTGGCTCATCTCCGGGATGATAGTGTGGAGTCTCCCTCTATTGAGTTAGTTTTGGTTGTTTCAGATTTTTGAGAGGTGTTTCCAGCGGATTTGTCGGGTATGCCTTCGGACAGGGATATTGACCTTTGTATAGACTTGGAGTAGGGCACTCATCCCATTTCCATTCCTCCGTACCGTATGGCTCTGGCAGAGTTAAGGGAACTTAAGACTCAGCTTCAGGAACTCCTAGATAAGGGATTTATCCGTCCCAGTGCTTCATCTTGGGGTGCTCCGGTCTTGTTTGTAAAGAAAAAGGATTGTAGCATACGGATATGCATAGACTATAGACAGTTGAACAAGGTTACCATCGGGAATAAGTATCTGCTACCCCATATTGATGATCTGTTTGACCAGTTACAGGGAGCGTCAGTGTTTTCAAATATTAACTTGAGGTCAGGGTATCATCAGTTAAAAATTAGGCCTGAGGACATTCCTAAGACTGCTTTTCAGACTCGCTATGGGCATTACGAGTTCTTGGTGATGTCGTTTGGTTTGACCAATGCACCGGCAGCATTCATGAGTTTGATGAATGGGATATTTAAGTCATATCTGGATTCATTCATCATTATTTTTATTGATGGTATTTTGATCTACTCCAAGAGTAGGGAGGAGTTTGTTGAACATCTCTGTATAGTATTGGACATTTTGAGGCGCCAAAAGCTTTATGCGAAGTTCTCCATGTGTGAATTTTGGTTGACTTCATCCGCGTTCTTGGAGCATGTAGTGTCAGAACAGGGGGTGATGGTAGATCCCCAGAAGATTGAGGCAATTAAGAGTTGGGTCAGGCCTAGCTCGGTGATCGAGGTGAGAAGTTTTGTGGGGCTTGGAGGCTACTATCATAGATTTGTCAAGGATTTTGCATCTATTGCTACTCACCTGACAAGGTTGACACAGAAAGATGTACCATTTGTGTGGTTCGACAAGTGCGAGGAGAGTTCCAAAAGCTCAAGACACTTCTGACCACGACTCCCATTTTGTCCTTACCGGTTGAAGGTAAAAACTTTATTGTTTACTGTGATGCTTCACATTCTAGTTTGTGTGTTGTGTTGATGTAGGATAGGAATGTGATAGCCTATGCTTCTAGGCAGTTGAAGGTGCATGAGAGAAACTATCCGACTCACGATTTAGAGTTGGCAGCGGTGGTCTTTGCACTCAAAATTTGAAGACACTATTTTTATGTGTCAAGTGTGAGGTGTTCACTGATCATCGCAGTTTGCAGCATGTCTTCACTCAGAAGGATTTGAATCTGAGGCAGAGGAGGTGGATGGAATTGTTGAAGGATTACAATCTTACTATTCAGTACCATCCGGATAAGGCTAATATAGTGGCAAACGCATTGAGCCGGAAGACACTTAGCATAGACGTTTTGGCTTGTTTGGGGGTGTCCAAACGACCACTGACAAGGGAAATTCAAGAATTGGAGTCCAAGTTCATGCACTTGGATATTTCAGAACAAGGTGGGATCTTGGCTAGTGTTGAGGTCAAATCCACCCTCATAGAGGAAATAAAGGCCAAACAGTTTCAGTATTCACAGTTGAGCAGGCTTCGGAGCAAAGCAATATCTGGAGAGTCCAGGGATGCAATGTTGGACTATGGTGGTGTGTTAAATTTTAGAGTAAGGATATACGTTCCTCGGGTTGATGACATGATTCAAAAGGTTTTGGCAGAGGCTCATGGTTTGCGGTATTCAATTCATCCGGGTGTAACCAAAATGTACAAGAATTTGAAGCAACTTTATTGGTGCCCTGGGATGAAAAGAGACATAGCTGATTTCGTGTCCAAGTGTCACAATTGCCAGCAGGTAAAGTATGAGAATTAGATACCTGCAGGACTACTTCAGAGGATGCCCATTCCAGAGTGGAAGTGGGAGAGAATAGCCACAGATTTCATGGTGGGTCGCCTCAAGACTTTGGGAAAGTATGATTCTATTTGGGTCATTGTTGACAGACTAACCAAGTCAGCTCACTTTATTCTGGTCAGAGTGAATTACAATTCACAGCAATTGGCTAAGATCTACGTGAAAGAGATTGTGAGATTGCATGGAGTGCCACTGTCCATCATTTCAGACAGGGGTACGCAGTTTACTTCCAAGTTTTGGGGTAAGTTGCATGAGGAGTTGGGCACTCAACTCACCTTTAGTACAACCTTCCATCCTCAGACTGATGGTCAGTCAGAGAGGACGATTCAGGTATTAGAGGACATTCTGAGAGCATGTGTGATTGACTTCGGGGGTCATTGGGACCAATTTCTACCGTTGTGTTAGTTCTCATACAATAATTGCTACCACTCCAGTATCGACATGGCACTGTTCGAGGATCTGTATGGGAGGAGTTGTAGGTCACCGATTGGGTGGTTTGAGGAAGACAATGTGAAGCCTTTGGGCGTAGACTTGGTAAGGAAAGCGCAAGAAAAGGTAAGAGATATTCAGGCCAAGTTACTAGCTACCCAAAGCAGGCAGAAGGAATATGCGGATCGCAAGGTCCGGGACATGGAATTTTAGGTTGGTGAACAAGTGTTGTTGAAAGTGTCACCAATGAAGGGATTCATACGTTTTGGTAAGAGGCGCAAGCTCAGCCCCCGGTTCATCAGACTGTTTGAGGTTCTTGAGATTGTAAGGCCCGTCATTTACAGATTGGCACTGCCGCCCAGTCTGTTGGGTGTTCATCTGGTGTTTTATGTATCAATGCTAAAGCGATAGCATAGGTATGGGGACTACATCATCAAGTGGTATGAGGTGTTACTTGATAAGGATCTTCGCTATGAAGAGGAGCCAGTTCTGATTCTTGATCGGGATGTCCGAAAATTAAGGACAAAGGTGATCAATCTGGTAAAGGTTCAATGAAAGCATCATCTGATTGAGGAAGCCACTTGGGAAACTGAGAGGTACATGCGGTATAAGTACCCTCACTTGTTTGAGGATACAAGTACTACTCTTTCCTTCTTTATCTTTCCGTATTTTTAGATTTGATCATTCGGGGATGAATGATGGGTTAATTGGTATCTGTTGTAACGATCGGGTCCATCGTTATGGGTAAATCATTCATGCCAATTTTTAGAGTTAGAAAACTTTGAGTTGGGGAGTTTGAAATTTAGGGCTAGGTTAGTCTCAGAGCGAGGTATGGTCTAGGACAATCTGGGTAAGAATTGGGTTTGATGTATTGATTTGAGCTATTTTTCCTTGTAGCTAATACATAAAGGAGTCCGGGGGACTTTTCGGAATCAAATTTGGGTAAGTAGAACTCCCGGAATCGAGATTGACGTGAAGGGGTTATTTCAGGACGTCGAAAAAATAAGTGTGCTGTAAAATGGACTAGTTTTGGAGATTTTACGACTATCTGTCCTGTGTTAGCAGACGTCGACCTCCGCTGCATCAGAAAAATTACCGCTACAGCAAAAGTCAACGTCGGTCAGCTTCTGCCATAGCGCACGACTCCACTACGATGGTACCACTATAGCGGATCAGACTGCTATAACAGAGTGTGATGGGATTTAATGCAGAAACTTCCCCAAAATAGTTAAGTTTTTCTTGAAATGTTTTTGGAGAAGAAGGGGCGATTTTGGGCGATTTCTACCAGTTTTCCACTATTTTTCATCCTAAAGGTAAGGATTCTACTCCCCAAACTTCGTACTACTTTTTCTACGCGGTAGAATTGCTAGGAGGGAACTTGGGGAAAGGTTGGAATAACCTAGGGATGGTAAAATCCAGGGAAGAAGGGGGATTCTAGGCATAAAAGTTCTTGGGTATTGTTAAAAGTAAGGTATTATGATCGTATGTTGTTAAATTCTCTATTTTTATCCGTGAAAATGATAGAACTAGGGAAATTAATGGCGAAAAGCCCGGGAAAAAGGGTAGGATGATCATGGGTGGCCTGGGGGTTTGGGATTTGGTGTAATTCGCGTAATGTGCAGGCCTTATTTGTTAATTTGAGTACTTGTATATTGTATTAGACCAAGAACGAGAAAGGAATCCGGAACACGGGAAAGCTCGGGTTGAGTAGAGCTTGGATCATTCGAGGTAGGTGATGGCTTACGATTCCTTTGAATGTTGTATATTTTGTACTCTTATCTAAGTGTTTGTATGAATTGCATGGCTTAGAGGAATTGTGTCGAAAGTCTAAGGGTCCTGTTTTACAGTCTGTGAATTGAACGATGTGTTGCTTGTTAGTTTACAAGTTGTTTGTTCATTATTTGACTGTGGATTATTGACATTTGGTTGGCTCGAGTACCACGCCTGGTATGGGTATACTAACGGTTGGCACGAGTACCACGCCTGGTACGGGTATAACAAATAGTTAGCTCAGGTACCACGCCTGGTACAGAATACTAATAGTTGGCTCAGGTACCACGCCTGGTACGAGTTTATTTTACTGCATCATTGCATTGATATTGCTGTATTGGATTGACTGTTATTGGTTTCGTGAGTGGACCGAGCTATTTTATTGAATTGTGATATTCGTTGGTGATCCTTGAGTAACCGAGAATCCTGTTATATCTGTTGAGTTGGTCTTGGATTAGTCTGGGTTCTCTGTTCAACACTTAGGTGTTGTTTAAAAGGGATTCCAGGGTGGGTCCGGGCTAGACAAAAAGGATGATTTATTGATTCTGTGATTGTTGTTTAGAGTTATAAAAGGTGGATTTCATGCGGGAATAAACTAGGTAGAGACTTGTAGTCTGGGGGAGCCTATTGACTTGTTGCATGTTTTCTGTACTTATACTTGATTTGTTGTACTGATTATACACTGTTTTATTTGGAACTGGATGATTATCCTACCAATACACGGTGGTTGTGTACTGATACTGCACTTGCTTATTTTTCTTGTGTGTACAGGAAATCTTCCGACGGTTGATGCACGACCTCACTTGTAGGCCGGACTGTTCGAGATATCAAGGGTGAGCTGTTCGACCAAGCCGCCTTGGTGTTTATCTTTGAGTTGTAGCCCAATTGTTTCGGGCTTAGACTACCTCTTTATTGTTTTAAGTTTTGGGATTGCATCCCCATACTCTAGTATTGGTAGTATTTGGTACGATGACTTTCAGATTCTAGGGGAATTTTCGCAGGTTTTATTTCAATGAAAGGCCTTTCGCATTATTTGAATTGCTAGTTTATTTTTTATTTCCTGGTTTTAGGCTGTTACTCTAGGCTAAGGGTTGAACTATACTGGTTCGCTCATCCGGAGAATGGGTGGGTGCCACTCACGATGGTCTGGGTCATGACAAAGATGGTATCAGAGCCAGGGGTTCATTGATCTGGTCGCACCAAACAGGTCTAGTAGAGTCTTGCAGAACGGTGCGGAGACTCCGTACTTTTCTTCGAGAGGCTATGGGGCTTTAGGAAAACTATCTCTTCCTTCTTTCCTTCGTGCTATAACTTGATTCCAATTGGTATCTTTTGATACAAATTGGTATCTAATCTCATTCAATCTTCTATCCGCACATGGTTAACACAAGGAACAATGGAGCTAGAGCAGCAGTCCCAGCAGCGGGCCCGACTGTCCGTGGTAGAGGCAGGGGAAGTGGCAGAGGACGAGGTAGAGCCGCACCCGCCAGGGGTGGAGCTCGAGCGGCTGCTGGAGAGCGTGAAGCGGCCCCTCCCCTACCTCAGGAATATGTTGCTGAAGATGTAGAAGTTGTGGCTGAAGATGGTGAGGCGCAGGAGGAGGAGACACTGGTTGGGGGTGCAGGCCTCCCTACTATGACACCAGAAGCCTTTCAGCAGGCTTGGAATATTTTGAGTGGGTTGGTTGGTATTGGAGCCATACCCATGGCTTTTGCAAACCAGGCCTTGGATACTCAGCCAGCGATTACTACAACGCCTAGGATGGATGCAGCTTCAGCCAAGAATGACTTCTTCAGGCCAATGCTAGGCCCAGTGATGACAGGGAATGAGCATGAGATGCTGACCAAGTTTCTCAAGCTTAAACCTCCTACATTTTATGGTACTGATAGTGAGGATTCTTATGAGTTCATCTTGGATTGCTATGAGAGGTTGCACAAGTTGGGTATTGTACGTCAGCATGGGGTTGAGTTTGTCAAATTTCAGCTGCAGGGTGATGCCAAGCAGTGGTGGAGGTCTCATGTGGAGTGTCGGTCTTCCGTTCTACCCCCACTGACTTGGGAACAGTTCCACGCTTTGTTTTTAGAGAAGTACGTACCCCATACTTTGAGGGACCGGAAAAAGGATGAGTTCTTGAACTTGGAGCAGGGTAGCATGTTAGTCTTTGCTTACGAGGCTAAGTTCCATGCCTTATCTCATTTTTCCACACAGATGTTGGGTTCCGAGGAGGAACGGGTCCGGTTGTTTGTGAAAGGTTTGAATACTGAGCTACAGGTAATGTCAGTGCATATGACTTCTTCAGGGAAGGGCTTTAATAAAGTAGTGGATTATGTGAAGAAACTTGAGGGAGTTAGGCAGGCGGGGCAGGCTAAGGCGTTAACCAAGAAGCCCCGGAATAAGAAAAATTATGGTGGTTCGTATTCCAGGAGTCATAATCAGCAGGTATACTCAGCCCGTCCTATTCAGTCAACTCTGTCAGCTGCTACAGGTGGTCATCAAGGAGCTCATAATCAGTCTTCAGCTCCTAGAGGCCAGGGAGAGTCTTATACATCAGCTAGCAGGCCTACACTTGACTGTGGTTGCTTCCATTGTGGAGATCTGGGCCACTTTAAGAGGGATTTCCCACTCAGGTAATCAGGGTCAGTAGCAGTCTAGAGCGGTGCTCCTAAAAGGTAGAGGCGGTAGTGCTAGAGGTCATCCACATGATAGACGAGAAAACTTTCAGGGAGGCTGGGGAAATAGATGGAACGGCAACGTGGGCAGGGGTGCAGCACAACCGGCTTGGGAAGTTGCTCGAATTTATGATCGGGCTTATTGCTATGCATTTCCAGGGAGAACTGAGGCGGAAGCATCAGATGCGGTGATCACAGGTACCATTCTTGTCTGTGATAAAATGGCTTCGGTATTATTTGACCCAGGTTCTACATATTCTTATGTATCTGTGAGTTTTGCGTTGGGTCTGGAATTGATTTGTGATATCCTTGATTCCCCTATCCATGTTTCTATCCCGGTTGGAGAGTCTGTGATTGTAACTCATTTTTATTGTGACTGTTCTATTGTGTTTATGGGGTTGCATACTTGGGTAGACTTGATAATTCTGGATATGGATGATTTTGATATTATCTTGGGCATGACCTGGTTGTCCCCTTATCATGTTGTGTTGAACTATAATACCAAGACTGTGGCTCTAGAGATCCTGGGTAAGGATAGACTAGAGTGGGAAAGTGTGTACAAGCCTAAGCCAGTTAAGGTCATATCGTTCGTTCGGGCTAGGAAGCTAGTGGGGAGATGATGTCTAGCCTTCTTGGCTCATCTCCGGGATGATAGTGTGGAGTCCCCATCTATTGAGTTAGTTTTGGTGGTTTTTGAGTTTCTAGAGGTGTTTCCAGCGGATTTGCCTGGTATGCCTCCGTACAGGGATATCGACTTCTGTATTGATCTGGAGCCAGACACTCATCCCATTTCTATTCCTCTATATCATATGGCTCTGGCAGAGTTAAGGGAACTTAAGACTCATCTACCATAACTCCTAGATAAGGGATTTATCTATCCCAGTGCGTCGCCTTGGGGTGCTCTTGTTTTGTTTGTAAAGAAAAAAGATGGTATTATATGGATGTGCATAGATTATAGACAGTTGAACAAGGTGACCTTCCGAGATAAGTACCCTCTACCCCGCATTGATGATTTGTTTGACCAGCTTCAGGGTGCATCAGTGTTTTTGAAAATTGAGTTGTGGTCGGGGTACCATCAGTTGAGGATTAGGCCTGAGGACATTCCTAAGACTGCTTTTCGGACTCGGTATGGGCATTACGAACTCCTAGTAATGTCGTTTGGTTTGACCAATGCGCCGGCAGCATTCACGAGTTTGATGAATGAGGTATTTAAGTCGTATTTGGATTCCTTCGTGATTGTGTTTATCGATAATATTTTGATCTACTCCAAGAGTAGGGAGGAACATACTAATCATCTTCGTATTGTGTTGGACAACTTGAGACTCCAGAAGCTTTATGCGAAGTTCACTAAGTGTGAGTTTTGGTTGACTTCAGTTGCGTTCTTAGGGGATGTAGTGTCAGAACAACGGGTGATGGTGGATTCCCAGAAGATTGAGGCAGTCAAGATTTGGGCCCGGCCTAGCTCTGTGACCGAGGTGAGGAGTTTTGTTGGGCTCGCAGGGTACTACCAGAGGTTTATTAAGGATTTTGCGTCTATTGCTACTCACCTGACCAGGCTGACACAGAAAGATATACCATTCGTGTGGTTCGTCAAGTGTGAGGAGAGCTTCCAAAAGCTCAAGACACTTCTGACCATAGCTCCTATATTGTCCTTGCCGATTGAAGTTAAAGACTTTATTATTTACTGTGATGCTTCACATTCTGGTTTGGGTGCTGTGTTGATGCAACATAGGAATGTGATAGCCTATGCATCTAGGAAGTTTAAGGTGCATGAGAGGAACTATCCTACTCATGACTTAGAATTGGCAGCAGTGGTCTTGCACTCAATATTTGGAGACACTATCTCCGTGGTGTCAAGTGTGAGGTGTTCACCGATCATCGCAGTCTGCAGCATGTGTTCACTCAGAAGGATTTGAATTTGAGGCAGAGAAGGTGTATGGAGTTATTGAAGGACTATGATGTAACTATTCAGTACCATCCGGGTAAGGCTAATGTGGTGGCAGATGCATTGAGCCAGAAAATGGTTAGCATGGGTAGTTTGGCTTGTTTGGAGGTGTCCAAATGACCACTAGCAAGGGAAATTCGGGCTTTGGAGGCCAAGTTCATGCACTTGGGTGTTTCAGAACAGGGTGGGTTGTTGGCCAGCATTGAGGTCAAAGCCACCTTCATAGAGGAAATAAAGGCCAAACAGTTTCAGGATCCGAAACTGAGTAAGCTTCAAGGTAAGGTAATATCCGAGGAATCCAAGGACATCATGTTAGACTCTGGTGGAGTACTAAATTTCAAAGAGGATTTGTGTTCCTTGAGTTGATGATATAATTCAAAAAATCATGGCGAAAGCCCATGGTTTGCGGTACTCAATTCATCTGGGTGTGACCAAAATGTACATGAACTTAAGGCAACGTTACTGGTGGCCCAAAATGAATAGGGACATAGTTGACTTTGTGTCCAAATTTCAGAACTGCCAGCAAGTAAAGTATGAGCATCAGAGACCTGCATGACTACTTCAGAGAATGCCAATTCCAGAGTGGAAGTGGGAAAGTATAGCCATGGACTTTGTGGTGGGTCTTCCCAAGACATTGGGGAAGTATGACTCAATTTGGGTCATTGTTGATAGGCTGACCAAGTCCGCTCATTTTATTCCGGTCAGGGTAGATTATAATTTGCAACTATTGGCTAAGATCTACGTGAAGGAGATTGTGAGATTGCATGAGGTGCCACTGTCCATCATTTCAGACAGGGGTACGCAGTTCACCTCTAAATTTTGGGGCAAGCTACATGAAGAGTTGGGTACACAACTCACTTTTAGCACAATCTTCCATCCTCAGACTAATGGTCGGTCGGAGAGGACGATCCAGGTATTGAAGGACCTGCTGAGAGCATGTGTGATGGACTTTCAGGGTCATTGGGACCAGTTTCTATCATTGTGCGAGTTCTCATAAAACAATAGCAATCACTCCAGTATTGACATGGCACCATTCGAGGCATTGTGTGGGAGGAGCTACAAATCACCGGTTGGGTGGTTTGAGGAAGGCGATGTAAAGCCTTTGGGAGTGGAATTGGTAAGGGAAGCACATGAAAAGGTATGGGGCATTCAGGCCAAATTGCTGGCTGCCCAAAGCAGGCAGAAAGAGTATGCAGATCGCAAGATCCGGGACATGGAATTTCAGGTTGGTGAACATGTATTGTTGAAAGTGTCATCAATGAAGGGAGTTATGCGGTTTGGTAAGAAGGACAAGCTTAGCCCTCGGTTCATCGGTCCATTTGAGGTTCTTGAGATTGTGGGGTCAGTGGCTTACAAGTTTGCACTGCCTCCCAGTTTGTCGGGAGTTCATCCAGTATTCCATGTATCTATGCTTAAGCGATACCATAGGGATGGGGACTACTTCATCAGGTGGGATAAGGTACTTTTCGATAAGGATCTTTGTTATGAAGAGGAACCAGTCTTGATTCTTGCTCGGGATGTCCAGAGGTTGAGGACAAAGGTGATTGATATGGTAAAGGTTCAGTGGAAGCATCATCCAGTTGAGGAAGCCACTTGGGAAACCGAGAAGGACATGCTAGACAAGTACCCTCATTTGTTTGAGGATTCAGGTACTACACTTTCTTTCTTTTATTTCCATAAATTCAAGTTTGATAGTTCGGGGATGAACGATGGGTAAATTTGTATCTGTTCTAACGATCGGGTCCATCGTTATGGGTAGTCCAATCGTGCCAAGTTTTAGAGTTAGAAAACTCTGGGGTTGGGAGTTTGAAATTCTCAGCTAGGCTAGCCTCAGTCGAATTTGGAGTGAGGTGGAGTCTAGGGCAATACGGGTAAGGATTGGGTTGGATATCTTGTGGTGAGCTAGTTTTTCTCGTAGCTAACATATAAAGGAGTCTGGGGGACTTTTTAGAATCGAATTTGGGTTAGTAGAACTCCCGAAATCGAGGTTGACATGAAGGAATTGTTTTGAGATGTCGGGAAAATAAATGTGTTGTAAAATGGACTAGTTTTGGAGGTTTTACGACTTTTTGTCCCGTGTCAACCGCTATAGCAATTGACACTCTGCCATAGCTTCCTTCACTGTAGCAAAGAAATTACCACTACAAAGTTAACATCGGTCAGCCTCCGCTACAGCGGTACCGCTATAGCGGAGTGGACCGCTATAGCAGAGCGTGACGAGATTTAATGCATAAACTCCCCAAAATAGTTCAATTTTTCTTGAAATGTTTTGGGAGAAGAAGGGGGCAATTTTGGGCAATTTCTACCAGTTTTTCACTATTTTTCGTCCTAAAGGTAAGGATTCTACTCCCCAAACTTCGTACTACTTTTTCTACGCGGTAGAATTTCTAGGAGGGAACTTGGGAAAAGGTTGTAATAACCTAGGGATGGTAGAATCCAGGGAAGAAGGGGGATTCTAGGTGTGAAAGTTCTTGGGTATTGTTAAAAGTAAGGTATTATGATCGTATGTTGTTAAATTCTCTATTTTTATCAATGAAAATAATAGAATTAGGGAAATTAATGGCGGGAAGCCCGGGAAAAAGGGTAGGATGATCATGGGTGGCCTGGGGATTTGGTGTAATCCGGGTAATGTGCAGGCCTTGTTTGTTAATTTGAGTACTTGTATATTGTTTTAGACCAATAACGAGAAAGGAATCTGGAACACGGGAAAGCTTGGGTTGAGTAGAGCTTGGATCATTCGAGGTAGGTGATGGCTTATGATTCCTGTGAATGTTGTATATTCTGTACTCTTATCTAAGTGTTTGTATGAATTGCATAGCTTAGAGGAATTGTGTAGAATGTCTAAGGGTCCTGTTTTACAGTCTGTGAATTGAACAGTGTGTTGCTTGTTGGTTTACAAGTTGTTTGTTCATTATTTGACTTGGATTGTTGACATTCGGTTGGCTCGGGTACCACGCCTGGTACGGGTATACTAACAGTTAGCACGGGTACCACGCTTGGTATGGGTATAACAAATGGTTGGCTCGGGTACCACGCCTGGTATGGAATATTAATGGTTGGCTCGGGTACCACGCCTGGTACGGGTTAATTTTACTGCATTATTGCATTGATATTGTTGTATTACAGTGACTGTTATTAGTTTCGTGAGTGGACCGGGCTATTTTATTGAATTGTGATATTCATTAGTGGTCCTTGAGTGACCGAGAATCCTGTTATATCTGTTGAGTTGGTCTTGGATTAGGTCGGGTTGTCTGTTCAACACTTAGGTGTTGTTTAAAAGGGATTCCAAGGTGGGTTCGGGCTAGACAAAAAGGATGATTTATTGATTCTGTGATATTTTTTAGAGTTATAAAAAGTGGATTTCGTGCGGGAACAAGCTAGGTAGAGACGTGTAGTCTAGGGGAGCCTATTGACTTGTTGCATATTTTCTGTACTTATACTTGATTTTTTGTACTGATTATACACTGTTTTATTTGGAACTGGCTGATTATCCTACCAGTACACGGTGGTTGTGTACTGATACTGCACTTGCTTGTTTTTCTTGTGAGTACATGAAATCTTCTGACGATTGACGCACGACCTCACTTGTTGGCCAAACTGTTCTAGATATCAAGGGTGAGCTGTTCGACTAAGCCGCCTTGGTGTTTATCTTTTAGTTGTAGCCTAATTATTTTGAGCTTAGACTCTCTTTACTGTTTTAAGTTTTGGGATTGCATTCCCGTACTCTAGTATTGGTAGTGTTTGGTACGATGACTTTCAGATTCTAGGGGAATTTTCGCAGGTTTTATTTCAATGAAAGGCCTTTCGCATTATTTGAATTGCTAGTTTATTTTCTGTTTGCTGGTTTTGAGGCTGTTAGTCTTGGCTAAGGGTTAAACTCTACTGGTTCGCTCATTCGGGGGTTGGATGGGTGCCACTCACGATGGTCTGGGTCGTGACAGGATACCATGCTTGGTATGAGATATTACTAAAGATTGGCTCGGGTACCACGCCTGGTACGAGTTTACTTTCTTGTATTTTTGCATCTTTATTTAATGGTTCCCTGAGTGGACCGGGTTGTGAACTTGAATTCTGATTTTGTATTTTGGTCCTTGAGAGGCCGGGTTGTCACATTTACGAGTTGGTCTTGGTGTAGACTGAGTTGTTTGTCTGATACATAGGTGTTGTCTAGAGGGGATCCAGGGTGGGTCCGGGATATGTAACGGGATATGACTGTTATTATTGTGGATTATCGATCATAATTGTGAGGTGATTTACATGTGGTACAAGTTAGGTAGAGACTTGTAGTCTAGGAATACTTGTTGACTTGCCTATGTGTTTTCTGTACTCTTACTTAATTTTTGTACTATTCATACATTGTTTATTTAGAACTGGCTGCTGATCCTACCAGTACACGATAGTTGTGTACTAATACTGCACTTGCTTGTCTTTTTGTGAGTACAAGAAATCTTCCGACGGTTGACGCACGACCTCACTTGTAGGTTAGACTTTCCGAGATATCAAGGGTGAGCTATTCGACCGAGCTGCCTTGGTGTCCATCTAGTTTGAGTTGTGGCCCATTTGTTCAGGCTTAGACTATTTCTATTATTTTGGGGTTGCATCCCTATACTCTAGTTTTGATAGATGTTTTCGGTACGATCACTTTCAGATTCTAGGGAGGGATTTCCGCAGGTCATTTTATTTATAGAGTTGCTTTCCATTTATGATTGAATGCTAGTTTACTTTTCTGCACTGGTTTTAAGATGTTAAGCTAGGCTAAGAGTTGGACTCTAATGGTTCTCTCATCCGGATATTGGGTGGGTGCCACTCATGATGGCCTAGGTCATGACAATCACGAAAGTACGATATGACAGGTCAATATTTTTATTGGAAAACTACGTCCTCGAGCTCGAGGTTTCAATTTCTTTTGAATCCAATTCTTCCCAGATATGTCTTCTCTTATCCCAAGGACGTTCCTTCGAGGGATGATTGTCTGACACCTTATTAATCCCAGTGGGCGTACCTCCATGTGTTCTTTCCTCATACTGTCATGTGCCTTAGCCAAATTTTCTCAATATAGATAGTCCCTTCGCTTTTCGAATTTGATGCTAATCAGAGTCGAGAAGTAGGAAAAAAAATTCAAGGCGCCGTGGCAAAATTATTAAAATGACGTTTTATATCCTAAAAAATCTCGCAACCTTTCACATTAAATACCTAAGCCACGTTTCCTCCAGTCACCGCTCTCTAAAAAGTTGCATCACATCATAAACTATCCAAATTTCCCACCCTCATAAATAGTAGAATTACTTAAAACCCTTAAATCTTTGCACAATTTCTTTAGGCTCTCCCTTTTTTGCTCATCCTTCTTTCTTGGTTTCTCAGATCTTCTTGCTTTTGCACCTGTCTCTTTTTTATTCCCAAAGACTTATAATTTTCTGTCTGCCTTACTGAATTCTATCTCTGACTTCTGTTATTTCTTGACGTATCTATGTTTTCATCATCATCCAGTTTCTCCAAATCTCTCTCCACTATGGCGACTCGATAAAGAAAAGCAAAGAGGTTGATATCCCGTTGAACCCAATGTTAAAATAATCATACACAGGGTCTTCTATTTTAAAGACAATTTCAAAATATTGCCTTGTATCCATGTCGGGATGAGAGATAGAGCAGTTAAGGAGTATGCTTCCTCGATTAAAGAGACTAACGTCCTCGGTGTTCATCATGATTGTAACCGACTGGGAGATAAATATCAGGTGCGTGCCCCCGAAGGTTTTGAAAGTGTCACTTCTCTGAAGCCCGATTATTCGTTCATTCAAACCTATTCCTTTTCCATGGGGTTTGAAAATCCCTTGATTGATCCATTTATTACTTCTTTCTATTGGACCTTCAACCTATGCTTAGGAAAGCTTTATCCCGAATTCTAGAAAGTCGTGGCCTGTCTTCGGGTTTTGGCCGCTAAAATGAAATAACATTTTACCTTGACCTACCTCATGCTTTTATACTCCTTTCTAATTGTCTATGGGGGCATAAAGTTGGTGGGTAGAGAGAAAAATTCTCTCTTCAAAAGTCTTGATAACGCTCACAATCAAGGCTAGACCAATTGATTTGTTACCATGCTTCCTCGGGTCTCTAAGATTCGCTGCTTCTGGAATGATGGAACATGGCTCGTGAGACTTTGCACTTTTGGCTGATTGTCTTTTTTTTTTAATCTAATTCTGGGTTTTCTTATTGTTGTCCCATTTGTCAGTATATTGTTCAGCACCCTTTTGGCGTCTGAATGCTAAAAATTCTCGTTCACCAATGGATCTAACTCTATGAATTCCAACTTGAGAAAGAAAATGAAAGACCAATCTTAATTGTCTAAGATGATGCTTGAGATGGGAACAACTTGCGAGCCATGGTTGGGATACAAGCATGCCAAATTGGCAATTCAACCCCAAGGTATGTACCCATTTCCTTCTATTCTAAGTGACCCTTGGAGTCATTATGATATTTTCCCTATGTAGGCCAATTCTTGAAATTATGTGAATTTATGTCTTACCTTGAGAGTGTCGATATGTCTCAAACCTCTTCATGGTTTATTGATGCTATGCTTAAATTGTGTGAGCTCCACAATTCAAAAGCCCCATTTATTTGTTGCTTTGGGAAGAGTCCATGGTGCGTATTTGATGCCCAACTTTTATTTTCTACTCCTTGTTACACTCGTGTGGATGGACAAGTCAAAATTTTAGGATGGACTCTTAGGAGTATGCTACGACTCAGGAATAAGGAGAACCCAACTTTTTGAAAAGACTACTTGTTGAAGGAAAATACAACCATAGTTCATTCAATCTCTCTAGTAGCATAACTCCATGTGTTGATACACTCCCTTTGGAAGCTTGTTTGAGAAAAGAAGGTGAATTGCACTTGAAATGGTTTATCATTCCACCTTGTGTTCTAAATTGTAATGAATACTTCTTGCTAGCATTCAAGGTTTGAAATGTAGATTTATAATTGAGAATACTTGGAATGAGTTTAGTGGCCTTCAATCCTTTCTCTACTATTTTTTTTGCATTTGATGAACCTTTGCTAGTGGGTGATATCATGCTTATGACCCCTAGGGCAAATGTGTCATTGCCTACTTTGGGTGTTAACTATATACTTTCATCCTTGTTTGACACACTCATTCTTCATTTGTGTGGATCAAAACTTGTGGATGCTAAGTTTCTTACTTGTTTGTGGAAGAGTCCTTGGATGATTAAGACTTCTTGTCACCTTCATAGAGTTGGAAAATTTGAAGTATAGAATGAGACTCTTGAGAGCATGCTTAGTGCCATAAATGGAGGAAACTCAACTTCTTGGGAAGATCATTTGATTGGGAGTGAATAAGTTTCTAATAAAATCCGCATCCTCTCTAATATCATGACTCCATGTGGGAACTCACTTCCTTTGGAAAGTTGTCTTAACAGGAAGGATAATGTGTACCCAATGCCATGACTCCATTCTTGGGTGTTCCAATTTGTGGTGTGATTCTTGCTAGCTTTCTTGAGCATGGTGTTACTCTTGTATATGGAAACACATTGGATGAAGTTCATGTTCTTGTTACCTTTCTTTACTACTTTTTTGCATGTGATGATATGCATAATTGTGTTGAATATACATCTTATGTGAGCATGATCCATGAGAAAAGAAAAGGTGAAGTGTGTCCAAATGTTATAAGTTCATCCTTAGGTGTTCCATTTTATTATGATTTGCTTGATTTATTACTTAAATTTAATGGTATTCTTGCATGTGGATACACCTTGGGTGAGACTAAAATGCTAAATACCTTTCTCTACTACCTCTTTGCATTCGATGATATTCATATTTTTCTTGAAAATACATGTGAGAGGGATATAATTGTTATTGGGTTACACCCTTGTTGGTGTGACCAAGTTGAGTGAGTCTCATATCCATTTGACCCCAGAGACCCTTCAAGGGTATGCGAGCTTTTAATGGTACCACCATTTGGATGGTCTTATCTTCTTGTTGAATGGAATAACCAATTTTCTTGTACTCTGTATGTGGACTTCATTGTAATTGCAATGGGAAATGATTGGTTGTTCCTTGAGAATGTGCCGCTTTGGCATACTACTTCTTGTGCTAACCCATGTGCTAACCCTCATACCATGAGGAATTTGTGATTGTTTGTCCTTCCTATATTTTTACAAGATTTGAATTTGAGGACGGATTTTTTTCAAGAAGGGAAGAATGATATAATATCGCTTGGCGCCATCCATACTAGATCATTGCTTCAAGGTCTACATAAGAGGATCTAAGCTACACTTATCCTTGGAGCATAAAAGGGAGATTGGAGGAGCCTTATTCCTCTCTAAATAAAGCAATTCCACATTTGGATGATAGCATGGAACAAAGAGGGAGGAAACGGCCCGACGATTGAAGCTGCAAAAGTGAACATGTGTTCCACTTACGTGCAACAAGTGACCACATGTGTTTCACAAGCTCCAAGACAGTGTGTTGTCAAGAGACTTGCGCCTCACTTGCGTGCAGCAGGAGAGCATATATGTTCTGCATGTGTAACGCAAATGCCATCCAGTGGATTGAAGTGGGCCAAATTTGGTTATCTTTCAAGGTCACTTTTGGGCCTTGTTGTGATAGCTATAAATAGGAGTTCTCTTCCCTTAGCTCCTTAGTTATTGAATGTTGAGATATGCTCTTTGACAACTCTTCTTAGTTGCTAGTATTAGCTTGTAAGGGAGGATTCCCATTTTAGGTTGCTAAATCTATTGGGTGGATTCCTAATAATTTAGGTGAGTGATTAGGGGTGAATTCCCTTGGTGCTTGATAACTTCTTTTGCTTGAATTTTACAGGAGAATACTCATTTGTGGATTCATTTTGAGTTTTTCTGCCTTGTTAATTCGAGTCGTATTTGATATTGAATTGTGATTCAATTGGGAGGTGTGGGTTTCAAGTCCTATGTTGCCCATAAATCTATTTTTGTTAGCAATTACACATATATTTTCTTATCTATTTTCTGTGTTGGATTTTGATTAGTTTCATCCCTAATCGATATCTTATCACTATGAGAGACAAGATTAGGAGTGAAGATATTCGAGATAAGATAGGAGTGATTGTCGTGCTGGAAAAAATGAGGGAAGCAAGACTGAGATAATTTAGACATGTAAAGAGGAGAAGTGTATATTTCCTGTTATACCCCATTTCAACCGAGGTCAAATGAGTGTACAACATATTGGTGATTCCCAAATTAATTAACTAATTTCAAGAGTCGCCACCTAACTATATTATAAAGATGAGTTAGGGCACCTAAAATTAAATATTATTAACTCTATTTTTAAGGTCTACTAACATTTAGAGATTCTAAAGTAAGGGTTCAATTAATCCTAAAGGGAAGGAGTTAGACATCCTCTAAGATTCGTTAAAAACGATTAACCGACCGAACTTAAGTTAATTAAAAAGGCTTGAAAGTCGTTAAAAAACTTTATACATCAAAAGGTTAATCCCATTTTTTTCTTTTAAAAATAAAAGACTTAATCATGTTTTTATAAATATGACTTTAAAAGAATACATGGAGCAACGTATAAATATTTCAAAAAAATATCATTTTTTAGAGAAAAGCTAGTTTTTGAATATTTAACAAGGAAAGATGAAACCTTAAAAATATTATTGGCTCAAAGTTGATGGAAAAGGATTAACCCATTTTAACATTACAAGAACTAGTTGCAAATTCATTTTAAGAAAATCATGTATCACAAAAGCTATTTTATAACTATTTCATTATTATTACTGCTAATTAAAAAGAAAATCATCTTTGGTTATACAAATGGAGTACTAAAAAATTAAAGAAGAGTCGACCAACACCTATTTTTAAAAGTTTTATAATTAGAACATGATTATTGAAATACACTACTATTTTAGTCCTAAAAAATATTATCTTTTATGTGATAAAAAATAAACCTATTCTCTTAACAAAACTTGATTAATAAGTAAACGAAAACAATGATATTGATTTAAAATAGTTAGGTCAAAATTATGAAAAAACGCTTTTCATTTGAAAAAGCTACTAATTGGATGGAAAAGGTTCTTAGGTCTTAAAAAACACTTTTATTTGATCAAAAAGGTACTTATATTGTAAAAATAAAAGAGAAAATTCTAAGTGATTAAATAAATTTAACTAATTTTTGTTAATAGGAAGATTTAACGAATAATCCCAAAACTTAAAGTAAGTCCCCAAAACACATACAACAACAATTAATCATAAAGAGTTAGAAAGAGTAAACGATAAAAGGAAGTGAACAAAGACTCCATATGCATTCCCAAGCAATTTTGCTCATTTCCTTGTTGTAGAACATGGCTAAAGAAGAGGAAATGTGGTGACACGATGCGGGTATGGAGGGATTGAGTCTCATTTCGAGACTCCTATTATTTTGCGAGAGTCGCAAACTAAAACTCCATTTGCTCCGAAGTGTACATGTAAACAAAGATAAAAGGAAATAGGAATTAGAACAAATGTAATAATCTGTAAGCTAATGCAGATTTGAACTAATATAAACTTTTAATTATCCCCTGGATGCATTAACCGTGAGTACTAAAGTGTGACAAGCAAACCTTAAAATCATTGGAAAAAATTAACTAACCCACACTACTTTTAAAGATTCAAAGTCTAGTAGATTTCTCATTTCATTATCATACAGGGTTAAACAATGTAAGGCAAACAATTATACTAAAAATAGACACCACCTTAGATGCAAGAATTCAAGAAAGAAAAAGAATAAAACAGTGAACTACAACAAACTAATAGTAAAATAGGAACTTGCTTTTAATCATACTAACGACATACAAATCATGTAAAGGAAAAAAAAAATGAGACTTTCAAGATATAGTCCAAAACTACATTCCTAGGTACATGACTTCTATTTCACGATAAAAATTACCCAAAAGCCTACGCTCTTCCCGCTTAACAGATAAACTCCAAAGAGTTTTCACGCCTAACATATAAACTTACGAGATAAAGATACAATAACGAATTTTACAGGTTTGAGTTCAAAACATATATGATCTTTGATGTCCAAATTTATGAGAAACTAAGATTACGGACTTGTTTCATCTATTTATCTAGCTTTGAAGCATCACGATACTCACATTTTAATCATAGAAACATAACTTGCATCAAACTAATACATGGTTGGATACTAAAAGAATATTTTCTAAAGGAAATGAAACAAACAAAAATGAACAAAATATTAATACCGTGAGATTCTCATTACACCATATAGAAAATTCTTCCTCATAACGTCATGTCGAGAAACACATTCTCACACATAATGAAGGTTAAAATCATGAAATCAGCCTAAAGGATATAAATATCTCGAGACTTAATCATTTTTGTTTCAACTAAGTACACACGGATTTGCTACGTCGAGAAAAGAAAATAAAGAAAGTTCGCTGCTCATTCAAATTCTGTTTTGATTATAGATCTAACTGTGTGAGGATACTCAAAATAATAGTATAGTACTGGTTCACATTTTGAATTTGAAAGGAGACTTGAGTATGATTCTTTTAAAAGAAAGGATAAAAAAATAAATCTTTTACCTACAGGCATGTTTTTAGAAGATAAGTTGCTATTCTAACAATATGATTTCCAGTTCACAATATTTTAATAACAAACGTGAAACAGAGTTGAGTCGGATTATTACCTTCCACATGACAGTGAACATGAAACTTTCGAGGCCTTAAGATCTATCCCCTCCACCACGAGATCGAACAAGGAAAAGATTAGGAGAGAAACGCTAAGCTTGAGAGATGGTAGATAATATATGGAGATGAACGATTTTCGATTGTTTCTAAAACTTTCCCCTCTACTGAAGATATATGGGAGTATTTATAGGTGAAAATTAGGTTTGATTTAGGCGGAATTTGAAAAATGAAGGAGCCGTTTGAATTTTTAATCAAATCTATGAGAAGTTGATTCTCCATCAGAGATTTTAAAAGTTTTTGGCTCCTTATGCCACAGACGAGAGGAAATGACGAAGGAGAGAAGATGTGGTTTGATATTCAAAGAAGTAAATAATTAAAATAATAAAATTAATAATAATCATTATAATTATCACAAGCAACTATAACAATATATGATAACGAAAATGGAATAATAGAGATAAATAACGTAACTATAATGACGATATTAATATTACTTTATTTATTAATAACAAGAGTAATGAAAGGTAATATAGTAATAATCGTAGTAAAAATAATAAAATTATAGTAATAGTTAAAAACGTAAATTATTAATGACTAGGAAGCATAAGGAAATAAATTAGAGAAAAGGTGGGACAAAATTGGGTGTCAACATTTCTCAGTGAGGAAGTGTGAGTGGTTTTCAATGGGGGCGCCAGGAGAGGTAGAGGCAAATCGAAGAAGTATTAGGAAAAAGTTATTAGACAGGACATGGCGCATCTTGATGTTGTTGAGGACATGACCTTAGATAGGAGAGTTTGGAGGTCGCAAATTAGGGTAGAAAATTAGTTGGTAGTTGAGTGTTTTCTCGCTCCCTGCGGAATAGGCTTGGTAGTCATACTTTGTACGTCCTTCTTGCCAGTAATATTAACACTCTATAGTTTTTTGTTCTTTGATTTTGGATTTCACTGATATTTTTTGTGCTTTGATTATTGTATTATCTTATTTTCGTTATTGTTCCTTCTCCCCATTTTGCATAAATTTGTTATTGTCATTACTCCCATATTTGTATTACCTTTTTTTCAAACTATTTCGCAAGCCTTATTTTATTCGGAGGTCTATCGAAAATAGTTTATCTATCTCTATAAAATAAAAATAAAGTATGTCGTACACTTTATTTTCCCTAGACCCTACTTGTAAAATTACATTGGGTATGTTATTGTTATTGTTAACTACATAACAACGACCATATAATACCCATCACTTCTCAGCGGAGACTCCACTTAAATTTGGACTCAATGAAACCACGTACCTATAAATAGGAAGCTCTCTATACAAACAGGGGGATTAATCTATCTATCTCATCAAATATTAAACGATCTGCCCACCGCCGAATTATGTGTTTTAATGTAGGCTTTCTAGAATCATAATCACTCAAAGGAAGCTTTGTATTATAGTGCATATAGTGTTATATGATAAATCATACCCCCTCTCTCTCTCTTTAATTGTATTTTGTTTGTCATTTCAATTATACTTTACTTTATTGCTAGTGTCCTACCTATTTTGATCGACTATAGAGAATTTTCTTTCTATATACACGAGAAATAAGCAAAAAATAGCATAAAATGTAAAAGCTGCCTCTCCAAATGTGTGTTCTCATTAAGAAATTTTGTTTCAAATATTATAACAAAATTTTGTGGCTTAATACATGGCTAGCCCTTCAAATTTGTCAAAATATTCTATTTAGACAATTGAACTAAGTCTTGTTTCAGTTGAACACCTGAAGTACTAATAAAGTATTTCAATTAGACACTTTCTAATCAAATTTTGAAAAGAAAAAAAAATTGCACGTGTTTCTATTCGTCTATTAGATAATTAAGTTAAGCAAAAAAAAATCATTTCTTTTAATATGCACATCAACCTCAAGTAGAAAATATTTGAGGTTTTAGGGATTATTGAGGCAAACGCGTATGATGAAAGAAAATGATATATTATGTGGTTAAATTAACTACCTAATAGACGAATGAGAATATACGCAAAAGAAAATTCAAAATTTAAACTGAAAGTGAGTAATTGGAATACTTTATTAAGAATTGAAGTGTTTAATTAAAATATGACTTAATTCGAGTGTCTAAGTGAAATATTTTGATAAGCTTAAGGAGCTAATTATGTATTTAAGCCAAAGTTTGTTAGACCTGCCTTCAAACATAAAGACATCACTTTTGTCATTTTCTCTTAGAAATGGTATCAACAACTCCTAGCATGTCAAGATGTCGTAGGAACTAGGAAACATGTCTTGGCAAGAATCTTCGAGTTTATCGACAAACTGATCTAAAAGGAGAAAATGAGGACCAAAATGTTACGGTGGATATAAGAGTGTGGGTGTGTTCGTACGGGGAAAATGTTTTTCATGAAAAATATTTTTTGAAAAAATATTTTCTAGAAAATAAGTTGATTTTCTATTATTTTCTTATGTTTGGTAGGTACGTAAAAATTATTATTCTAAAAATATTTGTATATAATTTTAAAAAATATTATGAGAGGTGGGATGGGGAGGTAAGGGTGTGCGATGGAGGGCATGAGGGCTATGGCGGTGGGGTGAAAATGAGATGTGTTGAAGGATAAGGAAGACACAATGTCACAATCAATATGAAATAACACTAGTTGAATTTAATTTTCCTACTTTCATTAGGGAGGCTCATTTTTCTTTTTTTGATGCGCTTGTTTTCCTAGATAAGTATTTTCCTTAATAACGAACACCCCATTTTATGTAACTTGTTTCCGTTATTTGGGGGGATTTTGGACCCCTCTCACTTTATTGTCATTGGAGTTCAGTGGCGGAGCAGAAATTTAGTGAAGAATGTGTAAAAAAATTTCTCAATTGTACTAATTATATGTAAAATTAAATATATACTTATAATAATTAATATTTAACCTCTATACACTAAATATTTTTTTGATGAAAGATGTGCAACTGATCACCCTTCGCCTAAGATAGCTCCGCTATGTTGGTGTTGTGTGTTTTGAAGTTTGGACTAGACGCCTTCACTAGATGTAGCTTTAGTGCGGGGGAAAAAATATTTTAATTTTTTTTTATCTTTGGCTAGTTAAGTTTTTTCAAAAGAAAAAAAATTGTAGAAAAATGCATTCAGGGATAATGATGAGTCAATTGGCCTATAGCCTCTCTCAGGGTGAATTAGGTATCCCCAAAAGAGGTTTCTTTTTTTGGGATGAGTTTCCCAAATGAATACTATAAGTTTATCAAAAATGAGAATACTTTTTCCCATGAAAATAAGAAGAAAAAAAATCATGAATAGTACTCTACTCATTTCCAACGTCCAATACAACACAACCCCAACACACCCTTATTCTATTGGTATAATCTTGAAGTTTCTTTTCAAGTCGCTGAATTATTAGAGTATTTACTCTGTGAAGTGTTCTGATTCTTTAGCATTTAGATCTTGATTATTATCTCCAAACCCAAAACAAACTTCATTTGAAGAAAGTCGTATGGCAACAGTGAACACTTTGAACGTCGAACACAAACCAAAGGTTCGCAAACTAATGTTCAATCAAGGTTATTAACCCACAAATAATTGAGGGAAACAATTGGCTTTATAATCCTGTATAAACTTCTTTAAAAAAAATGTTACTTCTACACAAATAATTTATTAGAAATGTTATTTTAGTTAAAGTATAAATAAGATAAAATAAACAAAAAGAATGCATTATACCATGCAAAGATGCCGGGTTTTATCCATAATGTTATAGCAATTGGAGGGATTAGCGGGAAAAGAGTCTACATTAAGACATCCCTTAATAGTAAAAATACACCAAGACACCCCTTAATCAAATTAGGGGGCTCAAAATAATCAGCAAGACATCCAATCACTGATTCTAGCTCAAATTACTAATGTTACCCATATAACCATATCAATCAAATTTGACTATGCAGTGCTAATAACAGTATCCCTTTTAGGACCAAACGATGAGCCTAGTAAGGACCAAACAATGAGCCTGCCCCTCTACCTATCTCTACTAAATAACTATACAGTAAACAGCACTTGCTATAATTCAAAAGTAAATATGGAAACAACTAAATTGCCTTCATTCAATATTAGCAAGAAGAAAGGACCTAGACCACAGCACTCAATCGCCTAAAACTTGGAAATAAAAAAATATAATGTAGCAAGATGCAATTGAAATACACCATGCTGTTTATTACTGCCTATTCGTTTATGCTTCGGAAACTTGAACATCCCTCACTCCAATTTTAAGAGAGTTCACCATATGAAGCAACAAAAAAACTGCGGTCACTTCTAAGGAAATTCAAGATTGATTTCCATAAGACCCAGATGGAGTTCTGATAATTACATGTTGCACTCCAACTATCAAGCAAACCAGATAAGAAACCAGTTTACTTGAATCACTAAAGGACTTTGGATTGACATCATTCTATGCTTCCCTTGACACGTCCATCGAATATTAATAGACCAATGCACGCAACGCCTCAGAAAGCAATTTACATTACGAATTTAAATTCTATACAGTGATAGCTTATGTTTTTTCAATATAACAACATAACCAGTGTAATCCCACAACATACACCGATATACTGGTAAAAGAACAGAGTCGCAATTATCAAAGATTATACTAATAATTTGGGATTTGTCGATCTGTTAAAGCAAGCATCCCTTAATAGTAAAAATACATCTAAACTCCCCAATTAATCAAATTAGGGGGCTCAAAATAAACAGCAAGACAGAAACCCCATCACTGATTCGAGCACAAATCACTAATTCGATCCCTAGCATACATGTATACCATCAAATTTGACTATGCATTGCTAATATAACTATACTTCCTTTATGACCGAGAAATCATAAGAAACAAACAATGAGCACGCCCCTCTGCCTATCAATACTTAATAACTTATACTTTAAACAGTACTTCTATAATTTAGAAGTAAATATGGAAACAACTAAACTGACTTCATTCAATATTAGGAAGAAGAAAGGACCTAGATCATTACTCCACTTCAAAAGTTATACTAATATAGAGTGAGTATCCTAAAACTTGGAAATGACAAAATAAAATGTAGCAGGAGACAGGTAGCAAGATGCAATTGAATTACACCACGCTGTTTAATACTGCCTATTCATTTATGCTTCGGAAACTTGAACATCCCTCACTTCAATTTTAAGAGAGAGTTCACCATATGAAGCAACTACATACACATAAACAATAGAAACAAAAAAAACTGCAGTCACTTCTAAGGAAATTCAAGATTGATTTCCACAAGACCCAGATGGAGTTCTGATAATTACATGTTGCACTCCAACTATCAAGCAAACCAGATAAGAAACCAGTTTACTTGAATCACTAAAGGACTTTGGATTGACATCATTCTATGCTTCCCTTGACACGTCCATCGAATATTAATAGACCAATGCACGCAACGCCTCAGAAAGCAATTTACATTACGAATTTAAATTCTATACAGTGATAGCTTATGTTTTTTCAATATAACAACATAACCAGTGTAATCCCACAACATACACCGATATACTGGTAAAAGAACAGAGTCGCAATTATCAAAGATTATACTAATAATTTGGGATTTGTCGATCTGTTAAAGTAAACATCCCTTAATAGTAAAAATACATCTAAACTCCCCAATTAATCAAATTAGGGGGCTCAAAATAAACAGCAAGACAGAAACCCCATCACTGATTCGAGCACAAATCACTAATTCGATCCCTAGCATACATGTATACCATCAAATTTGACTATGCATTGCTAATATAACTATACTTCCTTTATGACCGAGAAATCATAAGAAAAAAACAATGAGCACGCCCCTCTGCCTATCAATACTTAATAACTTATACTTTAAACAGCACTTCTATAATTTAGAAGTAAATATGGAAACAACTAAACTGACTTCATTCAATATTAGGAAGAAGAAAGGACCTAGATCATTACTCCACTTCAAAAGTTATACTAATATAGAGTGAGTATCCTAAAACTTGGAAATGACAAAATAGAATGTAGCAGGAGACAGGTAGCAAGATGCAATTGAATTACACCACGTTGTTTAATACTGCCTATTCATTTATGCTTCGGAAACTTGAACATCCCTCACTTCAATTTTAAGAGAGAGTTCACCATATGAAGCAACTACATACGCATAAACAATAGAAACAAAAAAAACTGCGGTCACTTCTAAGGAAATTCAAGATTGATTTCCACAAGACCCAGATGGAGTTCTGATAATTACATGTTGCACTCCAACTATCAAGCAAACCAGATAAGAAACCAGTTTACTTGAATCACTAAAGGACTTTGGATTGACATCATTCTATGCTTCCCTTGACACGTCCATCGAATATTAATAGTCGAATATTAATAGACCAATGCACGCAACGCCTCAGAAAGCAATTTACATTACGAATTTAAATTCTATACAGTGATAGCTTATGTTTTTTCAATATAACAACATAACCAGTGTAATCCCACAACATACACCGATATACTGGTAACAGAACCGAGTTGCAATTATCAAAGATTATACTAATAATTTGGGATTTGTCGATCTGTTAAAGTAAACAGATATTCACTGCCACACTAACCACCCCATTAAAAATGGACAACGAGTAATGATGTTCATTTCCATCATAACAACTGCAATATTAATCCACAAACCACTCTAAAAAACGCATATATCTATATATAGAAAACATTAGCAATGCGAATAATAATAACTGAAGATAAAACCAGATCTATCATTTCGAATTCAACGTCTTTTGAACAAAACAAAAACAGAGCAAAATCCTTAATACCCAGAATAGAAAAATTACCAATAAACAGCAAAGCACTCAAAATCTAAGCTTGGTAAAGAACCAGCGATTTTTGCCAGTCTTAAATCGCTCTTCAAACTTAGCCTTAGCCTCCTTAGCAGCAGTAACCTTCTTATCACGTGACTGAAGACAATCAACAGTAACAGTTTCCTTCAAATCAACATCCAATGTGTAACGTGTAGGCATGATGTGGTTGTAATTGACAAGCTTGATGAACGTCTTGACACGTGACTTCTTCGCCTGCTTTTTCGCTGAGTCCTTACGGATCACTTTCTTTGGGTACTTGGATACGCCGGCGACCAAACAATATCCGTATGGCCTGTCACGTGTTCCATCGTCGAAGGCTCGAACAATCACTGCTTTCCTTCCAGCGTAGCGGCCTTGGAGAACCACTACGGCTTTGTTTGGCTTAAGGAATTTCACCATATCTGCTGTTTGGTAGCTATTACTTGCGACTGACGATGGATGAAACCCTAACTAGGTTTTTGTTCGTTTATATATGCGAGAGATTAGACCAGCAAATGAGACCCTAGTTGTTAAAGGGCTTTTGGGCCTTGGGGTTACACTTTGGGCTTGGACGTTATAACAAGAGAAAAATGACATAAATATAGAGGATCCACTTTGTTGTTATTAGCAAGCTCTAAGCAAATTTGACAAAAAAAAGTTGCAACCTATAGCCAAGTACCCAAACCCTAATCCTAAATTCAAATTCATAATGAAAAAATGGCGCACTGTATCAACTTACACATATAATTGACAAACATTAACCATCTTTTAAGATTATTGGCATATAAAAATGGTCATTCGGCCAAAAAAATTAGCACCACATAACCCATAATCATTTTCCTTAAAATAGTAATAAAAAATAGTACCTTTTCTCTCTTTTAACTTTTAAGCAAAATTTCTCCTTAAAATTAACAAAAAATTAAGAATTGGGTGATAATTCTTTCTGCTTTCATACACTTATTAAATGCTTTTAACAACTCCCGCTATATTTTTTCAGTTGCATCATTGTCTCTTTCCTTCATATTTATTTTAGTTTATTTTAAAGCAAACTTTGACACGGTAGCCCTTTTATTAATTCTTCAACCGGGATCCAAATGAGTCCAATGTCTAACAAAACAAATAAGATATTTACACCCTGATCCGGCCCAAAAGTGACCGAGATCAGGTATATCAAAACAAGACCCTAGATTATAGGGTTTCCTAATTTGTTCTTCCGCCTTCTCCTTTCTTCTTTCGTTTGTTCTCCGCCGCTGAGGATGTCTTCGTTGTCTCTTCCAAGTGCTGGTCTCTGGCTTCTTTTGCTGTGGGTCATTAATATTCTTCTTCTTCTTCTTCTCCTTCTTCTCCTCCTCCTCCTCCTCCTCCTCCTCCTCCTCCTTCTCCTCCTCCTCCTTCTCCTCCTCCTTCTCCTCCTTCTTCTCCTCCTCCTTCTCCTTCTCCTTCTCCTTCTTCTTCTGCTTTTGCTTCTCCTCCTTCTTCTTCTTCTTCTTCTTCTCCTCCTCCTCCTCCTTCTTCTTCTTCTGATTCTTCTTCTTTTTCTTCTAACTCTTCTTCTGACTCATCTCCTTTTTTCATGGCATGTATACTATCCGGTGGAGGTCCTTGAGCTTGTGTGAAACTCGTAAGTGAGATACAACCATGTTCCCCGACTTCGCAGTTCTTGGTGAGTTGTGCTTTCCTCCTGTCTTCTCATCTTCTCTCTGTCTCTCTCCTAACCTTCGTCTTTTATCCAGTTGAAACAGAGGTGGAGAAATCAGTACAAATAGCTTATATGGTTCCCCTACTCTCTTTTTTTTCTAGTGTAATCACTTTTGGTTGGCTAATATAGCTTAGGCTAATTAGTAATCTCATAGTTATTTTTTCCTTGAACTGGCCACAAATTAATTTGTATATGTAATAGTTGTGAGACACTGTGGCATTTATCTGTTTTTCTATCATGTTTTAGTAGTTGTTGGTACTGTTGATTCTCCTTGTTCTAATTCTGATAGTAGGAACTTGTTGTTTATCCATGTTTAAACTTTTCCTACTAATGCTTGGTAGTTAATTGAAACTGTGAAACTGTTGCTTTTCCTCTTTGTCTATGACTGTATTAGTGATGAAATCTGCTAGTTGGCTACCTTCTCTGAAATATGACTGATTTGTATGTGTAGTTGTGCCATCATATCCTTTATGTCCTCTATTTTCTCTATGAACTCCCAGGGGATTTTCCATTCTCCTTGGATCATCTTTTTGAGGCTTAGAGAATCTGTCTCTAGGTGAACATGTAGGTGCCCCTGTTCAATGCAAAATTGTAGGGCCTCCAGATAGCTATTAGTTCAGCTTCCATGTTTGTAGTTACTCCTATATTGTGTGCCTCAACATATAGTAGATTACCATTGTTATCCCTTGCACAAAAATCATAGGAACTCTAACCTGGATTACCCTTGCTAGCACCATCTGTGTTACATTTGATTCAGCCAATTTCTGGTGGCATCCACTTCACTATGTGATAGTGAAGTGTAGGTTTATATGCTTGCAACTTCTTCACCATTTCTTTCCAGTGGTGAGGTATTCCTTTTAGCCATGGAAATTTTACTCTGATTAGCTTGTACACTATCAATTGACATTGATTGTGTAATTTGTTGTAAGAGACTTATTTTCCATGTCTTCTTGAGTTTTTCCTCTTCCATAAATCCCACATAATGATAGCTGGTATAGCCTTCATGATCTGCTATAGCTTGGGGTTTGCTTTGTGTTCTCACCATTTGGAAATCAGTTGCTGAAGGTGTAACCCTTCTATATTAATACTTGCACAAGAAGCAAACTGCTTCCATAGCTTTTGAGCTATGGTAGTTGTTAATAATAAATGATTCATGATTTTCATTCCTCCATTCTCATAACAGTAGCATTTGGAGACTATGTGCATTCTCATTCTTTTAAGATTGTCATCTGTGACAATTCTTTTCCTCCAAACCCTCCACATAAAGAATGATATCTTAAAAGGCAGGCCCTTGATCCATTCATGCTCTATCCATTCTATAGTCTCCTTCTTGTGCCTCAGATTTTGATATGCAAATTTCACTGAAAAACTCCTTTGTTGTTCCCCATCCACCAAACTTTATCAATGTCCTCTGTATGCATAACTGGCTTGATGTTGTCCACAATGTAGGTAGCCATGTCTTCTGAAATTTGGCTCTGCAGTTTCTCTAAGTCCCATGTGCCATTTGTTATGAATTTCCCCACTTTAATTTCCTCATTACTTGCCCTGTCTACTTCTGTGTAGTAAAGTGCTCCTTGTTTGGTCCAGTTGTCAAGCCAGAAACTTGAGTTTCCTGACTTGACCTGCCACCAGTTATCATGTTCAACTTCTTTTCTTACCTTCACCAGCTTCCTCCATATGTGAGATGCTCCAGAGAGTTTGGCAATAGTTGGATGTAACTTTTTACGGTATTTGTTGCCCATGTATCTACTCTACAGAGAGGAAGTGGATACCCTGAAATTCTACCATAACTTTCCCATCAGGGCCTTTGATACATCATGCAGGGATTTAAAACCCAGACCACCTTCTTCTCTGGGATAACACATATCATCCGAAGCTACCCAATGTTTTCCTTTAAGACTGCCATTACTTCTCTAGAAAAACTTAGCAAATATTTGGTGGATTTGCTCAATTACTTTCTTGGAAGGGTTCATAGCTGAGAGTAGGTACACTGGTATTGATTGTAAAACATGATTGATAAAAATGATTTTACCTCCATATGATAGGAATCTGTTTTGCCAGGATAGTATTCTCCTTGCACCTTCCTGATTAAGTCCTCAAAATGGATCTTGTTCTGTCTCTCATATAAAACTGGGCACCCTAAGTATGTGAAAGAATTTTTTTTTTGCTTAATCCCTGTTAATCTCCTAAGCCTAATTGTAACTATCAAATGAGTTTTCTCATGAAGATAGAAAAAACTCTTTGATTTGTTAACCATTTGTCCAGAGATGCTCTCATAGCCTTGCAGAATCTTTATCATCTTGATTACTGAATCTCTATCTCCTGAGCAGAATAAAATTGTATCATCAGCATATGACAGGTGATTTATTTCTGAACTCCACTTTGACAA
Organism: Jaltomata sinuosa; assembly: GCA_003996215.1. Taxonomy (NCBI): domain Eukaryota; kingdom Viridiplantae; phylum Streptophyta; class Magnoliopsida; order Solanales; family Solanaceae; genus Jaltomata; species Jaltomata sinuosa. The sequence continues at coordinate 431,888 of QJPP01007626.1, read as the reverse complement.
CCCATATCCCTTGAACTGTTCATTCTTGTGTAGGTTGTCTAGACCCCTGACTAGTACTTCTGCAGCTATTATGATGAGGGTTGGAGAGAGGGTATCTCCTTGTTTTAATTCCCTTGATGATTTGAAGAACCCATGAAATTTACCATTGATTAACACAAAGTACCAATTATTGGAAACAATTCTCCCGACCATATCTATAATCACCTCTGAAAAGCCAAATTTTCTTAGGACCTTGGTCAGAAAGATCCATGAAATCCTATCATATGCCTTGGCCATATCCAGCTTCACAACCACATTGATGTTCTTATTTCTCCTATTGATGTCCCTTATGATCTCCTGGGCTAACAAAATATTTTCTGTGATACTCATGCCTTTCACAAAAATAACTTGTGTCTGGGAGATAATGTCTGGTAGGACAATTGATATTCTCTCATGTACCATTCTTGAAATGATTTTGTTGGTGAATGAACTAAAACTAATGGGCCTCAAATCTGAGAACTGTTTCACCTCCTCTTTTTTGGGAGGTAAGACTAAATTGGTGTGAGTAGTGAACTTGGTCAGTTCTTGACCACAGAAGAAGGCTTTGACCAATTTAGTGATGTATTCCCCAATGATGTCCCAGTAATTCTGAAAGAATAGGCCTGCAAAGCCATCTAGCCCACTGGTACTATCTCCACTTAAAGTAAAAATCACTTTTTTCACCTCCTCCTGAGTTGGTAACCTGGTCATTACCTTATTTTGCTCTTCACTGATAAGTCTTGGGATGTGTTGTAGCATTGAATAGTCTTGGTTGGTCACCTTTTCTCTGAACTGCTCTGAAAAGAATGCCACTGCTTCTTCCCCAATCTGCTTGTTTGTGCTCACTGTGTGTCCTTGATCTATGGTGATCTCTGCTATGTGCAACTTCTTTTTTCTTCCTTTTAGATAAGAATGGAAGAATTTTGTGTTTCTATCTCCTTCTACAAACCACTTCATCCCAGCCTTCTGCTTCCAATATTCTTCTTTCATTCTTAGGAATTTTTTCAACTCTGCTTAATTCTGCCCTATTTTCTGCTAAGGGTATCAATTCCAGTAGTGTCTCCTTCACCTTGATGATGCCTTCTATTATTGCAATCTGCTGAAAAATATTTCCAAGCTCCTCCTTGCTTCAAGTAGCAAGATCTCTCTTTACTCTCTTCAGTTTAGCTTGGAATTCCATGAAGGGGCTACCTACAAAATTAGTGCACTAATTTTGTTGTACCAATTCTTTAAAATAATGGTGTTTAGTCCAAAAATTTAAGAATCTGAATGGTTTGATGGTAGGTTCTTCTGCTGAATTGCAGATCATGTGTAAGGGGGTATGATCTAATCCCTGACTGATAAGATGGTGTACCTTTGTAGATGGGAATATATCCAGGAAAACTTGGTTTAGTGTTGATAACCCTTAGTGTAGGGTCAATTGAAGGAGCGGGGTTATTAAATGGGTTTCTTTAGCATTATTGCGTCTCTTGTGACCATGATAATACCCAGTGTTACTACTCGTTACGTGGTGAGCGTGTTTTTGCCATAACATTGTTTAGGGTGTAAGCGCCCGGGTAAAAACTCACCCTCCTAAGACGAGAGTTGATAAAAATCTCAAGGTAGGGTGAGCCCAATGAAATCCTCATTATTGCGTGGTCTAGAGATACGTGGTGTCTCAGGGCATAGTGTTGATAGGGCTAAGGCGATAGGATGATATGTGAGGGGCATAGTACCCCATAGGAAGCTTCCAGAATGGAGTTTGGGCTAGTAGAACTCCGGGTATAGTGAGAAAGGGATCGCCATGGTGGGATCAAGTCCCCTTGGTAGGGAAAAATTGTGTTGTTCGTTAGTTGAGTTTCTTTGGCTCCGGTGTTTCAGCGAGGCCTCAGATTTCTTGGGCACTCGGGGAGGGGTAATCTAGTTGCCTTGTGAGATTCGAAGGAAGGAATTTCTTGATAGAGCGGAAGTGAGCTAAATTTTGGGTTGAGTTGGGTATACCAAGGGATTGGAAAGTTTTGGTGGTTTGCGTAAGGTTATATTTACGCTATCATGATAGAGCATTAAGATCGAGGGATGAACTTATCCTTTCCCGCCGCTGTAGAGGTCATTCGGAGATGAACAATGGGTAAATTGGTATCTGTTATAACGATCGAGTTCATCGTTATGGGTAAACCATTCGTGCTAAGTTTTGGGTTAGAAAAATTCCGAGTTTGGGAGTTGAAAATTCTGGGCTAGTCTTGACCAGTTTTAGAGTGTGGTATGGTCTAGGACAATCCGGGTAAGGATTGGGTTAAATATTTTGTTTTGAGCTAGATTTCCTTGTAGGTCTTTAGACACTCGACTGAAAGGAATGAAGTAACTCGACCAATGGGGGAAAGGAGTCCAGGGGACTTTTCGAAATCAAATTCGAGTAAGTAGAACTCCTGGAATTGAGGTTGATGTGAAGGGGTTGTTCCAGAATGTCGAGAAAATAAGTCTGTTGTAAAATGGCCAAAACTGGGAGATTTCTGGACATTCCATCTGTAACGAGCGCAATCATTCGCGGTAGCGGTGGAAAATACCACTATAGCGGTGGTCAAGGCGGTCAACACCGCATAAGATTGCTATAGCAGGAGTTGTCCGCTATAGCGGAGAAACGAGATTAGAAAACCAAGAAAATGAGATTTTAATTTCATTCTCTTTCCTTCAGCCCCAAGAACAGACGAGAGTTATTCCAAAAATCCTCCTAGGCTTTTTGGAATAAAGTAACTCGACCAATGGGGGAAAGGAGTCCAGGGGACTTTTCGAAATCAAATTCGGGTAAGTAGAACTCCTGGAATTGAGGTTGATGTGAAGGAGTTGTTCCAAAATATCGAGAAAATAAGTCTGTTGTAAAATGGCCAAAACTGGGAGATTTCTGGACATTCCATCTGTAATGAGTGCAACCGTTCGCGGTAGCGGTGGAAAATACCACTATAGCGGTGGTCAAGGCGGTCAACACCGCATAAGATTGCTATAGCAGGAGTTGTCCGCTATAGCGGAGCAACGAGATTAGAAAACCAAGAAAATGAGATTTTAATTTCATTCTCTTCCCTTCAGCCCCAAGGACAGATGAGAGTTATTCCAAAAATCCTCCTAGGCTGCTCCAAGGCTTGGGAGCCATGGGAAGGAGGGATTCCAGCGAAAGGGACGCGAAACCACGGATTCGGGCCTACAGGACCGCCAGGAATGCCTCCACGGAGCCAAAAATGCACGGTTGCAACTGCTTGGCGTCTAGGTAGGCTAGGTTTTCATGAGTAGTTAGACCTGTTTACTTTCCGTACTTTTGTATAGTGAAACGAAGAATCCATGTTTTAGGCCTCCGGGCACGGAGTCTAGCGGATTCGGGTTTGGTTATGTATGTGCTAGGAATTGGTTGGATTTGAGTTGTGGGTTATTGATAATTGTTTGGGGCTGTTTATGTTGTCTTGGTGTGCTGAAAATGATAGACTCAGGGACTAGGATGTCGGGAAGGTTCGGGGAACCGGGAATTGCAAGGACAACTAGGTGGGTATGAAATGGGGAAACTCCTAGGTGAGGTTTTGAGAATGCGAGAGGCATGTTAATAAATCATTGTTTGCTAAGGGCTAGGGGTGAAAACTCGTATTGTTGTTATCTATGTATGTCCCGGATTAATGAGGTGGTTAAATTATGTTAAAAAGGGGAAACCGTTCATTCTGTGTAAACAAGGGTAAGTGTGTTTAGTCTTCGGACGAATGTCAAGGTTCAACTATATACCCGAAATAGGGGTAGGTGATGGCTTACGATTTCTGTAAATGTTGTATATTCTTGTACTCATATCTAAGTGATTGTATGAATTACATTGCTTAGGAAAGTTGTGTAGAATGTCTAAAGTTTCTGTTTTACAGTCTGTGATTTGAATGGTATTTGCTTGTTGGTTTACAAGTTGTTTGTTCATGCATTTGACTATGGATTATTGACATTCGGTTGGCTCGGGTACCACGCCTGGTACATGTATAACATTCGATTAGCTCGGGTACCACGCCTGGTACAGGTATAACATTCGGTTGGCTCGGGTACCACGCCTGGTCAGATATAACAAATGGTTGGCACGGGTACTATGCCTGGTACAGGTTACTATTTGGTTAGCTCGGGTACCACGACTGGTATGGGTTTATGTTACTGCATCATCGCATTCGTATTATTGCATTACATTGATATTATTGCATTGCATTGATTGTTATTGATTTCGTGAGTGGACCGGGCTGATTTTTTTATTGAATTGTGATATTCAATGGTGGTCCTTGAGTGATCGGGAATCCTGTTATATCTATTGAGTTTGGTCTTGGTGTAGTCTGGGTTATTATATCATGTTAATTAGTAGGTCTTGGTGTAGACCGGGTTGTTATGTTATTAGTTGGTCTTGGTGTAGGCCGAATTGTTATATCTTGTTATGAGATTGGTCTTGGTGTAGGCCGGGTTGTTATATCACGTTATTAGTTGGTCTTGGTGTAGACCGGGTTATGATGTTAATTAATAGTTGGTCTTGGTGTAGACCGGGTTGTCATGTTAACACCTAGATGTGTTAGGTGGAAACCGGGTGGGTCCGGACTATGTAAAAGAGGTTATGAGTTCATAATTTATTGTCATTAAGTGTACTAATGACGGTCAAGGTGTATTTGTGATTAATGAGGTAAGGATGGGTCTTGGGGTAGACCGGTTACCCGGTTGAACACTTAGGTGTGGTTAGAGGATCCTTGGAGGGTCCGGGATTAGAAAGGGATTTAGATATAACTCTATTTTTGTCATTGCATGTGTCAATGGTTGCTAGGTGATTTCCATGTGATTGTTCAATTGAGAGTACGATGAAAAGTCTGGGGTTGTAGTTGTTGGTTGTATAACCAGGATGGAAAGCGTCCGAGAGGTCCCGGAAGGGCCGGACACTGGTAAGTAACACTATGGGCATAAGTGGTTTGGTTGGGCAGTTAGCCGGGTCAAGTCTGAATATTTAGTCAAGGTCGTTGACTGGGGTAAAGGTTAAAGGTGACTTGGGAAGTCTAGGTGACAATGTGTCTTGGGAAGTCCTAGATTTCAGGGTCAAGGTTAAAGGTGAAGGAGGGAGCTATAATGTTTATTTCATGTTTTTCCCTATTTTCTTATATGATGGTAGGAATGGATTTGGGTCGATCGATGATGCCTACCAATACGTGTGTTTGTACTGACTCTACTCTTGCTATACCTTTTTGGTATAGTCTGGTTGCAGGGTTGGTGATGTTTCACATGTTCAGGATTGCGGTGATCTTCCAGCAGCTCCTACTTCCTTCTATGGTGAGAGTTGTGTCCACTTTATTTTGTAAGCTCATCTTGTAGAAGCTCTTGTACTGGCTTAGACTAGGTTCTGGGGAGGGTGTTTATATGTTTAATAAATTTTCGCAAGTTTTAAAGGTTGTGTAATTTTTGAAAGCTGTTGTATAAAGATTTCCAAACATTTGTAAAGGGATTTCTCATGTATTAGAGACTTATTTAATGATTTATTTTCTTTTCTGCATTGCCTGTTGGTTCGGGTGGTAAGGGTTCTCCTATCTAGGTGAATTAGAGTAGGTGCCTGCACGGCCCGATAGTTGGGTCGTGACAGATGATGTGCATGGAGGTTTTGATTTCGGGTAGAGAAATGCAGGAGGAGCCTCACTATTGGATATTGCTAGAGCTTTTGGGTTGATGGTAGTGCATTTGAGCTTTTCAAAAAAGGAGGAGCACTTGGTTACCTTTCGTAGTTTAGTGGCCAAGCCGCAGATTGACTTTTTGCTCCTTAAGAAGGGTGATAAAGGTCTTTATAAAGACTTTAAGGTGATTCCGAGTGAGAACTTTTCGATCCAGCATAAGCTTTTGCTGATAGACTTGGAGATTAAGAAAGAGAGAAGGAAGAGGAGGGTGGCAGACCACCCGAGAATTAAATGGGAAAGCTTGACTATGGCCAGTGCCTTGGAATTAGGGGAGAAATTGATGACTTCGAGGGCTTGGGAGAGTAGTGGGGATGCAGATAGTATATGGGAGACGACTTCCAGTTCATCAGGAAAATGACTAGAGATGTGTTAGGTATCTCGAGAGGCCGCTCTGGGAAGCATTACGAGGACTGGTGGTGGAATGAAAAAGTAAAAGGGAAGGTGGAGGCAAAGAAAAGGGCTTACGCAAAGTTGGTTGAGAGTAAGGATGAGGAAGAGAAGCGGAAGAACAGAGGGGTGTAAAAGATAGCTAGAAGGGAGGCTAAGTTGGTAATTACGGCGGCTAAAACAGCAGCTTTCGAGAGCTTGTATGTAACTTTAGAAGGTAAGGTGGTGATAAAAAGTTGTACATGCTATCCAAGGCTAGGGAGAGAAGGGCTCGGGACCTTGACCAAGTGAAGTGTATCAAGGATAAAGATGGTAAAGTATTGATGGAGGAGGTTCTCATTTGGAAGAGATGACAGTCATACTTCTATAAACTTTTGAACGAAGAGGGGGACCGAAGCATTGTGTTGGGGGATTTGGAGCACTCGGAGAGTGTCATTACTATGGTTATTGTAGGCGTATAAAGGTTGAGGAGGTTAAAGGGGATATTTGTAGGATGCTTAGGAGTAGAGCGACTGGGCCAGACGAGATTCCAGTGATTTTTTAGAAGTGCACAGGCGGGGCTGGTTTGAAGTGGCTGATGGGATCATTCAATGTCATTTTCAGGACGACGAAGATGTTCAAAGTTTGGAGACTGAGTACGATGATTCCATTGTACAAGAACACGAAGTAATATTCAGAATTACAACAACTATATGGGTATCAAGTTGTTGAGCCACACCATAAAGGTTTAGGAGAAGGTGGTGGAGTAAAGGTTAAGGAAGATTGTGACTATTTTTGAGAATCAGTTCGAATTCATGTCTGGACTCTTGACTACCAAGGCTATTCATCTCGTAAAGAGGAAAGTGGAGTAGTATAGGGAGAGGAAAAAGGACTTGTACATGGTGTTTATTGACCTAAAAAAGGCTTATGATAAAGTTTTCAGCGTGGTTCTATGAAGGTGTTTGGAGGCCAGAGGTGTACTAGTGGCGTACATTCGGTCGATTAAGGACATGTATGATGGTGCGAAGACTTGAGTTAGAATTGTGAGGGATGATTCAGAGAAACTCCCCGTGGTAATGTGATTGCACCAGGGATCGTCACTTAGACCATTTTTATTTTCTTTGGTGATGGATATTTTGACACAACAAATTCAAGGTGAGGTTTCATGGTGTATGTTATTTGCGGATGACGTAGTTTTAATTGACGAGATTCGTAATGGAGTTAATGTCAATTTGGAGGTTTGAAGATAAACCCTGTAGTCTAAAAGGTATAGGTTGAGTAGGAACAAGATATTTGGAGTGCAAGTTCAGTATGATTACTCATGAAACTGACGTAGAAGTGAGGCTTGATACGAATGCCATCCATAAGAGAGGTAGCTTCAAATACTTTGGGTCTATTATCCAAAAAAATAGTGATATTGACGAAGATGTTATCCACCGTATTGGTTCATAGTGGATGAAATGGAGGCTCGCATCCGGAGTCTTGTATGATAAGAAGGTGCCTCCTAAACTAAAAGGCAAGTTTTATAGAGTGACAATTAGACCAATTATGTTGTATGAGGTGGAGTGTTGGCCAGTCAAAAACTCTCACATTCAGAAGATAAATGTGGTTGAGATGAGAATGTTGCGTTAGATGTATGAGTTTATTAGGAGGGATAGGATTAGGAATGATGATATCTAAGACAAGGTGTGAGTGTCTTCGGTGAAAGAAAAGTTGCAGGAAGCGAGATTGAGGTGGTTCAGGCATATGAGGAGGAGATGCACGAAGGCCCCTGTGCGGAGGTGTGAGAGGTTATCTATGGATGGTTTCAAGAGAGGTCTAGGTGGACCGAAGAAATATTGGAGAGAGGTCACTAGATAGGATTTGGTGCTGTTGCAGCTTACCGAGGACATGAATTTAGATAGGAAGGTGTGGAGAGAACGGATTAGGGTAGAGGATTAGTAGGCAGGTTTGCATCTTACTAGTAGGTAGGAGTGCAGTGTCTTGTTACACTATTTAGTAGTTGTAGGTCTACTCTTGTAGTTTCTTGTTTTTCATCTTTCGTTACTTTCTAGTGTTTCATGTAGTTCAGATATAATATTATATTATTGTAGTATAGTTCTGTGACTATCTGTTGTTTTTGTTTATTGTCTATATCTCTTGTACTTTCATTACGTCCTTTTCTGGTCCTATTTTGTCTTGAGCCAGGAGTCTATCGGAAACAACCTCTTTACTTCATCTGAGGTAAAGATATGTTCTGCGTACATTATATTCTACTGCCCCAGATCCCACTTTGTAGAAATATACTGGGTATGTTGTTATTGTCATAACATATTTTAACATATATATTCAGGTTCTTTTAACGTATATTCCAAATATTTTCAAACAAGAAATTTTAGTATTCTATAAGAAATTTTCAAATTTTAAAATATTTTAACGTATATTCAATTGTATACACTAAAATTGATTCAAATGGTAAAATATGTTACCATATAAATATATTTTTTAAGAAATAATAAATTCGTCATGATATTTGTGTATTTTTACACGCGAGGGGTGCTCTATCACTTTTATAACATGTAAAAAGTCAAAATGAAGTTTAAACCCGCATAAGACCCGCAACCCGCCCCGCTCCGCATTAATTTTTAAAATAATTATTTCAACCACCCCCGCCCCGCCCAATATAGACTTAAATACGCACCCATCTCGCATAGCCTAAAACCCGCCCTGCCCCATCCCATTGCCATTCCTATAGATGAATAGAGGAGTCCAATCACAATTATTATTGATTCGCCCGAGAGATATCACTATTTGAATATAATAAATTTAAGTATTTGAGAAATAACTATAGTTAATAATAAGATTAAAATAGTTTAACTGCTTCTAGAATCCTCTATTTTATTTTTCCAAAATATATATATTTAATCTGGTATAATAGGGACCACAGATTTAATAGTCGAGGCTTCCAATCATGGTATTAATTCGTATATGAGTGAGTTAATCTTACCATAATAAATTACAGATTATTCCACCAAAAATCCGTAATTGCACTCCTCTGTTTAATTTCAAAATCTAACATTAAATCTTATTTAACTCTCCAAGTTAGAATTATCGATACCAATCAATTAAATTAAATCTCTGATAATTTAATTCATTGATTAATTTAATTCTTTATCACTATGCTTAATTTATTTCATGTGACGGATATATACATATATAATCCACCTGCAGGGTTTTCACACGAAAACTTATAAGCAATCATAAATGGGTATCATCAATCTCAAGGTCGAGACATGGATTCTATCAACTAATTATTATTTCACAAATATGATTTATTATGGTCCAATCTATCAGGAATATATTGACCCACGGTAGGATCTCACCTTTTGACAGATCAAGATGATAAATAAATTACATTGATCATAATAATTATATCAAGATTAAGAGTATAAGTTCATTTAATGATTCTAGAGAAGGTGTTATATAAATACTCAGAACATAAACAAGCTTCTCTACTTGGTCTGTTCAATACACACGAATAGTGTACTAGCACAAGAAGTTGGAATGGAACCACTCCCATAATCAAGATCAAATTATATCTAATCTTGTGCTACAATCATCAAGATGTCTGTTCAACTTCATCTTTGATTGTGAACATATATTTATAACTTATAAGGACCGACAATTTTAATCTTCCGTGTATGAGCCAAATAACTTCATACACTAAATCGTCTACTATATAAATAAAGGACACACATGTAGGCATAATGATCTATTTAATAGAAATTTTATTAAATCAAATAAATAAAATAATCAGTCTTTACATAATGATAAAAACATAATACTATAGCTAAACCACATGGTTAATAGTATATCCTAACATAAACGTCCAACGGCATAGCATTTTTGCAAACTCCAGCATCCCCGGCTTGTAACAGGTCTCCATAGACGGAATGTGGGCTTGCAAAGGTAACAACAAGTCATCGACATCATCATTGTTACTCATCGAGCAAATAGTGAAAGCGGAGATCACATGGAAAATGTATGTCTCCACATTGGCTATTGAAATCAGGCCTTGAACAACTGATAGCATCATGGAGTCATGGATGACCACCACTCGTGTCCTGCTAATTAAAAGTGCATGGCAAATTTCACAAAGGGGTTCACCAAGTAGGTTCAAGGATTCAAAGTAGGACAAATACTCTTCCTTCTTTTCATCAGCACTAATTCTTTCAGGTATTGTAAGATGGTGGAATTGTATGTTGTGGAATTGTTCGCCTTATTGCCGAAGCTTCAGTTCATGATTTCGAGCGGCAATGCTTACATAGTGGACTGGTATATCATAGGAAGAAAAAAAGCGTGAAAGGTGGAGAAATGGGATCTGGTGCCCATATTCAGGAAAGGGCACCATGACTACAGCTACATCAATATTAGAGTTGGCAGCCATTGAAGAGACACAACAAATTAAGTTAATTAGTTTTGTTCTACTTATTCCATGAGGTACAGGTTTACTGCACAACACAACATAGCCTCTATAATATGGAATTTCCAATACAAGCTACGCTGACACATACAATTTCCAGTGTCTCATGTACTATCTTGGTTCATTTTAATTACTTGTTCATTATAAAAAATAGATATCTATTTTTATTTATTCAATTTTAAAAATCAAAAGATAATTTATCATTTTATAGATATTTACCCTTATTATTAGAAACTTCAATGAGTTTTTTTTTTCAATTTATCGGCGTATGGTGGCGTGACCTTTATATTAATGAATAAACTTACAAAGCTGAGGGGATCATAGGCTCACCCCACTGCTTCGCAAAAAATAAGGCTCAAACAAAAACTGTACAAGCTTTGCACAATTACACAAGTCCAGCGTGGTAAGCAAAAAATAGCTATAACATCTCAACTGGATCAATTCTATACAAAATAATTCTCCCTATGCTTATGCCTTAGGGACTCCATTTGTATGAGATCAAGTTGGTAAGGTCCGATGGCTATCGATGGTAGGTGAGCACGTGTAAAAATAACCCGCTCCTCATTTGTAATACTCCATTTTGCTAGGGCATCTGCGACTTGGTTAGCTTCCCTATAACAATGTCGAACCTCACAAGTAATAGTACTTGAAATATTTTGAATATGAGTAATGATGTTCTTCATTTACCAAGGGATATTGTAATTACCTTTGATCATCTCAACGACTATCTTTGAATTACATTCCAAGATTACATTGCTATACCCATTTTGAGAACACCATTCCAGACCATATATAGCAGCTTTGGCTTCGGCCATATTGCTATTGTCCATACCAATACTTCGAGTAAAGGCCATGATAATTTTACCTCTGTGATCTCTACAAATTCCTCCAGTTCCAGCTTTTCCACTAGCATCCCTGCTTCCATCGGTATTGATCTTCACCCAATTTTCATGGGGCTTAAACCATTTCACCACAGTACATTCAATCTTGGGAATAAGACCCGTAACTTGTTGATAAATGACTTTCCACCTGGAGCTCCATTCTGTATTAATCTTTGCCTTGGAGACTACTCATTTTAAATGAGAAATGATTTGATATTGAATTCTCTTTGTATAACATTTGTTACCTCCATATATGACTGAACATCTTACTTTTCATATCTCCCAACAAATTACTATAGGAGTAATTTGTAAAATAGTTTGATGAAGTGAGTTTTTTGGCTTGATATTCCACCATTTTTGAAGCATACACCTGATAGGTATATCCTCCCAAAAAATTCCAACAGGATTTCCAAAGAAATTCCACATAAGTTCAACAATTTTCCCGCCAATGAAAGTGTGGTGCATAGTATCTCTTTGGTCAATAGGGCAACAAAAACACCTGGCATCAAAGTTAATTCCAAATCTAGCAGCAATAGTATCATTAAAAATCAAGTTTCTTTTTAAAAATCTCCACATTAAGAAAGACATTTTAAAAGGCAAATGTTTATGCCAAATCTTCTTTAAGAAATAAGAAATTTCATTTTTCTGTCTAATATTCCTCCAGACAGATGCAGTAGAGAAAATATCATTACTGTTAGGCATCCAAATAGGAGTATCAATTAAATTTTGATTATCTATGTCAATGGTGTTGATATGTTCAACAAGAAATTCAGCAAAGTGTAACTGTTCTATCTCCCAAATGCCATTAGTAGTAAAATTACTAACAATTTTGACATAATTAAAATTATTTCTATAGATAATATTAGCTACAACACCCATCTCACACCAATTATCCCACCAAAAATTACTATTACCCTTATTGATTTTTCAAATTAAAAGATCTTCCACTCGCTCTCTAATATTGATCAACTATTTCCAAGCAAAAGAATGAGTAGGTTGAATAACAGAGGCAACAAGATGGGTAGAACAATATTTAGCTAACATGGATGTACCCCGTAGAGAATTACATGTTCTAAGCCTCCACTATCTTTTCATAGTTAAACTATTACTAACATCAAAACTACTTCTAAAGCCTAGACCACCTTCCTCCTTTGGAAAACACAATTTATTCCAATAACTCCAATGATATTTATTTTTCCCTCAATGGAGCCCCAAAAGAAATTAGCCATGTAACTTTCAAGTTGTAGTAAAACCATCTTAGGGGGTTCTAAAGCAGACAAAAGATAGATAGGTTGAAATTGTAATACATGCCTGATTAAAGTAGCTCTGCCCCCAACAAAAAGAAGTTTACCTTGTCATCCAGTAGTCTTTTTCACTAGTTTGGATACCATATCACTATAGAAAGCAATTTCCTATTTTCCTACATATAAAGGACAACCCAAGTAAGTGATAGGAAAATTAGAATGTTTATAGCCAGTTACCTCTTTAATTCTCTGAATGACGTTGTTGACAGCCTTGGGTTCTACCAAGAAGCAGCTTTTGTTGATGTTGATCCTTTGCCCAGAGCATTTTTGATAGTTTTGAAGTTGATGCATAACTAATTCTAGTGACCTCTTACCACCAGAGGTAAAAATAATCACATCATCTGCATATGCAAGGTGAGTAATGTATGGACTATTATAGGGAAAACTGAATCCTCTATATGGGGTGAATGTGAGGCAATTGATTAAGCATTATAGTTAAAACTTCTGTCCCTAGAACAAATAAAGAAGGTGATAGAGGGTCACCTTGTTTAAGCCCCCTAGTAGAGTGAAAAAAGTCTTTCCTCGCACCATTAATAATAACAGAGTACCAGACATTAGAAATCAATCTTTTAATTATATCAATTCAATTATCTGAAAAACCAAATTTTTTAAGAGCGTGAAGTAAAAAGTTTCAATTTACCCTATCATAAGCCTTAGACATATCCAATTTAATGATAGTATTACATCCAAAATTATTCTTTCTAATATCATGAATAATTTCCTGTGCAAGCAAAATATTTTCAGTAATTGATCTACCTTTAATGAAATCTGATTGATTCTCAGAAATAATATTAGGTAAAATATTATTAAGTCTATTACTAATAATTTTGGAGATGATCTTGTTAGAACAATTACTAAGACTGATAGATCTCATATCATTAAAAGAGCTAGGATTATCAATTTTTGGCAAAAGAATAAGGCAAGAACTAGTATAAAATTTAGTCAAACTTGTCCCTCCAAAGAATTATTGTATCACCTCTATCAGGTCACTTTTAATGATGTCCCAACAACTTTGATAGAAAGCACCGCCAAAACCATCAGGCCCCGGAGTACTGTCAGAATTGAGGCCAAATACAACATCCTTGATTTCAGCTTCATTAGGAATAGCCTCCAACATAATGTTGTCATCCTGATGAACTCTCTGATTGGTACAATCTAAGTGGTGAAGTTCAATTTCTTGATCATCAGAGAAGAGTTTATTGAAATAATCTATAGCCTCTTTAGCAATATTATTTTCCCCTGTGATCCATTAACCATTTTCAGATTCAATTCTTTGTATAGTAGCTTTTCTTCTTTTTTTTCATTAATAATAGCATGAAAATATTTTGTATTGGAGTCTTCATCCTCTAACCATCTGATATTTGCTCTTTGTCTGAGAATGGATTGCTCACATTTCAGCCACCTAGTATGTTCATCTTGAGCTTTATGAACTTGAGGCCCCAAATCATCATTATCATTATCAATGTAATCAGTTTCAAGCTTCAACATCTTAGCTTCTCACTCTTTGACTTTATCAAAAATGTTGTCAATCTGCTCTCTAGACCAAAGGCTAAGTTTGCGATTCACATTTTTCATTTTGAGTTGCAATCTTCTCATACTGTTACCATCCACTTTTTCATTCCAGGCTTCTTGCACCACATTTTTGAAATTAGGTTGATCAATTCAGAAATTTAAAAATTTGAAATACCTGATTTTAGAATATTCTGCAGTTGAGCATTTCACAATAATAGGAGTGTGGTCAGATCCTGTGCTTGCTAAGTGTTCAATATCAACAATGGAAAAATTATCAGTCCAGTAATGATTAATAAACATTCGATTCAGTATTTTCCATATTATTTTGCTTCTTTCCCTAGCATTACACCATGTGAACTTGAGGCCCTTGTAACCAGCATCCACCATATCACAATCATTCATACAAGATATAATGTTCCAACTCTTCTCCATTCTATGAGGTTTACCACCTTTCTTTTCATCAGGACTCATAATAGCATTAAAATCCCCACATATACACCAAGGCTCATCAATGAAGTTGTTACAGTTTCTAAGACTATCCCAAAGGAGAAGTCTCAGATGTTGCTTGGATTTAGCATAAACATCAGTGAACCATACTATCTCAGTACTTTTATTAGTCAATTTGAGAGTAAGTTGTTGTTCATCATCTTTTGCTACATCAACATGAAAGTAACTAGACTAGAATACCCAAATTTTTCCATTGCAGTTTGAACTACACCCTTCAAAACCAAGACCTCTTCTGCATTTGACAATATGGCAAGCATCAACAAAAGGTTCCTGAATAGCTATAATTTGAGTGTTGTGAATTTTGGATAAAAACTTTAGTCTTTCAAAAGCCCCTCTGGACTTACTCCTCTAATATTCCAAACAATTGTACTAATCATTAAAGGTATTAGAAGAAGTGGAACCAATTTGAAATAATTTTCCCATTGCCCTTGTAAAAGGCCCTGGTTTTGCCCAATCTTTATAAATTATATTAGTATTCCTGCTTACTGACCTTGGTGATAAATTACCATTGTTGATCAGAGACTATTTATGTTGAGAAATTGCATCTTCCACCTTTTCACCTTTCCATGAAGTTTTAGGAGCAAAGGCATCCATAAGAGCCTCCTCATCAGAAGAGTCACATTCTTCAAATTCTTCATCAGGATCCTTCTCAGAGTCGCTTTCCTGTTCTACACCATAATCAGAATCATATTCACTATTTTTATCTTTACCGTTCTCTTCATTGTTGACAAGGTTCCCATTAGAATTCTCATAAGTCGGAGTTGTAATTTGAAGTGGGACATCAACTAGCACATTAGGACTCCATAGTTGGACTTCAAGGTTAATACCTTGAGCTTCACTGTGAACATTCTTTGGTGGAGTCCCATATAAAATGGGAGCTGAATTGTCGAGCACATAAGGTGTTTTAGTTTGCAATTTGCTGGCAGGGTCACTTTCAAGCTTAGACAGCTTATCTGGTGCATAAATTCCAGTATCACCTTTAGAGTTGACAGTTTGAGTTGTGTTCATATCAGCTGAACTGTGAATTCCAATAATCCTTTCCTGGGAACGGAAGGCCGCAGAAGTATTGCTCGAAGAGGCAATATTAGAAGCACTATTAGCTTTATCCATTTCCTCAGAATAGCATAATTCCCTATCTTTAGTAATCTGATCAAGAAGCTTAAAAGAGTTGGCTGTTGCCAGCTCTTTACTACCATCAGTGATTCCAGTATCCATAATTACAACATTAGAGATCTGTAAAATATCATGAATAACATCTTTAACTTGTGATTGTTTCTGTTGTAAGTTGTTGTCCTTGGGTGGTCTTGCAACCCACTTCATTGCATTCTTCCTGTTCAGCTTAGCCTTAATGCCTTGTTGTATCCTCTGTCTATTCAAAAAATTCTTGTGCCTAAAATTCTTGTGATAAAAGAAATTTTGTTGGTTTTCATGTTGCTTTAGCTTGTTATCAGTTTTTGGAGCTTGAGAACTAGTATTAGGAATATCGATATCCTCCTTCTGCTTAGATTTTCCATCAAGCTTAGAAACTGCAGCCATATTTTTTGTCGTAGAAATTTCAGCATGCTCGGACTTTTCAGTACACCAGCCATATTTTTCAGTTTAGATTACCAGTAGCAGCTAAATCACCAAAAGTAACCTTAGCCCCATCCTTATGCTTATTGAACACACCTATAGGATTATTACTAGAAGAAGCAATATTTTGGGCAGCATTAATGTCAAATCTGTTAGAATCTTTCTTCCCGTAGGCTAGTGTAATGACCCTTCCGGTCATTTCCACGTATAAGTTTTGAAGTCAAGCAAATCGACAAAAGATATCGTAAGACCTTTAACAAATTTTCTGAACCTTGGGTCAAATGTATCAGGACTTTTCTCCCAATATATAAAGAGTTAGAAGTCCCCCGAAATACCAAATTGAAGGTCTACGAGTCTAGTTTCCAACGCACAAAACCTCACGTCCAACTGATCTCGGAGTAAAGAGTTATGACTGTTTTACCGCGGACTGTCTGGCAGAAAATGGGTTGCGAACCGGGTCGCGAATCGGGTCGGGTTAAACTCGATTTAAGCCTCGATTTCACGTTTTAAGACGCCGTTTTAGTTCCGAAACAGTTATAAAAAATAAGGGAGGATCCCGAGAGAATTCTTGAGTATCGAAATCGTGCGTAGGCGAATTACGAGCCTAAACTTAAGAATTTTATTAGCATCGTGCGTGTATTTGAAATATTTATTTAAAAGTTTAATTTTGGTAAAAATTATATTATTATTTCCTTTCCAAAATATTTTAAAGGTTTATGAAAAATATATTTGATACGATATAAGTGTAAACATATTTATTTTATAAGGTTTTTATACTCCGTAATATTTTAACGGAGATAGTAAATTTAATTATGTTGAAAATTATTATTATAATATAGTAGGTTTTATTGGAAATGATTTTCTAATAATTATGGTATATTTAAAATACTATAATTATTTTACCACGAATTTACGCAATACCCGAATATATACCTAACGGAGGGAAATTGGTTGCCACCTCCACCCCCACGTGTAAGTGGAAGGTGAAGGCAGCACTAGTATATTTAGAGGTGGCAGCATGTTGATTACATTAAAATGTATGTTGCTGCCAACTTAAGGCAATTGTGCCTAACTCACAATACATTTCTATATATATTGCTCTCTAGTTCACTGAAAGCATTGGAACTTTTGGGTTGGTGGAACCAAATTAATGTCATGGTTATATTAAATTGGTTGTAGAAAATTAATTATCTACGTCAAGTTATTCCGTCCCAAATTCGATTCCGATTCCGATTTAGTTTTGGATTTTCTCGGAGTGGTTCGAGCTTGGACATCGTTGTTCCAGCAGCTTGTCGTCGGACGACAGGTAGGTTACGATTTATTTTCCCCAGACTCCGTATATATAAAATAAAATTGTATTAATGGGCATCCTTGGGTTGGTTTATTAGGTTGGTACCACAGACCTTGACCGTTTTATTCATAACGACCTACTTTTGTTCCTCCGTTGTTTGTAGTATTTGCCGGTATATTTTATTTACCCTTGTGGTCCTGCGAGGCCTTGTTGACTCTGGAACATAGAAGGTGGGATTTTGGGGAATGTCCGCGAGTCCCGGACATAGAATTATCCTTCTAGGCTGGTTATGCTTGCTGAGTAGCTGTGGGCCTGTGCAGGGTCGATAGGTTGATTGTGAGCTGCGGGGCAGCAATTGTGTGTGATCATACCATTTCCATGCATATAAAGAGGTTTTATCCATGTTTTACTGTGGTTTTGGCTTCGGGCCTACTGGCACTGTTTTCTTAACCTTGCATGGCCCGGGGGGCCCGTTTTTGATGGAAATGTTTGGAAATAGGCTTTGATTTCACCTGTGTTTAAAATTCATCAGTTTTACGATTATCACTGGAGCTCCAGGCGCGGGGTGCTAGTGAGTTTTCTTGTTACTTGAGATGATTTTTAGCCTCGGTTGGACCGAGCACCTGAGATGACTTTTTACTGTTTAGACCCGGTTACGCCCGGGCACCCTTGGAGGGGTTTTTGAGATATTTTCCTACTATTTTTTGTCCTGGACAGGGTCTGGGCATGCATATTCGAGACTGGGTCTCTATCTTGATATCGAGACTGGGTCTCTATCTTGATACATGTTCTGATACTGAGATTTAGTATGGGGTCTGGGACCTCCATAGACCTTGCCATCCGGGCCAGGGGCTACGGCTGCGTGTGCCGGTGGAGGGGGATACGGTGGGAGTAGAGGGTTACGGGCAGAGTCTTCCATGGAAACCTACCTGGCTGGGCCGGATCGGCGCCGGAGGAGGTACATACAGAGATACTATGGCATTGAGATCTTCATGCATCATATCATTCATTGTCTGAGGCTCCACCCTTGTTTGTTGTTTGTTGATTGTACGCTCCGGTAGTATGGGATGCCGGAGGGTTTGTTTTCACTTTTTTGTGTTCCTCGGTTGTATGGGCGGCCGGGGGACTGTAGGTAGACTTTTGTTATTTACTTACAGAGTTGTTCCCTATTATGGATAAGTATGAGGTTGGTCACTGCTAGACTGTAGTTTCTGGATTGAGATTGATATGATTAGTTGAGTTTGATTCATATATCTGAGCATGCCTATTATTACTCTTTCTCCCTTCTTCTTACACTTGAGGTTACCGGTATACGTTCCATTCCGTAAACTTATTTTGTATACACTGTTGTTGCAAGGATTCCAGGTGCGTTGTTTCTTACTTTCACCTGTGCCTTTGGTGTGTATATTCTGCTTACTAGCCTCATCTGTGGTTCTGTTGATTTCCCTCTAGGCTAGTTCCTGTGTACCTTTCGTTGATTTCTGTGACTACTTGCTTCTATTCTGTCTGTTACTACATTTTTATCTTATATGTGCCCAGTCGGCCTATGATACCTACTGGGTACCTTATGCTTCGCATTTGGTGCTCACCCCTACCCCCTGCATCTTTGGGTGCAGATCCTAGCGTGGGCCATCGCCGTTAGATCATCGTGATTCGTGCTTGGAGATCTATTGGAGACTACTTCAGGCTGAGGGTGAGCTCTTGGCGATCGGAGCTTAGCTTTAGTTTATCTGTTGCTTCATGTACTCTATTACCATTCAGAGACATCTGTATATATTCTTTTGGTTACTTGCACTCCATGTATGTAGTTTGGCTCTGTACTATGATACCAGGTCTTGGGGTTTGGTTTAGTTTCCGCATATGTATATATTTATATCCCTGTTATTTATTTTATTCGTCGTATTCTCTTATTTGCTGGATAGTAGCCCATTACTAACTGTTCTGGGCTACGGAGATTGGTTCACCTACCGGGGGTTGTAGGTGCCATCATGACCGAGAAATCGGGTCGTGACAGCTAGGCATACATCTTCAATGTGACCTTGGTGTTTGCATGAAAAACAGTAATCTGGGATAAAATCGTATTCAATCTCCTGCCAGAAACCTCCTATTTCTTTACCATTATCCTCTTTGATGCCAACCCAAATAGAATTCCTCCTTTGCACAGCTAGATCAATCTCCACCATAACCTTAGCAGAATTTGGTCTAGTTTTAGCATCAGTGGCTTTGTCAATCTTTAGAAGAGTGCCAATAGTGGATGTAATCCGCAATAAAGCATCCCAATTAAAATAATACCATTTGAGGCCTGGCAAAGTAATCCATATATGTGCTAAAGATGTTTCTTCTTCCGGATTAAAATCTATGGTCCAAGTAACCATCCTCATTAGACAACCTAGAAACCAGATACTTCTCCTCGAATATATATTCAGGTAATCTTCTTCGGTAGAGAAATCCAAGAAAATATGTTTAGAATTGTAATGGCCTATCTTAACCGTACCTTTGAGAGGAAATCTAGCTGTGAAGTCTCGCCTGATATCGTCTAGAGCTGAAGTCTCGCCTGATATCGTCTGTAACTTACAATGAGTTGTAAGTTGGTTGAACCCTTTAGACTCCAAGATTTGTTTTCAAAACCTTCAGTCTAGTTTAAACTCCATCGCGAGTCTCGCCAATCAGAACTAAGTCATCTGCAAATAACATACACCACTTGGAAAATGAGTATAGTTAATAATAAGGGAAAATGATAAAAAAAAAATATCCTTTTACTTTTGTTTATTAGTTAACTTTATGTCTTTCGTTATACTACCGGACTATTTATACTCTCACCATTACTAAACTTAACACAAATACCCCTAATTCACTAATTTGGATGAAATCCTCTAAATCAACTAAAATTACTAGATTTCAATTTAAATTATTCGTTTTAAATGAATTCCCAATTAAACTCGATCCCCAATCCACCGAACCAAAACCCAAACTTGGTTTTGGTCGTCTTCTTCCTTCTATAGGGACTGAAATTTGACTCAAAATCCATTCATTATAACTTCACCAAATTGTCTCAAATTTAAACTTTCCTTTTATATTTCTCGTTGTGAAACTTATTTTGCATGTCAATTGCCAATGCATAGGGCTTTATCAACAATGAAATTTATTGAGAATGACTTATGAAATCGAATGAATCAAGAACTTTTGAGTGGTTGTTTGGTGACTTATATATATAGAAAAAATATGTATTAGGTGTTACTTTTAATGATGCTATTGTAAAAAAATTTGGAATTGAAATCTCACTAACGAATAAGTTGTTATTTCATTACGTTGTGCTTTACCGCTAGAGTTGTTTTTTTTAAAAATATTTTTCGCGTGTTTACTTCTTTATATCTTGACACCCCTTGGTAAATTTTCTGACTCCGTCACTGGAGTCGGCCATACCTGTGGGGTCTAGCCCCCTCATGAAGGCATCGAGATTGTCCTCTCGAGGACCCAATTCTGATCCAAACAGGTGTGTACTTTTGCAAAACGAATCAGGAGTTCTTCCCTGAGCACCTTCAGCGAATAAGTGACTGAATCGGGGTCCGATCGGGCTAAGTTGTCAACCTCTCCCCTAGAGGCCAATATCCCATCGAGTTCCCTATGGAGGCATGTGACCTCTCATTCTAGTGTGATAATTCGTTTATCAAGTTTGTGACAAGTTTTATCGTAGAAATCTCGGCATTGATGTCTATTTCTTGTGCCTAGCTTCTTGTCATGTTTAGTTTCCCTAAAAAACACAAATGAACCTAGTTAGTAAGACAACATAGTAAAATTTACACATAATTGCTCTGGCCCTCGGTGAGTGCCAAACTATTTACCCTGAAATTGGTACAGTTAAATTTGTATGAGGTCAAAAGTGGTTTGATTATCTATTCAGTTAGTAAAACAATGGAACTGTATCTAACTATAAGTAATAATGGAAAACATGTATTAATCTAGGAAATAGTCTCTTGATGCCGTCTTTCGAGAGCTGTACGTATTCCACCGAGTCTTAATACGAAAGCAAGTTAGCAAAAAAAGATATTTCTTGATAAGTAAGTAAAGATAGTATATTGTATTGCTTCAGAATCCAGGGGGGTTTACAAGTGATAACGACCAACTATTTATAGGTTATAGTGATCGGGCCTCAGCCAATAAGAAAGATCTGTACCCTATAGTACTACGACCAATGGCATGGCTCCAAGTGTTGTGCCCATGTGCTAGCTGATATCCTCTGTATCGATCAGGCAAGTACAATGCGTGTTTGCACATCTGACGTACTTGACAATCTTTGTCCCCTTGTCCTTTTCTCCTTTCCATGTCACCATGGACAATGCGCTAGCTGGCGACGTTCCCTTTGAAATTCCCGTCGTGAGATCCTTTCCTCAGAAGTCCATTCTCTCGGGGCACTCTCGAGTCACATGATCCGAACATAGTCTCACCCAATACAAAATAAACATTTTTGACCTCTAAAAATTTGCTCAAATTAAACTAGATGCATTTTACACGTGTAGGCAAATAGAGAATCTCAATGAGACAGCTCAATATACTAGAGAAGCTCATTACTGTCGTATTACTAAAAGACAAATTTTCATTCATCGTGCAGAGGAATTGAATATCGACATTGCGTTTTTGGAGCTCTCATTCAAAAGGTTTCTTCTGCATGCATGCAATGCAAGCCAGACGAGGGAGCTTAATTTCTTCTGCATGGGGTGCAGGTGTTGTCATCTCTGCTCTTGCATTCACTACTGAATATGGACGGATTCAGAATTTCAAAAAGACAGAGTGCACCGCTATTAGTGACGAGTCACAAATATTACTTTCATATATTAAAGAATATAATAAATAAAGTGTGTATTTTAATATGATATTTATATTAATTGATGTATAATTTTTTAATTAATTTGAGAAATAATTTGAATATCACGAATCAAAACCCACATTAATTTCCAATTGATCTTTTTTGTCACAAAATTTTAAAAAGAATTTCAAGTAAAATACATGTTTAAACATAATAACTTTAACTTTAAATACCATTGTTTAACTTTGAACTTTAAAAACTCATTTTTTAAAGTTCCATCAAATTTGTGTCCAAGTGCGTATTTCATATTACTTGGTCCCTCTTAACGCTTTAGATACCGTTAAAAGAGTAGTATATTGATTTCTAAACTTTCGCTATCTTTTGTCTTTGCATGCTAGCTAGTAACTTTTTATTTATTTAATATAAATACAGAATAATTGGGAAAGGAGTCTCATACATGCATTCGTCATTGCTGCTGAAGACTGTTCTTTGCAATTGCATGCTGGAATCTCCGAATGAGAAGGATTCTTCATTTTTTTTCTCTATTTTTTTTTATTTAAATGAGACACATGTCATAAATTTAAATTAATAATTAAAATTAATAAATTAAAGTTAAGTCTTAGTCAAAATCAGGATAATAGACATTTTATATATTTGCTCTCAAAATATATGGCAATTTCACAATTCTAACCACTAAATTTATTTTTTTATTATATTATTATTATTATTATTATTTATTTTATCAAATATTTAATTATTTGATTGCTACTATATCTATCTATTGATCGATAGTTATAAAAGCACAAATATAAATACTGATTGACTAAAATATCCTTCAAATATTAAATGACTTTTATACTCTTTATAAGCGAAATATTCTTTAAAGAAATAATTTCATATTAAATAAAATTGTAGTAAATTTGTTTTTACCAAATATACAAGACAATGAATTCAATTACAACAAAAATTAGAATCCTAAAACTAAATACACACGTACGCCATGTCATAACTATTAATGCAATACAATCTTAGTGACAGTTCTTAATATTAGGATTGTGATATTAGGATTTGATGAGTAATATATGCTTATTTAGGGGTTTAAAGTAGATTTTTAAAAGAATTAAGAATTTGATTTGGGAAAAAATTGGAGTAAAATATTAATAAGCAAAATTGGCGAGGAACTAATATGTTCAAATATATTATCATTGGTCTGCGAAAGAGATTGTATGTTAATCTTGCTTGCATTACCATTATATTTATATATTAAAAATATGACATGACATTCTAAAATAATTAATTTAATTTATAAAACATATTAAAATGTAGCTGACTAATTTCAAATACTTTTCCTTAACTTTCTTTATATAACATCGACTTTCTTTGTGGTTTTATTATAAAATTATATTTTTCTCTTTATTTTGATTTCTCTATAATATTTGAAGTCATAAATCATATCAAGCTCGTAGATTTTATATTTGTCATTTAATTTCTTTGATGATCTAACAACAATACTTCTGCTAATTAAAAAGATGTTTATAAATTCACTAAATAAATAATTATATTAATAAAAATAACATGATAAAATTATATTTGTATATCAATGACAATGAGCTAAAATTATTAAAAAGATATCAAAATAAGTAAAGGAAATGTAATATCGTAAACCACAACAGTAATTAGTGTTATGAAGCAAAATATTGAGGGAAATTTCTAAAATTATCCTAAAAAAAATTAACTTATTTTGAAGTGTCATGTCATATTTTCGACATATACAAAATACAAATTCAAAGTGAAATGTATTTTGATGAATTTCATGCAATAAAAATAGAAAAATAACTTTTATGTAATAAACTTTTAAATTGAATAATTTTTATATGATAAAAAATAAAAGTAATTTTCTATGATAAAATTTAAAATTTAAAATAAGTTAGTGAAAGACTACTATAAATGATAAGACTAAAAAGAAAATAGTAAGGAAGCATATATAAAAATATTGGTATGTCAATTGTGGCCCATAAAGAAGACAGATATGTAATAAGATTTTTTTTTCTTTTTATCAGTAGAGCACGGGGTACCATATATAAAGTATAAATTCAAGTAAAATTTAGTTTTTATTTAACTTGGCTATAAGGGGTGTTCATGGTTTGATTTGGGCCGATTTTGAAGTAAAACCAAATCTAAATTAATTTAGTCAATTTTTTAATTATTAAAATCAAACTAAATCAAATATAATTCATATCCATCAATTTAGTTGTTGTCGATTTGGGTAAAGTTTTTCAATTTTTTGATTTTTAAGAAACATAATAATATTTCTCTCTTTTAATTCTTTCTCCCTACAATTAGAAATGATTTTTTCATCATTTTTTAACTTATAATTTGTCATTAACGTTTTATTATGGTGACAATAATTTTTTTGGATTATGAAAAAAATATCTAAAGATCTATAAGTTCTAATCAATTGAATAAAGTTGATATATATATATATATATATATATATATATATATATATATATATATATATATATATATATAGATAGATAGATAAATCTCATAGTTATTTCTTTGAATAAATGAGTTTGGATTCATGATTTTCTTTTAGTAAATGAGCTTAAGGCGTAATGTTCATTATTTTATCAGAGATAAATAAATTTTTCATAAAAAAGTATACAAAAAATTTAAAATTATTTATAAAAAATAATATATTGTATAAGTATAATTATTAAATTTGTGTATATAATTTATCGATTTGATTTATTTTTTTTATTCAGTTATTTTTAATAAAATCAAACCAAACCAAATATTATCATTTTCTTAAAACTTAAATTCAAACCAAATAATAATCAAATAAAATTGATTTATTTAATCAATTTAGTTCGATTTCTAACCAAACTGTGAATACCCCTATTGGCCACAATTGAATAATTGTGTAACAAACTTTAAAATTGAATTATTTTTTCTATGATAGAAAATATAAACACAATTTTGTGTAGTAAAATTTAGAGTTAAAACAAATTTTATATAATAAAAAATAAAAGTAATATTTGCATGATTAATTCAAAATGGGTTGATAATGTTGAAATTTTACCCAAAATAGTTGGGAAAAAACTAAATGATACTATCTTCGTCTCATATCAGTTGTTTATTTTTTTTATACAGTCCTTAAAAATCATAAATAAAAAAAGATAGTTTTACTATTTTATCCTTGAATAAATTTTTTTGAAACTTTACAAGCTTGTTTACACTTTTAATAAAATTAATTGTAAACGTAAAATGAGAAAAATATAATTATTTATATCTTTATTTTGATAAATTGACAAATAACTTGAGATAACTATTTTTAATAATTTAATTGTAAATGATAAATTAGAAAAACTTAATTAATTATATCTTAATTCTGTAAATTAAAAATGATGATGGAGAAAGTGTGCCCTATCTATCTAAGGTGTATACATGTGTTTGCCTAAGAAGAAGTGCAACACACGTGTTCATGAGAAAAGGTCACGAAGGGTTTCCACCCTACGTCATCATTTTCATGCTGTTTTGTTAAGTAACATGAGCACCTGGGGAGACCGGAGAGCTGTTGGCGGGGCAGAAGCACTCTTAACTGGGGGGAATGCTTTCTATGGACTGAGTTCTCTCAAAGTAAATCAATAATGAGAGGTGGCATCTTTGCTTTTCGATATGTATGCTTAGTCTTCATCTATCTGGTGTTTCATCCATTTTAGGTTCTATTAATTTTATAACAACTATCTTCAACATGTGTGGACCTGGAATGACTATGCATAGATCACCTCTATTTGTGTGGTCCGTTCTAGTGACAACATTCCCACTTTTATTATCACTTCCGGTACTGGCAGGGGCAATTACCATGTTATTAACCGATCGAAACTTTAATATAACCTTTTCTGATCCCCCACAATATAATTTATCTTCCAATCAAATAGGTCCAAGCCATCCAATTTCTATAAGGGCATTTTACATAAAAATCATGTTTTTAAAGTCCAATTACTCTTTAAGATACTAGTTTACCTAATTATATTTTTTTACCACTTTTCATGCTTCGAATACATGCATATTTCACGTGGATTGTATATATCTCAGATACATGGACAACTAATTATGAAAATTTTAATTAATCAAATTCCTTAATACAAGGCAGAAATCAAGGCATATGTATGTGTTTAATTAATTTTATTTTATTACTTTTTAAAAATAATAAATTCATTAACTTCATTAATATAAGACGGAAACATGTATATCTTGGTTATGTAATTTGATTATTTTTTATCTAGTGTATCATTTTATATGTATCTAGTATTAATTTTATGTATATTTTAATATGTATCAAATATTAATTTTCATGTATCTGTTTATATATATCTAGTATTAATTTCATGTATTTATTTATATGTATCTAGTATTAATTTTATTTATGTGTTTATATGTATCTAGTATTAATTTGATGTATTCAATACCAATTTCATTCGTTATATCCAAAATACATATATCCATAATCAATTTAATCTAATGTATCCAGTATTAATTGATGTATCCAATATAAATTTCATATAATGAATCCAAAATACATGTATCTAGTATTAAGTTGCTCCAAGAAACTTTTGATACATGTATTTGTGCATATATACATGCTTAAAAGAAGAAGAAAAAGATGATGAAGAAGAAGAAACACAGATCTGAGAGAGATACATTCGTATGTACATGAACAAATACTAAGTTTTATATTCAATATAATTAGTAGACTATGATACATAGGTACACAGGTATATTCATTTGTATCATGAACACATTCTATATACATTACATTGTAGATGAACACCCCCAAATTATCCATGTCAAATATTACCAAATTTCTGCTAACAAAATCACTACTTGCACCATTCTTGTCTGTCAAAATCTTATAGATGGAAGAATTATGTAATTTGAAAATTAAAATATCAATAATAATGGATGAAAAATTAGCATTCAAAATTATCATCGGCGTCGGTACCACTATCTTTTTCACTCTTATCAAAAATCTAGTAGGCGTAAAATGAATGATTGAGAAAAAAAATCTCGGATTGAGGAGGCAAAAATTGATGTTAGAAGAAGGTTGAGGAATTGAATTTGAGGTTTGTGAATATTGGATTTGAGGATTTGAGAAGATTGAGAAATTGGATTTGGAGTTTGAAGTAACTGTGAATATTGAATTTGGGGTTTGAATTTGGTAGTTCTGTGATATTAGGCAAATTATGTGGGATGTGGCGGTGAGTGGGTTGAGCGATGTATCTGGTAGAAACAAGGGTTTTTTGCCTAATATATGGTATATTAAGTAATTAAAATAAAATAATAGGAGTTTAAGTAGATATGGTAAGAATGTATATTTCTTTAGGTAGTTTATCTTTACTATAACTCCAAAAATGCAGTATAATTCTTATTCCTTTTTGTACAATTATGTGAAGCGGTCTTCTTCTCTTTTGGTCGTTTAGATATAGTAGAATATTATTTGCAAAAGCTTATATGGATGAGCAACGCATAAGTTTCTTGCCTCAGTCTGTGTTGTATTGATTTATTAGGCGAAAAAAGAAGAAGGTCTAAGGCTAAGTAAGTTGAGATACCTTCTCTCCCTTGCATGTCTCTACTTTTACGTGTGAAATGTTGATTCGATAATATTATTTAATTGAAAGTTTATTTATTACTTCACAATACTTGACACAAGATATATTCATGTAAAACACAAATATGGAGGCTACTATTTATTAAAAGCATGAAGGCCCTTAGAAATGTTCATTAATATTTTGTCTTTTATTAAAGACTCTACAATAGACAAAATTATCATTTACTATTTTTTTCAAATAATATTTATTTAATTGTTAACCTAATATTTAGGACTTTGAAATTAATTAAAGTTATAACTATTAAATCTTTACTTATTTGTAAGATTTAAGAAGTCCTAATATTTTATATTTTAAATTAATTAAAACTTTATTTCTTAAATATTTCCTTATTTGAACTATATTAGAAGTCCTAACATTTAATATTTCCTCCTCCTCCTCCTCCCCCTCCTTCTCTTCTTCTTCTTCTTCTTTAAAAAAATCGTATAATCGAAAAAAGAAAAAAAAAATAGAAAGAAAACATACTTTAAGTTGTTTCAATTAATCGAGTGTTCTTGTTATCCACTATTTTTAATTAAATCTACAATATTTATTTTTGTTTCAATTTATGTGAAGGTGTTTGACTATACACATAAATTAAGAGAAAAAGAAAATATTTTAAGTTGAGATCATCTCATAAAGGAAAGAATGAAAAGTTTAAAATTAAGTTATTACTAAATATTTAAAGTATGAATTCCCATAGCAAAATATCGTTTACCTTTTTACCTTCCTAAAATAGAGTTCACACTTAACAAAATAATTATTTAATTATTTTTTTAATATTTAAGATTTTAAAATTAACTAAATTTTATGTATTAAATCCTTTCTTATTTGAAATATATATAAAATTTTAATATTTAGAAATTTAAAAGCGATTAAGATTTTACTTTTTAAGAAATAATTACACGTTGAATAAAATTATATTTATAATGCAAAGCAACCTTATGTTTAGAACTTTTGAAAAAATAATTTAAAAAAGGACACTCGGTGCACAAAGCATTCCTTGTTAGCAGGGTCCGAGGAAGGATTGTACTTGATAACGTCCAAAGGCATTCTTCGATTAAGAAAGTGGAAACGATCGTATGCAAAATAATATCCTACTTGAAGTCGGGGTCGAATCTCATAGAGATTAGATTTTAGATTCACCAAACTTTGTATGTCAAATCACTTTTAGCATGCACATTGTGTAAAATAGCAATTAAAGTAAAATGAAGGTTGATTTAAACTAGTAATTTGTGACAAGAGTAAACAAGTAACAAGTTAACACAATTGTTGAAGTTTATCAAGATTAGAAAACTAGGGATGTGCTTGCGACAGGGTAATCAATTGTAATTGGAATTAAATACTTGGCTTAGACTTGATTATGTTGCGGATAGTCTTGGCTCGAATTATACATATTGTCTCTCGACCAACAAGCATATATCCTTTGGATTTTCTCAAACTCCAAAGCCTTCACAATTAACCAACTAATTAGCTTAAGTGAGTTAAGCTATCTCTAGCCTCAACCCTTAGATGGAAAATCCCCAAATTCTTACCATGAATCCTTACCCAATTCTAATCCTCTTTCTCAAGTAAGATCAAAATTAGAGAACTCGATCAATATTTGCAACCATCAATTTTATAAATTAAACTTGAAGGATTCAATGAATCCGCATATAATAATCAAATCTAAGCACAAATAATCAACACTCAATCATAATTCAAACGTCTATTATGCACACACCCTTAAATATGAATTTAGCTACTCATAATATTGGGTAAAAAATTTATACCATGTGGGTAAATTTCAATTCCTTCCATATCAGGAAATCAAATTCAAATTCAAGTTTTTTTATATTCAACAATGCAGTTTTCATCAAAAGAAGAAGAAGAAATCACAAGTGTACTTCTCTCCAAGAGTGCTACAATTGTTAAATCAAATCTAAAAAAATTTGAATGAAAAAGTATCTCCGCAGATTTCAAAAACACATTAAAATCCCCCAAATTTGCCTGAAAATTTCTAAACAAAAATTTCCCTCTGACAACTTGCGTTAGACATGTGCTATACTTGCGGGCACACGTTTTCATCTGCGGTCCGCAAATGCTAAAGTTGATTGCCAGTTCTCTATCTCTAACATGCGTTTTACCCACGTTTCAGAGGTATAGAATTGCAGTTTGCAACTCCAGCACAAGTTTCAATACTCTGAACTTCACTTTTGTAACGACCGGGTTCGTAATTATGAGTAGACTTTTCGTGCCAAGTTTCAAGTCAAAAAACTTTTGGATTTGGGAGTTAAAAATTCTGGGCTAGGCTAGTCTCGACCAATTTTAGAGCGAGGTATGATTTAGGGCAATACGGATAAGGATTGGGTAACATGTACTGTTTTGAGCTAGTTTTCTATCTAGCTAAGACATAAAGGAGTTTCAGGGACTTTTTGAAATCGAATTTGGGTAAGTAGAACTCTCGGTATCGAGATTTATGTGAAGAAGTTGTTCTGGAATATCAGGAAAATGAATGTGTTGTAAAATAGACCAATTTAGAGGACTTTACGACTTTCTGTCCCATGTCAACCGCTGTAGCGGTTGACACACCGCTGTAGCGGTTGACACACCGCCATAGCGACCTCCGCCATAGCGGAGAAAATACCGCTATAACGGAATTCAATGTTGGTCAGCATCACTATAGCGAATGGTTTCGCTATGGCGGTACCGCTATTGTGGAGCGTGGACCGCTATGGAAGACTAGTCAAGATTTAATGCAGAAAACTTTCCCAAAAAGTTCAGTTTTCATCAAGAACGTTTTGGGAGAAGGGCAAGGCGATTTTAGGCGAACTCCATCAGTTTTTCACCATTTTTTGTCCTAAAGGTATGAATTCTACTCCTCAAACTCCGTACTATCTTTCCTACGCGATAGAATTGCTAGGGGTGAACTTGGAAAAAGGTTTGAAATGACCTATAATGGTAGAATCCGGGGAAAGAGGGGATTCTAGGGTGTAGAAGTTCTTGGGTGTTGTTCATTCCATTGGATTATGATCATGTGACTTTAATTCTCTAAATGTATCCATGAAAAATGGTAGGAATAGGTGAATTAATGGTAGAAAAGCCTTAGAAAAGAGTAGAATGATCATGGTTGGCCTGGGGTTTGGGATTTTGCATAGTCCGAGTAACTAGTTAGCCATAAGGATTGATTTTTAGTTATTATATGTTGCTTTAGACCAAGAACAAGCAAGAACTTTAGGAAATGAGAAAGCTCCGATTGAGTAGAGCTTGGAATATTTTGAGGTAGGTGATGGTTATTGATTCCCTTATGCATTGTATATTCATGTAGTTTTGCTTAAGTATTTTATGAGTTGTATGTTTAGGGAGTGTTTATATGAATGTCTAAGTGTCCGGCTATCAGTCTTGTGAAATGAACTAGGTGCTATTGCTTGTTAGTCTACAAGTGTTGATTTGTTCATTGTTTGTGACTGTTGGATTTCTTTGTGACATTCGGTTGGATCGGTTACCACGCCTGATACAGAATAACAAATGATTGGCTCGGGTATCACGCCTAGTACGGGATACTAAATGGTTGGCTTGGGTACCACGCCTGGTACGGGATACAAAAATGGTTGGCTCGAGTACCACGCATGGTGCGAGTTTATTTTTATTGAATATTTGCATTCTGATGACGGTTCCATGAGTGGATCGGATTGTGTTTCTGAAATTGTGATTATTGCATATGGTCCTTGAGAGGCCGGGTCATTATTATTTGATTATGAGTTTTGATCTTGGTGTAGATCGGGTTGCATGTTTAATACTTAGGTATTGTTAGGGGGATCCCGGGGTGGGTCCAGGCTATGTAATACGAAATGTTTATTGTTTTGTCATTGAATGTTAACAATGATTATGAAGTGGATTACATGTGGGGATAATCTAGGAAGAGACTTGTAGTCTAGGGATATCTGTTGGCTTGTTAACATGTTTCCTGTGCTTTACTTAACTTTAGCTACTGTTCATATACTGCTTATTTGGAACCGGCTGATGATTCTACCAGTACATGGTGGTTGTGTACTGATTCTGCACTTGCGTTTCTTTTTGTGAGTACAAGCAATCTTTCGACGGCTGACACGCGACCTCACCTGTAGTCCCAACGTTTTCAAACATCAAGGGTAAGCTGCTTCGATCGAGCTACCTTGGTTTCTTCCTGTTAGTTGTAGGCCACTTATTTCAAGCTTAGACTTTGCATATTTTAGGGTTGCATCCCCGTACTTCTAGACAGTTTTGGTAGAATATTTTGGTACGATGACTTTCAGGTTCTAGGGAGAATGTTTTCGCAGTTTTATGATATAGTGTTTGAGATTTTATTGCTAGTTTATTTTAGGCATTGGTTTTAAGCTACTAGAATGGTTAAGTGTTGGGTCGATATTGGTCCGCTCACCCGAAGGTATTGGGTGGGTGGCACTCACGGCAGTCTGGGTCTTGACAAAGATGGTATCAAAGCCCTAAGTTTATTGATCTTGTCGTACCAAAGTGGATCTAGTAGAGTCTTGCAGAACGGTATGGAGACATCTGTACTTTTCTTCGAGAGTCTATAGGACTTTAGGAAAACTATCTCTTCTTTCTTCCTTCGTGCTATAACTAGATTCCAAATGGTATCTGGTGATACAAATTGGTATCTGACATGTTTCACTCTTCTGTCCGCAAATGGTTAATACGATGAACAATGGAGTGAGGGCAGCGGTCCCAACAGCGGGCCCGACTGTCAGAGGTAGAAGAAGGGGCAGGGGCAGGGGCTAAGGTAGAGCAACACCTGCTAGGGGTGGAGCTCAAACAGCTGTAGGATCATGTGAGGTGACCCCTCCCCCACCCAAGAGCGCGTGAAAAAAAAGGTTGAGGTGGTTGTTGAGGAAGGCGCTGATCAGGCAGAGGTGGCACTGGTTGGAGGTGTAGGCATTCCCCCTATCTCGCCTGAGGCATTTCAGCAGGTGTGGTCCTTTCTGAGTGGGCTGATTGGTGCAGGAGCCAACCCTACGGGTACTGCAGATCAGGCTTCAGATCAGGTTCAGGGTATTCAACCAGCGGTTACTACAATTCCTAGGATGGATGCAACGTCTGGAACTGATGACTTGTTCCGGCCCATGTTAGGTCCAGTTATTACAGAAAATGAGCATGAGATGCTGACTAAAATTCTGAAGCTGAAACCTCCTACATTTCAGGGTACTGAGAAGGAGGATGCGTATGAATTTATTTTGGACTGTTATGACAGGCTGCTCAAGATGGGCATTGTACAACATCATGGGGTTGAGTTCGTCACTTTTCAACTACAGGGTGATGCGAAGCAGTGGTGGAGGTCTCATGTAAAATGTCGGTCATTTGTTTCGCCTCTACTGACTTGGGAGAAATTTCATGCTCTCTTCCTAGAGAAGTATGTACCTGGTACTTTGAGAGATCACAAAAAGGATGAGTTCCTGGCTCTGGAACAGGGTGGCATGTCAGTCTCTGCTTATGAGGCTAAGTTTCATGCCTTGACTCATTTTGCTACTTAATTGTTGGGTTCTGAGGAGGAGAGGATTCGACTGTTTGTGAAAGGCTTGAATACTGAACTGCAGGTGTTGTCCGTGCACATGACTTTAGCAGGAAAGAGCTTCAATGAGGTCACCGATTATGTTAAGAACTTAGAAGAGTTCAAGCAGGTTAGGCAGGCTAAAGTGTTAGCCAAGAAGCCCTGGAACGATGGAAACTATAGTGGTTCATACTTCAGGGGCCACAATCAGCATGTGTACTCGGCCCGTTCTATTCAGTCAACTCTGCCAGCTGCTACAGGTGGTTGTCCGGGAGCTAATCAGTAATTTTCAGCTCCTAGAGGCATGGAGCTTCTTACACATCTACCAGCAGGCCCATACTTGATCGCGGTTGTTTTCATTGTGGTGATCTGGGCCATTTTAAGAGGGAGTGCGCTCACAGACAGACTGGTAATCAGGCTCAGTAGCAGTCCAAGGCTGTGGTCCCGGTATGTAGAGGTGGTCATGCTAGAGGTCATCCACAGGGTAGGTGATGTAACTTTTAGAAAGGTCAGGGAGAGAGGAGTAGTGCAACAAGATAAGGAAGTTGCTCGGATTGATGATCGGGCTCACTGTTATGCTTTTCTGAGAAAGTCGAAGGCTGGGACGTCAGTCGCGGTGATCACGGGTACAATTCTTATCTGTGATAGGATGACTTTGGTATTTTTTGACCTAGGTTCTACCTAATCTTATGTGTCTGTGAATTTTGCTTTGGGTCTAGACTTGATTTATGATATCCTTGATTCCCCTATCCATGCTTCCATCCCGATTGGAGAGTCTGTGATTATGACTCACGTTTATCGTGCTTGCTCTGTAATATCTGTGAGGTTGCATACTTGGGTAAACTTGGTAATTCTGAATATGGTAGACTTTGATGTTATTTTGGGCATGACCTGATTGACTCTTTATCACGTTGTGCTGAATTGTAACACTAAGACTGTGGCTCTAGAGATTCTGGGTAAGGATAGGCTAGAATAAGAAGGTGTTTACAGGCCTAAGCTGGTTAAGATCATATCTTTTGTTCGGGCTAGGAAGCTAGTGTGGAGAGGGTGTTTGGCCTTTCTGTCTCATCTCTGGGATGATAGTGTGGAGTCCCCATCTATTGAGTCAATTTCGGTTATTTTAGAGCTTCAGGAGGTGTTTCTGGCGGATTTGCCTAATATGCCTTCGGACAGGGATATCAATTTTTGCATTGACTTGGAGCCAGGCACTCGCCCAATTTCCATTCCTTCATATCATACGGCTCCGGTAGAGTTAAGAGAACTTAAGGCTCAGCTTCAGGAACTCCTAGATAAGGGATTCATCCGTCCCAGTGCTTTGCCTTGGGGTGCTCCAATATTGTTTGTGAAGAAAAAGGATGGTAGTATGCAGATATACATAGATTACATACAGTTGAATAAGGTGACCATCCGAAATAAGTACCCTTTACCCCATATAGATGATCTGTTTGACCAGTTACACAGTGCATCTTTGTTCTCGAAAATCGACTTAAGGTCAGGGTATCATCAATTAAAGATTAGGCCCGAGGACATTCCTAAGACTGCTTTTCAGACTCGGTATGGGCATTATGAATTCTTAGTAATGTCGTTCGGGTTGACTAATGCACCAACAACATTCATGAGTTTGATGAATGGGGTATTTAGGTCTTATTTGGATTTATTCGTCATTGCATTCATTGATGATATTTTGATCTACTCCAAGAGTATGGAAGACCATGCTGAACATCTCCGTATTGTGTTGAAATATTGAAGCACCAAAAGCTTTATGCGAAGTTCTCCAAGTGTGAATTTTGGTTGACTTCAGTCACGTTCTTGGGGCATGTAGTGTCAGAAAAGGGGGTGATGGTGGATCCCCAGAAGATTGAGGCAGTCAAGAGTTGGGTCTGGCCTAGCTCGGTGACTGAGGTGAGAAGTTTTGTAGGACTTGCAAGCTACTACCGTAGGTTTGTCAAGGATTTTGCATCTATTGCTACTCACTTGACAAGGCTGAATCAGAAAGAGCTACCGTTTGTATGGTCCGACAAGTGTGAGGAGAGCTTCCAAAAGCTCAAGACACTTCTGACCATGGCTCCTATTTTGTCTTTGTCGGTTGAAGGTAAGGACTTTATTGTTTATTGTGATGCTTCACATTTGGGTTTGGGTGCTGTGTTGATGCAAGACAGGAATGTGATAGCATACGCTTCTAGACAATTGAAGGTTCATAAGATGAATTATCCCACTCATGACTTAGAGTTGGCAATGGTGGTTTTTTCACTCAAGATTTGGAGACACTATCTTTATGGTGTCAAGTGTGAGGTATTCACTGATCATCGCAGTTTGCAACATGTTTTTACTCAGAAGGACTTGAATTTGAGGTAGAAGAGGTGGATGGAGTTATTGAAGGATTATGATGTGACCATTCAGTACCATCCGGGTAAGGCCAATGTGGTGGCAGACGCATTGAGCTGGAACACAGTCAGCATGGGCAGTTTGGCTTGTTTGGGGGTGTCCAAACAAACTTTGGCGAGGTAGATTCAGGCTTTGAAATCTAAATTCATGAACCTGGGTATCTCATAACAAGGTGGAGTGTTGGCCAATATTGAGGTCAAATCCATATTCATAGAGGAGATAAAGACCAAGCAGCTTCAGGATTCGTATTTGAGCAAGCTTTGAAGCAAGGCATTATCCGGAGAGTCCGGGGATTCCACGTTGGACGCTGGCGGGGTGTTGAATTTTAGAGGAAGGATTTATGTTCCTCAGGTTAATGACATAATTCAGAAAGTATTAGCAGAGGCTCATGGCTCACGGTATTTGATTCATCTGGGTGTAACCAAGATGTACAGGGATTTGAGGCAGCTTTACTGGTGGCCCAAGATGAAAAGGGACATAGCTGATTTTGCGTCCAAATGTCAAAATTTCCATCAGGTAAAGTATGAGCACCAAAGAGCGCAGGACTACTTCAGAGAATGCCCATTCTAGTGTGAAAGTGGGAAAGGATAGCCATGGATTTCGTGATGGGTTTTCCCAAGACTTTGGAGAAGTATGACTCTATTTGGGTCATTGTGGACAGGCTGACCAAGTCAGCTCATTTTATTCTAGTCAGGGTGGACTACAATTCGCAGCAATTGACTAAGATCTATGTGAAAGAAATCGTGAGATTGCACGAGGTACCACTGTCCATCATTTCAAAAAAGGGTACGCAGTTTACGTCTAAGTTTTGGGGTAATCTACATGAATAGTTGGGCACTCAACTCACCTTCAGTACAACCTTCCATCCTCAAACTGATGGTCAGTCGGAGAGGATGATCCAGATATTGGAGGACATGCTGAGAGCATGTGTGATTGACTTCGGGGGTCATTGGGACCAGTTTATACCGTTGTGTGAGTTCTCATACAACAATAGCTACCACTCCAGCATCGACATGACACCATTTGAAGCACTGTATAGAAGGGGTTGTAGGTCACCTATAGGGTGGTTTGAGAAAGACGATGTTAAACCTTTGGGCGTAGACTTGGTAAGGGAAGCACAAGAAAAGGTAAGAGGCATTCAGACCAAGTTGCTAGTGGCCCAAAGCAAGCAGAAAGAATATGCGGATCGCATGGTAAGGGGCATGGATTTTCAGATTGGTGAGCAAGTGTTATTGGAAGTGTCACCAATAAAGGGAGTTATGCGTTTTTGTAAGAAGGGCAAGCTCAGCCCTCGGTTCATCGAATCGTTCAAAGTTCTTGAGATTGTAGGGCCAGTGATTTACAGGTTAGCACTGCCACCCAGTTTGTTAGGTGTCCATCCAGTATTCTATGTATCCATGCTAAAGCGATAACATGGGGATGGGGACTACATCATCAAGTGGGATGAGGTGTTATTTGATAAGGATCTTCGCTATGAAGAGGAACCAGTTGTGATTCTTGATCAGGACATCCGGAGATTAAGGACAAAGGTGATCAGTATGGTAAAGATTCAATGAAAGCATCATCTGGTTGAGGAAGACACTTGGGAAACCGAGAAGGACATGCGGGACAAGTGCCCTCACTTGTTTGAGGATTCAGGTACTACACTTTCCTTTCTTTATTTTCCATAATTTTGAGTTGGATCGTTTGGAGATAAATGATGGGTAAATTGGTATCTGTTGTAACAACTGGGTTCATCATTATGAGTAGACTTTTCATGCCAAGTTTCAAGTCAGAAAACTTCCGGATTTGGGAGTTAAAAATTCTGGGCTAGGCTAGTCTCGACCAATTTTGGAGCGAGGTATGGTCTAGGGAAATCCAGGTAAGGATTGGGTAACATGTCTTGTTTTGAGCTAGTTTTCTGTCTAGCTAAGGCATTATACGCCCAAATTACACCTCTTTTTAGAAGCGTAAGCGGTCGTTGATCAAATATAGAACCCAACAAAGGTTGGGGTCGATCCCACAGGGAATATGGTAGGACTATGGTCGATTAATGTTTACTCGTGTTTTAGTCATTTATTTCCCTCGAAAAGGGGGGTTTGAAAGTAACAAGTAATAGTAGTAACCAGAATGTAAACAAGTAACAGACGTCAAATTCAACAGTTGTTATCAATAGTAGGAGTGACTAGGGTCGTGTTTCCCATGAGATCATAACTTAGTAAGGCTGTTGTACTTGGTAAACTAATTTGATACTTAGCATGAAGAATTGGTAAGTTGGGTTCATCTAACTCCTTGGTCCGGTAGCTAGACGAATTTCACCACACACCTTGGTCCGGCTGCGGGTGTATGCTCTACTAACCCTGACCCTGAATCCCAGATTAGCTATTTTCGGACAAGGTCAAGCTATTAGATGAGGGTTGGTAGCCTCAATTCTCCGTTGTTGAATAACCCTTTTCCCATCCGTTACCTCCTTGGTCCAGCAAGTAAGGATAAGACGAGTTCTAACGTTGTACACCGCTAAAAAGCAATCATTACGAAGGGAAGAACAATACATGCATAAATATCTCCCTAGAATTACTAAGTACTTTGCCTACTTTGTTAATTCTTCATGGTTCCCACAACCCTAGTTGTGGATTTAGCTACTCATATTCATAAGTGGACACTTAATGGTTGTTTGTGCAAATATCAATAGATACTTACAAATTAGTGCAAAGAAATCCGAAATCTTAAAGAAAATATCAGGAACACTTCAACTAATCAAGAACTTGTGTTTAAAGTCAACACTAAAATGATAATGTTGTAACTCGTGCAAAATAATACGTAACAACCGAAAATAAAACCTAAGGAGAAGTATTTATAGACAAAGAAACCAAATCCTAACAAAACTAGGAGAAGCTAGACGCGGCAGTGCCGACGGGACGCCTCACGGGCCGTCGTGGTTGCGACGGGCATCGTGAGTGCCCGTCAGTCAATCTTTAATTCTTCACTTGCATCTCTACCACGATCTCACGGGCGAGAGTGACGGGACATCGAGAAAGCGACGCCCATCGGCCATTATTTAACTCTTTAATTCCAAGCCTCTGCTAAGTTTTTACGGGCAGAGGTGACGGGCCATCGAGACTGCGATGCCCATCGGCCATCTCGTCGCCTGCACTTGGCTCCTCTCCAACTCTCCTGCCTAGTTTCCACGGGCAATTTTGATGGGGCATCATGATTTTCACAGGCGTCGAGTATGCCCGTCGCCCTTCCTTGACTTCTTACATGCTCCTCCGGATGGTTTTGATGGGCTTTGCGACGTCCCGTCGTGTCTACCATGGGCGTTGTGGGGCCCTTCAAGCTCAAATGCCTTAGCCCCTCTTGCTGCCCTGTTCCAACGGCTTGCCCCATGGGCCGTCGTGAGTGTGACGCCCGTGGTGGCTTGTTTTTTTCCCAAAAATTGTAACTTTTTGGTCTTCCCATCTATTTCATACTTGTTTACCTACATAACTAGCAAACGACATTAAATCCAATAAAATGTACTTAAGAACTCTAAAAAATCCTTCGTTTTAAGCGTCAAAAGTACCGTCAAATCCCAGCACATCAAGGCATAAAGGAGTCTGAGGGGCTTTTAGGAATCGAATTCGGGTAAGTAAAACTCCCGGTATCGAGGTTGACGTGAAGGGTGATAATGGAAATACAACAAACAAGAAGGAAAGAAGGAAAAGATATGAGAATTAATAATTAGGAATTGAAATTATGGGCAACAAGGGGCTAAAACCCTCACCTCCCAATTGATTCCAACAACTAGAAACTAATTCAACTCAACTAATCAAGGAAACCTAAATGAAATCCACAAGTGGGAGACCTTCGATTAATTAAGTAAAGAAGTTAAACTAACAATCAAGAGAGTCACCCTAATCACTCACTAATTCCTAAGGGAATTACACTAAGCCTTACACTAGCAACTACAAGTTTTAGAGTATCAATCTTCAATATGCAAAAACTAGTCTTCCAAAATGAAGAAAAGCTACTACTTATACTAGGGAATAAGAAGACACTAGCTATTACAGTTTTGCCCTTAATGAAGTAAGAGCCTTGTTTGGTTGCCTTCTTTTGGGAATTCTTAAATTCCTCCTTCCACCTCACTTTAATGGACCACCCACACATTGTATGCTTTTACTTTGCATGAACATCATACATGTCATCTATACCATCCATGCTCGTGTCAACCATGCTATCCATGCTAGTATCATCCTCCCATTCTTAAAAATGATTCTTCCTCGAATCCAAACCTTAAAGACACATGAGAAGGACAACAACCAAAACATCCTCAAAGCATGAGGGTTAGTACAAGGGTTAGCAACAATATCACCATGCCAAGGAGGCACAAATTTGAGATATAACCAAATATCCTTTTCTTCCAATAACAGCAACTCATCATACAAGGTGCAAAGGTTTTGGTTATGATAAACATCAAGAGACAAGGCAAACACAAAGGTCTTTGTGGCATCAAGTATCATATCTAACTTTGGAGCCATAAGACACAATTGTTTCATTATCTCACAAGTAGGCCACACCAAAAGTGGTGCAATCACCCATAAGGGTTCATTCGGGTCAAAAAAGTAAAAGACCCACATATCTTTACCTCCATACAAAATAAATCTCACACCACTACGGGTATCATCATAAGCAAAAAGGTAGTAAAGAAAGGTGTTAAGCTCACTATTCTTATCTAGGGCATGCCAAAAGATAAGGACACTGATAGATAAAAAGAGACATTTTAAGCACAAAACAATCCTCTCTATAAGACAACTTTCCAAAGGAAGAAAGTGCACCAACAAAGCCATGCTACTAGAATAGTCGAGGGATTTATTAGGAGTCAAATCACTCCATGCCAAATAATACTCCCAAGGAGTTGGGGTCCCTCCTATCATAGAACCAAACATGCTTCCAAAAGTTCCATTTGAAACTTCAACTTGTCCAACTCTATGAAGGTGATAAGGAGCTTTCAATATCCATGGACTCTCCCAAAAATAAATAAGCAACTTAGCATCCACTCGAGGGTTCTCAATTGCAAATACACACTTTAAGAAAAGAATGTTAACAAGATGGCATTCATAATTTGGAACATAAGAGGACGAGATTAAGCATTTCAAGTACACTTCATTATTATTCCTCAAACAAACTCCCACAAAGAATGGATAAACAAATGGAGTCATGCTTTTAAGAATCTATCCTAACACCTCAACTTGTCTAACCACATAAGTGTGACAAGGAGTAGAATACATAAATCGGGCATCACGAATGCACCATGGATTCTTTCCCAAACAATAACTATGGTTGGCATTCAAAACATGAAACACACATAACTTAAGCATATCCAAAACCAACCATGAATACATTGGGGCTATATCATCACTCTCATGGTAGGGTATGAGGTCATACAATTTCCAAAACCTACCTACCATAGGAAAAGTGTCATCATGACTCCAAGGATTGCTTGGAATAAGAGGGGAAGGGTACATACCTTGAAGACGGGCTTTTGAGTCTGCATTCTTGTGCACTACACTTGGTTTCCCAAAGCTTTCCCTCCAATGCATCATTTTGGACCCATAGACTTGGTCTTTGTGTTTCTTCTTAAGAGTTGACTTTCTAGGTAGCTCTATTATTAGGCCTTCAACCCTTTGTTCATGAGGGACTTTGTTCGGATCCTCCTTTAGAAATATTTTTCCATGAACCTGCAAAAGAGAAGGGATGGT
Organism: Jaltomata sinuosa; assembly: GCA_003996215.1. Classification (NCBI taxonomy): domain Eukaryota; kingdom Viridiplantae; phylum Streptophyta; class Magnoliopsida; order Solanales; family Solanaceae; genus Jaltomata; species Jaltomata sinuosa. The sequence goes on along the minus strand of QJPP01007626.1, from coordinate 390,210 downwards.
ACTAGGCAAAATGCTAGCACCATGGTTAGTAGGTAACAGGGGATTGGTATTGGCAAGTCCCAAAATTAAGTGCTCCTTATGCACCTCTTTTATGTCACTTCTTGGCTCATCAATCTCATACAACTTTCCTTCTTGAGCCAATTCTTTCTTCTCCTTTTCAAGTTCCTCTCTCTTAAGTACTTTCTGAAGCTCCCTCATTATCTTGTAGTCCTCACTCACTTGATAGGGTGTTAAAGGTACAAGAATGTGCCTTCGTCCTCCAAATACAAATGAGTATTTATTGGACTCCACTTGATATCGAACATCCCTACCGGCTAGCCAAGGTCTACCAAACAACATATGACAAGATTGAATGGGCAAAACATCACATAACACCTCATCTCGATACTTGCCAATGCTAAAATTCACGACCACTTGTTTGGTTACCTCTACTTCATAATTCTCAATGAGACATTGAAGTGTGTATGGCTTGGGGTGTCTTTGTGTAGGAAGCTTCATTCTATCAACCATAGTGCAACTCACCACATTAGTACTACTCCTACCATCAATGACCAAGGAACATACCCAATCCATCATCTTGAACCTTGCATGAAATAGGTTCACACTTTGATCAAGTTCCTCTTTAGAAAGATCCCCCATGATTCTCTTTAGATCACAAGAAGAGTTCAAATCCTTCTCCAATTTCTCATCAACAACATTTGAGGTTGCTTCATCATGCCTAACCTTAGGTTCATCACAACCATTCCCAACCTCATACTCTATCACATTTTTAGCACAAGGTTCATCACACAAGATAACATTTGACCTCTTTTGTGGACAATTTCTAGCAATATGTCCTTCACCTTGACACTTATAACATCGAATGATAGAAGGAGAAGAAGATTGAGGTATATCATGATTACCTCCATAGGCTTGGTCTTCCCCTTTTGTGCTGTAGTTAGCTTGAATAGCTTGACTACCATCTTGGAACATTGGAAGACTCGCCATGTTGTCACCCATCCCATGATTTGGAACACCTTGACCACCATATCGATCACTTCGATCTTCACACCTTCCTCCTTCATTCCTATACCTATCTCCACTATCCCATTTTCCTTGACATCTCATGATGCCTTGGTTCATACCAAAGCCTTCGGGTCTTTCCCACCATTCATTCGGGCTAACCTCTTCACACATTTCATCATAAAGAGGGTTTTGATAATAGATATCTTGGTAGGGTACTTGTGGGTAGTGTTGTTGGGTTGGAACATAAGGTACATGCAAGGATGCATGTGATATATTTTGTGGAGGTGCTTGGCTTCTATCTTGGTTTTCCACAAAAGGACTCCTTTGTGGTGGATGATATGGTTGTGTATTTGGATGTGGGGTGACTTGCCTATCATAGCTTGGGTTCATTCGGAATGTAGTTTGAGGGTAGGTTTGGTTCCAATTTGGTTGGGGGTAGTATAGGTTGAATTCTTGACCCGAGGTCCTTCTTGTTTCTTCACTTTGACTTGTCATAAGGAACCTCCTTTCATTCATACTATCCATCCTTTTTACCCTTTCCTCTATACCTCCAAACCTCTCATTTGTTTCAACCACCCTTTCATTCATATTGGTCACCCTCCTTGACACATTGAAATTCGTCCCCATATTGTTCACCAAGCTCCTTCCTCCATGGTTATAAGGAAAATGATTAGACATTGTACCTACAAAAACTCAACAAACAATATTAGTAGAAAAAAAGCCTCACATCACTCGTATGTAAACTCTCAACTCATCTTCTATGGCGTCGTCTCAAAATTGTTAGTGAACTAGCTCCACTCAATCAACTCAAGGTCACCTATCCTTTGTGGAGGAGTAGATTCTTGTGACTCTTGAAAGAAGGACGACTTGAAAGACTCTAAATGGACTTGAATCAAGAAATTAATCAACGAAACAAAACAAGAAAAGAAGGAGGAAGAAGCACGAAAGAATTTGGACTCAAGAATTAAGTAACAAAAGTAGGAGAAACTACTTGTTGTTGCTTAATTTGGAGAATCAAAGAGATGATTTGATATTTTAAAACTAGTTAACAAGTAATTAAAAATGTGAATTAGATATTAAATAGTTGAGAAATCGAAGAAAATGAGTGTAGAAGAAGAAGTTTGAGGTTCCAACACTTAGAAAAAATTTGGAGTCTTAAAAGTTCCAACACTTAGAAAAATTTTGGGGTTCCAAAATTTGAGACCCCTAAAAAAAACTAAGTATAGAACCTGCAGATTTTTGCTCTCTGAAATTAGGCAACACGCGCTGACGTGGCTGCTGACGTGGCAGGTCCACGTGGATTTTTTTTTTTTTTAAATTCCACTTGTGGACCCAACAAACATTTTTGATCACTTTGACTTGGAAAAAGTTGGATCAAATGTACCTTTTGGCTTCTTCTTCTTCAAGATGTTCTTGATGAATATCAAAAACACCTAGAACACCAAGAACACACACTAAACACCAACACCTTCAAATGAGCTCGTAATTGGCTCAAATTTTAGGATTAGCTTCCCCTTAACGTAAGGAACAAACCCCAATAGTTTTTAAGCTCCAATTTCTCCTCAATCAATAGACCCACTTTCAAAGTTTGTAAAGCTTCAAAAGCTCAAAACCCTTTAATGGCAACTTCACTTCTACAACTTCAAATTGCACGAAATTTGAAATCTAGACTCAAAGAACACTAGGGAATGAAGATCTAGTGTCAAAAACAACAAATCAAAATAAAAAAAAATCATTTTTTTTTTGGATTTTGAAGATATCAAATTTCCAAGACTTAGATTTGTGGAAACAAATCTAAACCGAGCTCTGATACCAAATGATAACGAAAATACAACAAACAAGAAGGAAAGAAGGAAAAGATATGAGAATTAATAATTAGGAATTGAAATTATGGGCAACAAGGGGCTAAAACCCTCACCTCCCAATTAATTCCAACAACTAGATACTAATTCAACTCAACTAATCAAGGAAACCTAAATGAAATCCACAAGTGGGAGACCTTCGATTAATTAAGTAAAGAAGTTAAACTAACAATCAAGAGAGTCACCCTAATCACTCACTAATTCCTTAAGGGAATTACACTAAGCCTTACACTAGCAACTACAAGTTTAGAGTATCAATCTTCAATATGCAAAAAACTAGTCTTCCAAAATGAAGAAAAGCTACTACTTATACTAGGGAATAAGAAGACACTAGCTATTACAGTTTTGCCCTTAATGAAGTAAGGGCCTTGTTTGGTTGCCTTCTTTTGGGAATTCTTAAATTCCTCCTTCCACCTCACTTTAATAGACCACCCACACATTGTATGCTTTCCTTTGCATGAACATCATACGTGTCATCTATACCATCCATGCTCGTGTCAACCATGCTATCCATGCTAGTATCAAAGGGGCTATTCCAGAACGTCATGAAAATGAGTGTGTTATAAAATGGACCAATTTGGGGTACTTTACGACTTTTGATCCCATGTCAACCGTCGTAACAGTTGACACACCACTATAGCAACCTTCGTTGTAGCAGAGAAAATACCGCTACAGCAAAAGTCAACGTTGGTCATCACCACTATAGCAGAGTGTGGACCGCTATAGTGAACTAGTCGAGATTTAATGCAGAAAACTTCTCCAAAACATTCAGTTTTTATCAAGAATATTTTGGGATAAGGGCAAGGCGATTTTAGGTGAACTCCATCAGTTTTCACCATTTTTTGTCCTAAAGGTAAGAATTCTACTCCCCAAACTCCGTACTATCTTTCCTACGCGATAGAATTTTTAGGGGTGGACATGGAGAAAGATTTGGAATGACCTAGGATGGTAGAATTTGGGGAAAAAGGGAATTCTAGGGTGTAGAAGTTCTTGGGTGTTGTTGATTCCATTGGATTATGATCATGTGACCTTAATTCTCTAAATGTATCCATGAAAAATTGTAGGTATAGGTGAATTAATGGTAAGAAAGCCCGAGAAAAGAGTGGAATGATCATGGTTGGCCTGGGGTTTGGAATTTTGCATAATCCGGGTAACTAGTTGGACATAAGGGTTGATTTTTGGTTATTATAAGTTATTTTAGACTAAGAACAAGTAAGAACTTCGGGAAATGGGAAAGCTCCGGTTGAGTAGAGCTTGGAATATTTTAAGGTAGGTGATGGTTATTGATTCCCTTATGCATTGTATGTTCGTATGCTTTTGCTTAAGTATTGTATGACTTGCATGCTTAGGGAGTATTTATATGAATGTATAAGTGTCCGGTTATCAGTCTTGTGAAATGAACTAGGTGCTATTGCTTGTTGGTCTACAAGTGTTGATTTGTTCATTGTTTGTGATTGTTGAATTTCTGTGTGACATTCGGTTGGCTCGGGTACCACGCTTGGTATGGGATAACAAACGGTTGGCTCGAGTACCACTCCTAGTATGGGATACTAAATGGTTAGCTCAGGTACCATGCCTGGTACGAGATACAAAAATAGTTGGCTCAGGTACCACGCCTGGTACAAATTTATTTTTATTGAATTATTGCATTCTGACGATGGTTCCATGAGTGAACTGGGTTATGTTTCTGAAATTGTTATTATTGTGTATGGTCCTTATAGGCTGGGTCATTATTATTTGATTCTGCACTTGTATTTCTTTTTGTGAGTACAGGTAATCTTCTGGCGGCTGACACGCTACCTCACCTGTAGTCCCAGCATTTTCAGACATCAAGGGTGAGCTACTTTGATCGAGCTACCTTGGTTTCTTCCTGTTAGTTGTAGGTTACTTATTTCGGGCTTAGACTTTTAATATTTTGGGGTTGCATCCCCGTACTTCTAGATAGTTTTGATAGAATATTTTGGTACGATGACTTTCAGGTTCTAGGGAGAATATTTTCGCAGTTTTATGATATAGTGTTTGATATTTTATTGCTAGTTTAGTTTATGCATTAATTTTAAGCTGCTAGAATGGTTAAGTATTGGGTCGGTATTGGCCCGCTCACTTGGGGGTATTGGGTAGGTGTGGTCTGGATCGTGACAACTTCTGTTTTTCACTTGCGGTACATTTACGACACGCAAGTGGACTCTTACGTTTCACAGATGCCCTTTCAACTTGACTTATTTCTTTGACTCCTTTACTTGAGTTTTCTTACATTCTTTCCTTGCGTTTTGGGTTTCAATCCTTGTTAAGCTTCAAATTTTAGAAAAGCCTGCATACAAGAAATAAAAGACATAAAATTCATCTAATAAACGCAAGATTAAGACAATAATTCATGCTTAAGAGCTAAATAAGTTGGTAGATTACCAACTTATCACACCCAAGAAGTGCGATATAGACACCCTATTACAAGCATTAGTGATTGTTTACAATAATTTTGATAAGTCTTTCTTAGTTACGTGGCATATTCTCCAATAATCAAAATAAATAAATAATGTGTGTGATATAATATCAATTTGTTAGTGTCAAAACAAGCAAGTAATAAGTTACAATATGATTTCGTAAGTGCTAATTGTTTATACGAATAATATATGATATATGTTCAAATCTACTATACAACTTTGTATTACAATGTGTCTTTATAATGTTAATATTTATATTAAATATTAATCCGTTAATAGTGTAGTAGTATAAACTTTATAATAATTAATATGAAATATACTTCTAATGCATGCATTTAAGTGCTCATATAAAAATGAATGCTATTTTGACCTTTTAATCAAATGTTATTTCTATGATGTGTTTGTTCAATATAGCAATTATTGAAATAAACTAATAACATTACTGGATTGTATCAAACTTTTAAACATGATCATTAATCAATTTGAAATTTATAATTTTCTGTCTTAATTCTTATATTGTTGCACAAACACAATTTTAAAAAATTATTTATGCTATTTTTGAAAATCTATTTTTATTAATATGAGGGACACGCTCGAGGTACGTAGCTAACACTAGTTATGTGCAATACCTGCAAGACTGAAAAAAAAGTTATACTAAATTCTAGTAATTTTTTTTAAAGTGGGAACATCCAAATTATTTATCTACTTCTCTTTTAACATTGAAATTCCTTTTCAAAGCATCTGAATTAGGCTATGAATGATTTTTTTAGAGGAAAACATTTCCACCTGCTTGCAGATAAAATTTAAAAAGAATTGATACAGTGATCTGTTTATATCAAAATTGGCACAATTTAATTTGTATATGAAGTCAATATAGCATGCGCGGTAAATTTAACTCTATTTAAGATTCGTGTATCAGCAAATTGTTTATCTACGTAACAAAAGACTGAACGTAAACATAAGAAAAATTAAGTAAAATTAGTAATCAAGAATAAATTTGCGAAAATAAAGTCCTTGGTAGCGTTCCTCGAGAGCTAGGATCTCCTTCACGAGAGCTAGACGGGCACAAAAAATTAAAGAAAAAACTAATGCTTGGAGAAAAAGTGAAAAATGTATTGTATTTCTTAGAAATCGGATAACAGATGTCTTTCAATGAAGAGAGATCACTATTTATAGGATATAATAAATGACTTGTGGCCGATGGAATGAGTTCTCACTTAAATTCCTATAGTATTATAACTAATGATGCAGTGTCCTACTCATGGTAGGTGCCAGCCTATGCCTTCTGTCTTGGTCTGAAAGGTTCACTACGCGTCCACGCACCTGATAGATTTGACACCTTTATTTCTTGTCTTTTTCTTCTATATCATTTGGCCCCTTCAAAGAGATATAATACCGTCCACCGAAGTTCCTTTTGGAATGGTCTTAGGAGGAAGCTCTTCGATGGTGGCATAGTCACTGAATCAGTCATGGAAAACTCTTTTTTCAAGTGATTCCCTTACTCTATGCTGCAACTCTCGAGGGTCTCTCTCCAGTACAGATAGTCCCTTCGTTCCTTGATTGTTGTGTCAGCAAAATTTGAGGAACAAAATGATTTTCTACCTCATCACCTCTGACAATTTTTTCGATTTTCAAAGTGTTTCTTCTTAAATGCAACCTACCACATGTGAGACTTTGATGCAGTGTTCTGCCTAGTAAGATTTTCTTTTATTAACCGACCGCAAATGGTTCTCTCCTTCTTGCTTCCTTTTTCTGTTCTTCCTATTTTTCTGCAAAACTTCTTCCTTGCTTTGTCATGACTTTCTCATTCTTCTTTTTTCATCACATCTTTTATGTTGCCAGACTTTTTCTCCGCCATCATGGAGTTATTTGTTAACGATATCATTCCAGGATTGTTTCATTTTGAGTGGGACTCTCAGATCACCCCAACCAGTGATTTCGAGTTGGTAAATAGATGTTTCGACGATATAGGTTCTCTGATCAAAGAGGAACACATTCCTCTTGTTCGATCGGAATATGGATGGCCCGTTGAGAAGTACCAATTTTCTGCCCCATCCAATTGTGAAAGTGTTACGTCTTCGAGGTCGGGTTACACCTTTGTCTATACATACCTATTCAGCATGACACTTGGTATTATCAGAAAAATATATTATGATTTAATTATTCTCTTGATAAGATATTTTATTTTAAGATCAAATTTAATTTATACGAAATTTTTTTGGCACAGTGTTAAGTTACACACCTAATTGGCATAGAATAACCATGTTTTAATTACCTGCCCAAAATGGCCATTTTACATTTTTTGGTTCAAAGAATATTAGCATCACATAACCCATAAATTTTCAGTGAACATAGGTATTTATTTGGCTCCCATACTAATAATAGTTGTTTAAATTTACTTGTCTAATTTATGAAATTAAGAGAATTTTTATTATATTTTTTTCTACTCTTAGTATTAAATAATTAAAAAAAGTAGCAGTAGTCAAATTTAGAGTTTCAAAGCGTCATTAATAAGATTAATTTTAGTAAGATATACTTGTAATTAATTTTTTTTTTATGTGTGTGTTAGATCAATAAGAGCCAAGTAATATAAAATAGAGGGAGTACTTTAATAATTTCTAGTACCAAAAAGCAGCTCCATTGAATAAATTATATGCGCAGGGAAAATTACTTTCTTAGTTTTGAGTTATACGTGCCTATAAATAAGGATCAACGGCTCAACGATCTTTACCTCTTGGAACATATAGAACTGATGAAAAGCTTTTACATTGAATTTAATAGATAATGTGATAACTGTATATGGTAAATTTGAATTAGTACATGTGGCGCTCATATGAGAGAGTCAGGAATATGGCCTCGATTGAGAATTTTCCCTCGAGCGAAAGGTATGAAATAAGATAAGGACTAGGCATATGATGACGTTGACAAATACAAAGGGGGACAAGGAGTCAAAAAAGGTTCAAGTGGGCGGACGTGCCCGTATGGATTTGAACAATGTAGAAATATCAGCTAGCTGGCACCACTAGCGATATCTTCACATAACCTTTTATCAATGATTTCGATACCTTAGGGCTCAAATGGAATATTTCTATTGGTTAGTACTTTACTATTGTAACCTATAAATAGTTTATTCTAGTAATTTATAAAGACCTTTTGGTTTCCAGCAATACAACAACAACACTTGGGGTCCATTTGGACATGTGATATAAAATCATAATTTGAAATCATGACATGAATTGAAGTTTTGTTTGGACATACAAATTAAATTTTTTAATTTGTATTTTTATCCCATAAACATAAAATCCCTCACAAGTTGAGAAAACTATTAAACTATCCCTAATTCTTATAAAATGTTATCAAATGAGTAAACTATAGTTCATAAATAGGATATCGTAATATCCTAAGACACTGCATTAATAAATCACAAATCTCCATGTTTCTTTCTTAAATAAATGTTTCTGATTATAAATTTTCAAGTACACATAATTATAAAGATCCATTAGTCAACAATAATAGTAACTAGTTATTCTTTAATATAATCCTTTCACATAGTATATGCAATCTCTTCATGCTGAACATGAGTCTTTTTTTTTTTTGCAAAATTTAAAATGATGGTTTTTTTACAAAATATAAACTTATGGGTCAAATTTTGTATTTAAAAAAGTTGAAATCATGCTTCCAAATCATGATTTTTTGAGAATTTGAAATTTCATCTCATGATTTGAAGTCATAAATGAAATCACATGTCCAAACACCGATTTCTTCTTATGATTTGAAATCATGAGATAAAATCGTATGTCCAAACGCTAGCTTATTTTCTTGGTCATTAAGTTTTGTTATTGGTTTTCCCTTATTTGCTTAGTCTATCAGATCTGAGAGAAAGAATCACTCGGAGCCGAGGCCAATCTCTCAGAGACGCATCCATGCGTTCCAAAGCATTCGGATTCATGCTCTTGCCTTTATTTAGTTTATCTATTCATCATGACATCTTATAACTGTCAGATCTATACTTATTGTTCTTCAACTTGTTTTACTTACTTTGCTCATCTTATTGTTCTTCAACTTGTTTTACTTACTTTGGTCATTACTCAATCTACATTCAAACTGCTCGTCAACGGACTTAAAAATAAAGGGGTAAATTAAGACGCATGCTCTTGACCTCATATAAATTCAACTGTATTGTTTTTAGGATAAACAATAACGTGATTAGATACTCCCTCGGTTTCATTTACTTTGTTGACTTGCGAAGTTACTCCCACCGTTTCTTAATACTTGTCATGTTTTGTTTTGCACACCTTTTAAGAAAAACATTAACTAGAAGGTAATATGACTAAATTATCCTTATTTATTACTCCTTTTTATTTAATACTCCTCTCTTTTGCACCATATTAATATCTCCACATATTTCTGACTAAGAGTAAAGATGAAAACAAACAACTAATTATGTCTTGATTTTCTAAAATGACAAGTATTTAAAAACGGAGGGAGTACTTTCTTTGTCCATTTTTATTTGTTCACTGTACAGAAAAGATGTGTTTATTTTTACTGGTACAATTTGAAATGAAGTATCTCGTAGCCGCAGTGTTGATTCCATATAAAATTCAAAGTCCCAACTAAGAATCAAACATAGCATTATTGCACCATAGCCCTTCTTTCTGAGACTAGTTATTACTGTTGATTTCAGGGCCCTAGAAATATAGCAAATCGAGTCACGATGGCAATGGAACTGAACGAACAAACTGCAATTCCGCATGTTGTATTCATCCCGTACACCATGACGAGCCATATAACTCCATTGGTACATACTGCTAGACTCTTCGCCCTCCACGGCCTCAGGGTCACCATCATTACCACTCCACATAATGCTCTCCTTTTTCAGTCCTCTGTTGATAAAGACCGTCTCTTGTCCGGCTCCGACATCACCGTCCAGACACTTCAATTCCCGTCGGATGAAGTGGGCTTACCTGTGGGAGTTGAAAACTTCATTGCTAGCCCTTCTATGGAAAGAGTTGGCAAAGTTCACTATGGCTTTATTCTGCTTCAAAAGCCCATGGAGCAACTTATTCGCCAACTCAATCCAAACTGCATTGTTTCCGACGAGTTCTTCCCTTGGACTGTCGATTTGGCTGAGAAGCTGCAAATTCCGAGATTCTCTTTTCAACCAGCCACTTTCATCCATCAATGTGCTTGGACTTTTATCAAGGAATATACACCATACAAGAATGTGGCATCAGATTCTGAGAGGTTCTTGATCCCTGGTTTGCCCCTCGAGATCAAAATGAAATGCTCAGAGATTGAAGATTTCCTTAAAGAGGAGACTGATTACAGTAAGACAGTAAATGCAGTCTTAGAAGCTGAGCTTCGTAGCTATGGCATTATTCATAACACTTGCTCTGAGCTGGAACCTGGCTTTGCCCAAGTCTACGAAAAAGTTAGAGGGAGAAAAGGCTGGCACATAGGTCCCCTCTCTCTGTTTATCAACAAACATGAATCGGAAATTAGTTCAAAAGAAATTTCCAACTCCAATTCTTGTTCTGACCCTTGGAAAGACTGCGGCGACTGTTTGAATTGGCTTGAAGATCAAGAACCTAACTCTGTGCTCTTTGTTTGCTTTGGTAGCATGGCAAGATTTCCTGATGATCAGCTTAAGGAAATGGCAGTAGGATTGAAGGCCGCCAACTGCCTATTCATTTTGGTGGTTAGGGAGCAGGATAAAAATCAAGAAGATCGTTCTGACTGGTGGCCCAGTGGTTACAAAGAGATGGCTGTAGAAAAGAACAGAAAGGGCTTTATCATCCAAGGTTGGGCGCCGCAGGTATCAATCCTGAAACATCGAGCAATTGGCGGGTTCTTAACTCATTGTGGTTGGAACTCTGTACTTGAATCTCTAACAATAGGTGTTCCATTGATAACATGGCCCCTGTTCTCGGAGAACTTTTACACCGAGAAACTTTTGGAGCAACTTGAGCTTGCAATTGGAGTTGGGGCAGATGTGTGGAACTCTGGGTTTATAGTGTCGAGTCCGGTGGTTTCGAGAGAGAAGATAGAACTGGCCGTCAAGCGTCTGATGTATGATTCAGAGGAAAGTAGGAGAATTCGAGAAAATGCTAAGTTGATGGCAGAGACATTGAAGCGTGCCACTGAAGAGAGAGGTTCGTCACATTCACAGCTTATCGCTTTGATTGAGGAGATCAAGCGATGTGCTTTCAAGAACTCGTCTTGAAATTAGTCTTTAGTTTTACCACTTGAAATAAATTTGGCAAATGATGTTGGCCAACATGAATGTAATGCGTTAACAATGTGCTTGTTTTCAGTTTTATTTAAATGCTCAGCTTTCTCATTTGTCATTAGGAAACACGAAAGCTTCAAAATACTTCTAGGATCTCTGGTCCGTTTGAGTTTGAGCCTCAGTACAATCCAAACTTCTCCAGAGGAATTGAAGAGCCACAAAACGATTTCACATCGAAAATACACGACACATACTAGTCATCGATCTATTGAGCTCTAATTTGCTCCAATGTCACTTTGTCCTATAAATAAAATGACCTGCCACCTTAAAAACGGAAAACATATTCCCAAAATGGCTAGCTCCGCCACTCAAGTTGATTAGAATTTAGACCATAGTTCTGAACAATGGCAAAAATAGACGGCCATTGAGCTGGCAAAAACCCCCATAAGAGGTGATTTAGAGTGAGTTTGGGGTGCCAAATGCGATAAGAACATGCCCAGTACAGCAGAGGACTAAGCTTATGTCGGCATTAATGTCTCATGTATGAGGGAATTTGGCTACCTCAATTTAATTTATTAATTTTCAAACCATAACTGCTTTATTCATCCATTTCATTTCATTCATATGGTCTCATTTTATTTCACTCATGGTACATCATTTTATAATTCAAATAACCGAAACACTGATATGGAAATTCAATTCAATTAAACTCAACTTTTCATATTCAAAGTTCAAGGTACACTTCTTCAAATTATTGCACTTCAATTACTACAGTTTCAAAAAAAATACTACGGTACAACAATTAAGAATGAGGAGGTGGTGGTGGAAGTGTGTTATGTCTATGTTTGCCAATAATGGCTACTAATCATGGTTGGCAAAGGATAAATGATACTCCCAAATCCTCCGTCTACACCTGCAACCAATTTGGTGTTAACAATTTTACATTCAACGCACATGATGATGTTGTAATATATAGATTCTAAAATTAGCTTAACTAAAATGAGAAAAGAAAACAATTAGAGTGCCTTTGATAACATTGCACTAGATTGAGATTTAACGTTGTAAACTTTAAAAATTGTAACACCCCGTTACTTTATTCATTTTTCTTATAATTGCTTAGATTGAGAGATGAGATACGTTCCAATATCAAAAGCGAGGCATGGAGAGGGACAAAAAAGGACACAATTTTCTGTCATCGAATAATTCGAAGCCCTTATTAATTATTCAAGAGAGATAAAACATAGTACGTCTAAATTCTAGAATTATACATTAGAGATGGGGCTAGATGTTTAAGAATCTTTTAAGAAAGATAGGACATCTATGACAACAGTGACCACCACAAAGACGAAGAAGGATGATACGAGGAGTTGGCCAAGCACCTCTTCAAACTTCATAGTAATAATCACTTGATTAGCTCCAACCATGAAGCCTACCAGATTCAACATGGACAACGTTAGCAATGGTACAGCCAGCATCCCTATCCCTTGGAAATCAAATTTCCCCTTCTCGTATTTCTTGAGCTTTTCCTTGTCAATTGCTTTGTCCGACAAATACAATTTCTCTCCTTGCGTTCCGATAATCTTTTCTACTATAGCTTTCACTCCTCCTAACCATATTGAACTTACTCCCATCATCATCAGTGCCCTGTATTCCATCCACCACACTTTAACCGATCCGCCTTCTGGAATGGACTCCGACATATTCTCCAAGATTGTCGATATGAAAGCGATCACATACACTGCAAACCATGGATCGTAGACCTAAAATAACAAACAGAAGTTGTAAATTAGTTTTCCAAAGAAGTAGCTAGATCATGTTGACTATTATAAAGAATGATTTTTTAACATGAAAAAAAGGATCGAACCACACGTGAGAAGAGATAGCTGAATAAATAAAAGTATGTTTTCTCTAACATTATAATTTAAATTTTTCAATGAGATAATCACCTGCAACAAATCAAAGCAGAATTCAAAAAAAGAAAAATTGTTACGTTTTACCTCGGGGTAGACTTGAATGCCAAGCAAAAGGCTAATAGAAGGAATACTAGCATGCAGAACCATTCCCCAAGAATAGAGAGAGAAATACATCAAGTAGGCATAGCACAAGCATTGTATAGTTCTAATCCTGCTTTTCATGCCGTAAGTGAGGGGGTTGAAACGTGATAGACCAGCTTGTGTGAGTGCAGCAACCCATTTTGTGAGTTGTGAGGAGAAACCTTGCATATCAACTGGGGCACATCCCAAGAAAGATGGCCTTTCTGGATACAAATATGTTGATGTCCACCCCTTGCAATGCAAAAGGTAACCAGTAAAAGTGCTCTCCAAATGGCAATTGTAGGAATAACCGATCTGCGTAATGCGTTCAGAGTAACAAATATGTAAGGTAATTCTCATGATGAAAAACATTTTGGTTTACTTGCATCAACACTTGAGAGTTTTATATAATGATAATGTAACTCAAATTTTACTTTTAACTTTTAAAGGGAAGCGCAACAAACATCTTGAAACATTGAGTATCTTTAGAGAATATATATGATCTCATCTGCCCATTCATAACTTGCACGGAAGAAATGACACTATAAAGATCTCATGTGTTATTTACGTTATTTCTTATTTGGAATAAGTTCAGATATCTTTCTCCAAATAACTTAATTTCTTGGCACTATTCTTATGATTTATTCACTTTTATTTGTCCAATTTGAAAAATCAAGAAATAATTTACTATTTTATACCTATTTTATTCATATTATTAAGTACTAGCAGTTATTTTCAATTCATTTCCCTGTGAGAGAAATGACCTAAAATAATCAAATATGATATAGTAAATTATCATTTTACTTATTACTTTTTTTAATGAGTAACATGTTTGAGATGAGAACTTTCAAGCCTATTTTTGTTAGGCAATAAAATTTTCTTTCTCCTATAAATTTAGTCTCCAGTCAAATATCATCACCATATAAAATAAAAGGCGAAAATATATAACTTGCCTCTTCACCCCACTGTGTGCCATCCTCGAATGTACAAGTAGCAAGGGTCTTAGCTTCCTCTATGATGTCTTCTGATATAACTTTCTGTTGCTTAACATAACCATTATTATCCTCTAGCGAAGCAATGAACTTTCTACTTGATCCGAAATGCTTTTCCGGTGAACCAAGAAACTCATCTGTCACCACCCAAGAAAAAGAATAAAGATTAGATTATTTTCCTTTTTTTTTCTTTACAGATTAATAACAAAATATTTCCTCCTCTTCATTTTATTTGACCTATGTCTATTTGACACATTCCTTAAGAAAATATTTTATTAATTATGATTTGAAATCTAAGCTAGCGTTTGGACATGCGATACGAAGTCATTATTACAAATCATGATTTCAAATCGGCATCTGGACATGTCATTGAGATCATATTTCAAATTCTCCAAAAACTATGATTTGGGATTCCAAATCATGATTTTAACTTTTTTAGATGTAAAACTTGACCCATAAGTTTATATTTTGTAAAAAAAAATTAAAATCCATCATTTTAAATTTTGTAAAAAAAAAGACTCATGCTCAGCGTGAAGAGATTGTTCGTACCATGTGAATGGATTATATGAAAGAATTATATGAAAGAATAGTTAGTTATACTATTGTTGACTAGTGAATTTTTATAAAGTTATGTGTGTTTGAAAGTTTGTAATCGTAAATATTTATTTCTAAAAGGAGTATGGAGATATGTAATTTATCAATGTGACGCCTTAGGATATTCCGATATTTTGTTTTATGAACTTTGATTTATCATTTGGTAAGATTATGTAAGAATTAGAAATTTTGATAAATTTTACAACTTGAGGAGTTTTTATGTTAATTAAAAAAATACAACTTAAGAAACTTAATTGCATGTTAAATAAAATTTCAACTTCATGTTATTTTGATTTCATTCGCATGTCCAAATGGGTCCCTAAAGTTGACTACTGGTATTTTATGTAGTTATTTAATGATAAAGGTAATATTGAAAAAAAATGATAATTTTTTTTTGATTTGCTAAAATCAATAAGTAAAACATCAAATCTATTTTTAGTATAAAAATCAAGTAAAACAAAAAGGAGGGAGTATATATATACTGTTTTGTATTACTTGAACATCTTAAGAATGTTTTAACTAGGCCGGGTATTTTACTAAATTTATACTTTGAAGCTTTAAATTTGACTAATAAACTTTTATATAATTATTCAATATTAAAGACAGTGTGAAAAAAATAATTTTTCCTTGATTTGCTAAAATAGATAAAGTAAATGAAATACTAATACGGAGTGAGTATATAATGAATTTAAAGTTTGTTTTGACAAAAAACGAACCATTTAGTCCTGGACTCGTGTATAACGCCTTCCTCTTCAGAAAATAACCAGTTCCCGATAACACTGGGCCTTGGATACCATCCATTCCGTGCCATATTGTCTAAAAGTAAGTAAATTACCATAATCAACCTTTTTAAAAAATTATTTCTCAGAAATTTTAATTAGCTAAAGAAAGAAATTAGAAAAAACCTTGTAAGCCTGTCTAATTTTGACATCGTAAATATCGGACTTGCTGACATTGTAAAACACTTGAGGGAATTGCACATAAGCTAAGGAAGGTGATAACTTTGGATCAAGATGGAAACACATTGCCTTCCGAGGTGATGTTGGATCATGACAGAAGAAATCACAATCTAAAACCAGTAAATAGGGGGCATTGCTGATTATCCCTGAAACTCGAAGCTGCATGTATGAAATTAATTAAATGTTAAGAAAATATTGTTATCTAGGAGAGGGAGACAATTAATTAAAATTAAAGGATCATTAGTTAATTCATACAAGAGCATTTGCAGATCCACCCTTGAAGTGATGACGACGGTTGGTTCTTCTTTCACGGGATACGTATACTAGCAAAGGCAATTTTGTTAAATCGTTGGCACTCTTCTTTTTTTCCATTTTCCTGTCATTTATTACCTGAAGGGATGCCGGCCAAAATATTTCATCAGAATGAAGATGAAAAAAATAAAATAATAAAAATAAGTAGAAATATTTCCTTATTATTTGGCAATTATATATTCTAGTGCATGTCCTTGAAGTACCTAATCTGGTTTTCATATATGTTGCAAGTTTACTAGAGAGTTATGCAATGGTTGAACTTGACTCAGCATATCTGGAAAATGTAGTATGTTAAAAGAAGGATGCATTTACATTTATTGTTCAGAATACCTTAATAAACGAGGCTCTATCAGGCACTACGTCATCTTTGATTTTACCGGATTCACCAGCACGGTTCACATTCTGCCGGAACTCCTCATATTTTAACTTCCAAAAACATAAATCATTATAGTTAATTCATCTGCATGCAAAGAAGTACTACAAAATGCATAGATATATTTTGCTTTAGCATGCGTTACCATACTTTAATTTCTTTCATTTCAGCTACAAAGTCATCGTTCTTGAGGATACGATCATCTTCTCCTAATGGAGAAAAAAACGCTTTGGGACACCTTGTTTTGATTCCATACTTCCTACAGAAAGGGAGCCACAACTTGGCAAAAGAACACGCTTCCTCCATGGCGTACAACATCAAGGGGCATCCTCCATCATCAGACAGATACACAGCCAATTTGTCTGTCGGGTAATCAAGAGCCATTGCGGATATCACAGTGTTCATGACATCCACAATTGGCTCTTTCTTAGGATTGGCAGTGAAGACCATCACATCTATTGGGGGTAGCTGGGAATCTTGGCAAGTTATGTTGTCAGGGAACACGTCCCTAACAACGGGGCGCCAACGAGTCCCTTGTCCGAAGAACCACTTGACAATGAAACTAATTTCACCTAAGGTGATAAGCAACCATGCAAATGCTTGTAAACTGAGGAAGCTTTCGAAGTAAAGCAAATGAGATAAACGATAGTATACTAATGCAAGCATGATTAGAGAATGGAGAAACATGTGGAGTCGGTAAATGGTGGTGGTAGGTTGCTGCACAGTACATCTGTTGAGTTCCATGGCTTTTTTCTTGGTGGTTTCTCTTCTCTCCCGGCCCTATGTTACTCTTTCAACACCTATATATGGCTTGGATATTTTTGTTAACTACCCCACCCTTGAAGAACAAGTGAGCGTTTGGCCATGTTTCATTGTGAAATTTGAAAAAAGTAGGTTTTGTTTTTAAAGTGAATAGTGATATTTGAAAATTGGAGTTGTGTTTAGTCATGTATACAAATTAGAGTTGTTTTTGAATATTTATGAGTAATTTGGAGTGAAAAAAGTGAAAATAACTTTTTGTTGTTCTTCAAATTCTTGAAAATTTTGGAATTCAACATCAAGTTGAATTTCGAAATTTTCCTGATGGCCAAACGCCCTGCAAGTTTTTGCACAAATTGTCCTTCAAAGTGACTCATCTTTAAATTTTACCCCTTCGGTACGCGATCTTTAATTTTTGCCCACGGTTCTCATTTAATGATATTTTGTGGATGAAAATGCCTTTATCTATCCTAACCCTTCCGCTCTCTTGGCTTCATTTTGTGTCTTTGCGCCCCCCTTGCCCCCTCTTTTTCTTCTCTCTCTTCTCAATTGTTCTTACTTCGATTTTGAGTTCGTTTCAATCTCTGTAGCTGTTATTTTTGTGTCTCTTGGATTCACTTAGGTATATTTTCGTATGTTACATATTATTTGATTTTGAGTTCGTTTCAACCAACAAATATACTTTTTTGGTAGATTATATATGGCGTTTTTTTTATTATTATTATGCTTTTCTGTTGTTTCCCATGTTTTATGTGTTTTTGGTATTTTTAACCGACTTCCAAGTTTTTGTCTTCGAAATCACATATTTTAGTTATTTTCTTGTGAATTTGTAAATACCGGGGGATTGTAAAGTATATCTGTTGGTATATGTGTTGATATTAAATACATTATGCACCTCATGGCATAAGTTGTGTGATCTTGGGCGGAATTTATACACTCAACTATCGTATTTTACCCATATTTAAGCCTCATTTGGAGAATAAATTCACGCAAATCCTTACATATCATGCAATGATATGTTGGTGAGATAATGTATGTGATTAGATGTGGTTCAGGGCAAAATGAGCAAGGGATTAACCCAAAAGTGCAAAATATTCAAGATCAGAGTTTGTACCAGACATAAACGAATTTCAGACAAAACTCAGGGCCAAGGCTATGGCCTGGGCACCGCCTTGGCCCCCAAACTTCAGAAAAGCAGAAATAGGAAGGGCTAGGTGACGCCTTGCCCATAGCCTCACCAATGGAGACGTTTGCCAGGGTAACACCTTGCCCCTTAAACATCAGAGGAACGAAAGTGGTCGAAGGCCGGGCCACGCCTTGCCTATAGACTTGCCACACCGAGGCTATGGATGAGGTGACACCTTGAGGGAATTCCGGCCTAGAATTTTTACTAAGTACAAATTCGAGTTGAGAAAGGATTAAGGGTTATTTTCTACTACTATAAATACATCCCTTGGACATTTTTTAAAGGGATTCACTACTTGTTGCGAGCCACGCAAGGAAGGAGAGAAAACATCATTAGGGTTCTTTTCTTTTCATTTTTCCTAATCATTACTTTGCATGAGCGACATTAATTCTTGTGAATTTGATTAAAGAATGAGTAGCTTAACACCCTTTTCTGGGTTATGACCGTAGCATGATTGTTGTAGTAGATTTTTCATTCAAATTATGGAGTTTATCATAATAGTTATTTTTCTATTCTTGATTTTACTATTTTACTGCTCCACGACCAGCAGAAGAAATCTATATGCTCATTGTAAACTCGAAAGAAGAATTGTGATTTAGAACAAAGAATAAAAGGAGTAAGATCTTAACTTTTGACATCAAAGAGCGAATTTGTGGCTAGGATAGACATATCCCTAGATCTCCTTACTTGGTTAATAAATGAAAAGTGCAATTACGTTTAAATGTATATATTGATCATAAAAATATAGACATAAATTTTTAAGTGAATAGGTGATTAAAGGCTTAAAAGACCATAATCATAGTACAAACCTCGTAAATCAATAATTATATAAATTAAAGTCGATAAAATTTAAATACACAATATGATTGCGAATTAGAGCTATAACTCTTTAATCTCTCTATTTTTGTGATCATCAAATTTACTTTGCTTTCTAATGTTACTCAATTAGTAGAAATAAAACAAATCAAAAACTCATTCTTTATTACTACACACTTGTTTTAATATGCAGTACCAGATTTAACTAGTTCGTTGTTAATCACAAGTTTGTGAGGGTATGATATCAAACTTAACCAGTCTATATTACTTGAATGACCATGTACACCATATGCGTGTTTGGGCGAGAATAAATTTTTGGCGTCATCGCCGGAGACATAGAAATTAGCAAGTTTCTAGTTTATTTTTACTGTTTTATTGTTCAAGTATTGATTACTTAATCTTAGTTGTTACTTCTACAAGTACAATTTGTGAATGCGATGCACTACTAGTAGAAGAAACTTAGATTGCTTCCATCCTAAACCTGAAAGACTAATTCTATAAAAGTCATAGGGCGGTAAATTTTCTACAACAACAAGAGCAACTTGAGGAAATACTTGTGGGCATGAAAGCTAACGCTCCTTCCATGGAAGCCTGTGAAGTAGCAGTACCACTTGCGGGGAATGTAACTTCAAGTATCCTAAGATCGACCCCGAAAGAATGGTTTAAGTTGGAGCAGAATATGGTTCAACTCTTACACATAAGTGGGCAATTCACAGCTTACCGTATGAGGATCCATAATAGCATATCCAGACCTTTATGAAAATCAATGATATTTACACCATTGCTGATGTCTCAATCAATTATATGAGACTCACACTATTTCTGTATTCTCTTCTTGGGAAAGCAAAGAGGTGGCTGAAGGCAGATCCACTGAACTCCATCACAATATGGAATGATCTTGCTCGAAAATTTCTCACTCACTTATTTTCATCTGGGAAGACTGTAAAACTGAGAAGCAAGATATTGGGATTCAAGCAGAAAGATGGGAGACTTTATATCAAGTTTGGGAGAGATTAAAAGCCCTTATCAGAGACTGTCCACACCATCATTAGACTCAAGAGGTGTTGGCACATACCTTTATTGAAAGTCTGAAGCCATACACTAAGATATTACTAAACTCCACGGCAGGTGGTTAGGCACTCGAAAAGACTTATAATGAACTATTTGTTCTCCTCAACCAGTTTTCACAGAGTAATCCTGAATGGCATGGGGATGGAAACATAGTTGTGCAAAAGATCCCGTGGGTGAGTTAGAGGTTGACAGTTACATAATATTAAAGCACAATTGGCCTTTATGCAGAACTAGATTAACACACAACTAAGCAAGTTTAGCTTAGGTCCTACTCAGTCACAAGTGAATGCAGTTCAGCAGACCCAAATATTTTGAGAAGTGTGCGGAGTTGATCATCCAATAGAGGTATGTGCATCTAATCCAAAATCAATTAATTTTGTGGGTAATGTTGGAAGAGAATGAGAAAATCATTATTATAGAAATTCCTACAATCCTAGTTAGCGCAACTACCTCAATTTCTCATAGGGTGAAAACCAAAATTAGAACTACAATCAGAACTAGTACAGACCATAAGTTCAATAGCAGCAAAACCATCAGCAATAGTCACATGGTAATTAGACAAATATGCAACCAAACACATTGGAAGATATACTGAAGAAGATTATGGATGATTAGGCCAAGATGACTGCAGATATAAAAAATAAAGAACTAGCAGTGAGAAATCTTTAGAGGGGAGCCCATAACATAAGGACCCAAGGGGGATTGCTAGGTCACACTGATCCTAACCCCAAGAGTGTACATATACTGAATACTCATAGCGGTAAGGATCTAGAGGAGCTTGTTCCACATAAAATAAGGTTCGAGTTGATAAACAAGAGAAGGCCACAAATATCTCCATGATCATTCTCCCCCGGGGCTGATTAATTAGGTTAAGGAAAATTTAAGGTGACCCTATTAAAGAGAGCATTAAGGATACATCGAATCTCTTGGATTTCACGTCATAACATATATATACCCGAACTGAGCATATCCAAGAAAGACATAAGTAGTTGCCTTGGAATTTTGCTCTTTCTATCTAGAGGTGGCGTTGATCCAGCTAAAGAGCAACTGCTTCATCTTTACCCACTTAGTGTACTTAGGATTTGAGGACTTCTTTTCATCATCTGTGAAATAGTTGGGCTGAAGGCGCGAGAGAGAGCTTCTCGGTAGAGGTAGTCAAGCTAAGAGCTAGAAAATAGCAATTCAGTTAAAAGCCAGTAGGGTGGCTTACCATCTTCTGATTAAAGATAAGTATCAAAAGTAAGAGAAGTGAGACATTTGGGACCTATTCTAGTAGAGGAACCAACCCCCGAAAACCTGACCAAAATATAGTGAAGAGAAAAAAAGCTGAGAAGTAAGGAGGTCAGAGCGCATGATGCACTGTCAAGTGAAAAACCACCACCTTGTTTCCACAAAGATTGATGAAACAGAGAGAGGAAGCCAGATTCAAGAAGTTTCTTGATTTATTGAAGCAAATTCACATAAATGTACCTCTTGTTGATATTCTTCAAGGGGTGCCAAAGTACGCTAAATATATCAAGGAAATTATGTCCAACAAGAGTTGCTTAACAAAAATTCCACAATTGTACTTACTGAGGAGTGTATATCCAAAATTCAGAATAGACTAGACTAAATTGAAGGATTCGGCTAGCTTCATAATTGAGATTATTATTGGTTAGAAGGTGATAGCTCGTGCTTTGTGCAATCTTAGTGCTAGTATTAATTTGATGCCGTCTTCTATCTTCAAGAAGATAGGTGTTGGTAGCCCACATCCTACCACTATAGTGTTGTAGTTAGCAAAACAATCATTAGCTAGACCAGATGGGGTCATAGAGAGGACTTGATACATATTAGTTCACTTATTATTTTGGTGGATTTCATCGTCTTAGGATTTGATCCATATTCAAAAGTTCCATTTATTTTAGGATGTCCATTTTTTGCCACGGGCAGAGCATTGATTGATATAACTGCTAGAAAATTGACCACGAGGGCACATGACAAAGTAGAGGTCTTCAATGTTTACTAGGCGATGAAAATACCTACAATTTATGAAGAGTTATTTTCCATAATAGTGGTGGATATTGATTATGAGTTTCCACTAATTCATCCAAAAGATCTTTTAGATAGAGCACTTGTGGTACAAGATATTTTTTATGATGCTGCTGCTCAAGAGATGGTACAATTGTTGAATGTGGCTAGTGTGCACATCCAAAAGGAAAAATTTGAGCCCCTTGATAGACCTCTTAGCCCCCCTCCCAAGTTGTCCATTGAGGAATCTCCCAAGTTAAAACTCAAAATGCATCTATCTCATCTAAAGTATGTGTTCTTAGGTGAGGATAACACACTACTAGTTATTCTTGTTGCCGGTTTATCTGAAGATGAAGTCAAAAAGGCCTTGAAGGTCTATTGAAGACACAAGCGATCATTGGGTTGGAAAATATATGACATTCAAGGAATCAGTCTGACTTTCTGTATGCACAAAATTTTCATAGAGAAATTGTACAAGCCTATTGAGCACCAAAGAAGGCTAAATTCTGTGATGAAGGATGTGGTCAGAAAAGAAGTAATCAAGTGGTTGGATTCAGGTATCATCTATCTAATTTCTGATAGTAAATAGGTAATACTTGTACAATGTGTCCCTAAGAAAAGAGGGATGACAGTGATACAAAATGAGAAGAATGAGCTTATTATAACTAGAATAGTCATTGGGTGGCAAATTTGCATGGATTATTGGAAATTAAATGATGCCACAAAAAAAAAAACCACTATCTCATTCCCGTTATTGATTAGATATTGGATTGATCGGCGAGTCAGGAGTACTACTACTTCTTGAATGGATATTCAGGCTATAATCAGATATCCATTACACTAAAAGACTAAGAAACACGACTTTCACCTGTTCATATGTAGCTTATGCTTTTAAGTGGATGCCTTTTGGACTTTGTAATGCTCCGACCATATTTCAGAGATGTATGATGTCCATATTTTCAGAGATGGTGGAGGACTTCTTGTCACGACCCAACTACCGGACCGTGCGGGCACCTACTCTAATCCACCTAGATAGGAGAACCCTTACCACCCGAACCAACAGGTGATGTGGAAAAGAAAATAAACTATTAAATAAGTCCCTTAATTACATGAGAAATCCTTTTACAAATATTTGAAAAGGAAATATTTATACAATAACTTTCGAAAATACACAACCTCTAGAACTTGCGGAAATTTACTAACAATATAAACAACCTCCCCAGAACCTAGTCTAAGCTGGTACAAGAGCTTCTACAAGATGAGTATATGACTTAAGATGACACAACTCCCACCATAGGAGGAAAGTAGGAGCTGCTGGAAGATCACCGCAATCCTGAACCTGTGAAACGTCACCAATCCTGCAACCAAGCTATACCCCAAAAGGTATAGCAAGAGTAGAATCAGTACAAACAAACATACTGGTAGGCATCATCGGCTGACCCGAATTCACTCCTACCGTCATATAAAAATCAAGATAAAATGCACAAGGTAAATGCTTCACCCCTTTCAACATCACTTTTATCAATCCCCCCTTTCGGAACCGACCATCCTAACCTTTAGACTTACCAAGTCACCTAGACTTTCCAAGTCACCTTGTCACCTAGACTTCCCAAGTCACCTCCTTGACTAGATATTTAGACTTAACCCGACTAACTGCCCAACCAAACCACTTATACCCGTAGTATTACTTACCAGTGTTCGGACCCTTCACGGACCTCTAGGACAACTTTCTATCCTGGTTACAACAACCAACAACTACAACCCCAGACTTTCAGTCTTACTCTCAATTTACCAATCACATAAAATTCACCTAGTAACCATTGACAGATTCAATGACAATAACAGAGTTGTATCTAAATCCCTTTCTAATCCCGAAACCCGGACCCTCCAAGGATCCTCTAACCACACCTAAGTATTCAACAGGCTACCCGGTCTACGCCAAGACCCACCCTTAGCTTATTAACTATAAATAATTCCTGACCGCCATTAGTACACTTAATGACAATAATTTGTGAACTTATAACCTCTTTTACATAGTCCGGACCCACCCGGATCCCCCTAACACATCTAGGTGTTAACATGAAAAATCCGGTCTACACCAAGACCAACTAATAATCAACATAATAACCTGGCCTACACCAAGACCAACCGATAACATAATATAACAACCCGGCCTACACCAAGACCAAACTCAAAATATAATATAACAATCCGGCCTACACCAGGACCCAACTTACAATATAATATAACAACTCGGCCTACACCAAGACCAAACTCACAATATAATAACTCAGCCTACACCAAGACCAAATAATAATCAACATAATAACCCGGTCTACACCAAGACCAACTTAACCAAATATAACAGAATTCTCGGCCTCTCACGGACCATAAGCAATTATCACAATTTAATGACATAACTCGGTCCACTTATGGAACCAATACCAGACACAAAAATTCAACCAATATCAGAGCATCAATGCAGCCAAGTTAATGCAACAATGCAATAAAGTAAACCCGTACCAGGCATGGTACCCGAGCCAACCGTTAGTATATCCCATACCAGGCTTAGTACCCGAGCCAACCATTTATTATACCTGTACCAGGCGTGGTACCCAAGTCAACCGTTAGTAATTTCCACACCAGGCGTGGTACCCGAGCCAATCGAATATCACACAGAAATCCAACAGTCACAAACAATGAATACAACAACACTTGTAAACCAACAAACAAATACACCAGGTTCATTTCACAAGACTGATAACCTTACTCTTAGACATTCCTAGTCATTCCCTAAGCATGTAACACATACCATACTTAGACTGAGGTACACAAAACATATAAGCCATACAAAAATCAACACATCACCTACCTCATTCTGGGTACACTATGAACCATTAAATCCCATATGAAGATTAACCCCGGTTCGCCCATTTAAACATACAATTAATTACATTTATTCCTGACCCTCTTCCTAGGACAAAATACAACCTGGGAAAACCCTTCCTAGCTTTAGAATACAACCAAACAATTATCCTAATTATACCAATTAGTCCGAAACTTCTGTTCCTTACACATTTCTTAATTACTAACTCCTTTCTAGTTCCCTGAACCTTCCAATATTCTAGTTCCCGTATTTTATTAGCAAAACCACACAATTTAAGCAAAGCCTAGAATATCACAACACCCTATCCCCATTATACCATTTCCAATCTAATCCAACAAATTGACAACTTCCTCCAGACTCTGTGCCCGAAGGCCTAAGCATGGATTCTCCCTTTCATTCTATACAATAATAAGAAAATGAAAGCGTTCAATCTACTCTTGTAAGAAACCTAGCCTACCTGGATGCCGAGCAGCTGTTCCATGCCCTTTTTGGCTCCGTGAAGGCATTCCCTGACAATTCTACAGGCCTGAATCCGTGGTTTCGCGTCCTTTTTACCAGAATTCCTCCTCCCCATATGTCATGACCCAGACCATCGTGAGTGGCACCCACCCAACCCCCGGATGAGCGAACCAGTAGAGTTCAACCCTTAGCCTAGACTAACAGCCTAAAACCAGCAAGCAGGAATATAAACTAACAATTCAAATAAGCAAAAGGCCTTTCATTGAAATAAAACTACGAAATTCCCCCTAGAATCTGAAAGTCATCGTACCAAACACTACCAATACTAGAGTATGGGGATGCAAACCCCAAAACATAAAATAATAAAGAGATAGTCTAAGCCCGACATAATTGGGCTATAACTCAAAGATAAACACCAAGGCAACTTGGTCGAACAGCTCACCCTTGATATATGGAATAGTCCGGCCTACAAGTGAGGTCGTGCGTCAACCACCAGAAGATTTCCTGTACTCACAAAGAAAAACAAGCAAGTGCAGTATCAGTACACAACCACTGTGTACTGGTAGGATCATCAGCCCGTTCAAAATAAAATAGTGTATATTCAGTACAACAAATCAAGTATAAGAACGGAAAACATGCAACAAGTCAACAGGCTCCCCTAGACTACAAGTCTCTACCTAGCTTGTTCCCGCATGAAATCCACTTTTTATAACTCTAAACAATAATCACAGAACCAATTAATCATCCTTTTTGTCTAGCCTGGACCCACCCTGGGATCCCTTCTAAATAACACCTAAGTGTTAAATAGACAACCCGGCCTAATCCAAGACCAACTCAACAGATATAACAGGATTCCTGGTCACTCAAGGACCACCAACAAATATCACAATTCAATAGAACAGCTCGGTCCACTCACGGAACTAATAACAGTCAATGCAATGCAATAATATCAATGCAATGATGCAGTAAAATAAACTTGTACCTGGCGTGGTACCCAAGCCAACCGTTAGTATTCCATATCAGGTGTGGTACCCGAGCCAATAATTTATTATACTCGTACCAGGCGTGGTACCCGAGCCAACCATTAGTATTCCCGTACCAGGCGTGATACCCGAGTCAACCAAATATCAACAATCCACAGTCAAATAATGAACAAACAACGTGTAAACCATCAAGCAACACACCGTTCAATTCACATATTGTAAAACAAGACCCTTAGACATTCTACACAATCCCTCTAAGCAATACAATTCATACAAACACTTGGATAAGAGTATAAAAATATACAACATTCACAGGAATCGTAAGCCATTACCTACCTCGAAATGATCCATGCTCTACTCAACCCGAGCTTTTCCGTGTTCCGGATTCCTTTCCCGTTCTTGGTCTAAAACAACATACAAGTAGTTGAATTAACAAACAAGGCCTGCATATTACTCGAATTACACGAAATCCCAAATCCCAGACCAACCATGATTATTCTACCCTTTTTCCCGGGATTCCCGCAATTAATTTCCTTAGTTCTATCATTTTCACAAAGAAAAATAGAGAATTTAACAACATACGATCATAATACCTTACTTTTAACAATATCCAAGAACTTTCATGCCTAGAATCCCCCTTCTTCCCTGGATTCTACCATCCCTAGGTTATTCCAACATTTTCCCAAGTTCCCTCCTAGCAATTGTACCGTGTAGAAAAAGTAGTATGAAGGTTGGGGAGTAGAAATCTTACCTTAGGGAAGGAAAATAATGGAAAATGGAGAAAAATCGCCTTGCCGTTATCCCAAAATGAAATTGTGAAAACTGAGTATTTTGGGGAATATTTCTACATTAATTCCCTTCGAGCCCGCTATAGTGGTCCGCTCCGCTATAGCGGTACCTCCATAGCAGAGTCGTCCACTATAGCGGAGGCTAACCGACGTTGACTTCCGCTGTAGCGGTAATTTCGTCGCTACAATGGAGGTTGCTATGGCAGAGTGTCAACTGCTATAGTGGTTGACACGAGACAGAAAGTCGTAAAACCTCCAAAACTAGTCCATTTTACAACACACTTATTTTCTCGACATCTGAAATAACCCCTTCACATCAATCTCGATTCTGAGAGTTCTACTTACCCGAATTCGATTTCAAAAAGTCCCCCGGAATCCTTTATATCTTGGCTACATGGAAAACTAGCTCAAAACAAGACATCCAACCCAATCCTTACCCGAATTGCCCTAGACTATACCTCGCTCCTAAATCGGGTGAGACTAGCCTAGCCCAGAATATCAAACTCCAAAACCCAGAGTTTTCTAACTCTAAAACTTGGCACGATTGGACTACCCGTAATGACGGACCTGGTCGTTACAATAAATACCAATTTACTCATCGTTTGTCCCCGAATGATCAAACCCGAATTTATGGAAATAAAGAAAAGAAAGCATAGTACCTAAATTTTCAAACAAATGAGGGTACTTGTCCCGCATGTCCTTATCGATTTCCCAAGTGGCTTCCTTAACTGGACGATACTTCCACTGAACCTTTACCATATCAATCACCTTTGTCCTCAACGTCTGGATATCCCGAGCAAGAATCAAGACTGGTTCCTCTTCATAACGAAGATCCTTATCGAAAAAAACCTTATCCCACTTGATGATGTAGTCCCCATCCCCATGGTATCACTTAAGCATGGATACATGGAATACCATATGGATGCCTGACAAACTGGGCGACAGTGCTAACTTGTAAGCCACTGGCCCCACCATGCTTCCGCTGCACCGCTCTGATGTTCATACATCACCTGCTGGCAGTTCTGACATTTGGACACAAAGTCGACTATGTCCATTTTCATCCCAGACCACCAATAATGCTGCCTCAAGTTCCTGTACATTTTAGTCATACCCGGATGAATTGAGCATCACAAACCATGAGCTTCTGCCAAGATTTTCTGAATTGTATCATTAACCCGAGGAACACAAATCCTTTCTCTAAAATGTAGCACTTCATTGGAGTCTAACGTGACGTCCCTGGATTCCCCGGATATTACCTTACCTCAAAGTTTACTCAGTTTCGGATCCTGAAACTGTTTGGCCTTTATTTCCTCTATGAAGGTGTGTTTGACCTCAATGCTAGTCAATAACCCACCCTGTTCTGAAATACTCAAGTGCATGAACTTGGCCTCCAAAGCCTGAATTTCCCTTGCTAGTGGTCGTTTGGACACCCCCAAATAAGCCAAACTACCCATGCTAACTGCCTTCTGGTTCAATGCGTCTGCCACAACATTAGCCTTACCCGGATGATATTAAATGGTCACATCATAGTCCTTTAATAACCCCATCCACCTTCTCTGCCTCAAATTCAAATCCTTCTTAGTGAACACATGCTGCAGACTACCATGATCTGTGAACACCTCACAATTGACACCACAGAGATAGTGTCTCCAAATCTTGAGTGCAAAGACCACTGCTGCCAACTCTAAGTCGTGAGTTGGGTAGTTCCTCTCATGCACCTTCAACTGCCTAGATGCATAGGCTATCACATTCTTATCCTTCATCAACACAGCACCCAAGCCAGAATGTGAAGCATCACAGTAAACAATAAAGTCTTTACCTTCAACTGGCAAGGACAATATAGGAGCTGTGGTTAGAAGTGTCTTGAGCTTTTGGAAGCTCTCCTCGCACTTGTCGGACCACACAAATGGTATATCTTTCTGTGTCAGCCTGTTCAGATGAGTAGCAATAGATGCAAAATTCTTAACAAACCTCCGGTAGTACCTCGCGAGCCCAATAAAACTTTTCACCTCTGTCACAGAGCTACGGCAAACCCAACTCTTGACTGCCTCAATTTGCTGGGGATCCACCATCATCCCCTGTTCTAACACTACATGCCCCAAGAACGCAACTGAAGTAAACCAAAACTCACACTTAGTAAACTTCGCATAAAGCTTCTGGCATCTCAAGATGTCCAACATAATACTAAGATGACTAGCATGCTCCTCCCTATTCTTGGAGTAGATCAAAATATCATCGATAAACACAATCACGAAGGAATCTAAATATGACTTAAATACCCCATTCATCAAACTCATGAATGCTGCCGGCGCATTGGTCAAACCAAACGACATCATTAGGAACTCATAATGCCCATACCGAGTCTGAAAAGCAGTCTTAAGAATGTCCTCAAGCCTAATACTCAACTGATGGTACCTCATCCTCAAGTCGATTTTTGAAAACACCGACGCACCCTGAAGCTGGTCAAACAAATCATAGATGCGGGGTAGAGGGTATTTATTCCAGGTGGTCACCTTGTTCAACTGCCTATAATCTATGCACAACCGCATACTGCCATCCTTTTTCTTTACAAATAAAACAGGAGCACCCCAAGGCGACATATTGGGATAGATAAATCCCTTATCTAAGAGTTCCTGCAGCTGAGTCTTAAGTTCCCTTAACTCTACCGGAGCCACACGATATAGAGGAATAGAAATGGGATGAGTGCCTGGCTCCAGATCAATACAGAAATCAACATCCCTGTCCGGAGGGATACCAGGCAAATCCGCTGGAAACACCTCTAGAAACTCAGAAACTACTGGAACTGACTCAATAGATAGGGACTCCACACTATCATCCTGGAGATGAGCCTAGAAGGCTAGACACCCTCTCCCCACTAGCTTCCTAGCCTGCACGAATGATATGACCTTAACTGGCTTAGGCCTGTACGCACCTTCCCACTCTAGTCTATCCTTACCCAGAATCTCTTGAGCCACAGTCTTGGTGTTACAATTCAACGCAACATGATAAGGGGACAACCAGGTCATGCCAAAGATAATATCAAAATCAGCCATATCCAGGATTACCAAGTCTACCCAAGTATGTAACCCTACAAACACAACAGAACAGTCATGATAAAAATGAGTCACAATCACAGACTCTCCAACCGGGATGGAAACATGGATAGGGGAATCAAGGATATCACAAATCTATTCCAGACCCAACACAAAACTCACAGATACATAAGAATATGTAGAACCTAGGTCAAATAATACCAAAGCCATTTTATCGCAGACAAGAATAGTACCTATGATCACCGCATCTGATGCTTCCACCTTAGTTCTCCCTGTAAATGCATAGAAATAAGCTCGATCATCAATCCGAGCAACTTCTTGGTCCCACTATACTGCACCCCTGCCCGCGCCGCCGTTCCTTCTATCGCCCCGGCCTCCCTGAAAGTTACCTCGCCCACCCTGTGGACGACCTTTAGCATTACCGCCTCTACCTGCCGGGACGACCGCTCTAGATTGCTGCTGACCCTAATTACCTGTCTGCCTGAGTGGACACTCCCTCTTAAAGTGGCCCAGGTCACCATAATGAAAGCAACCACGATCAAGTGTAGGCCTGCTAGCTGATGTATAAGACGCTCCCTGGCCTCTAGGAGCTGAAGACTGATTGTGATCTCCCTAACAACCACCTTTAGCAGCTGGCAAAACTGATCGAATAGGACGGGCTGGGTATGCCTATTGATTCTGGCCCCTGGAGTACGAACCACAAAAATTCCCCTCATTTCGGGGCTTCTTGGCTAAAGCCTTATCCTGCCCGCTTGCTTAACTCCTTCTATCTTCTTCACATAATCTTACCACCTCATTGAAGCCCTTCCCGGAAGAAGTCATATGCACTGACTGTACCTGTAGTTCAGTATTCAAACCTTTCACAAACAACCGGACCCGTTCCTCCTTGGAACCCAACATCTATGTGGAAAAATGAGACAAAGCATGGAAGTTAGCCTCGTAAGCAGAGACTAACATTCTACCCTGCTCCAAGTTCAAGAACTCATCCTTCTTCCAGTCCCTCAAAGTATGGGTACGTACTTCTCTAAAAACAAACTGTTCCCAAGTCAGTGGGAGTAGAACAGAAGACCAATACTCCACATGAT
Source organism: Jaltomata sinuosa (assembly GCA_003996215.1). Taxonomy (NCBI): domain Eukaryota; kingdom Viridiplantae; phylum Streptophyta; class Magnoliopsida; order Solanales; family Solanaceae; genus Jaltomata; species Jaltomata sinuosa. The sequence continues at coordinate 358,316 of QJPP01007626.1, read as the reverse complement.
ACCTCTACCATTGCTTAGCATCACCCTGCTGCTGAAATGTGACAAACTCAACCCCATGCTGACGTACAATACCCAACTTGTGCAACCTCTTATAGCAATCCAAGATGAACTCATAAGCATCCTCCCTATCAGTACCCTGAAATGTAGGAGGTTTCAGCTTGAGAAACTTGGTCACAATCTCATGCTCATTCCCTGTCAGCACTGGGCCTAGCATTGGCCTGAAAAAGTCATTCGTGCCTGAAGCTGCATCCATCCTAGGTGCTGTAGTAACCACTGGCTGAGTATCCAAGGCCTGGTTTGCAAAAGCCATAGGTATGGCTGCATTACCAACCAACCCACTCAAAATATTCCAAGCCTGCTGAAAGGCTTCTGGTGTCATAGTAGGGAGGCCTGTACCCCCAATCGGTGCCGCCTCCTTCTGCGCCTCACAATCTTCAGCCACAACCTCTACATCTTCAACAACATATTCCTGAGGTGGGGGAGGGGTTGCTTCACGCTCTCCAGCAGCCGTTAGAGCTCTACCCTTGGTGGGTGCGACTCTACCACATCCTTTGCCCCTTCCCCTGCCTCTACCATGGATAGTCAGGCCCGCTGCTGGGACCACTGCTCTAGCTCCGTTGTTCCTTGTATTAACTATCTGCGGACAGAAGAGTGGATGAGGTTAGATACTAATTTGTATCACCAGATACCAATTAGAATTGAGTTATAGCATAAAGGAAAGAAGGAAGAGATAGTTTTTCCTAAAGCTCCATAGCCTCTCGAAGAAAAGTACGGACGTCTCTGCACCATTACGCAGGACTCTACTAGACCTGTTTGGTACGAAGAGATCAACGAACCTAGGGCTCTGATACCATATTTGTCATGACCCAGAACGTCGTGAGTGGCACCCACCCAACCCACAGATGAGCGAACCAGTAGAGTTCAACCCTTTGCCTAGACTAACAGCCTAAAACTAGCAAGTAGGATTATAAACTAACAATTAAAATAAGCAAAAGGCCTTTTAATGAAATAAAACTGTGGAATTCCCCCTAGAATCTGAAAGTAATAGTACCAAACACTACCAATACTAGAGTACGGGATGCAACCCCAAAACTTAAAACAATAAAGAGATAGTCTAAGCCCAAAACAATTGGGCTACAACTCAAAGATAAACACCAAGGCGGCTAGGTCAAACAACTCACCCTTGATATCTGAATCAGTCCGGCCTACAAGTGAGGTCGTGTGTTAACCGCCGGAAGATTTCCTATACTCACAAAGAAAATAAGCAAGTGCAGTATCAATACACAACCACCATGTACTGGTAGGATCATCAGCCAGTTCCAAATAAAATAATGTATATTCAACACAACAAACCAAGTATAAGCACAGAAAACATGCAACAAGTCAACATGCTCCCCTAGACTACAAGTCTCTACCTAGCTTGTTCACGCATGAAATCCACCTTTTATAACTCTAAACAACAATCACAGAACCAATAAATCATCCTTTTTGTCTAGCTCGGACCCACCTTGGGATCCTTCTAAACAACACCTAAGTGTTAAACATACAACCTGGCATAATCCAAGCCCAACTCAATAGATATAATAGGATTCTCGATCACTCAAGGACCACCAACAAATTTCACAATTCAATAAAATAGCCCGGTCCACTCACGGAACCAATAACAGTCAATGTAATACAACAATATCAATGCAATGATGCAGTAAAATAAACCCGTACCAGGCATGGTACCAGAGCCAACCATTAGTATTCCGTACCAGGTGTATTATCCGAGCCAATCATTTATTATACCCATACCAGGCGTGGTACCTGAGCTAACCGTTAGTATTCCCGTACCAAGCATGGTACTCGAGCCAACCGAATGTCAATAATCCACAGTTAAATAATGAACAAACAACTTGTAAACCAACAAGCAATGCACCGTTCAATTCACAAACTGTAAAACAAGACCCTTAGACATTCTACACAATCCCTTTAAGCAATGCAATTCATACAAACACTTAGATAAGAGTACAAAAATATACAACATTCATAGGAATCATAATCCATCACCTACCTTGAAATGATCCAAGCTCTACTCATCCCTAGCTTTCTCGTGTTCCAGATTCCTTTCTCGTTCTTGATCTAAAACAACATACAAGTACTTGAATTAACAAACAAGGCCTGCGTATTACCCGAATTACATCAAATCCCAAATTCCAGACCAACCATGATCATTCTACCCTTTTTTCCAGGCTTCCCGCCATTAATTTCCCTAGTTCTATCATTTTCACAGATAAAAATAGAGAATTTAACAACATACGATCATAATACCTTACTTTTAACAATACCTCAGAACTTTCATGCCTAGAATCCCCCTTCTTTCCTGGATTCTACCATCCCTAGGTTATTCCAACCTTTTCCCAAGTTCCCTCCTAGCAATTCTATGATATAGGAAAAGTAGTACGAAGGTTGGGGAGTAGAAACCTTACCTTAGGGAAAGAAAACAATGGAAAATGAAGGAAAATTGCCTGGAATCGCCTTGCCCTTCTCCCAAAATGAAATTATGAAAACTGAATGTTTTTGAGAATGTTTCTGCATTAATTCCCATGGAGCCCGCTATAGCGGTCCACTCTGCTATAGCGGTACCTCCATAGCGGAGGCTGACCGACGTTGACTTTCATTATAGCGATAATTTCTTTTCTACAACAGAGGTCGCTATGGCGGAGTGTCAACCTCTATAGCGGTTGACACGGGACAAAAAGTTATAAAACCTCCAAAACTAGTCCATTTTACAACACACTTATTTTCCCAACGTCCGAAATAACCCCTTCATGTTAATCGCGATTCCGGGAGTTCTACTTACCCAAATTTGATTCTAAAAGTCCCTCAGACTCCTTTATGTCTTGGCTACATGGAAAACTAGCTCAACACAAAACATCCAACCCAATCCTTACCCGGATTACCCTAGACTATACCTCACTTCTAAACTGGCCGAGACTAGCCTAGCCCAGAATTTTAAACTCCCAAACCTGGAGTTTTCTAACTCTAAAACTTGGCACGATTAGACTACCCGTAACGATGGACCCGATTGTTACACCATGGCTCCCAAGCCTTGAAGCATCCTAGGAGGTTTTTAAGAATAGCTCTCATTTGTTTTTAGAGCGGAGGGGAAGAGAATGAAATTAAAAGCCCATTTTATTAGTTTTCTAATCCTGTGGCTCTGCTATAGCGTTCCCTGCTTGGCTATAGTGGTACCGCTGTAGCAGAACCTACCGCTATAGCGGCGCTGACTGGCGTTGACTTCTGCTATAGCGGTATTTAATCTGCTATAGCAGAGGTCTCTATGGTGGTGTGTCAACCGCTGTAGCGGTTCACATGGAACAGAAAGTCTTAAATCCTCTCAAAAGGGTCTATTTTACAACACACTTAATTCCCTGATGTTCCAGAATAACCTCTTCACGTGAACCTCAATTTTGGGAGCTCTACTTACCCGAATTCAATTTTGAAAAGTCCCCCAGACTCCTTTATATCTAAGATAAATGGAAAACTATCTCAAATCGATACGCTTTATCCAATCCTTACCCAGATTGTCCTAGAACATGCCTCACTCCAAAACCAACCGAGACTACCCTAGCCTAAAATTTCCAACTCTTCAACCCAAAAGTTTTCTAACCCGATTCTTTGCACCAATAACCCACCCTAAATGAGGTGTCTTTTAATAATGACTAAACATGTTGTTACACTTCTTTGAGGTATTCATAGATGATTTTTTGGTCTTTGGTAATTCATTTGAGGTTTTCTTGCAGAATCTGGATACAGTACTTTCATGTTGTAAGGAGACAAATCTAGTCTTAAAGTGGGAGAAGTGCCACTTTCTAGCTAGAGAGAGGATAGTACTTGGTCACAAGGTGTCACAGAAAGGTCTTGAGGTAGAGCATTCTAAAGTGGAGGTTATAAAAAATCTATCACCCCAGTATCTTTGAGAGGAGTGAATAGTTTTGTTTGGCATGCTGGATTTTTACAGACAATTTATTATGAATTTCTCCAAAATCTTCAGTCCCATATGTATACTATTGGAAAAGAGGTAAAATTTGACTTCTGTGCTGATGTGTGAAAGCTTTTGAGAAGCTAAAAAGAAGGTTAGTCTCCGCCTCTATCTTGAACTCACCTGACTGAGTATTGTCATTTGAATTGATATGCGATGCAAGTAATATTGTAGTGAGGCTGTGCTGGGGTAGAGAAAGATAAGGTATTCCATTCCATTTACTATGCTAGTAAAACTCTTGATACTTCTCAAACAAATCATACTGCTACAGAGAAAGAGATGCTAGTTGTGGGTTTTTCCTTTGATAAGTTTCGATCTTATCTTTTGGAGACAAAAATAATTGTGCATAGAGATCATGCTATTATCTTTTATCTGTTCAACAAGAAGGTTTTAAGACGTAAAGACTAGGCTCATTAGATAGATTCTCTAACTGCAAAAATTTGATCTTGATATCAAGGATAGACATGGGACTAAAAATTAGGTAGATAACCACTTATCCAGACTTGAATATTGGTCTCATGTGACTAGGATGGGCAAATTCGTGAGGAGTTCCCAAATGAACAACTCCTTGCATTGAGTATTTCAAAGCTACCATGGTATTATGATAATGTGAACTTATTAGTGAGTGAGGTGTATCCTGCAGAGGCAAACACCTAGCATAAGAATAAGCTCTATCATGATTCTTATTTTTACATTTGAGATGAGCCCTTTTTGTTCAAGCAAGGTCCTGAACAATTCATTCAGAGGTGCATTCCGTAAAGCAAGGTGAGCCAGATTCTTAAAAGTTGTCATTCATCCCCATATAGAGGATATCATGATGGTGAATGGATTTCATAAAACATATTGCAATATGGTTTCTTTTGTTCTACTTTATTTAAGGAACCATAGGCTAATGCAAATGGATGTGATCAACGCCAAAGAATGGGAACAATTTTGAGAAGGCATGAGATGCCTATGAACAATGTAATTGAGGTGAAGATCTTTGATGTATGGGCCATAGACTTTATGGGACCCTTTTCACCATCCTTTGGTAACAAGTACTTCTTACTTTTGGTGAATTATGTGTCAAAATGGGTGGAGGCCATCGCTCTACCTACCAATGTTTCGAATGTGGTAGTGAATTTTTTGAGGAAGTTTATCTTCACAAGATTTGGGACCCCAAGGGCGATCATTAATGACGGAGGGACTCACTTCATCAATAATTTGCTCCAAAATTTTATTGGCCAAGTATAGGGTGAGACACAAACTGGAAATTTCTTACCACCCACAAACTAGTGGCCAAGTAGAGGTGTCTAACAGAGAAGTAAAGAAGATTTTAGAGAAAATAGTCAATGCATAGAGGAAAGATTGGGCAATCGAGTTGGATGATGTTTTGTGGTTGTATCTCATAGCTTACAAGAAACTCATTGGGACTTCATCATATATGTTGATCCATGTCAAAGCTTTCCACTTACCAGTAGAGTTAGGGCATAGTGCTTATTGGGATATCAACAAGATCTTCCTTTACATGGAGATAGAAGTAAAGAAAAGAATGTTGCAACTTCAACAACTTGATGAGTTCTGGTTGCAAGAGAGAAATGACAAGCTTTACAAAGAGAAGACAAAGAAGTGTCATGATAAGCTTATTATTCATCGTGACTGAAGCCATTCCTAGGAAAGCTTAGGTCCAAATAGTTCGGTCTATTTGGGGTAGTGTATATGACCCCACATAGTGCGGTAAAGCTGCGAGAAGAAGGAAAGGATATGACATTTATAGTAAATGGACAACGAGTGAAGCATTATTTGGATGAAAAGGTGGACATGAAGAAGACCTCAATTGATTTGTCCGATGATTGAATTAAGGTGCATCATGTTGTGATGTTAAATCAAGCACTACTCCGGAGATAAATCGAGAATGTGTTGTAATAGTGTAGGATTTTAAGAAGAAAAAGAAAAATATACAAAAAGATGTATCATTCCACGACAAAAATAAGACGCTCGATGGGAGGTAACCCATCTTTCTAAAAATATATTTTTTGATTTAGATGTGAAGGTCAACCAAGGAGACAAAGGGGTAAATGAAAAATGGGCAAAATGTTCCCAAGGTAAAGTTTTCAAGCCCGAGGCTATGGCCTGGGCGCCACTTCAGGCACTAAACTTTGGAGGAAACATTTGTCAGGAACCCAAAGTGACGTGGGTCGATCCTATATTGCCCTGATTGATTCGCACCACAAATATCAATTAGTTTTATGAATACTTAGACTAACAACTAAGATCAACAACAATGTATACAACACTATAACATACTCTCAATCAAGTCAGGCTAACTCCAAAACAAATTCCCACACTTAAACACATTATTTTAAGAATATCAATCAACAACAATCAAATGATAATGAATGCAATGCAAATGTTGGACAAGCATGCCACTTTGATCCATATATAATTGGCCAGGCGTGTCACTCCAATTCATATATAATTGGGTAGGTGTGTCACTCTGATTCATATATAATTGGAAAGGCATGCCACTCTGATTCATATAATGGGGCAGGCGTGCCACTCTGATTCATATATAATTAGACAGGCATGCCACTCTGTTCCATATAATTTGGCAGACGTGCCACTCAAATCCCTATATAGTTGGGTAGACGTGCCACTCAGATCCATAAAGAGTCAAAAAAAAGTTTTAACTTGTCCTAATCATAGTTTGAATTAGTCAAATTATGACTTTGACCTTTCTTAAAACCTCTGAATGATCCTAATCTGGTCAAATATATAAACTATGTGAGTAAAAGAGTCTAAAAACACCCATTTTTCTATAAAAAGAATTGGATAAAAAATTGAGTAAAAAAGTCAATCCCAGGACCTAGTGTCTAATATAAAAAATTCTTTCAAAACTCAATTAACCAAAAGTTGGATAACTCATACATTAAAAATCATCTGAATTGGGTCACTAATTGACCCCCAAATAAAGGAATTGAATTCTCCATTAATGCTTGGGGCCGAAATTCCCCAACCCCAAGAACTATGAAATCACTAATTTAACAATAATTTAATGAGAAAAACATAAATTAAGGGTTAGAATATTACCCTATGAAGATATCTAGAAAACCCCCCTTGCTTTTTGTCTTAAACCGTGCTCCTAAGTTCCCCAAATCGTATTTTAAAATAATGAAATCAAAATTTGGAGAAAATACTATTCACCTACAATAATTTTGCAATAGCAAAAACTTGACTGCAGTCATGACATTGCAGATGCAGTGAATTCTCCACAGTGGCAAAAACCACTTACCCCAAAGTTCATGAGCCTCATCTCACAGGAGCAAGCCCACAGGTGTAAGAAAACCTTGTAGCTACAGCTCCACCGATGTGGACGAGCCTCGCCAAAGAGGTTACCTTAAGGCCTACCCAGTTTCGCCGAAGCATAACATTCTTCGTCGTAGCCCCTTCGCAGGCGAGACCATCAAACTATATTTGCAACTCCACAGGTGCGGCCAAAGTGCACTGGTGCGATTACACCAAATATCAATAACTATACAACAATCCTAAAATCAGTCCAATCTAAAATCAAGTAGAATCCAATGAAAATAAACTAATTATTAATCATAGCAAAAAATTACATTTTGAACCTGTTGGAATTATCAAATCACCGATTCAAGATCATCTTGACCAAAGTTAACTTTAAGTTCCTTAAGCCTAACAAATTCAACAAATGCCCCGAATCACTTCCGTATTCCTCGAGACCTAAACCAATTATCCAACTAGATAAAAAATAACCCTCCATACCTAATGGAACTGTCAAAATTTAATTCCAAGTTTGTTTACCTAAAGTGTTGATGAAAGTCAATCTTTTCAACTCCCAAACTTTCCAAACTAAAAAACTCATCAAATACCCATCTAATCACCTAAGTAATCTTATCACCTATTCTTGCAGGTCACAAATACTATACATAATCTATGAGAAAGAGTAAAATAGGGAAAATACAAAGGAAACACAAAATGAACATGAGCTTGATTACCTTATCCACCACTAAAATACACGTTCATCCTCGATCATAAAGAGAATGGAAGTACCTAAATTACCCAAAAGTTAGGGATGTCTACTTTGCATGTCTATCTCAGTATCCCACTTAGCTTCCGCCAGCAGACAATGTCTCAATGCACTTTTACTGAAGAAATCTCTCTAGACCTCAACTTTTGAATTTGTCTGTCTAAAATATCCATATCCTCCTCCTCAAAAGCTAGATTTTGATCAAAATGTACGAGTCCCACTGAATCACATAGGAACTATTAGAATGGTACTTCTTTAAAATGGACATATGAAATACCAGATGCACAGCCAAAAAGACCCAGATGTAAGGCCAACTCATAGGCTTCCTCCCCAATATGCCAAGGAATCTCACATGGACTGATAAACCTTGGGCTAAGCTTTTCCCTCTTTCCAAACCTTAGGAAACCCTTCATAGGTGACACCTTAAGCAATACCTTCTCTCTAACCATAAATTTCAAGTCATAAATGTTTTAATCTGCGTAATTCTTTTGCCTACTTTGAGATGTAAAAATTCTTTCCTAAATCACTTTTATCTCACCTAAGGAATCCCTCAACAAGTCAGTGCCCCATGATCAAAACTCAAAAGTATCAAATTGCCTAATAGGAGATCTATACCTCCAACCATACAAAGCCTCGAATAGAGCAATGTGAATGCTAGAATGATAACTATTATAGTTAACAAACTCTGCTAAAGGCAAAAAATAGTCTCAATAGCCTCCAAAATCAATAACACATACTCAAGGCATATCCTCTAATACCTTTATAATTTTCTCAGACTGGCCATCTGTCTGAGGGCGGAAGGCTATGCTGAGCTCCACCAGAGTACCCAACTCTTGCTACAAAGGCCTAAAAAAATGTGATGTAAACTAGGTACCTCAGTCTGAAATGATAGAAATTAGAATACTATGCTATGTAAAAATCTCTTGGATGTAAATCTTAGAAAATTATTCTAACTAGTAAGTTGCCTAAACCAGCACGAAGTGAGCAGATTTGGTCAACTTGTCCATAATAACCTAAATAACATTGAACTTGTGAAAGTCTGAGGCAAACCAATTAGGAAATCCATCACAATACCTTTCATACCACCCGATCTTTGATCCTCAACCTTCACCTGTTGGCAATTCAAGCACCATGATGCACACCCCACCATGTCCCTTTTCATCCTATACTGCCAGTAATGTTCTTTCAAGTTATGATACATCTTTGCCACTCTTGAATAAATGGAATACCTTGAGCTGTGAGCTTTCTCCATGATAACTCTGGTAAAATCATCAACTCAAGGAACACAAATTTGATCCTTGATCCTCAAGACCCCTTATTAGTCTAGAATTTCTTCTTTTTCTTTAATTTTCAACACTTTGTCTTGAATCAAACATAATTTCCCATTTTCAAACTATTTGGCCTAAAATATGCTCTATCGAAAGTGATTATGCCATCAATATACGCAAGGACTCTACTAGGCTTAATAATATCAAGTCTCATAAAGCTATTTTCTAGACTCTGGACATCCATTGCCAAAGGTCACTACTCTACTAGCAATAACATAAGATTACCCATACTCATCACTTTCCTACTCAAGGAATCTTCCACTATATCTTTAATGACCTGTTCTATCATTATGGTGAAATAAGACATAACTATCCAGCTAGAAAAGTCCCTAAGGTGAGAATTGAAAATCTCAGGCTAGGGTAAGCTTAGATGAAAATATAGAGTGACGTGCCTTAGAAGTGATTCATGCTTTATATAATATTGTATGGTAGTGTGGTATATATTTTTGGGTAGCCAATTATCTTAGGGTTCCATAGGAAGTTCCAGGATAAGAATCGGAATCATAGAACTCCGTATATGATAGTTTCTGCTACAAGAATAATTTGTGGTATCTATAAAATAATGTGTGTTGTGAAATAAGGGCCTGTGAGTGAGATATCAGTGTTCTATAAATTATCCTTCATCACAACAAAAGGATGATTTGTCGAGATGGTCCATCATAATGAATCATCACGATAAAGAAAGTATCTATTACAATGAGGAAACCAGGCAGTATACTTGTATGTTCTGCAATTTTCTAAGTTATTTTTCTCATTATTCTATTCCATTCTACAGCTCTAAGAAGTGGGTTTTTTCAAGAATACTAAATCAATCTTCATTATTGGAGGTAAGTAATCCATAGAACTCTTTGTTTAATCTCCCTTTGACCTTAGGAGGAAGGATTAATGGTGGAATTATTGCATTTAAGTCCTAAAAGTATGAACTTAGGGGAGAACCCTATGGGTAGGTGTAAAATCACCTAGAATTAATCCTAGGATGTATCTTTTTAATTCCTATCCTAAAATTAGTTGTTTTTAACTTGGTTAAAGTTAATAGGGAACTTTGGGTTCCATAAAGGTGAAACCTTTAGGCAAACAAATAGTGAGAAATGTATGAACTTGGTTAGAAACCTTTGAATATTGATTCTATAAATGCAATAGGGCTAATTAATGATTAATTAGAACTTTAGAAATGCTAGTGTAATGATCGAGTTCGTCTTTACGGGTAGTTCCATCGTGCCAAGTTTTAGAGTTAGAAAACTCTGAGTTTGGGAGCTTGAAATTCTAGGCTAGGCTAGCCTCGACCGATTTTGAAGCGAGGTAGAGTCTAAGCAAATCTGGGTAAAGATGGATTAGGGTGTCTTGGATTAAGCTAGTTTTTCATGTAGCCAAGACATAAAGGATTCCAGGGGACTTTTTGAAATCGTATTTGGGTAAGTAGAACTCCCGAAATCGCGTTTGACGTGAAAGAGTTATTTCAAGATATCAGGGGAAACAGGTGTGTTATGAAATGGCCAAAACTGGCAAATTTCTGGACTTTCTATCTGTGATGAGCATGGTCACGCGCGATAGCGGTCAAAATTACCGCCATATCAGTGGTCAAAGGGCGATCAACCTACTTAAGACCTCTATAGCGGCGGGCTACTGCTATAATGGGCCGACGAGTTTTTAATGCAGAAACAGCTCCCAAAACATTCAGTTTTTCTCAAGTTCATTTTGGGAGAAGGGCTAGGAAATTCCAGGTGTTTTTCTTCCTTTCTACGTCAAAATTCTTCCCTAAGGTAAGGTTTTCGTTCCCCAACCTTTGTATTACGTTTCCTATGCGGTAGAATTTCTAAAAGAGAATTTGGGGAAGGTTAGAATAACCTAGGGATGGTGGAATTTGAGGAAGAAAGGGGATTCCAAGCATGTGAGTTCTTGGGTATGGATTAAAGTTCATTATTATGATAATAGGTTGTTTAATTCCCTATTTTATCCGTAAAAGATGATAGAACTAGGAGAATTAATGCTGAAAATGCCCAGGAAAGAGGTGGGATGATCATGGGTGGCCTGGGGTTTGGGGATTTAGTATAATCTGGGTAATGTATAGGCCTTGGGTGCTAATTATATATCCTGTGTGTTGTTTTTAGACAAAGAATGAGAGAGGAATCCAGAACACGGAAAAGCTCGGGTCGAATAGAGCTTGGAATATTTTGAGGTAGGTGATGGCTTATGATTTTCTGTGAATGTGTATATTCATGTACTCATGTCTAAGTAATTGTATGCATTACATTACTTAGGGAAACTATGTGGAATGTCCAGGTTCCTGTTTACAGTCTGTGATTGAACGATTTTACTTGTTGGTTTTACAAGTCGTGTGTGTTCATATATTGACTATGGTTGTTGACATTCGATTGGCTCGGGTACCATGCCTAGTACGGGTATAATAAAATGGTTGGCACAGGTACCACGCCTTGTACGGGTATAACATTTGGATGAAACGAGTACCACACCTGGTACGAGTTTACTTAATTGCATTTGTCATTGTTTCATTGACTATTGTATTGTCTTAGTTGATATTGGTTCTGTGAGTGGACAGGGTTGTCTAGTTAAAGGTGCTATTGTTGGTGGTCCTTGAGTGGTCGGGAACTTATTTAACTGCTGTGTTGGTCTTGGTTTAGGTCGGGTTGAATCTTTACTTTTGGTAATTGTCTAGAGGGGATTCCAGGGTGGGTCCGGGCTAGACGGAAAGGTATGGTTATTGGTACATGTTTGTGGTATAGAACTGTAAGAGATGAAATTCATGCGGGAACAAGGTAGGTGGAGACTGTAGTCTAGGACCTGTATACTTGTTGCATGTTTTCCATATATTTACTTGTATATGTTGTACTGTTATATATACTATTTACTTGGAAACTGGCTGATGATCCTACCAGTACACAGTGGTGGTGTACTGATACTACACTTGTCTTTCTTTTGGTGAGTACAGGAAATCTACCAGCGACTGAGTCGTAACCTCACATCTAGCACCGACGATTTCTGACTTTCAAGGGTGAGCTGCTTGTTTCGAGCTACCTTGGGTTATCTTTGAGTTTCAGTCCATTTGTTTCGGACTTAAAACTATTTCATTTTGTCTTTTGGGGTTGAATCCCCGTATTCTAGATATTTGGTATTGATGTTTGGTACAATGACTTTCAGTTCCTAGGAGGGATTTTCAGCAGGATAATAATTATGTTTTGTTATTCAATTGTTTGATTGTTAGTTTACTTTTCGCTTGCTGGTTTTAGGCTGTTAGTCTAGGTAAGAGTTGAACTCTATTAGTTTGCTCATTCGAGTGTTGGATGGGTGCCACTCACGACGGGTTGGGTTGTGACAAAGATGGTATCAGAGTCTAGGTTCGTTGATCTCATTATACCAAACAGGTCTAGTAGAGTCTTGCAGAATGGTGCGGAGACGTCTGTACTTTTTTTTGAGAGGCTATGGGGCTATAGGAAAAACTATCTCTTCCTTCTTTCCTTCGTGCTATAACTCGATTCTAATTGGTATTTGGTGATACAAATTGGTATCTAACCTCATTTATTCTTCTGTCCGCAGATGGTTACTACAAGGAATAATAGAGCAAGGCCAGTGGTCCCAACAGCGGGCCCGACAGCTCACGGTAGAGGTAGGAGAAGGGGCAGGGGACGAGCTGGAGCTGCACCCACCAAGGGTGGAGTTCGAGCAGCTGCTTCACATGAGGTAACCTCTCCCCTACCTCAGGATCATATTGCTGAGGATGTAGAAGAAGTGGTTGTAGAGGATGGAGGGGCTCAGGAGGAGGCGACACCGGTTGGGGGTGCAGGCCTTCCTACTATGACACTGGAAGCTTTTAGGAAGGCGTGGTATATTCTGAGTGGGTTGGTTAGTGCTGGAGCCATACCCGTAGCTTATGCAAATCAGGGCTTGGATACTCAGCCAACGGTTACTACTACATCAAGTATGGATGCAGCTTCTGGCACAAATGATCTCCTCAGGCCAATGCTAGGCCTAGTGATGACAAGTAATGAGCATGACATGTTGACTAAGTTCCTTAAGCTAAAATCTCTGATATTTCAGGGTACAGACAAGGAGGATGCCTATGAGTTCATCCTGGAATGCCATGAGAGGTTGCACACATTGGGTATTGTACGTTAGCATGGGGTGGAGTTTGTCACTTTTCAGCTGCAGGGTGATGCCAAGCAGTGGTGGAGGTCTCATGTTGAGTGTCGGTCTTCTATCCTACCTCCACTGACTTGGGAGCAGTTCCATATGTTGTTTCGAGAGAAGTATGTTCCCCGTACTTTGAGGGACTGGAAAAAGGATGAGTTTCTGAACTTGGAGCAAGGTAGCATGTCGGTCTCAGCTTATGAGGCTAAGTTCCATACGTTGTCTCATTTTTCTACACAGATGTTAGATTTCGAGGAGGAATGGGTCCGGTTGTTTGTCAAGGGTCTGAATAGTGATCTGCAGGTACTGTCAGTGCATATGACTTCTTCAGGAAAGGGTTTTAATGATGTGGTGGATTATGTGAAGAAGATTGAGGGAGTTAGGCAAGCGGGGCAGGCTAAGGCTTTAGCCAAGAAGCCCTGGAATGAGGTAAACTATAGTGGTTCATACTCCTGGGGCCAGCATCAGCAGGCTTATTCGGCCCGTCCTATTCAATCAGCTCTGCCAGCTATAACAGGTGGTCATCAGGGAGCTCAGTCTTCAACTCCTAGAGGCCAGGGAGCATCCTATACATCAACTAGCATACCTACTCTTGACTGTGGTTGCTTTCATTGTGGTGAGTTGGGCCACTTTAAGAGGGAGTGTCCACATAGACAGATAGGTAATCAGGGTCAGCAGCAGATTAGAGCAGTGGTTCCAGCAAGCAGAGGCGATAATGCTAGGGGTCGCCCACAGGGTGGGCGAGGTAATTTTCAGGGAGGCCGGGGAGACACAGGGAATAGAGGCGCAGGCAGGGGTGCGGTGCAGCCGGCCCGGGAAGTTACCCGGATTAATAATCGGGCACATTGCTATGCTTTTCCAGGAAGGACTGAGGTGGAAACCTCAGATGCGGTGATCACAGGTACTATTCTTGTCTGTGATAAAATGACTTTGGTATTATTTGACCCAGGTTCTACATACTCATATGTGTGTGTGAGTTTTGCTTTGGGGCTGGGTTTGACCTGTGATATCCTTGATTCCCCTATCTATGTTTCTACCGTAGTGGGAGAGTCGGTGGTTGTGACTCATGTATATCATGATTGTTGTGTTGTTTTTTTGGGGTTATATACTTCGGTAGACTTGGTAATCCTGGATATGGCTGATTTTGATATTATCTTGGGTATGACCTGGCTATCTCCTTATCATACTGTGTTGAACTGTAACACCAAGACTGTGGCTCTAGAAATTTCAGGCAAGGATAGACTAGAGTGGGAAGGTGTGTACAGGCCTAAGCCAGTTAAGATAATATAGCTTGTCCGGGCTAGAAAGATAGTGGGAAGGGGGTGTCTAGCCTTCTTGGATCATCTCCGGGATGAGAGTGTGGAGTCTCCTCCTATTGAGTCAGTTCCAGTGGTTTCTGAATTTTTAGAGGTGTTTCCAGCGGACTTGCCTGGTATGCCTCCGGATAGAGACATAGATTTTTGTATTGATTTGGAGCCAGGAACTCGTCCCATTTCCATTCTTCCGTATAGAATGGCTCCTGCAGTGTTAAGGGAACCTAAGACTCAGCTGCAGGAACTCCTAGATAAGGGATTTATACGTCCCAGTGCTTCACCTTGGGGTGCCCCGGTCTTGTTTTTAAAGAAGAAGGATGGTAGTATGTGGATGTGCATAGATTATAGGCAATTGAACAAGGTGACCATCTGGAATAAGTATCCTCTACCCCGTATAGATGATTTGTTTGACCAGCTTCAGGGTGCATCAGTGTTCTCAAATATTGACTTGAGGTCGGGGTACCATCAAAAAGATTAGACGTGAGGACATTCTGAAAAGTACTTTTCTTGACTCGGTATGGACATTACGAGTTTCTAGTAATGTCGTTTGGTTTGACCAATGCGCCGGCAGCATTCATGAGTTTGATGAATGGGGTGTTTAAGTCTTACTTGGATTCTTTTGTTATCATGTTCATCGATGATATTTTGATCTACTCTAAGAGTAGGGAGGAGCATGCTAATCATCTTCGTATTGTGCTGGTTATATTGAGGCACCAAAAGATTTATGAAAAATTCACTAAGTGTGAGTTTTAGTTGACTTCTGTGGCATTCTTGGGGCATGTAGTGTCAGAAAAAAGGGTGATGGTGGATCCCTAAAAAATTGAGGCAATTAAGAGTTGGGTTCGGCCTAGCTCTGTGACCGAGGTGAGGAGTTTTATTGGGCTTGCGGTGTACTACCGGAGGTTTGTTAAGAATTTTTCTTCTATTGCTACTCACCTGACCAGGCTGACGCAGAAGAAGGTACCATTTGTGTGGTCCTACAAGTGCGAGGAGAGCTTCCAAAAGATCAAGACACTTCTGACCATAATCCCTATTTTGTCCTTGCCGGTTGAAGGTAAAGACTTTATTGTTTACTGTGATGCTTCACATTCTGGTTTGGGTGCTGTGTTGATGCAGGACAGGAATGTGATAGCCTATGCATCCAGGCAGTTGAAGGTGTATGATAGGAATTACCCGACTCACAATTTAGAGTTGGCAGCGGTGGTTTTTGCATTGAAAATCTGGAGACACTATCTTTATGGTGTCAAGTGTGAGTTATTCACAGATCATCGCAGTCTACCGCATGTTTTCACTCAGAAGGATTTGAATCTAAGGCAAAGGAGATGGATGGAGTTATTGAAGGATTATGATGTGACAATTCAGTATTATCCGAGTAAGGCTAATGTGGTGGCAGACGCATTGAGCCAGAAAACTGTTAGCATGGGTAGCTTGGCTTATTTGGGGGCGTCAAAATGACCATTGGCTAAGGAGATTTGGGCTTTGTAGGCCAAGTTCATGCACTTGGGTATTTCGGATCAAGGTGGGTTATTGGCCAGTATTGAGGTCAAGGCCACCTTCATAGAGGAAATAAATGCGAAAGAGTTTCAAGATCTGAAACTGGGTAAATTACGAGGTAAGGTAATATCCGGGGAGTTTAGAGATGTCATGTTAGACTCTGGTGGAGTGTTGCATTTCAGGGAGAGGATTTGTGTTCCTCGGGTTGGCGATATAATTCAGAAAATCTTGACAGAAGCTCATGGTTCACGATACTCAATTTATCTGGGTATGACAAAAATGTAGAGGAACTTGAGGCAGTGTTACTGGTGGCCTAGTATGAAAAGAGACATAGTAGATTTTGTGTCGAAATGTCAGAACTGCCAGCAGGTAAAGTATAAGCATTAGAGACCTACAGGAATACTTCAGAGAATGCCAATTTCAGAGTGGAAGTGGGAAAGGATAGCCATGGATTTCGTGGTGGGTCTTCCCAAGACATTGGGGAAGTATGACTCAATTTGGGTCATTGTTGACAGGCTGACCAAGTCCGCTCATTTCATTCCGGTCAGGGTAGATTACAATTCGCAGCAATTGGCTAAGATCTATCTGAAGGAGATTGTAAGACTGCATAGGGTACCACTGTTCATCATTTTAGACAGGGGTACGCAGTTTACTTCTAAGTTCTAGGGCAAGTTACATGAAGAGTTGGGTACACAACTCACTTTTAGCACAACCTTCCATCCTCAGACTGATGGTCAGTCAAAGAGGACGATTCAGGTACAAGAGGATATGCTGAGAGCATATGTAATGGACTTCGGTGGCCATTGGGACCAGTTTCTACTATTGTGCGAATTCTCGTACAACAATAGCTACCACTTCAATATCGATATGGCACCATTCGAGGCTCTATATGGGAGGAACTGTAGATCACCGGTTGGGTGGTTTGAGGAAGGTGATGTGAAGCCTCTAGGCATAGATTTAGTGAAGGAAGAACAGAAAAAGGTAAGGGGCATACAAACCAAGTTGATGGCTGCTCAAAGCATGTAGAAGGAGTATGCAAATCGCAAGGTCCGGGACATGGACTTTCAGGTTGGTGAACAAATATTTCTAAAGGTATCGCCAATGAAAGGGGTTATGCGGTTTGGTAAGAAAGGCAAGCTTAGCCTTCGGTTCATCGGCTCGTTTGAAGTGCCTGAAATTGTAGGGCCAGTGGCTTACAAGTTAGCACTGCCACCTAGTTTGTTAGGCGTCCATCCGGTATTCCATGTATCCATGCTGAAGCGATACCATGGGGATACGGACTACATCATCAAGTGGGATGGGGTACTTTTTGATAAGGATTTTCGTTATGAGGAGGAACCGATTTTGATTCTTGCTCAGGATGTTCGGAGTTTGAGGACAAAGGTGATTGATATGGTGAAGGTTAAGTGGAAGCATTGTCCAGTTGAGGAAGCCACTTGGGAAATCGAGAAGGACATGCTGGACAAGTACCCTCAATTGTTTGAGGATTCAGGTACTACACTTCATTCCTTTTATTTCCGTAATTTTGGGTTGACCATTTGGGGACGAACGATGGGTAAATTATTATCTATTGTAACGAACGGGTCTGTCATTATGGGTAGTTCCATCATGCCAAGTTTTAGAGTTAGAAAACTCCGGGTTTGGGAGTTTGAAATTCTGGGTTAGGCTAGCCTCAACTGGTTTTGGAGTGAGGTATAGTCTAGGGAAATCTGGGTAAACATGGGTTAGGGTGTCTTGGATTGAGCTAGGTTTCTACATAGCCAAGATATAAAGGAGTCCGGAGGACTTTTCATAATCACATTTAGGTAAGTAGAACTCCCAGAATTGCATTTGACGTGAAGGGGTTGTTTCAAGACGTCGAGGGAAACATGTGTGTTGTGAAATGGCAAAAACTGGCAGATTTCTAGACTTTCTGTCCGTGATGAGCATGGTCACGCGCGATAGTGTCCACCGCTATAGCTATAGAAATTACCGCTACAGCAGCGGTCAAAGGGCGGTCAACCTACTTAAGACCGCTATAGCGGTGGGCTACCACTATAGTGGAACCTCTATAGCGGGCCGATGGGTTTTTAATGCAGAAACAGCTCCCAAAACATTTAGTTTTTATCAAGTTCATTTTGGGAGAAGGGCTAGGTGATTCCAAGCATTTTTGTTCCTTTCTCCTTCAAAATTCTTTCCTAAGGTAAGGTTTTTATTCCCCAACCTTTGTATTATGTTTCCTATGCGGTAGAATTGCTAGGAGGGAATTGATGGAAGGTTAGAATAACCTAGGGATGGTGGAATTCGGGGAAGGAAGGGGATTCCAAGCATGTGAGTTCTTGGGTATGGATTAAAGTACATTATTATGATCATAGGTTGTTTAATTCCCTGTTTTATCCGTAAAAGATGATAGAACTAGGATAATTAATGGTGGAAAAGCCCGAGAAAGAGGTGGGATGATCATGGGTGGCCTGGGGTTTGGGGATTTAGTATAATCTGGGTAATGTACAGGCCTTGGGTGTTAATTATATGTTCTGTGTGTTGTTTTGAGACCAAGAACGAGAGAGGAATCCGGAACACGGGAAAGCTCGAGTCAAATAAAGCTTGGAACATTTCGAGGTAGGTGATGGCTTATGATATTCTGTGAATGTGTATATTCATGTACTCATGTCTAAGTGATTGTATGCATTACATTGCTTAGGAAAACTATGTGGAATGTCTAGGTTCCTATTTACAGTCTGTGATTGAATGGTTTTAATTGTTGGTTTTACAAGTTGTGTGTGTTCATATATTGACTGTGGTTGTTGACATTCGGGTGGCTAGGGTACCACGCCTGGTACGGTATAACAAAATGGTTGGCACGGGCACCACGCCTGGTATGGGAATAACATTAGGATGGCACGGGTACCACGCCTGGTACGGGTTTACTTTATTACATCTTGCATTATTTCATTGACTATTGTATTACATTGGTTGATATTGGTTCCGTGAGTGGACCGGGTTGTCTAGTTAAAGGTGCTATTGTTGTTGGTCCTTGAGTGGCCGGGAACTTGTTTAACTGCTGTGTTGGTCTTGGTTTAGGCCGAGTTGAATCATTATTTTTGGTAATTGTCTAGAGGGGATTCCAGGGTGGGTCCACGATAGATGGAATGGTATGGTTATTGGTACATGTTTGTGGTATAGAACTTTAAGAGATGGACTTCATGCGGGAACAAGGTAAGTGGAGACTGTAGTCTAGGACCTGTATATTTGTTGCATGTTTTCCATATATTTACTTGTATATGTTGTACTGTTATATATATTGCTTACGTGGAAACTGGATGATGATCCTGCCAGTACACAGTGGTGGTGTATTGATACTGCACTTGTCTTTCTTTTGGTGAGTACAGGAAATCTACCAACGACTGAGATGCGACCTCGCATCTAGCACTGGTGATTTTTGACTTTCAAGGGTGAGCTGCTTGTTTCGAGCTACCTTGGGTTATCTTAGAGTTTCAGTCCATTTGTTTCGGACTTAAAACTATTTTATTTTGTCTTTTGGGGTTGCATCCCTGTATTCTAGATATTTGGTATTGATGTTTGGTACAATGACTTTCAGTTCCGAGGAGGGATTTTCTGCAGGATAATAATTATGTTTAGTTATTGAATTGTTTGATTGTTAGTTTACTTTTCTCTTGCCGGTTTTAGGCTGTTAGTCTAAGCAAGGGTTGAACTCTATTGGTTCACTCATCCAGGGGTTGGGTGGGTACCACTCACGACGAGTTGGGTCATGACAGCTAAAAACCTCATTTAAAGGGTCGAATTGATGAGTTGAATTCCCAAAGTCTAAAATGAAGAGTATATGGCTGATTACTTTTGTATTATTGTTATTTTTAGACCTTGCGCATTCCAGAGAGTTAAGAAAGGGAAAGGCAGTTATGAACTATCTTGTGGGTGATAGATCTTCACTCGAGGTATATTATAGTTTAAATTGGAGTTGAGACTCATCATATTGCATGCTATATGGTGGAACTGTAAAATGGGTGATTGGTCTTTTGACGTGGTTGAATTATATGTGTTGTTCCTGTTATGCTTGTATAAATAGGCTAGATGAACAGAAAGTGAGAAGTAAGCTGAAATGGCTAAGTGCATTTGTGCCTTGAGCACTATGTGTATTCATGAGATATAGGTCTGAGAGCCTACTATTCTTGATATTAATATTGATACAGTTATATGGATTGAATACCAGGCCAGTATGGTACATGGATACCTAAGGTCCCTTGCAGGTCATGGCTAGTAGGAAAAAATAAGACCCATAGCATGTGTGTACACACTTTTACTCTTTTATTCTTATATTGTATTGCCATACTATCTTCGGTAGTGAATTTGATAGTAGACTGAGATGAGACTAGAGATACCGATGATAGAAGTGGAAGTTAATGGATATAGTAATATGTGAGGTAATTATTGAAGGTGTTTATTCTTTTATTGTTAGTGATGTTTTTGGTGATTGATGAAGTTGATATTGTTATGTTTGAATTGACTTGAAAAGACTACCTGGTGATTGATTATTTGGTAAGTGTTGAAGTTCTTTCACTTGTTATATGTTTTGCTACAATCATGTCTTATGTTCAGTCGGCTTATGATACCTACTAGTACATAGTATTTTGTACTGATACTACATTATGCTCTTTCGTTGTTGAGTCAAATCGTGTTTCAAAGACTGAGACGCAACCTCGATTCGAGTGGCAGCATTGACCACAGATCCAGAGGGTGACCACTACTTTCTAGGCTACCATGGATCCTCCACGAGTTTTTGTCCCTCTTCCAGACAATAGAACTCTCTTACTTTACAATTTTTAGTACTTATAGGATATCTTAGACGATGTTGGCTTAGAATTCTGGATGATGACTTTCGGTTTCTGGGGATGTTTTAGTTGCCTTTTTCCGCATAGTCTATTCTTTCATTTATATTAGTATTGTTTCCTTTATGACTTAAGTGAACTGTTATCTATTTCTTTTGAAAATGATTAAGTCTGAGAGTTGGGTTTGGGTTAGTTAGTTCTCCCACCGGCGGGGTAGTGTGGGTGCCACTCATGGCTCGGCTAGGTCGTGACAATATTGGCCTTGTCCAAATGATAAAGTACAGTCATATCATAATCCTTAAGCAACTCTAACCACCTTCGTTGTCTCATATTTATATCCTTCCAGTTGAATATGTATTGAAGACTGCGATGATTTGTGAAAGTCT
Source organism: Jaltomata sinuosa (assembly GCA_003996215.1). Classification (NCBI taxonomy): domain Eukaryota; kingdom Viridiplantae; phylum Streptophyta; class Magnoliopsida; order Solanales; family Solanaceae; genus Jaltomata; species Jaltomata sinuosa. Next base: position 336,772 of record QJPP01007626.1, on the reverse strand, counting down.
CACAATGGACCCCATACAAATAATGCCTCCAAATCTTCAGAGAAAGTACCACTTCTGCCAACTCCAAGTCATGAGTATGTTGTTCTTCTTGTGGACCTTCAGTAACTCGAAGCATTAAAAATAACCTTACCTTTATGCATAAGAACACACCCAAGGTCAATCATGAGGCATCACAATACACTGTGAAGCCTTCGACTTTAACATGTAAGGTAAGAATAAGACCCGAAGTCAGTAAAGTCTTGAGCTTTTAAAATCTCGCTTGACACTCGCCATACCACTGGAATACTACATTATGTTTTGTCAATTTGGTCGAAAGAGATGCAATAGAAGAGAACTCCTCCACGAACGCCTAAAAAACCCAGCCAAACCCACAAAACATTGAATGGTTTTCAGTGTTTGGTACATGACTTCCCCGGTGCTCTTTTAGAATATGATGGCGACAATTTCCTCGACATAATCTGTTTACATACCATAATTATGCTTAAACTATACACACAAAAAATTGTATTTTTTTAAAAAATAGTTTCTTCATACTGCTTTATATGACATGTTTATATACCATAATTATGCAAAAAATATTCAGTAAGTAAGGATATATAATTTTCAAAGAGAAAAATGCTCCTGGATCCAATGTGCTTGCAATTAGAATTTACCTATTATATCTCATCTACCTCCGTGTTGAATCATGATTGAGTGAATACTACCATCGTTCATGTCAAAAAAGAAAGATTGTTGGTTGATTAATATCAAATTACTTCTCTTTGCATGATTTCGTTCTTCAAACGAACAACATCAAATTGTATTTTAATGAAGTTTTGATTGAAGAAGAAGAAAAAGAACTATATCAGAGAGTAAAATAAGAGAAGAATATATAGGAAAGAATCATGCTTTCATAATGAGAGAGTAAAATAAGCGAAGAAACAACATAGGAGAGATATGGGGGAGGATTGATATCCTTAATAACTATACCAATGTTATTTTAGAAAATTTATTTCATTAAATGATTTTTTGACTATAGTATTTATTTTTCTTTTTTTTTTACCCTTTTTTCCCTTTTTTTCTATTTTGTTAGATTTTGATAGAAATTTTCTGCTAGGTTTAAAAACTAGTAACTACTGTTAGGACTTGTAATGATAAATCTAATGTAGTATATATAGGTTTTTTTAATCTTTGATTATTTATATATCTTATGGACTTTGGCCATTTTGATTAATATATACATACATAATACATGGTTTTTGTCACTCTTTGAAAGATGTTTTGTCACGCCCCGAGGCCAGCCCCTAGACGTAACACAGGACCCAGGGTCACAAGTAACCCCAAGCTAACCCTGAATCTGGCATATCACAAGCATATGGAATATAATTCTAAATCAAGCAGAAACATAACTGAGAAATGAATAAAGCTAAAAGAATATATCTGATAATATCTGAAAGAAATGATTGAGTTCAAAGAATACAACCCAATCAACTGAATACTTACTCTATGTCTGAAGGCCTCTAATACTGATGAGCTGCTGGGACAAGTCCCCAGCTAGCTCCAAAATACTGAAACTAACATTATCTGACTAAATCAAAAAGCATAATAAAACGTCCTCAGAGAATAAGGACTCACCCCTGACTAAGCTGATGTGGTGCCTGTAGGAGCTAATCACGTGGCTGAACCTGAGAACCTGAGCCTGCATCATAATAGGATGCATCATAGAGTATGCGTCAGTACTTTGAATGTACTGAGCATGAGGGATATGCAAAGATGACTGAAATGTAAACATGCTAAAAATACTGAAAGTTGTAATCTGAACTAAACTGTAGTATATAGGCCCAAATGTATAATCATGCATAAATAACTGAAATGCAAGAGTAACATGAAAGTATGCTAGTAACTGAAAACAACTGTCACTGAGGGACTAAATTACATTTCTGAATCTAACACTATGGGAGAGCTTGTTAACCCACATAAACCACGTGAGCTAAACGTGGAGTCTGATGTATACGCCCCATCGAGAGGACCCAATATACCTTGACAGGGTATAAAGGCATGACTGTGGCGTGATCACTAAATCTGGTTGCCCAACAGAGGGGACTTATAATCCTACATTGCCACGTAGTTCTGGGACCTTAAGGGTACGCTGAACCCTAGTCCAACTCGGTGCTAAAATACTACTCTCAAACTGAATATAACTCAAATTCAAAACTGACATCCTGAGTTTGATAGGTGAGGGATAGACTAGTCAAAAATCTTTATTTCTGAAATACTATAATAGACTAGGAACTAGTTAAATTCTGCCTTTAAAGCTCATGCTAAAGATCTAGAGTGAGTTCGAAGAACATGTGATACTTTAGAAAAATTCCTACAATTTAGGGCAATTTCCTTAACTTCCCAAAATGGGTAAAAGCTCATGCAAATCATCTAAAACAGTATATATATAATAAGGGAATCAAAATAACAAGATTCTAGAAAGATTTACATAATTTGGATGGGAACCCTAATTCTTCATTTCATGGAAATCGCTGTAGAAAGCTGAGAGTTTTGGGTATAAGGGTGAACTAGACCCTTAATGAATACCCACATACCTGGTGGATGAAAATCCCTGCAAGAATCTAGAGTTTGAAGCTTGGAGGAGAGAACCCTAGGCCTGGAACATTGGAGAAGACACTCTGTTCTTGACTTTAATCGCTTTTAGAAAAGTCTGACCTTGTTTTTGTGGAAATAGACTTAATAAAATAAGCCTAAGAATATTTATAGTCGGAGCTAAATTAGAAAGGAAAGGTCTAAAATACCCCTGCGGAATTAAGTTAAAAGCTGCTGGAAATTCGCGTCTCAGGTTCCACGGATGGGTTCTACGGCTCGTGGAAAGTTCCACGGCTCGTGGAACCCTGTCGTGGTTCCTGAACATAAATTTTAAGCTACTGGAATGACTTCCACGAGTTGGGTTCATGACTCGTGGAAGCTTCCATGGGTCGTGGAACCCACTCGTGGTTACTGGGATGAAATATTTGGCTCTCTGAAGTTTGGTTCCACGAGTTGGGTTCATGACTCGTGGAAGCTTCCACGGATCGTGGAACCCACTCGTGGTTCCTGGAGACTTGAAGCTGATCTACTGGAGCTAGTTCCACAAGGTGAGGATACTTGGTCATCATGGCTGCTTCTGCTTCCCAAGTAGCTCCCTCTTTGGACTGATTCCTACACAAAACCTTTACCGAGGTGACTTATTTATTCCTCAACCTACAAACTTGGTGGTCAAGACTCTCAACTGGAACCTCCTCATAGGTGAGGCTATCCTTCACCGCCACACTCTTTAAAGGTACAATCGATGATGGGTCACCCACACACTTCTTCAATAAGGAGATATGAAAGACTGGATGAATCGTTGCTAGCTCTGCTGGCACCTCTAACTCATAAGCCACCTTACTAACCCTTTTTAGGATTCTGTAAGGACCTATATACCTGGGACTAAGCTTTTCTTTCTTGCCGAATCTCACCGCCTCCTTCATGGGTGACACTTTCAGGAAAACTCAATCATCAATCTCAAACTCTAAGTCCTATCACACATCTGCATAGGACTTCTGACGACTCTGAGCTATTTTCAATCTCTCCCTGATGAGCTGAACTTTCTCCATAGCCTCAAGAAACGAATCTGGCCCAATCAAGGCTGCTTCACCTACTTCAAACCAACCAACCGGTGATCTGCATCTACGCCTATAAAGTGCCTCATACGGGGCCATCTGAATACTAGAGTGATAACTGTTATTGTAGGCACATTCTATGAGAGGTAGGTGATCATCCTAACTACCCTTGAAATCAATCATGCAAGCTCTCAACATATGCTCTAAGGTCTGAATGGTACGCTCTTCCTGACCATCCGTCTGCAGATGGAATGTCGTACTGAGATTCACCTGAGTACCAAGACCTTTCTGGAAAGACTTCCAGAAATGAGATGTAAACTGAAGACCTATAGTTGAGATGATAGACAAGGGAACCCCATGCAACCTGAATATCTCACTGATATAGAGCCTGGCATAATCCTCCACTGAATCTGTAGTCTTGACTGCCAAGAAGTGAGATGACTTAGTTACTCTGTCCACTATCACCCAAATGGAGTCATGCTGTCTCCGAGTATGAGGTAAACCCGTTATGAAATCCATGTTGACCACTTCCCACTTCCAAGTAGGAATGCTAATCTCCTGAGTCACACCTCCTGGCTTCTGATGTTCTACCTTAACCTGCTGACAGTTGGGGCACTTAGCCACAAAACTGTGATGTCCCTCTTCATATAGGTCCACCAATAGACTTTTCGTAGATCACGGTATATCTTAGTGGCACCTTGATGAATGGAATATCTGCAATTATGGGCTTCTGAAAGGATCTGATGTCTTAACTCAACCACCTTAGGAACACATAAGCGTCCCTGATAACGAAGTACACCATCTCCTTTTTGGGATAAACCTCAACTCTCTACTGCTGATTTGCACCCTTCAGCTGAAGTAATATGGGATCACTATCCTATTTCTCCTTAACCTCAACTACCAATGAAGATTCTGACCCATTTTGAACTATCACACCACCATCTGTTGTGTCCATAAGGCAAACTCCTAGGCGAGTAAACCAATGAACATCTCTGGCTAGTTCTCTCTTCTCTTCCTCAACATGAGATACGCTACCCATAGACAGTCTACTGAGAGCATCAACCACTACATTGGCCTTTCTTGGATGGTAAAGCACATTCATATCATAATCTTTGAGGAACTCAAGCCATCTCCTCTGACGAAGATTTAACTCTTTCTGGGTGAACACATACTGGAGGCTCTTGTGATCTGTGAACACATCAACATGAACACCATACATATAGTGTCTCAAATTTTTAGGGCAAACAAAACCTCTACAAGCTCGAGGTTATGAGTCAGGTAGTTCTTCTCATGGGACTTAATCTGTCTGGAAGCATAAGCTATGACCTTACCCTGCTGCATCAAAATGCAACCGAGGCTAACTCTGGATGCATCGCAATAAACCACATAACTATCTGAACCCTATGGTAGAGTCAAAATAGGAGCTGTAGTCAACCTGGTCTTCAGTTCTAAGAAACTCTTCTCACACTCATCTGACCACTGAAACTTGACCTTCTTCTGAGTCAACTTGGTCAATGGGGCAGCTATGGATGAGAATTCTTCTACGAACCTCCTATAATAACCAGCTAAACCTAAGAAACTCCTGATATCTATCAGAGAGGTGGGTCTAGGACACTCCTTTACTGCCTTAATTTTCTGAGAGTCAACTCAGATGTCATCATTAGACACCACATGACCAAGGAAAATGACTAATTTTAACCAGAACTCACACTTACTGAACTTGGCGAATATTTGGCGGTCCTTCAGAGTCTATAGAACGACCCTCAGATGAGTTGCGTGCTCTTCCTTATTTTGAGAATAAACAAGGATGTCATCAATAAAGATGATGATGAACAAGTCCAGATACTATCTGAACACCCTGTTCATTAAGTCCATGAAAGCTGCAGGAGCATTGGTTAGTCCAAAAGACATAACTACGAATTCATAGTAACCATACCGAGTCCTGAAGGCTATCTTCGGAACGTCACTACCTCTGACTCTGAGTTGATAATAGTTGGATATGAGGTGTATCTTTGAAAATCAACTAGCACCCTGAAGCTGGGCTAACAAGTCGTCAATCCTGGGGATGGGATATTTATTCTTGATTGTGACTTTGTTCAACTGACGGTAGTCGATGCACATCCTAAGGGAACCATCTTTCTTACGCACGAACAACCCTGGAGCACCCCATGAAGAGATGTTGGGTCTGATAAAGCCCTTATCTAGGAGGTCTTTCATCTATTATTTCAATTCCTTAAGCTTAGCTGAAGCTATTCTGTAAGGAGGAATCGAAATAGGCTGGGTATCTGGAAGGAGATCTATTCCAAAGTCAATTTCCCTTTCGGGAGGAACTCTGGGAAGATCTTCTGGGAACACTTCTGGAAACTTATTTACTACTGAGACTGACTCAAGAGTTGGGGTCTTGGAATTTGAATCCTTAACTCGAAAAAGGTGATAGATATGCCCCTTGGAAATCATTTTTCTGGCCTTAAGGTAGGAGATGAAATGACCCAAGGCACTGAGTTACTACCCTTCCACTCTAAGATTGGCTCGTTAGGAAACTGAAACCAAACGATCCTAGTTCTACAGTCGACTGAGGCATAACAAGAGTGTAACCAATCCATGTCTAGGATGATATCAAAATCTACCATTTCTAATTCTACAAGATCTGCTGAGGTGACTTTAGGGAAAACTATGACAGGGCAATTTCTGTATACCTATCTAGCTATAACTGGTTCACTAACTGGAGTAGAGACTAAGAAATGTTCTGAGATGATTTTGAGATTGACACCAAAGTTTACTACTATGAAGGGAGTTACAAAGAAAAGGGTAGCACATAGGTCTAACAGTGTATAAACATCTAGATGGAAGACTTGTAACATACCCGTGACCACATCAGGAGAATCCTCCTGGTCCTGGCGAGTCTGAAGAGCATATAATCTATTCTGACGCTGACCACCACCTGTAACAGATGAGGCACCCTGCTGAGTGGTAGATTAAGCCCTATTACCTCCCTGACCTTGCCTAGAAGAAGGGCACTCCATCAACCCATAGCCAAGCTGACCACACTCAAACACCCTTCTCGGCCAGCCAAACACTCACATGGATAATTCTTACCACACTTGGGGCAGGCTGGAAAAGTACAGTTGCCTGAGATGCTGCCTTGAGATTTTGAGCTAGGTGCTCTCTTTTTCTGATCATGTCAAGGCCTGGAAGATAGAGCACTAGCTGATGAAGGTGCTGAGGCTGCCGATCTTTGCTGGAACTGTGAGCAACTTCCACCGCCCAACCTATGCAGAGAAAACTCATAGTTGCCTGTCCTGGCCTTTTTATTATCCTTGGCCATCTCCTTAAGCTTATCCTCCTCAACCTGCTGTGCATGGGTCATTAGCCTAGAGATATTCATATCCCCTAATAGCATAGCATTTCTGCACTCTGTCTTCACCAAATCAGACACCCTATACAAGAACTTGCCCATCTGTGCTCTCGAAACGGCCACCATATGTGGAGCATATTTGGAGAGCTGAGTGAACTTCAACCCATATTCTTGGACTGTCATGGACCCCTGCCTTAAGTTCATGAACACCAGGGCCTTAGCTTCCCTCAACTCTCTCAGGAAAAACCTGTCCAGAAAAGCTTCAATAAAACAGTCCCATGTCACAGGATCTGCATTCACACCCCTATTGTCTTTCCACTGCGTGAACTAAATGTGAGCCACATCCTTGAGTTGATAGGATGCCAACTCCACACTATCAGTACCAGTCATTTGCATCACCTCAAGAATCTTCTTTACCTTATCAATGAAGTTATGTGGGTCTTCACCAACCCTTGACCCTGAAAACTCTGGCGGATTCATATGAACAAAATCACGAACCCTAGCTGCAGTTGATCCACTTGCGGGGTTCGTAAGAACTATGGCCTGCTGATTGGCAACTATCTGAGCCAACAACTGAATTGCATTCTGGAACTCTGCATTCGTAACATCATGGTCCGGGACTGCAGAAACTATATTAGCATTGCGTGCATTAGCTCTGCGAGGAGGCATAATCTGAAATGCATAACAATGAATTAGAAGAGAGAAGTTGATTCACACTCAAACGCACGATAAAGATAGCAAAAGAAGTGAAGTTTTTTTTTTAGAACACTTTGTAGCCTCCCTCTCATAAGTATGGCGCGCTTCACACCCATGAGAGAGACTGTACTTAGTGCGGCTTTTAGATATCCTAGGACTCTTGAACCTGATGCTCTGATACCAAGTTTGTCACGCCCCGAGGCTATCCCCTAGACGTAACACGGGACCCAGGGTCACAAGTAACCTCAAGCTAACCTTGAATCTGGCATATCACAAGCATACTGAATATAATTCTAAATCAAGCGGAAACATAACTGAGAAATGAATAAAGCTAAGAGAATATATTTGATAATATTTGAAAGAACTGACTGAGTTCAAAGAATACAACCCAATCATCTGAATACTAACTCTATGTCTGAAGGCCTCTAATACTGATGAGCTGCTGGGACAAGTCCCCAGCTAGCTCCAAAATACTGAAACTAACAGCATCTGACTAAATCAAAAAGCATAATAAAACGTCCTTAGAGAATGAGGACTCACCCCTGACTAAGCTGATGTGGAGCCTGTAGGAGCTAATCACGTGGATGAACCTGAGAACCTGAGCTTGTATCATAATAGGATGCAGCATAGAGTATGCGTCAGTACTTTGAATGTACTGAGCATGAGGGACATGAAAAGCTGACTGAAATGTAAACATGCTAAAAATACTGAAAGTTGTAATCTGAACTAAACTGTAGTATAAGCCCCAAATGTATAATCATGCATAAATAGCTCAAATGCAAGAGTAACATGAAAGTATGCTAGTAAATGAAAACAACTATCACTGAGGGCCTAATGTACATTTCTGAATCTAATACTGTGGGAGAGCTTGTTAACCGACATAAACTACGTAAGCTAAATGTGGAGTCGGATATATGCACCTGTCACGACCCAATTTCTCGGTCATGATGGCACCTACAACCCCCGGTAGGTGAACCAATCCCCGTAGCCCAGAACAGTTAGTAATGGGCTACTATCTAACAAATAAGAGAACAAGACGAAGAGAACAGATAAAAGGACTATAAATATATACATATGCGGAAACTAAACCAAACCCCAAGACCTGGTATCATAGTATAGAGCCAAAACTACATACATGGAGTGCAAACGATCCAAAACAATATATACAGATGTCTCTGAATGGTAATAGAGTACATGAAGCAAAAGATAAACTAAAGCTAAGCTCCGATCGCCAAGAGCTCACCCTCAGTCTGAAGTAGTCCCCAACAGATCTCCAAGCACGAATCACAGCGATCTAACGGCGATGGCCCACGCTAGGATCTGCACCCAAAGATGCAGGGGGTAGGGGTGAGCACCAAATGCGAAGCATAAGGTACCCAGTAGGTATCATAGGCCGACTGGGCACATATAAGATAAAAGCGTAGTAATAGACAGAATAGAAGCAAGCAGTCACAGAAATCAACGAAAGGTACACAGGAACTAGCCCAGAGGGAAATCAACAGAACCACATGTGAGGCCAGTAAGCAGAATATACACACCATAGGCACAGGTGAAAGTAAGGAGTAACGCACCTGGGGTCCTTGCAATAACAGTGTATACATAATAAGTTTACGAAATGGATGGTATACCGGTAACCTCAAGTGTAAGAAGAAGAGAGAAAGAGTAATGATAGGCATGCTCAGAGACATGAATCAAACTCAACTAGTCATATCAATCTCAAATCCAGAAACTAACAGTCTAGCAGTAACCAATTTCATACTTAACCGTAACAGGGAACAATTCTGCAAGTAAATAGCAAAATTCTACCTACAGTCCCCGCGGCCGCCCATACAACCGAGGAACACAAACAAGTGAAACAAACCCTCCGGCATCCCATACTACCGGAGCGTACAATCAACAAACAACAAACAAGGGTGGAGCCTCAAACAATGAATGATATGATGCATGAAGATCTCAAGTGAAATGGTATCTCTGTATGTACCTCCTCCGGTGCCGATTTGGCCCAGCAGGTAGGTTCCATGGAAGGACACTGCCCGTATACCTCTACTCCACCGTATACCCTTCCTCCGGTACACGCAGCGCGCAGCCCCTGGCCCGGATGGCAAGGTCCATGGAGGTCCCTGACCCCATACTAAAACTCAGTATCAACACATGTCGTCCGGAAGCAAGTCCCAGATCAAGATAGAGACCCAGTCTCTAATATGCATGCCCAGACCCTGTCCAGGACTAAAGTAGTAGGAAAATATCTCAAAAACCCCTCCAAGGGTGCCCGGGCATAACCGGGTCTAAACAGTAGAAAGTCATCTCAGGTGCTCGGTCCGACCGAGGCTAAAAATCATCTCAAGTAACAACAAAACTCAACTAGCACCCCGGCCCTGCCGAGTTTAGCGTTAATCGTAAAACTGCTGATTTAAAACATAATTTTACTTTCTTTCCCAAGAATATTCACAAGTTAAATCAAACCATTTCCAAATTATTTCCATAAAGAAGGGGCCCCCCAGGCGATGCAAGGTTTAGAAAATGGTGCCAGTAGGCCCGAAGCCCAAACCGTAGTAAAACATGTATAAAACCTCTTTATATGCATGAAAATGGTATGATCAAACACAATAGCTGCCTAGCAGCTCACAATCAACCTATCGACCCTGCACAGGCCCACAGCTACTCAGCAAGCATAACTAGCCTAGAAGGATAATTCTATGCCCGGGACTCGCGGACCTTCCCAAAATCCCACCTTCTATGTTCCAGAGTCAACAAGGCCTCACAGGAACACAAGGGTAAATAAAATATATCGGCAAGTACTACAAGCAACGGAGGAACAAAAGTAGGCGGACATGAAATAAGCGGTCGAGGTCTGTGGTACCAACCTAATAAACCAACCCAAGGATGCCCATTAATACAATTTTATCCTATATATGCGGAGTCTAGGTAAAATGAACCGTAACCTACCTGTCGTCCGATGACAAGCCGCTAGAACAACGATGTTCAAACCTGAATTTTTCCGAGAAACTCCGAACCAAAAATCAAACCCAACGCGAAAATAATTTCCCGCAAGAACGTTTCTTTAGCGTGGATTAACAGCAAAATTGATCGAATAAATTTGCTTGACTTGGAAACCAAGAATGAAAGAACAAGGTGGAGTACCTATCTATATATCATCACATGCATAGTAATTGAAATAATGAATGAATTGGTCTCTGTTTTCATTACCCATTTGTAATTGAAAAGTAAAGATCATAAGGGGCACTTTATAATTTAATAGAATGACTAACCTTCCAGTGATGCCACCACTTACATTAACTTTGCTGGACACTCCCTCCACCTCCACGTGTGAGGTGGAGGTGACACCCAACATATTCCTTTCCCAATATGTACCTACTCGGGTATTGCATAAGTTCGTGGTAAAATAAATATAGCTTTTTAAATATACCATAATTAATAGAAAATCATTTCAAATAAAACCTACTATATTATAATAATAATTTTTAACATAACTAAATTTACTATCTCCGTTAAAATATTACAATGTATAAAAACCTTATAAAATAAATACATATACAATTATATCGTAACAAAAATATTTTTCATAAACCTTTAAAATATTTTGAAAATGTAATAATAATATAATTTTCTACCACATTCGACTTTTAATTAAATATTTTCAAGTACGCACAATTTCGATACTCAAGAACTCTCTTGGAACCCTCCCTTATGTTTTCTCACTGTTTTAGAACTGAAATAGCATTTTAAAACGTGAAGTTGAGGCTTAAATCGAGTTTGACCCGACCCGGTTCGCGACCCGGTTCGCAACCCATTTTCTGCCAGACAGTCCGCGGTAAAACAGTCATAACATTTTACTCCGAGATCAGTTGGACGTGAGGTTTTATGCATTGGAAACTAGACTCGTAGACCTTCGATTTGGTATTTTGGGGGACTTCTAACTCTTTATATATTGGGAGAAAAGCTCCGAGACATTTTACCCAAAGTTCAGAAAATTCATTAAAGATCTTACGATAACTTTTGCCGACTTGCTTGACTTCAAAACTTATAATGCGACCAAACAAATGGACCCAACACCAAAATACCGGTCCTGACGAGCCTTAAGTGACTTGGGGCCGCTACAAACAAGCTCTAACGATTCAAGAAAAACGTATACGTGGAAATAACCGGAAGGGTCATTACATCATCCACTACTAAAAAGGACTTTCATCCTCGAAAGTCAAGGTCAAGGGGGTACCTGAAGGCTAAAATAGCTGCGAATACTGATCCCGCATATCTCTCTCGGTCTCCCAGGTAGCCTCTTCGACTGGATGGTGCCTCCACTGAACCTTAACAACCGGGATCTCTCGAGACCTCAATCTCCTGACATCTCTGGCCATAATAGCTGCCGGCTCCTCAACAAAGGCTAAACCCTCACCCAACTGAACTGAATCCCACTGCAACACATGAGACTCATCTGGGACATACCGACGCAACATCAAAACATGAAATACAGGATGTATAGCTGAAAATATCGGAGGCAAGGCTAGCTGACAGGCAACGCTACCAACCCTCTGAAGAATCTCAAACGGCCCAATGTACCTGGGGCTAAGCTTGCCCCGCCTACCAAATCTCATCACGCCCTTCATGGGAGATACATGGAGAAACACCAAGTCACCGACACTAAACTCCAAGGCACGAAGCCTACGATCAGCATAACTCTTCTACCTGCTCTGAGCTGCCCGAAGTCTGTCCTGAATCACTCGGACTCGGTCTAACGAATCTCAAAGCAAATCTGTGCTCTGTGGCCCAGCACTAAAACCATCAAACCAACCTACCGGTGATCCGCAACGCCTGCCATACAAAGCCTCAAAAGGTGCCATGCCGATACTCGAATGGAAGCTGTTATTATAAGCAAACTCTGCCAAGGGAACAAACTGATCCCAAGAACCTCCAAAGTCAAGAACACAGGCCCGAAGCATATCCTCCAGAATCTGAATGGTCCTCTCGGACTGGCCATCTGTCTGGGGGTGGAAAGTGGTACTAAGATGAACCTCTGTACCCAAATCTCGCTGAATAGCCCTCCAGAACTGAGATGTGAACTGAGTGCCACGGTCTGAAATGATAGAAGCTGGGACCCCGTGCAACCGAACAATCTCACGAAGGTAGATCTGAGCTAACCTCTCTACGCCATAAGAAGTCTGAACCGGCAAGAAATGTGCTGACTTAGTCAGCCTATCAACAATCACCCATATGGAATCAAACCCATGAGAAGTACGAGGCAAACCAACAACGAAGTCCATAGTAATCCTTTCCCACTTCCACTCAGGAATTGGAAGTCGCTGCATCAAACCACCTGGTCTCATGTGCTCGAACTTAACCTGCTGATAGTTCAAGCATCGAGATACGAAATCTGCTATATCCCGCTTCATACCACTCCACCAGTAAAGCTGTCTCAAGTCTCTATACATCTTTGCTGTGCCAGGGTGAATGGAGTATCTAGTACAATGTGCCTCATGAAGTATCAACTGAATCAAATCACTAATCCTCGGAACACAAAGGCGACTATCAAACCTCAGAACCCCATCTGAATCTAGAGTAGCCCAACTGGACTCACCCTGAACAACCCGATCACGAAGGTCACACAACTGCTGATCCTCAAACTGTTGGCTCTGAATCTAATCAATCAAAGTAGAACGAACCCCAACACTGGCGAGAACTCTGCTAGGATCCGACAAGTCGAGCCTAACCAAACGGTTAGCCAAGGACTGGATGTCTAAGGCCAACGGTCGCTCTGAAACTGAGAGAGAAGCTAGGCTACCCATACTCACTGTCTTCCGGCTCAAGCCATCCGCTACCACGTTTGCCTTGCCCGGATGATACAGAATAGTGAAGTCATAGTCCTTCAGTAACTTGACCCATCTCCTTTGTCTCGAGTTCAACTCTCGCTGACTCGTGATATACTGAAGACTACGGTGATCGGTGAAGATCTCACAGTGAACTCCATATAGGTAATGCCTCCAGATCTTGAGCACAAAAACTACCGCCGCCAACTCTAAGTCATGAGTGGGGTAGTTGCGCTCCTGAATCTTCAGCTGCCTCGACGCATATGCTATTACTCAACCCCAGAAGCATCACAATATACAGAGAAGCTCTAACCCTCAACCGACAAAGTCAAAACTGGAGCTGAAGTCAATAAGGCCTTAAGCCTCTGGAAGCTATCCTCACACTGGTCCGACCACTAAAATGGGACATCCTTCCTATTCAGCATAGTCAAGGGTGCTGCTATGGAAGAAAATCCCTCAATGAACCGTCGGTAGTAACCTGCTAACCCAATAAAGTTGCGGACCTCAGTAGCAGTAGTAAGTCTAGGCCAATCACAAACCGCGAAAATCTTTCCCGGGTCAACCCTAATCCCATCCTTAGACACCACGTGCCCTAGGAATGCAACTGAATCAAGCCAAAACTCACACTTTGAGAACTTGGCATAAAGCCGATGATCTCTCAAAGTCTGGAGTATAACCCTCAAGTGCTGCTCGTGCTCATCTATGCTACGCGAGTATACCAAGATGTCGTCTATAAAAACTATCACAAATGAGTCCAAATACGGGCCAAGAACCCTGTGCATCAAGTTCATAAAGGCTGCGGGGGCATTAGTCAACCCAAAAGACATCACCAAGAACTCATAATGGCCATAACGTGTCCTGAATGCTGTCCTAGGGATGTCCTCCGCCCTAATCCTCAACTGATGGTAGCCAGACCTCAAATCAATCTTCGAAAACATGACTGAACCCTGAAGCTGGTTAAATAAGTCATCAATCCTCGGCATCGGATACCTATTCTTCACTGTCACCCTATTCAGCTGCCGATAATCAATACACATGCGCATCGACCCATCCTTCTTCTTCACGAAGAGAACAGGAGCACCCTACGGTGACACACTAGGTCTAATAAACCCCTTAGCTAACAGATCCTGGAGCTGCTCCTTAAGCTCCCTCAACTCAGCAGGAGCCATACGGTAAGGAGAAATAGAAATAGGCCTAGTGCCCGGCTCTAGCTCAGTAGCGAAATCAATATCTCTCTCAGGTGGAAGGCCTGGCAGGTCGGTATGAAACACATCGAGGAAGTCTCTAACTACAGGAGCAGACTCAGGAGAAGTGGGGTCAGCACTAACATCTCGGACATATGCTAGATAAGCTAAACATCCACGGGAAATCAGCTTCCGAAGACAAGAGATGATCCCAGATGGTGCATGGCTAACAGAACCCTGCCACACAACCGGGGATACACCGGGCACAACTATGGTAATGGTCTTGGCATAACAATCCAAAACCACATGGTGAGGGGATAACCAGTCCATGCCCAGTATCACATCAAAATCTAGCATATCAAGAATCATCAAATCACCCCAAGTCTCTGAATCACCAACAGATAACATACAAGATCTCACAATCCGATCCACTACTAATGAATCTCCTACTGGGGTCAAAACAAAAACAGAAACAGATAATGGCTCACTAGCCAACCCCAAACAAGGCACAAAGTAGGCAGATACATATGAACAAGTGGATCTAGGATCAAATAAAGCCATAGCAGACTGATGGCACACAGAAATCGTACCTGTAATCACAGCATCTGAGGCCTCTGCCTTTGGTCTCCTAGGGACCGCGTAAAACTGACGACGACCTCCACCTGCTCTGCCGCATGGAGCACCACTTCTACCGTGATGACCACCCTCTCTAGCCGGGGGCTGAACTGCCCGTAAAGGCTCGACCAACTGAACTGTACCCTGCTGAGGGCAATCTCTAGCAAAATGACCAATCGCACCACAAGTAAAACAAGCCTCTGACGGCCTACTCAGTCGAGATGAACCAGCAGATCCCATATGACCACCACGGCCTGATGCCCCAGAAACTATACCCCTCAAAGACTGGCCGCTATAGCCCTGATGGCTGCTCTGACCCTGCTCGAACTGGGCACTACCGAAAGTCTGAAGGGAAGCCTGAATCGGTCGGCTGGACTGACCCTGGTACTGCTGTGGCTGATAACTCCGGCTTCACTGGCCAGGACCTCTACCACCATATCTGGAACCACTATAGACACCCTGATGTCGAGGCCTCTTATCTCTGGACCCCTGATCATGTCGCTGTAAGTCCTCCACAGTGCGGGCATAGTCTACAATAGCCTGGAATGACCGACCATTGGCAATCAATATCTCAGCTGCCTGCCTGATCTCTGGCCTCAAACCCCATACAAATCTGCGAATCCTATCAGCCTCGGTAGGAATGATCATAGCTCCGAATGGTGCTAGCTGATGGAAATGGGTCTCATACTCTGAGATAGTCGTAGATCCCTGTATAAGGTGAGTAAACTGCTCCCTGCGACGCTCACGATCACTCTATGGTAGGAACTTGTCCATAAAGGCCTCATAAAACTCAGACCAGGTCAAAGGAGGTGACGATGGTGGTCTACAAGCAACCTAGGCCCTCCACCATAACTTCGCTGGGCCCTCCAACAGATAGGTAGTATAACCAACCCCGTGAGTTTCCAACAAACCCAAATGATGCAACATCTCCTCACAGGTAGTAATAAAGTCATGTGGATCCTGTCCAGAAGTACCAACAAACCTCGGAGGTGCTAACCTCAAAAACCTACCCAACGCCTTCTGCTCTAACTCTGTCATAACTGGGCGAGGAGCAAGAGGCTATGCAACAGATGGAACCGGAATGACCTCCGCACAGGGAGGCATAGTAGCCGGCTGCGCTCCTGAGCTCTGTGCACCCAGGGCTGCCCCCTGAGCGAATGTCTGCGCTACCTCAGAAGGCCGCTCTCCAATCACACCCAAAATCTTTAATAGTAATCCCCGAATATCTGGAGACTGAGCTGCGGCTGGAGCTGGCACAGAAGTGGGCACTGGGGCTGGTACTGGAGCTGGTGGTACCTGGGCTGCCCCCTGATCCACATGCTGCTCGAGCTCTATCTCCACCCTAGCAGCTCTAGCAGGTGCCACTGATCGAGGGCATCCTCGACCCTTAGCTGGAGTGGGAGGATCATCTCCGCGTGACGCCGATGATCTCGTACGAACTATCTGCGGAAGAATGAAGTAGAACAAATGAGATCTCCAGAAACTTCAAGGGTTCTACGCACGACACTGAAGCAAGGAAAGAGTCAAATTTCCTAAAATGTCACTGTAGCCTCCCAAAGATTGAGCACGGACGTCTCCGCCCCGATCCGTAGGACTCTACTAGACATTGGCTCCTATACCGATGACACCGGTGAACCTAAAGTTCTGATACCAAGTTGTCACAACCCAATTTCTTGGTCATGATGGCACCTACAACCCCCGGTAGGTGAACCAATCCCCGTAGCCCATAACAGTTAGTAATGGGCTACTATCTAACAAATAAGAGAACAAGACGAAGAGAACAGATAAAAGGACTATAAATATATACATATGCGGAAACTAAACCAAACCCTAAGACCTAGTATCATAGTATAGAGCCCAAACTACATACATGGAGTGCAAATAATCCAAAACAATTTATACAGATGTCTCTGAATGGTAATAGAGTACATGAAGCAAAAGATAAACTAAAGCTAAGCTCCGATCGCCAAGAGCTCACCCTCAGTCTGAAGTAGTCCCCAACAGATCTCTAAGCATGAATCACAGCGATCTAACGGCGATGGCCCACGCTAGGATCTGCACCCAAAGATGCAGGGGGGTAGGAGTGAGCACCAAATGCGAAGCATAAGGTACCCAGTAGGTATCATAGGCCGACTGGGCACATATAAGATAAAAGCGTAGTAATAGACAGAATAGAAGCAAGCAGTCACAAAAATCAACGAAAGGTACACAGGAACTAGCCCAGAGGGAAATCAACAGAACCACATGTGAGGCCAGTAAGCAGAATATACATACCATAGGCACAGGTGAAAGTAAGGAGTAACGCACCTGGGGTCCTTGCAATAACAGTGTATACATAATAAGTTTACGAAATGGACGGTATACCGGTAACCTCAAGTGTAAGAAGAGAGAAAGAGTAATGATAGGCATGCTCAGAGACATGAATCAAACTCAACTAATCATATCAATCTCAAATCCAGAAACTAACAGTCTAGCAGTAACCAATCTCATACTTATCCATAATAGAGAACAATTCTGTAAGTAAATAGCAAAAGTCTACCTACAGTCCCCCGACCGCCCATACAACCGAGGAACACAAACTAGTGAAAACAAACCCTCCGACATCCCATACTACCGGAGCGTACAATCAACAAACAACAAACAAGGGTAGAGCCACAAACAATGAATGATATGATGCATGAAGATCTCAAGTGAAATGGTATCTCTGTATGTACCTCCTCCGGCGCCGATCCGGCCCAGCAGGTAGGTTCCATGGAAGGACACTGCCTGTATACCTCTACTCCACCGTATACCCTTCCTTCGGCACACGCAGCCCGCAGCCCCTGGCCCGGATGGCAAGGTCCATGGAGGTCCCAGTCCCCATACTAAAACTCAGTATCAAAATATGTCATCCGGAAGCAAGCCCGGTATCAAGATAGAGACCCAGTCTCGAATATGCATGCCCATACCCTGTCCAGGACTAAAGTAGTAGGAAAATATCTCAAAAAAACCCCTCCAAGGGTGCCCGGGCATAACCGGGTATAAACAGTAGAAAGTCATCTCAGGTGCTCGGTCCGACCGAGGCTAAAAATCATCTCAAGTAGCAAGAAAACTCAACTAGCACCCCGGCCCTACCGAGTCTAGCGTAGTAGTAAAACTGGTGTTTTAAAACATAATTTTACTTCCTTTTACCCAGGAATATTCACAAATTAAATCAAACCATTTCCAAATTATTTCCATAAAAAACGGCCCCCCGGGCCATGCAAGGTTTAGAAAATGGTGTCAGTAGGCCCGAAGCCCAAACCGTAGTAAAACCTGTATAAAACCTCTTTTTATGCATGAAAATGGTATGATCAAACACAATAGCTGCCCAGCAGCTCACAATCAACCTATCGACCCTGCACAGGCCCAAAGCTACTCAGCAAGCATAACCAGCCTAGAAGGATAATTCTATGCCCGAGACTCGCGGACATTCCCAAAATCCTACCTTCTATGTTCCAGAGTCAACAAGGCCTCACAGGACCACAAGGGTAAATAAAATATATCGGCAAATACTACATGCAACGGAGGAACAAAAGAAGGCAGACATGAATAAAGCGGTCGAGGTCTGTGGTACCAACCTAATAAACCAACCCAAGGACGCCCATTAATACAATTTTATCCTATATATGCGGAGTCTAGGGAAAATAAACCGTAATCTACCTGTCGTCCGATGACAAGCTGCTAGAACAACGATGTTCAAACCCGAATTGCTCCGAGAAACTCCGAACCAAAAATCAAACCCAACGCGAAAATAATTTCCCGCAAGAACGTTTCTTTTGCGTGGATTAACAGCAAAATTGATCGAATAAATTTGCTTGACTTGGAAACCAAGAATGAAAGAACAAGGTGGAGTACCTATCTATATATCATCACACGCATAGTAATTGAAATAATGAATGAATTGGTCTCTGTTTTCATTACCAATTTGTAATTGGAAAGTAAAGATCATAAGGGGCACTTTATAAATTAATAGAATGACTAACCTTCCAGTGATGCCACCACTTACATTAACTTTGCTGGACACTCCCTCCACCTCCACGTGTGAGGTGGAGGTGACACCCAACATATTCCTTTCCTAATATGTACCTACTCGGGTATTGCATAAGTTCGTGGTAAAATAAATATAGCTTTTTGAATATATCATAATTAATAGAAAATCATTTCAAATAAAACCTACTATATTATAATAATAATTTTCAACATAAATAAATTTACTATCTCCGTTAAAATATTACAATGTATACAAACCTTATAAAATAAATATATATACAATTATATCGTAACAAAAATATTTTTCATAAACCTTTAAAATATTTTGAAAAGGTAATAATAATATAATTTTCTACCACCTTCGACTTTTAAATTAGATATTTTCAAGTACGCACGATTTCGATACTCAAGAACTCTCTTGGAACCCTCCCTTATGTTTTCTCACTGTTTCAGAACTGAAATGACATTTTAAAATGTGAAGTTGAGGCTTTAAATCGGTTTTGACCCGACCCGGTTCCTGCCAGACAGTCCGCGGTAAAACAGTCATAACTTTTTACTCCGAGATCAGTTGGATGTGAGGTTTTATGCGTTGGAAACTAGACTCGTAGACCTTCGATTTGGTATTTTGGGGGACTTCTAACTCTTTATATATTGAGAGAAAAGCCCTGAGACATTTGACCCAAAGTTCAGAAAATTTATCAAAGAAACTTACGATCAAACAAATGGACCCGGGGTCGAAATACCGGTCCCGACAAGCCTTAAATGACTTGGGGCCACTACAAACAAGCTCTAACGGTTAAAGGAAAACGTATACGTGGAAATAAATAGAAGGGTCATTACAGCACCCCATCGAGAGGACCCAATATACCTTGCTAGGGTATAAAGGCATGACTGTGGCATGATCACTAAATTTGGTTGCCCAACAGAGGGGACTTATAATTCTACGTTGGTACATAGTTCTGGGACCTTAAGGGTACGCTAAACCCTAGTCTAACTCGGTGCTAAAATACTACTCCCAAACTGAATATAACTCAAATTCAAAACTGACATCCTGTGTTTGATAGGTCCGGGCTAGACTAGTCAAAAAGCTATGTTTTCTGAAATACTGTAGTAGACTAGGAACTAGTTAAATTCTTCCTTTAAAGCTCATGCTAAAGATTGAGACTGAGTTCGAAGAATATGTGATACTTTAGAAAAATTCCTACAATTTAGGGCAATTTCCTTAACTTCCCAAAATGGGTAAAAACTCATGCAAATCATCTAAAAACAGTATATATATAATATGGGAATCAAAATAACAAGATTTTAGAAATATTTACATAATTTGGATGGGAACCCTGATTCTTAATTTCATGGTAATTGTTGTAGAAAGCTGAGAGTTTTGGGCATAAGGGTGAACTAGACCCTTACAAAATACCCACATACCTGGTGGATGAAAATCCCTGTAAGAATCTAGAGTTTGAGGCTTGGAGGAGAGAACCCTAAGCCTGGTACTTTGGAGTAGACGCTCTGTTCTTGACTTGAATCTCTTTTAGAAAAGTCTGACCTTGTTTTTGTGGAAATAGACTTAATAAAATAAGCTTAAGACTATTTATAGTCGGAGCTAAATTAGAAAGAAAAGGTCTAAAACACCCCTGAGGAATTAAATTAAAAGCTACTGGAAATTCGCGTCTCAGGTTCCACGGATGGGTTCTACGGCTCGTGGATCATGTCGTGGTTCCTGAACAAAAATTTTAAGCTACTGGAATGACTTCCACGAGTTGGGTTCACAACTCGTGGAAGCTTTCATGGGTCGTGGAACCCACTCATGGTTCATGTGATGAAATGTTTGGCTCTCTGAAGTTTGGTTCCACGAGTTGGGTTCACGACTCGTGGAAGCTTCCACGGATCGTGGAACCTACTCGTGGTTCCTGGAGACTTGAACCTAAGCTACTGGAGCTGGTTCCACGAGTTGGGTTCACGACTCGTGGAAACTTCCACGGGTTGTGGGACCCAATCATGGTTCCTGGGAGTCATCTGCTAGGAGAATTCCACAGACGAGTTCTACGATCCGTGGAAACTTCTACGGTTCATTGACTCAAGTCGTGGAATGAACTTCAGAGGAGCAGTTCTCTGATCCTGGTTCCACGAGTCCAGTCCATGACTCGTGGACTATTCCACGGCTCGTGGAAATGAATCGTGGTTCCACTGACAGTAGGAAATTTTATTTTCTTCTGGTTTTCTGGACTAAGTCTGGGCTTGGAAGTTCTGGGGTATTACATGTTCTTTGCTTTTATATATAGTTAAGATTTGCTATTATAGTATCTATATTACATAAGTCTGATAGTGAGATAATTTCTACGGTTTATATATGTATTTCATTTGTCAACACATACTCCTTCTCGTCCCAAAATAATTGATGTTTTAGGTTTGGCACATAATTGATGTTAAGGAATTTACTTATTCCTAAAAATTTAGAGGAATTTTGACTAAAATATCCTTAATTATGATTTTTTTAGGTTGTACCATACTAAATTCCCCAGTGGGAAGACCAACCAACCTCATAAACTATCCAACACTTTATCGAAATTAGGCAACTAAATTAATCTTATTTAATAAATCAATAATTAATATCTTAAATGAGAGTAAGAACAAATATGCGAAATTAAACCATCCTTAGAACCTGAAAGTCATCGTACCAAAACTCTAATAATTGTTAAGAAGGGGATGCAACCCCAAAACCAAAGTACAACCTAAATCTGAACAATGGACCAGAAAAATAGTGAAGTACTTATGGTAGCTCGGAAGATGGAGCTCTCCCTTGAGTTTGAATACGGTCTAGATCACAGCTGAGGTCTCGAAGCATCACCATAAAATGCCCTGTATTCAACAAAAAAAAGGGCACGTGCAGTATCAGTACACAAGAAATAATGGTGTTGTGGTAGGGTTATCGACAAATCAAAAATGAGAAATATAAACACATAACCATAACGTAGAACAACAAGACAATCATGATACCCTATCTTTCAATTCTACTTCAAGTTCATAACGCTTAACCTTGTAACAAGTATAACATGAAATTCAGTCAATATGAGTCAACAAGAACAATTAGTCAAGTCAAACTATGACAACCAATAAAACTCCAAGTCAACAAACCTGACTCAACAATCATATGAATTATGTCCCAACTACATAAGTAATAGACGACATTGGATCATGTCACATCTTGCAAGTAACCCGGACCACCCAAAGATCCCTAGGGCAACAACTATTGTAATAACATGCTTCCCAGTTTATATAAAGAAACCACCTTTAGTAATTAAACACACAAACTTGATCTACTCAAGGAACCAACATGTATATCAGGAAAACATAAAGAACGTCATGAAGTATGGGATGATGCAATGCAGTATGTGGCCCATGCATAAAAGTAAAGCCCTGAATTCTCTCGCGGGCCGCTCGTAGGCTCATCAACATATGTCAAAAAGTAAAAACCCTATATCATCTCGCAGGCCACATGTAGGCTCACCAAACTGTCTCACAGGACACCCGTAGGTTCATCAATAGAAAAGTAAACTGATAAAAAGGTCTAAGAATTCCCCTTAAATCGAGTATAAAAGGTGGTACAGTTTCTCTATAAAAATAGAAAATTTGCACAATTCTTCCCAAGTTAGAAATCGGTAGTAAAAAAAATTATACAATCGTTCAGAAAATTTGAAATATGTGGTGAAGTGGTACTATTTCCTCTTTAATGCAAAAAGCCAGTAATAAGTGGGGTACGATTTTCTCATTTTAAATCAAAAATTTATATATCTACTCCAAATTGTACCACCATCCATGTGTATGTATGTATAAATATATATGTGTCATCACCAATATATATAAGTACACACCAAATAGGGTAAAACCACCCTCTACATCAAATCACACTAACCTAGAGTCTATCAGTCCTAATCGACGGCATCGGGCCTACAGTCTTGTATCATATCAAAATACAAAAATAAAGTGATAAAAACAAGATCCGGTAAAAGAAAACTACTCTACCATAAGAAACTACCCCAACCTACACTAAGGATACCTAATCTATCCCTAATTCTATAGTCTAATATCAAATCGATAAAAAGGCAACCTAAACTAAGGCTCAACAAGGAAATACTAGTCTACAGTCCCCAAAAACAGGCCACATATAAAGAAATCAGCGTAAAACTAACCCTACATAGACATTCCCCTAACCAACATGTAATCAATACTATATATATATATATATATATATATATAAATATATATATATAATCTACCCGATCTAAATCTAGAGAACAGAAGATCGTAATCTACCTCACAGTCGAATGGTAAACTACGAACCATCACTCGGAAGCTCCTCCTTCTGCAATGCCTCAGATCACTACCACACTATCAAGAAAATATTCTACACGTCAAGATGGGACTAACAATACCCATATCACTAAATAGAAATTCAGGTCAGAATTTGGGTCAATAATCAACCCTTGGGGCCCATCGACGGAAACATAAATAAAATTTACAATTATATTTCCTATAGGGTCATAAACCTATGCACAAAAGTTGCACGCCAATGGGAAATAATCCAGGGATCAAAACAACCCTGAAATCTTATCAATGGAGAAATTTGAGAATTAAACTATGAATTCTATGGAATTAAGAGACAAAACATGTGAAAAATAACAAGAAAACACAAAGAGAACATAAGGGACATACCAGGAACAACTGTAGGTGAAGAATTCACCAAGAATACTCCTCCAAGCTCAAAGCGATCAAGAATTTCAGGAAAAACTAACATAAAAATGAAGAAGGAGATATTTATACTGCCAGGGGTCCTTACATCGCGAATGCATGGAACCTGTTATGAATCAGGTAAAGCACCTAGGAGACTCATCACGATCGTGATGGTCTCTTTGCATACACGAAAAAGGACCCCAAGTTGGGTCCCAGCGGGTTCTTCATCATGAATGCAAAGGCCAGCTTACGAATGCAATGGTTAAAAATCTTGACCTTCGTGAATATGAGGTCCTCATTGTGAACACAATGAAGGACCTATAGCTGCACCAGCAACTTGAAAATCCAGCAACAACGCAGTCTAAAACTCTTTGGATGGACACTCAGGATTCATTTAGAATCCCGTAAATAAACCAAACATGCTATCCAACTAAAAATGACATTCCGAACTCAATAGAATCATTAAATGACCAACAGAGATCGTCTTGATAAAATATTGACCGAAGTCAATACTTTGACAGTTTTGCATACAAGCCACCCAAGTACCCAAAATGAGTCTGGAAGCCTCGAGACTCAAACCAAAGGTTCCACTAGTCCAAAATTCACATTCTAGAACTAACGGCATTGACATAATTCTCATCTAATATTAGTTTACTCTGAATGTTGACCAAAATTCAAACATTTCAACCTTGAGAGTTCTAAAATAGGGAAACTATTCCAAAACCCAGCAGAACACCTCGAGAAGTGTGCCATACATCCCAACAAGTAACATAAGTAGTGTAGAAGCTATGAGAAGGGTCAAAATGATAAAAACGCATGAAAAAAGAGAAAATGACAATGAGGATCATTATAACATCCACTACTAAAAGAGCTTTCATCTTCAAATGCCAAGGAATAGAAAGTGTCTAAAGGCTCGAAAAGGTGAGGATATCAAGCCCGGCCTCCCAAAGAGCCTTCTTAAATAGACAATGCCTCCATAAAGCTTTGACCGACAAAAAACTCCTTAGACCCTAAATTCTAACATGCCTGCCCAAAATAACCACATGCCCCTTCTTGAAAGTCCAAGTCTCATCTAACTTAAATGACTCTTACCGAAGCATATGAGATTCATCCAGAAAGTACCGCCAGAACACTAACCACAGGGAAACCAGGGTGAACATCCAGAAGAGTTGGCAGCCAGGCTAACTTAAAAGCTACCTCCCCAACATAATGTAGAAACTCAAAAAGGCCAACGAACTTGGGCTAAGCTTGCCCTTCCCCCCAAACCTCATCACACCCACACTCTATCTATGGAACCATGCAATTGGTCAGTACCCACGTCCTAACCTCAAAAGCATCAAACCAATCCACCAAAAACTTATACCTCCTACCATACAACACATCGAATGGGGTCATCTGAGCAATCGAATAGTATCTATCATCAAATACAAACTCTACCAAATCTAAGAATTTGTCTTATTGACCTCCAAAGATCTATAGCACCTTCCCGAAGCATATCTTCTAGGACTTGAATAGTCTACTCAACTGACTATCAGTCTGTGGATGGAAAATTATGCTAAGCTTAACACGATTACCCAACTCCATATGAATCAACCTCTAGAACCATGACATAGACATAGTACCATAGTCAAAAATGATATAGACAAGCACCCACACAAACACACAACCTCCCGAGTGTAGATTTAAGCCAACCTTTTTGACTGTACAAAAAGTGAACTTGAAAATAGTGAGCAGGCTTGGTCAACCTATCCATGATGTCCCATAAAACACCAAATCTCCGTAATATGCATGGCAAGCCTACCACGAATTCCATAGCTAACCACCCCTATTCCTACCCAGGAATGGCTAGCCCTTGAGTTAAGATACCTAGTTTCTGGCACTCTTATCTTACCCGCTGATAGCTCAAACACCAACATGAATCTGAAATAGCTCGCTTCATCCCACACTACTAGTAGCACTGTCTCAAGTCATGGTACTCTTTATCCACTCCCAAATAGGTAGAATATTTAGAATAATGGGCCTCCTCCATAGTTAATCCAATTGAATCTCCAACTCTAGCAACACAAACACGATCCTCAAAACACCCTCCAATTTAAGATCGCCTTTCTAGCCTCGCCACTCAACACCTTATCCCAAAATCTTCTCAACTTCTCATCCTTGAACTATTGTGACCGAATATGCTCCAACAACATCGATCCACTTTTGCATAAGAAAGAATCCGCCGGTTCAAAAATACCAAGTCCAATCTATTGGCAAAGGACTGGGTGCTTGAAGAAAAAGGTCGCTCCTCTTCCACTAGAAAAATCAAACTCCCCCATACTCACCGCCTTTTAGCTCAAAGTATCTGCCATGTTGCATTAACTCATAATCTACCATCCTTGGAAGCACTTTAATATACGATAAACCCTTGGCTCTCAACTAGAAGAGTCAGAATTAGAGCTGAAATCACTAAAGTCTCAAGCTTCAGAATGCTCATCTCACACTCATCTGACCACCGAGAAGGAAGACTTTCTAACTCGATTTAGTCAATAGTGCCACAATATAAGAAAACCCTTCCACAAATCGTCTAGAGTAACCTGCTAACCCACAAAGTCTGAGGTCCAATTGTCAATGCTGCTCATACTCCTCCCTACTCCTTGAGTAGGCTAAGATGTCATCACTGAATTACAAGGACAAATAAATCCAAATAAGCTCTGAACACATGACTCATCAAATCCACAATACTATTGAGGCATCTATCAATCTAACGGATAGATCTAGAAAGTCATAGTGAATGAGATTAGTCCTAAAGGTAGTACTTGGAATGTCCGCTGACATTACCCTTAAATCCATCTTTAAAAACACCGCTGCACCCTGTAATTGGTCAACCAAATCACCAATACGCGGCATCAGATACCTATTCCTTAATAGTTACCTTATTTAGCTGCCCATAGTCAATACACATTTGCTAGGAGCCATCTTCTTTCTTCACAAACTGAAGAGAAACACCCCATAAAGACACACTTTGCTGGATAAAACCCTTACTCAGAAAATTCTAAAGCTGCCCTTCTAGCTTTCTCAACTCTGCTAGTGCAATCCAATATGGCAGGAAAAAAATGGGTCGAGTGCTTAGATCAATTATCAATATCAAAGTCAAACCCATGGTCCATTGGGAACCGAGGTAACTTAGTAGGAAATAGACTGAGTACTCACTGCAGAAACTCACCCAAGTAAAAAATGTCGGCACTAGTACCACAAACATAAGTAATACAACCCAAACACCCTGAGCCTACCAACCATCGTACCCTCAGAAATGATATAACTCCCCTCGGCACATGCTATCAGTACCCTTCCATACAAATGAGGATTCAACGCATATGTAAGGTAATAGCCTTGGAAAAAAACCCAAGACTGTATAATAATGAGATAACCAATCCAAGCCTAGAACTAGTCAAAACTCTTTAATTAGTATAACAAGGTCTACCCACGTGTCATACCCCTAAGATAGTCGCCTTCCAAAACTGGTACACTCGATCCACTACTAAAAGAACACCCTATGGGGTAGCTACTTGCATGCACACCAACAAGACTAACATAGTAGACCCAGACGAGAAGCAAAGTAAGAAGATATATATGAGAATATGCAGACCCCATATCAAGCAATAGAAAAGATGGTTGGTGATAACAGAGATTGTACTAGTGGTAACGGAATCTAGACCCTCAACCTATGGCCTACCTGAAAAGGCATCTGAGTGACTGCATCCACCATGGCCACCTGACCTGCTTGACTGAGAACTGTCTCTAAATACTTGGATACTACTCCTACTACCCTCTGCACTGCCACTACCCGGTGGCATTGGAACCCTGAGGACCTAAGACTGCTGACTTTATAACTTAACTTGCCCAAACCTAGGGTAATCCCTAGCAAAGTGCCATAACTCACCACATACATAACAACCTTTGTCTGACAGTGGCCGATGAGAATATCCTGTTAAACCAGACTGACCACCATGACTTGAGTACGTGGGATGGAAACCCTGAAAAGTCTGACCTGAACTTTGGCTGCTCTTCCTAACACAACCTGAATGACCACCATCTAAACCCTGTGGTGCTGCCTAAACTGATTTGTTAGACTAAAAGTGATGATGTTGACACCTACTAGAGAACCCCTACCTTGGGACTGAAACCCACTGCAACTGCCCTGATGGTGATGTCTCTTGTTGCAACCTCTATAGGCCTCGCAACATAACCTCTCTACATCCACACATGATCAACCACCTAAAGAAAAGTTGTTCTAACCATCACTAAGTGCTCTGTCTCCAAACAGAGCGATGAAATCAACACTTTGATAAATCTCTGCACTCTCTTATACTCCGTAGGCATAGTCATGCCTAGTAAACTTGTGAAACCTCGCCTCATACTCCAAAATAGACATAGAACCCCATTAAAGATCTACAAACTCATCCCTGAACATAGCACTGCTCAAATTACTGGGAATTACCCCTGCCCGCGTTACACTCTCTAGAAGACTCAAAGTCCTATCCATGGTGCCTTGAAGAACTAATGGGGCCACAAATCCTACTGAAGGATAGGTTGGCCCCATAGCCTCTAGCTGAAGTGGTATACCCTCAAACTCTATCTCTGGCATTGGTGAAAGTGTTGTAGCAACAAGTACAATAGCCTCTTCCTCACTTATTGTCGTACTCGTCTTAACTATTTGAGAAGGAATGGAAAAAATAAAGTTTAGAAGTTGATAGAGTCAAGAATGAACGATAAGAAATCAAAAAGGTGGAGTTTTCCTAAGAATACCCTATAGTCTCCCGCAAATAGGATACATACGTCATTATACCGATCCGCGAGACTCTATTATGTACTTTCTCTTGTATTGGTAAGACTGGTGAACCTAAAGCTCTTATACTATACTGTCATAACCCAAAATCGGATCATGATGGTGCATACTAAACCCACTTCTAAGTAGGCAAGCCAAAATACAAGATATAACACTACAAATAAAGCTAAAAATAGAATAAGTGGAAGAGAATAATGATAAGCACGGGCCTTTAGTATAGATATATACAAGACAGTATACAAAATATACAAACAAGACCAAATGAGACCAAGAAAGACAAGATATATACATAAAGAACCTATCTCCAGACCTGGTGTCACCAGTACAAGAGCATCTAAAGCACGAAAATAAAGATATACAAGCTACTACTATTTATCAAATACAAAATAAAAATAGTAAGTGCAAGAGGAAAAATACTAAATCTCTGGCCACCAGGAGCTCACCACGATCCGAACAGTAGCAAGCCACGAATGAGTAAGTGGTCAACATGGTTGGATCGTACTAGGTGTTGCCTCGAAAAAAATATGCAGAAGTGTAGCATGAATACCAGAATACGAGGTACTCAGTATGCATAATAGGCTGATCGAACTCAGGAGAATAATATATACAATATAAATAACATAGTAAGAAATAACACGTCGAAAACTAACCTAGAATCTCAAACGAGCATAATCAATCTAGAAATCTAATCATACAAGGGCAAAGAAAAAATAGTACTAATAATACACACAATATAAGGAAAACATAAAGAACGTCGTGCGGTATGAGATGATGTGATGCAGTATGTGGCCATGCATAAAAGTAAAACCTCGAATCGTCTTGCAGGCCACCCATAGGCTCATCAACATATGCTAAAAAGTAAAATGCCCAAAACATCTCGCTGGCCACCCATAGGGTCCCAGAACTGTCTCGAAGGCCGCCTGTAGCCTCATCAACAGAAATATAAACTGAGAAAAAGGTCTATGAATGCCCCTCAAACAGAGTATAAAAGGTGGTACAATTTCTCTTTTAAAATAAAAAATCGCACAGTTCTTCCCAAGTTAGCCCAAAACATCTCGCAGGCCACCCATAGGCTCCCATAACTGTCTCGAAGGCCGCCTGTAGGATCATCAACAGAAATGTAAACTGAGAAAAAGGTTTATGAATGCCCCTAAAACAGAGTATAAAAGGTGGTACAATTTCTCTTTTAAAATAAAAAATCGCACAGTTCTTCCCAAGTTAGAAATCAGTAGTAAAAAATAGTACAATCCTTCAGAAAATCCAAAATCCATGGTAAAGTGGTACCATTTCCTCTTTAAAGCGAAAAGCCAATAATAAGTGGGGTACGATCTTCTCTTTTTAAATCAGAAATTCGTATATCTAATCCAGATCGTCCTACGTCCATGTATATGTATGTATGAATGTATACGTTCCATCAATAATATATATATATATATATATATATATATATATATATATATATATATATATATGTATAAGTACACACAAAACAGAGTAAAACAACCCTCCATATCAAATCACACTAACTTGGAGTCCATCAGTCCAAGTCCATAACCTCGGGCCTACAGTATCATATCTTATAGAAATACAGAAATAAAAACAATAGCCGGTAAAAAAAAACTACTCTACCACAAGATACTCTCCAACCTAAACTAAGGATACCTAATATATCCCTAATTCTATAGTCTAATCTTAAATCGATAAAAAGGCAACCTAAACTAAGACTCAAGAAGGAAATACTAGTCTATAGTCCCCAAAAACAGGCGACATATGAAAAAATCAGTTTAAACCTAACCCTACCTAGCCATTACCCTAACCAACATGCAATTTATACTATATATATATTTTATCTACTCGAGCTAAGTCTAGAGAAGGGAAAATCGTAACCTACCTCGAGGCTAAATGGCAAACCATGAATCATCACTCAGAAGTTCCTCCTTCCGCAATGCCTCGGATTACTGACACGCTATCAAAAACATATTCTACATGACAAGACGGGACTAAAGATAACCATATCACTATTTAGAAATTCAGGCATAAATTCAAGTAAAAAATTGACCCTCGGGGACCATCAATGAAAATAGAAATAAAATTCACAATTATTTTCCCTATAGGGTCATAAACCTATGCAAAAAAGTTGGGTGCCAACGGGAAATAATTTGGGGATCAAAATAGCCCCAAAAGCTTACTAAAATCAATGGAGAAATTCGATAATTAGACTATGAATTCTACAGAATTAGGAGACGAAATGCATGAAAAATAATGGGAAAACATGAAGAGAAAATAAGGGATGTACCACAAACAATTATAGGTGAAGAATTCACCGAGAATACTCATCCAAGCTCAAAGGGGTAAAGAATTTTGGAAAAAACTAAGCTGAAAATGAAGAAGGAGATATTGATACTGCCAGGGTCCCTTCATCATGAACACGGAGGCCTGCTAGCGAACGCGATTGTCAAAAATCTTAAACTTTGCAAATGCAAGGTCCTCATCACAAATGCGATGAAGGACCTGTAGCTGCACCAGCATCTGGAAAAACTAGCATCAACACAAGTCTAAAACTCTCTGGATGGACCCTCGGGATTCATTCAAAATCCCGCGAACACAAACAAAATATGCTACCGAACTAAAAATGGTATTCCAGACTCAATGGAATCATCAAAATGACCAACAAAGGTCGTCTTGATGCAATGTTGACCAAAGTCAACACTTTGCCAATTTTGCATAAAATCCACTCAACTACCCAAAAAATGTTCGAAAGCCTCGAGAACCCAACCAAAGGTCTCACTAGCCCAAAATTAATGTTTCAAAGCTAACAATGCTGACAAAATTCTTATCTAAATTCATTTACTCTGAATATCGACCAAAGTCAAACCTTTTAACTTTGAGAGCTCTAAAATAGAGAAACTCTTCTAAAACTCGATAAAACACCTCAGGAAGTGTGCCACCTATACCAACAAGTTACATAAGCAATGTAAAAGCTATGAGAAGGGTTAAAAGAGTAAAAATTCATTAAGAATAGAAAATTAGCATGAGGGTCATTACATCAATAGGACGGTTCTTTCATTGGACCTTTACGGATGCAATCTCCTTAGTCCTTAATTTTTGGACATCTCTATCAAGAATAACAATAATTTCCTCTTCATAAGAGAGGTTTTCATCCAACAGGACCGAATCCCTGCCAATTATATAGTCACGATCTTTATGGTACTTCTTAAATGGACACATGAAATACGGGTTGAACTCCTTACAAACTCAAAGGCAACGCCAATCTATAGGACATCGACTCCACGCTCTGAAATTTTTTAAAAGGTCCAATGTATCTTGGACTCAACTTACCATGCTTCCTAAATTACATAACACCCTTCATGGATGAAACCTTGAGCAACACTTTCTCACCTTCCATGAAATATACATCTCTCAGCTTCTTATGCGCATACTCCTTTTGTCGGCTTTGAGATGCTAGGAGATTCTCTTGGATGAACTTCACCGTTTTTATAGAATACCTTAGAATATCTATACCCCACGTCCTTACCTCAAATGAATTGAACCAATAAATAGGAGATCTACATCTTCTCCCATAGAATGCTTCAACTAGAGCCATATCTATGCTGAAATTATAATTATTATTTTAAGCAAATTCAGCCAGTGATAGGTATTGGTCCCAATGACCCTCAAAATACATCACACACGCATGAATCATGCCCTCCAACACCTAAATTGTACACTCAAACTGCTCGTCAGTCTAAGGGTGAAAAGTTGTGCTTAGGTTTAACCTAGTACCCAACTCCTCATGCAGTTTCTACCAAAAGTTAGAGGTAAACTGAGTACCTCTATCATAAATAATGGAGATAGGCAGCCATGCAGCCAAACAACTTCCTTGAGGTAAATCTTGACTAACTTAGCCATATTGTAAGTCACCTGAATAGGAATGAAGTGTATAGAATTCGTCAATCTATCCACAATAAACCATATTGAATCATACTTCCCCTAAAGTTTTGGGAAGGCCAACCATGAAATCTTTGGCTATTCTCTTCCACTTCCAAATTCAAGATTGACAATTCTCTAAAGAGTGCCACCAGGCTTCTGGTGCTCATATTTCACTTGCTGACAGTTCTGACACTTAGCCATAAAATTGACTATGTTTTTTTTTCATTCGACCCTACCAATAGTGTTGCTTCAAATCGCTACACATCTTGGTCACTCCAGGATGTACATAATACTTAGAGCAGTGGGCCTCAATTAGAATCATAGGAATCAACTCATCAACACGGGGCACATAAACTCACCCTTTTATCCACAAGACACCCTCACTATCAATCATGGCCTTCTTAGCCTCACCTTGCAACACTTTATCCCAGATTTTACTCACTTAACATTGTCAAATTCCTTACCCTTAATATGATCAACAAATGAGGACCTAGCCTCAACACATGCCAACAATCCATCCCTCTCATACACTTTCAGTCTCATAAAATTATTAGCCAGAGTCTGAATGTCTCTAGCCAACCGATGCATAGTAGCTTTAAAATAGGCTAAGCTACCCATACTCAGTATTTTTACTTAATGCATTGACTACTACATTAGCCTTACCTGAATGGTATAGAATGGTAATTTAATAATCCATGAGAAACTCTATCAATCTCTACTTCCTTAAATTCAGGTTTTTCTAAGTGAAACCATACTGCAAACTATGGTGGTCCGTGAACACTGCACAATGTACCCCATACAAATAATGTCTCTAAATCTTTAGACCAAACACCACAGTAGTCAACTCCAAGTCATGAGTAGGATAATTCTTCTCATGCACTTTCAATTGCATCAAAGCATAGGCAATAATATTTCTTTCCTACATCAGCACAGTACCTAAGCTAGTATGTGAGGTATCACAATACATAATGAAATCCTTACCTTAGACAGGCAAGGCAAGAATTGAAGCAGTAGTCAACAAAGTCTTGAGCTTTTGGAAGCTCTTTTCATATTTATAGGACCAAAGAAATAGTACCTCCTTCTAAGTCAAATAGGTCAGATGGGTAGCAATGGATGCAAACCCCTTCACAAATCTACGGTAGTAGCAAGCTAACCCTATGAAGTTACAAATCTTTATCAACAAAGTGGGTCTAGCCCAATTTTTAACTGCCTTAATTTTTTACGGGTCTAAAATCACCGTATTTTTCAAAACCACATGCCCAAAAAGGACATAGAAGATAATCAAAATTCACACTTGGAGAATTTTGCATACAACTTCTTTTCCTTCAACAAACCCAACAAAATCCTAAGATGATTTCCATACTCCTCCTCACTCTTGGAATACACTAGGATATTATCAATGAACACAATAACAAATGAGTCAAGATAAGGCTTAAATATCCTATTCATCAAACTTATAAAAACATTCAAGGCATTAGTCAACTCAAAAGACATCACAACAAACTCGTAGTATCCGTACCTGGTCAGAAAAATAGTCTTAGGGATATTAGAAGGCCGAATTTTAAACTGATGGTATCTGGACCTTAGATCAATCTTAGAGAAAACTGATGCACCCTACAACTGGTCGAACAAGTCATTGATACGAGGAAGAGGATACTATTATTGATTGTAACTTTATTCAAATGCCTATAGCCTATGCATATACATAGACTACCATCCTTTTTTAACAAACAACACTGGAGCACCCCATATGGAGGCACTCATACAAATAAATCCCTTACTCAACAACTCATATAACTGAGCCTTAAGCTCTCTGAACTCAGTCAACGCTATTCTATATGAGGGAATAGAAATAAGGTGCATATTCGGCTTTAAGTCAATACATAAGTCAATATCTTGGTCTGGTGGCATACTAGGAAAATCCATAGAAAATACCTCTTAAAACTCACAAACCATAGGAACTAACTTGATAGCTGGGACCTCTGTACTAGTGTCCCAAAGATGAGCTTAAAAAGCCAAAAACCTCCTTTCTATCAGACTCTGAGCACGAATGAAAGATACAATTTTCATAGGAGCAGGATTATAGTTACCCTCCCACTTTAGTCTATCCAACCCATGCATAGCCACAATTATATTCTTAGTATGACAGTCCAATATAGCATGGTGTAGAGATAACCAACTCATCCAAAGAATGATGTCAAAATATACCATGGTTAGAATCACTAAATCAACCAAAGTTTTTTGCCCCATAAACATAACAAAACACGCATTAAAAACTCTAACAACAATCACACACTCGCCCACTAGGGTAGACACATGAACAGGAAAATCAAGTAGCTCACAAATCATGTCCAATCTCTCCGCAAAACCAGAAGACGCATATGAGAAAGTAGAACGAGGATCAAATAAAGCTGAAGTCATGCGGTCACAGACAAAAATAGTACATATGATCACTGCATTTGATGCCTTAGCCTCAGGCCTAATTGGAAATGTGTAGAAGTAGTTGTTGACACTCAATATTTACTCTCCACGTTAGGAATAATCTTGAGCCTTTTTGAATTTTTAAACAATTTTTGAAATAATAGTTTTGTAAAAAGGGATGAAACATTTTCAAAATTAGCTTTATAATAGTTCTGAGTAATAATTTATATCTTTCATATTTAATTATGTGGAACTTATATAAATTTATTTAAAGAATTACTTAAAGGATTAAACACTTGATTTTTCTCCAAATTATTTCAAATTAGAGATTAATTGAATAATTAATTTCATAATTTGTTTAAAGAGGTAATTAAGTATTAAATTCAATAATTATTTCAATTTGTTTAAGTTAAATGAGCTCAAGAATTGATTGTAATTAGTTCGTCTATATTCCAATGCTAGCCTAATTCCTTAAATCATTTAAATTCTAGCCGAATTTCATCAATTTATTCGGAATTTGGCTACCTCCTTAAACCCAAAGTGGCCACATTTTTGCAAATATGGCCAAACTTTAAACACCCTTATAACCCCTTTTATGATCAGCCGTTTGGGCCAACCAATTCCCAAAACCCACCAGCCCACTTTCCTTTCCTCCACACGTCCGACTCGCCTGGCCCAACACCCTCACCTTATACTCTTCTTTCTCCTCTCTCTTTACAAAACATAACAAAATCTAAATTCCCTTTTAACTCTTTCTCTCATCTGCTCTCACACCAACAACAAGAACCCTAAGCGCCGCCTCAACATCCTATATTTTCCTTCTCAAATTCATACCAAAATCGCGTGCCACGCATGAGAATCGTACCTAGAAGGTACCAGGCGAGCTAAGTGGAGGAATCTCCCTCCTCCATCATTCTTGATGAGAAAATTTGCTCAAGATCTATACCAAGATGGTACTATTTTCAAACAACTCAGCTTCAACAAAGGCTCTAACTCCGTCAAAATTCCCAAACACCATCTTCTCTCCATCGAATGACGAGATGACAACCTCAAAAGTTCTAGAAATGGCCCTATGTGGTGATTCCTCTGCAAATCAAGTGAGAATTCAGACAACTTGTACCATTCTCTTGCTGGGTAACGTTATCCAGCCAAGAATTTCAAAAATTCTCAAGGGTTTTTCTCGACTTTGCCCCTCTGTTTTCCCCTTCTTTTCACCCCCAAAATTTTCCTATAAATAGCCCTCCCCTTTCTTTGTGTTGGGTTAGTTGACTTGGGGAAATATTGAGGGTTCTGGGGAAGCATTTATCTAACCCTACGCAATCGAGTCAACTTTAGATATAAACATACTAAAAATCGAACTCCGATGAAGTTATTACTAATTCTGGCGGTGGTAAAGTTCTCCACTGAAGCTTGTGGTCTCAGTCGCTGCTCCAAAAAAGGTGAATCCCTCATCTCTTTCTTTGCTCTGTTCTTCTCTTCTTTGTTTTCTTTTAGATAATGTAGGGTTGTCTGTTTTCCTTTTTGTTTTTTCTTTTGGAAATATGTTGTTGGTTTTAGGCTGGCATTGTTGTGATTATAAGTTGTGTTTTCTCTTCTCTATTTTTTTTTCTTTGAGCTGATCTTGTTTAATTTGTATGACGCGATGAATAGGGTTTAAATCCATTTAGTTGAAATTGTTGTCAAGTCATGTAGTCCCTGGATTCTCATTTTATCTTCTGTTCATTTGCTTTACGAGAACACTAATGGTGCTTGTATTGTGTAAGAACCTTGGAAAATGTTAGAGTTCTATTTTACGGGTTGAAGCCAATTTTCCTTTAAATTTTGGAAATCGGAGTTGGTATTGTTTATTGTTCCGTGACCTTTTATGTACTCATATATATGTTGCTTTGTGCTAGTTTAAGGTTTTCACTCAAAAAAATAGTTTATCAAGCATATATGAAGTCGTTGGATGATATTTGCTCTCTGTGTTAGTCTAAATTCAATGATTCTGTTTCATAGCGTAACGAATGATTTCCTTTTGGCTCGTATCTTGACTCTATATATGATATGTTCTTTGTTGTGTGAGTAAATCTATTTAACCATGACTGTCTCCTACTGTTTTAGAGAACTGATCTGTCAAAATGTTTCGAGTTTGATCTCATTTGAACGAATTTCATATGACTGACAGTTTGGTTTCGTCTTGATAATTTTTCTTCCAAAAAATCCATTTCTCCCTATTTGATATTCAAGTTTCAGTTGTTTCTTTTTGCTAACACCACTGAAAAAGAAGCTGATTATAGAAATTTGTTTGCTACTTATGAACTTGTTTAAGAAAGGAAAAAAAAGGAAAAGAAGTCCTTCTATCTTCATGTATGAATTGGTTTAACTGAGAGCATGCTTGCATCATTCAAGTTGTTAGAAATAATTAAGTGCCACGTTTGTAGATAATTGTTTATGAATGTAAACCTGATCTTTCTGTTTGATAAGTTTTAAAATGAACTTATACTTGTAAAGTTTAAGGTGTGAGTCGATTTCAATGCCAATTATGTGGCAGTAGCTTAACCAAGAGTCAACATCAGTCCATGATGATCATCCTGACCTATTCACTAATGAGACAACTTTGCAATTAAAGTTTCTGTTATAAGTCGTGATTCTCTTGTGCCCAAGGAGAATGAAATCATGTTCCTCCACCTTTGATTACCAATCCAGTGCTAATAGAAAAGGGTCCAAGTTAACTCTCATTTTGGTTCATGGTCTTGTTATGATGGTTTGGGGTGAACTTTCGCTGATTAGTGTGTTAATATTTTATATGTGACTATGAGTTTTGAAGTATGTCGAGTGATTTGGGGTGGTCAACTTGCTTATAGCCGCTCATGTTTAAGTTGAAAACTCTCTTTTGATTCAATGATTTTTGTTTTCTGGAATCTTTGGTGTTTAACATTTTCTTTTTCTATGATAATTTCTCTATTATGGTAAGGTCTCATTGATGTTCATTTTGTGAATATGATTAGTCAAGTTAAGCCTAGAGAACTTAAATACATCCCCTGCATCTTTAGTGTCTTTTACCTCTATCTACATTCATCTCCTTTCAAAATTTCTCAAGTCCCAGAATCATTTATTTGCTTTAGGATTGAACCAAGTTTGTTATCATTAAAAGTAGTCATGTACACTACTTAAGTTCCTGTACACTATTTAAGTTCCTGTATTTTAAGTATTCGTTGATAAGTTCTTATATATCAAAATACTGATCCTTATTTTTCTTTGGTGACATGTGACATCTGCTCGAGTCTTGGGACTCAAAGAACTCTCATTCTTCATCCGTCATAGAAGTTTAAGCAATCCATCGAGTCAGCCCGCCAAATTAAAATTACAAGTTGAAAAAGGAAAAAAGCAATGGAAATGGGTTAACCCCATAATAGCAGCTGTAACTCATGAAAACGGGCCAGAGTTCAAAGAGAAAAAAAAGAAATGGATTGGAGTCCATTAACACAGTAGTAGCAGCAGCAAGCCCAAAATGGGCAAAAGTTGAAACAATTGGAGAAAAGTCCAAGTGTAATGGGCAGAATATGACTAAAAGTTTAAATTGAACGGCGATGGGCCTAAAAGGCCCCACAAATTAGATTAGGACATGTGTTAGTTGGGCTACAAGTCCAAACATTTAAGCTAAAAAGGCTTCATTTTCTCTTTAAATGCTTCATGTTTTCTTGTAGTTAAAATTAATTGTAATTAATTTGGACTGACACTTTAACTTAGTTGGATTACCCCTAAAAGAGTAAACATTTTTGTTCAATTATCTTTTATCATTTAATGTTTTCTTCGCGTAAAACAGTTAGAAATGTTATGAATTGTCAAAACAAGCATGTTTTTCCTCTTTAAAAATATTCTCACTTCAAAGTATCAAATTCTCTTTCATTAAGTTATATTTGGCATAACTTTTTATACTTAAACAAGATAATTTTCTCAAACTAAACAAATCAAGATTTTTTTTAAATAATTAGTCAAAAATAAGTTATTTTCAAACAATTCCAGATAACCGCGAGTTAGCGGATATCCCGAGTGCGTTTAAAACCTTATCGAGATATTAATAGGAACCTCTTACCCAAAAATCTCAAATTTTTCTAAGTTTTTATCTGTTTTAGACTTTGAGAATTTTCATAAGTATTTTTCTTAGTTTTTTTACTTTTATAAAACTAAGTGGCGACTCTTGCTTTTACTTGAAAACGTTTTGAAACTTTAACTAGATTTTCGAAATGTTTTTTCAACACTAAAGTCATTTCCCCCCATAAAACAGAAATAGCGACTCTGCTGGGGATAATTCAACTAAGTTCTAACCTTATTATTTGCAATTAACTTATTTGACTAACTATTCGGATTGTAATACTTAGTAACTTTATTGCTTTCCTTATTTGTTTACTTTTTCACAAAATATAAATTATTCATGGCATTTTCCGCCTCTCTTGGCAAAGCATTAGAATGCATTAGGGGTAAAATGACAATTATGCAAGTATTTGCAATCTTTCTTGATAAAACACACAATTTTCAAAATAGACGAGTGAAGTAGTTGACCCGCGGTCGGTGAACGGTCACTTGTTGTTTTAGCCTTGGTTGTCCGCCTGGGTTCCCGTTCAATTTTGAAACCTATTCTAGAAACTCAGGATAGAGCTAAACCAAATCCCGAAATAGGCATTGACCTAAGATGTATTAATATCCAAGGGATATTATATCCATTAGTAAGACCACCTTGTGTTCGAAAGGGCTCACGACCCAAAAAAATAATCATCTCCTGTGTGTTCAATTGAAGGATGTGATGTCGAGTTGTACGAACTATTGTCCCTCGGGATTGGGATATATTTAGATAGTCTTTCATTCTTTGAAGATTGTCATTCGAAAGGCATTCATAATTCCAAGGAGTACAAAGAGTTTGAGAATGAAATCACGATGGCCTAGTTTAGGATTGTACCCCTGCGTGGGACTAATTTTGATGTACATTCCTTTTCCCGCAATTTTTACCCCCATTTTATTTAATCAATATGTATAAATTTATTTTGGGGCAATGGAACGTTTACAAACAACATACATATCCTTCAATTCGTTAGGCCTACCTTTGGCATAAAAGGTCACATATTTGTATAGGACGCACTATGAACTGTTATGTGATATAACTGCTTTATGTGCTATGTGTGTTGCTTGAATCAAGGAAAATTGGTCCATTCCATGCCGAAATTTTCTAGAACACAGTAAGCAAAATATAAAGCCCACCGCAAAATCCAATCAAAATTGCCATTGAAGTTCTTCAAATTTCCTCAGAAAAATTCGAAGACTTCTTAAAACCCTTTTAAGTCTTATTTGGAAAACGAACTTGCCTTATCCAAACTATATCCTTTCGGGGCTCGCCCTTAAGATATTTTCACTTCCCCACTTCGATGGAGATGCCAAAAAATTCAGAAAAAAAACATCAAGTGCTACAGGATAAACATCAGAAGATGAAGACTCGACAAGTCAAATCTCCTGATAGAATCTACCTACCCCAAAATTGATCCTGCCCGTCGAACACTCAAGCCAATAAATGCCCGTGGATCAATTTGCCTTGATGAAAAGCAACTTTATGTGTTCTTTCTCGATCGGATATCTTGTATTGTTTATCACTAGCATAATCTAACATATCGACCTTTGAGTTATCTTTCTTCAACAGGTAATAGAAATTGATCTGTGTTGACAAAACTGGTCGAACATCCCTACTTCACCCGCTCAAAGGCACAACTAGATTCCTCCTCTAACTCTCGCTTCGCTAAGGATAAAATGACTGATAGTGAGGAAGAGAACGCCTTGACCGTGAGAGATAATGTTATCACTGAACAAAGTGAAATGATTGCCGAACTGGCAAGAAATCTAGAGAAAATGCAAGAAGAGGTACAGAAAGCCAAGGATATGGCTAGCTTGGCTATTGCCGCTAAGACTCCAAACTTGGGCACCGCTCAGCCTCCTCTCCCAATCCCTCCGCTCAATTCCCCGTTAACTTAAAACCATCCAGGAAATAAACCTCATGCTTCCGCACCTAGACCTTCCAACAAACCTCTCTCCAGTAATCCCCCTCATATCAGATCCTCCTATCAAGTTCATACTCCTCCTATCCAGCATACCAACCAGAGTAACAATCCAAGTGCCTACATTCCACAAAACCTTTCTCTAAGTTATCAAAATACGCCACCAAATGCCTACCACTCCCAGAATAATCATCCCAACATCACTAACCTATGTAACTATACCTCTACGTACCAAAATGCCATCCCATATGTCCAGCCTCCACCTACCCAATATATGCCACCTCTTGCTTTTCATGCTATGATAGAATCATACACCGCTCTCTTGGAAAGCCTTGAGCTTGACCACTATGAGGAGAAAGAGAAAGAGTTGAGGACCGTAGAGAAGAAGCGTGATCATGACATAGCTCAAATGAAAGAAGAGATAGCCAGGATCAGAGAGTTTCGGGGATCATCTTGTGAGAAAGGCTATGACTACGATGATCTCTATATCCATCCAGAGATGGACTTGCCAGATGAATTCAAAATTCCCAAGTTCAAGACCTTTAACGGTGTTGGGAATCTCGAGTCCCATTTGAGAAGTTACTGCAATTAAATAGTCGGTGCTCAGAAGAATGACGCTCTGCTAATGAGATTGTTTAGCTGAAGTCTGAGTGGAGAGGATTTGGAATAGTTCACCTCACAGGAATTGAAGAAGTGGTCTAGGTGGAGTGACCTAGACAGACACTTCGCTCAAAGGTTTGCGTACAATGTGGAAGTCGTCCTAGATCGATACTCTCTAGGGCGCATCAGGCTAAAATTGAATGAAGACTTCAGTGACTATGCCTATCAATGAAGAAAGGACGCATCGAGAGTTCGACCTCCCATGACAGAAGAAGAAATAAGCACAGTGTTTATGCGCTCACAGGAGTGGGAGTTTTACGATAAAATGATATCAACGGTTAAAGCACCGTTTGCTGATCTAGTTAAGATTGGTGAAATTGTGGAAGAAGGTTTGTGTAGCGGCAAGATTACCAAAACTTTTGCATCCTCAGGATCGGCAGAATTTCCCAAGAAAAAGAGGGAAGAAGTGTCTTCAGTATCCTCCAGTCCTAGACAAAGAACGCGGAAACCTTTCGGGGCCAACTATAAAAAATTACTTATTCCAACAACCCCTCCCCCAGCTCCACAAAATCCTCAAATTGTTTTCTATACTCAGCCCATTTACCAAGCTC
Source organism: Jaltomata sinuosa (assembly GCA_003996215.1). Lineage (NCBI taxonomy): Eukaryota > Viridiplantae > Streptophyta > Magnoliopsida > Solanales > Solanaceae > Jaltomata > Jaltomata sinuosa. The sequence goes on along the minus strand of QJPP01007626.1, from coordinate 294,319 downwards.
CACAATCAAACTTGCAACCCATTTACCAAACTCCACAATCAGATATGCAACCTATTTACCAAGCTCCTCCTCAAAACTTTCAAGTGTACCAAAAGGCTCCCGTGAACCAAGATAATCGCCAGGTTCCACCTCCCGCTAATATCAATCTCCCTTACCCTAATTTGGAAAAGAAATCTCCTCAAACTTTCACCCAATTGGCTGAAACCAAAACTCAGTTATATGAGAGATTAAAGGCTGCTGAATTTATTCAGCCTATACAACTTAAGCCAGGCAATCCTGACTCGCGTTTCTTCAGGGCTGATCGACATTGTGCTTATCATTCCGGAAGAGTCAGACATGATACCGAAGATTGCATTAATCTGAGGCATAAAATTCAGGATTTGATTGATCAAAGAATAGTCACACTACAAATAACACCGACCAATATTAATAACAACCCACTCTCGAATCACGAAGGAGCCACTGTTAACGTCTTAGTGGTCGATGAAGAATGAATTGTGGGCAAGTTAATAGTGCCAGTTAGCCCTAAAAAGCAGGAAATGTCAAAAAAACCTATAGCTATTTTGAGTATTGTTGAGCTACCCTTTGAAGGGTTAATGCGCAACAAGGCCTTGCACGTTAATGGTTGTGTCCTTCTGACTGAAGAAGTCCCAAAAGGAAGCGATTTCTACACCATAGAGACTCTCAATGCCATGGGAAAGGATCTTGCTCCTCAAATCCCCATGCCACCTATTTCTAAAATGCTTGCAACCATGATACTAGTGAGCAGATAAGTATCCCTGGAAAGCTGACCAAGCATGGGTTGAAGTATGTAGTCCAAGAAGACAAGACGGAGAAGCAGTCAGGATTGCAAAAACTGTTACATCACCTATATCCATCATTCCGAGTGCGTATTGGTTCCCCAAGCGATGGTTTAGAGGATGGAATAGGAGATCTATTTGAGAAATGTGATGCTATTCCCGAAGTAGCCATGATTAGGGATGCCAAGCCTGATGAAAAGATACAGAATTGGGTCACAACTCCCCTCGTGACTCTCCACTCGGCTGGGTAGATAAAGATTCTTTTTTATGAAAATCGGTGATGGTCCGGATGAGGCTCCGAACCCACCTTTTATGTTTCCAATTGTCTCATATTATTTTGCTGCTTTCCCAAAGGCACATACCTGCATTCATGCGGGTTATAGCCATAGTTTATAAATATTTTTGGATTTCAAAGAAAAGTCTCCCTTATTGCAAAAACTTTGCTATGTGATTACTGGTCATTATCTAACTTGCTTTGTTTATGATTTCAAAAGTAATAATTACTTAAAACCTGCCATGGTCATGTCATGTCAAGAGCTTAATGAACAAACCAAGCTAGACGATAATGATTTTGAAAGGCATGTTGAAGAAATCATGGTCCTTGAACGAACAACCAAGAAGTCTAAGAACTTTGAAGACCAGAAAAGGCCCCACATGGAAGGGATTGAGGTAGTTAATTTGGGAAATGACGGTCAAGTTGAAGAAATCAGCGTCGGTGTTCATTTTTCAAAAGCACAAAAGAACTTATCAATCTGCTCGAGCCATACATCGATATCTTTGACTGGTCCTACAATAATAGGACAAGAATGAGTACAAACATCATCTCCCAAAATTTATTAGTCAATCCATAATTCAATCCAGGGAATGGACACTTAATCCTTCCCTCCCACGGGACAAAGGAAAGTTTGCACCAAATTGGCAAGGACCGTATGTCATCCACAAAGTGTTATCAGGAGGAGTTTTGATTTTGTCCAATATGAATGATCAAGTATGGCCCAAGCCTATATCAACTCTGATGCTGCGAAGAGATTCTACGCATGAAGGCGACTTCTTTTCCTTCTATTTTCTTTCCCTATAATCACATTTTCTAATTGTAATAGCTTTGCACTTAGTAAAAGCTTAAAAATTCCCTATCCTATGTACGAACTATGTTTGACCTGAATTCTCAAGAATGAGATATGTAGGCGTCCTGTGTCAGCTTCGGTCAACCCCTTAGAAAAATCTATCTTTCCCTTTCTTGAACTACGTTTGACCTGAATTCTCAAGAATGAGATACGTAGGCGGCCTTTGTCGGCCTCGGTCATCCCTTTAATTATTTCCAACATTCTCCCACTACGAGTGTGGGAACTACGTTAGACATGATTACTGCCTCAACGGGATACGTAGGAGCCACAAAGGCTCGGTCATATCGCCCAGGAAACGGAAACTGGGGCAGGATTTTCGAGAAAGGAATATCAAAAATTAAGAAGGCAAAGATCAACCGCCAGCAAACAAGAATATAGAATGTGCCAAAAGAGCAACCAAAATGAATATCGAGAAAGAATCTCGTAATTCCCACAGTGTCTCAAGTCCCTTGCCCATGGAGTGAGATTCATCGCAAAACCTCTAACTGGGGCAAACATTTTGAGGAAAGACCTCAAAATTTCCACCAAGCTTAATCCTGGAGTTCAGAATTAAACTTCGAAGATCTCCCAAGCACTGAGAGATGAGAGTCTGCTTCAGAATTCCCCAGTTATAGCAAGTCTGAGATGGCTTAATCCCCAGCTATGACAGATTTCTCGAAAGATCATTTCCAAACTCCCCAACTAGGATGATGAAAGATCTCTAGAGTCTGCAAACAATATGTTAGAAACGTCAAACCCTCGAGTAAAGTACATTCGTTGAGTTAGAACATGACATGATGAGTAGAGACCTTTTCAAACTATCCTTTTTCAAAATCTTTGTTTTACAAAGAGTCGGTTTGAAAAATCATTACAAAAACTAGTTTTACTCCTTATAATGTATTTTGTCTTATGTCTACCGTGGATCGAGGAGAGTCGAGAGCGACGAGTACCCAAGGTTGGAAAGCATTCGGAGAAGACAAAACGAGGAGCAAAAGATCAAAGGAGGTCAACACAGACCAGTTTCGGCATAAAACTAACATTTTTTCTGTGGATGCTGGTTGTCCCTAAAAGTATGTTAGAAAGCAGTCCCTCATTATCCAACACGTTCAAAGAAATGCAGCGAGACCAGACGCCCCAAAATTTGGCTAGAAAAGCCAAAGCAGCGAAAAGAAGCCAAAGATGGAAAAAGTCCCTAGAACGGGCGAATCTTCTTGTAGTTCATAGAAACTACCAGATAAAGAGAGACTGACAACGTCTTCAAGTCCCCAAATGGATCAGGACATTTCGGTGAGTTTCGAATTGGGACACCAAATAAGAGATTGATGTCATTCTTCGTCAATCCCCGACAAGTCAAAAATTACCACAGACAGACGATGTTCAAAGACGGTATTTATGGCTATCCCCATAAATGGACACGACCATTTCATGCATATTTCAAATGAAAGTCTGTTTTGATTAGCTTCATAAATTTCGTCTTTAAAATTTTTCAAATTTGACTGTGGTCTCTAGTAAGAGTGACACCGTATCTACTAACCATTTGCGTTGAGCACAGGTATCCATAAAAGAGTCGATATGACAAAACAAAAACCAGAGGTGATGTTTTCTATGACTTTCCCATAGGCCATTGCATCATACGACACTACATTGCATCACATTTTGCATTCATATTACACCATGTCACATTGCATCATGCTGCATTGCATTGCATCATATTATATTATGTTGTATTGTACTATATGGAATAATATCATAGGAACCATGTCAAGAGGAACCCATCATATCTGCATGTCGAGAGGACCATGCCACGAGGGCCATCATATTTGTATATCGAGAGGACCATGCCACGATGGCCATTATATCTGCATGTCGAGAGGACCATGCCACGAGGGCCATTATATTTGCATGTCAAGAGGACCATGCCACGAGGGCCATCATATTTGCATGACGCGAGGACCATGTCAAGAGGACCATCATCATCATTAATACCACAGATACATTCACTGCGAGTATTATGTCCCTCTACCGACCAATTTCAAAGAGGATGACATTCATAGGCGTCTCTAAGTCATACTTGCTGCGCAGGATCGACCCTCATTATGCTTATATCCGATATCGTGTGAGACGATGGAGTCTAACATTGAGGATATCATTATCATCATTATTATTATTATCATCAATAATTATCCCAAGTCTGGCACTCAGCATGCTTATATCCGAAATTGCGTGAGACGGTGGAGTCTAACGTTGAGGATATCATTATCATCATTATCATTATCATCAATTATTATGTCAAATCTAGCATCCAGCATATTTATATCCGATATCACGTAAGATGGAAGAGTCTGACGTTGAGGGTATATTGGCTCCTTTATTATGTCAAGTCTGGCATTCAACATATTTATATCCGATATCGTATAAGATGGAGGAGTCTGACGTTGAGGGTATATTTGCTCATTTATTATGCCAAGTCTGGCATTCAGCATATTTATATTTGATATCACATAAGACGGAGAAGTCTGACATTGAGGATAATTATGCACTCTTATTCGAAAGCGTCGATCGCCAGAAGATGCAACTATATTTGATCGTGTGGCAAAGGCCTTGTCACTCCCAATGATCAAAAACACTTGACATCAAGGTCAAAAGCATATAGTCTGAGGGATGTCTGTAAGACGCTATTCAAATCGGACAATGAACTGAATTTCCTCAAATTGGAAGGCCAAAGGTTGTCTGTAAGTCACAGCGATATCTGAAACCAAATAGTGTGCAAGATTGCCCAAAACTTGATAGTCTAAGAGTTATCGGTAAGATGCAATGATGTCTGAAACCATATAGTGTGCAAGATCACCTGAAGATTGAAAGTTCAAGGGTAATGCGTAAGTCGCGATAATATCCGCAATTGGATAAAGTGCAAGTCTACTGAAAAATTGACAGTCCAAGGGTTATCTATAATCCACGACATATCCACGTTGATATTGTGCAGGACTACCCAAAGGATAGCAATTCAAGGGAAATTTGTAAGTCGCATCACATCCAAGATCGGATAAAAGTGTAGGATTACCCAAAAAACTGACAATTCGAAGGACATCTGTAAGCCGCCTCTATCCAAAGTCAGATGATGTGCAAGATTACTCGAAGTTTATAAGTTAAAGGCATTTGTAAGTCACCTCTGTCAAAAGTCGGATGATGTGCTCGATTACACAAAGCCCAACAATGCAGGGAATATCTGTTAGTCATATCGATATGGATGATGCGCAAGATTCACCCCAAAGGCATATACAAAAGACCGATGCCAATAGCCAAGCAGGCTATTACATTAAAGAGAATGCCGCAAATGGTCAAGAGGATCATCACCATCACAACGACCACGAAAGTCATCATACTCAGAGATCACCATATTTAACTGCCATAGATTTGAATAATCTAACACTTCTAAGCCGCAACAACGGGAATGTGCAAAGTGTTCAAGTTGCAACAATGGGAATGTGCAAATCTAACACTTCTAAGCCACAACAATGGGAATGCGTAAAGTGTTCAAGTCGCAACAACGGGAATAAGCAAATCTAGCACTTATAAATCGCAACAACGGGAATGTGCAAAGTATTCAAGTCGCAACAACGAGAATGCAAAAATCTAACACTTCTAAGACACAACAATGAGAATGTGCAAAGTGTTCAAGTCACATCAACGAGAATGTGCACCAGGTACAACACTTCTAAAGTCGCCACAAACGGTTACGAGGACTGTCACACAAATGACTACAAAGGTCGTCATACTCAAAAATTGCCACACAAGCAATCCTATCTGATAGCCAAGAATACTATCATGTTTGATTGTCATGGAAGTCGCTATTTCCTAAGACAGAGACAGGAAAGGACGTCATCTTCCTCAAGAAACAACAGATAAGGATAAGATGAGGTACAAAGCTATCTCTCCTTATTGAGCTACCTTACTACTAACAATTTTGTTTCAAATATTGCTGAGAACATCCAAGAGGATGAAAATCTCGAACCAGAATAAAAGGTACAAAGCACATTAAAAAGATGTCACAACCTAAGATTCGAACGTAATTCCAGGATGAGGTATGATGAAGAAACTACCTCCCCAAATAGAATTATGTTACTACTAAAAATATTGTTTTGAGATGTTGTCGAGATCATCCGAGAAGGATGAAATTCTCAAAATAAAATCACAGGTGTGGACTACAACAAAAAGGATGCATCACAACGTGGAACTTTTTCTTAGCAGCGAACTGGGACATAGTCCGAAGAGGAATATCAAACTCTTTGTACACGAGCTGAGGAACAACTACCACCGCCATCAAACCACACCCCTATCAGAAGAAATGTGGGTATTTCCTATCTTTGGGTCTTAGTTTATGGGTGTGAAGCATGCCACATTTATAGTTGAGAGGATACAAGCCTCTTTTCTATAGCTCAATCCATTTGTCAATCATCCCGAGCCAAAGGTTGTCTTAACATAAAGATTACCTTTTCCACCGATTGAGTCAAACTACAAGCAGCCTGATTCCCCAAGTCTTGGGATATGTAGGCGGGCTCTATGTTGAAAACTCGGCTGCATTCCTAACTCCCTCCAAATCCTCTTACTCCTCAGCTTTCCGGTCTCTCTGTACTCTGAAATTGGGATAGTTTAGAATTCCTTGAAAATCATGCGTAAAATCAAGCATCTTGAACTACAAGTGACCTGAGTTCTCATGTAACCTGAGATATGTAGGAACCTGGATGCCAGAGTTTGTCCATAATTCCTCAAAATTCGTGCTAGAACCAACCGCTTCCCAAAGATAGACCCGTGGTCGAATAAAATTGGGAATGTCAGTTCCTTTTGCCCAGGGTTCATTGCACTCACCCTACCATAAGGGAGGGGCAGCTGTTGACACCCAATTTTTACCCTCCACATTACGAATTAATCTTGAGCCTTTTTTGAATTTTTAAATAATTTTTGAAATAATGTTTTTGTAAAAAGAGATAAAATGTTTCCAAAATCAGCTTTATAATAGTTTTGAGTAATAATTTATATCTTCCATATTTAATTATGTGGAACTTATATAAATTTACTTAAAAAATTATTTCAAAGATTAAACGCTTGATTTTTCTCCAAATTATTTCAATTTAGAGATTAATTGAATAATTAATTTCTTAATTTATTTAAAGAGGTAATTAAGTGTTAAATTCAATAATTATTTCAATTTGTTTAAGTTAAATGAGCTCAAGAATTGATTGTAATTATTTCATCTATATTCCAATGCTAGCCTAATTCCTTAAATCATTTAAATTCTAGCCGAATTTCATAAATTTATTCGTAATTTGGCTACCTCCTTAAACCTAAAGTGGCCACATTTATGCAAATGTGGCCATATTTTAAACACCCTTATAACCCCTTCTATGATCAGCCATTTGGGCCAACCAATTCCCAAAACCCACCAGCCCACTTTCCTTTCCTCCACACGTCCGACTCGCCTTGCCCAACACCCTCACCTTATACTCTTCTTTCTCCTCTCTCTTTACACAATAGAACAAAACCTAAATACCCTTTTAACTCTTTCTCTCATCTGGTCTCACACCAACAACAAAAACCCTAAGCGTCGCCTCAACATTCAACATTTGCCTTCTCAAATTCGTACCAAAATCGCGTGCCACACATGAGAATCGTACCTAGAAGTTACCAGGCGAGATACATGGAGGAATCTCCCTCCTCCATCATCCTTCACGAGAAAATTTGCTCAAGATCTGTACCAAGATGGTACTATTTTCAAATAGCTCAGCTTCAATAACGGCTCTAACTCCATCAAAATTCCCAAACGCCATCTTCTCTCCGTCGAATGACGAGCTGGCAACCTCAAAGTTCTAAAAATGGCCCTATGTGGCGATTCCTCCACAAATCAAGTGAGAATTTGGACAACTCGTACCATTATCTTTCTGGGTAACGTTATCCAACCAAGGATTTAAAAAATTCTCAAGGGTTTTTCCCGACTTTGTCCCTCTATTTCCCCCCTTCTTTTCACCCCCAAAATTTTCCTATAAATAGCCCTCCCCTTTCTTTGTGTTGGGTTAGCTGACTTGGGAAAAATTGAGAGTTTTGGGGAAGTATTTCTCTAACCCTATGCAACCGAGTCAACTTTAGATATAAACATACTAAAAATCAAACTCCGATAAAGTTATTGCTAATTCTGACAGTGGTAAAGTTCTTCGTTGAATCTTGTGGTCTCAGTCACTGCTCCAAAAAAGGTGAATCCCCCATCTCTTTCTTTGCTCTGTTCTTCTCTTCTTTGTTTTCTTTTAGATAATATAGGGTTGTCTGTTTTCCTTTTTGTTTTTTCTTTTAGAAATATGCTGTTGGTTTTAGGCTAGTGTTGTTGTGATTATAAGTTGTGTTTTCTCTTCTCTGTTTTTTTCTCTTTGAGATGGTCTTGTTTGATTTGTATGACGCGATGAATAGGGTTTAAATCCATTTATTTGAAATTGTTGTCAAGTCATGTAGTCCCTGGATTCTCGTTTTGTCTTCTGTTCATTTGCTTTACGAGAACACTGATGGTGCTTGTATTGTGTAAGAACCTAGGAAAATGTTAGAGTTCTATTTTATGGGTTGAAGCCGATTTTCCTTTAAATTTTGGAAATCAGAGTTGGTATTGTTTATTATTCCGTGACCTTTTATGTACTCATATATATGTTGCTTTGTGCTGGTTTAAGGTTTTCACTCAAAGAAATAGTTTATCAAGCATCTATGAAGTTGTTGGATAATATCTGCTCTTTGTGTTAGTCTAAATTCAATGATTCTGTTTCATGGCGTAACGAATGATTTCCTTTTGGCTCGTATCTTGACTCTATCTATGATATGTTCTTTGTAGTGTGAGTAAATCTGTTTAAGCATGACCGTCTCCTACTGTTTTAGAGAACTGATCTGTCAAAATGTTTCGAGTTTGATCTCATTTGAACAAATTTCATATGACTGACAGTTTGGGTTTATCTTGATAATTTTTCTTCCCAAAAGTCCATTTTCCCCTATTTGATATTCAAGTTTCAGTTGTTTCTTTTTGCTAACACCACTGAAAAAGAAGCTGATTATAGAAATATGTTTGCTACTTATGAACTTGTTTAAGAAAGAAAAAAAAGGGAAAAGAAATCCTTTTATCTTCATGTCTGAATTGGTTTAACTGAGAGCATGCTTGCATCATTCAAGTTGTTAGAAATAATTAAGTGCCACGTTTGTAGATAATTGTTTATGAATGTAAACCTGATCTTTCTGTTTGATAAGTTTTAAAATGAACTTATACTTGTAAAGTTTAGGGTGTGAGTCGATTTCAATGCCAATTATGTGGCACTAGCTTAACCAAGAGTCAACACCAGTCCATGATGCTCATCCTGACCTATTCACTAATGAGACATCTTTGCAATTAAAGTTTCTATTATAAGTCGTGATTCTTTTGTGCCTAAGGAGAATGAAATCATGTTCCTCCACCTTTGATTACCAATCCAGTGCTAATAGAAAAGGGCCCAAGTTAACTCTCATTTTGGTTCATGATCTTGTTATGATGGTTTGGGGTGAACTTTCGCTGATTAGTGTGTTAATCATTTATATGTGACTATAATTTTTGAAGTATGTCGAGTTATTTGGGGCAGTCAACTTGCTTATAGCCGCTCATGTTTAAGTTGAAAACTCTTTTTTGATTTAATGATTTTCGTTTTCTGGTATCTTTGGTGTTTAACATGTTTCTTTTTCTATGATAATTTCTCTATTATGGTAAGGTATCATTGATGTTCATTTTGCGAATATGATCAGTCAAGTTAATCCTAGAGAACTTAAATACATCTCCTGCATCTTTAGTGTCTTTTACCTCTATCTCCATTCATCTCCTTTCAAAATTTCTCAAGTCCCAGAATCATTTATTTGCTTTAGGATTAAACCAAGTTTGTTATCATTAAAAGTAGTCATGTACTCTACTTAAGTTCCTGTACACTACTTAAGTTCCTGTATTTTAAGTATTCGTTGATAAGTTCTTATACATCAAAATACTGATCCTTATTTTTCTTTGGTGACATGTGAAATCTGCTCGAGTCTTGGGACTCAAAGAACTCTCATTCTGCATCCCTCATAGAAGTTTAAGCAATCCATCGAGTCAGCCCGCCAAATTGCAGTTACAAGTTGAAAAGGGAAAAAAGCAAAGGAAATGGGTTAAGCCCATAATAGCAGTTGTAACTCATGAAAATGGGCCAGAGTTCAAAGAGAAAAAAAAGAAATGGATTGGAGTCCATTAACACAGTAGTAGCAACAGCCAGCCCAAAATGGGCAAAAGTTGAAACGATTGGACTAAGTCCAAGTGCAATGGGAAGAATATGACTAAAAGTCCCAATTGAACGGTGGTGGGCCTAAAAGGGCCCACAAATTAGATTAGGACAAGTCTTAGTTGGGCTAGAAGTCCAAACATTTAAGCCAAAAAGGCTTAATTTCTTCTCCTTCTCTTTAAATGCTTCATATTTTCTTGTAGTTAGAATTAATTGTAATTAATTTGGACTGACACTTTAACTTAGTTGGATTACTCCTAAAAGAGCAAACATTTTTGTTCAATTATCTTTTATCATTTAATGTTTTGTTCACGTAAAACAGTTAGAAATGTTATGAATTGTCAAAACAATCATGTTTTTCCTCTTTAAAAATATTCTCACTTCTAAGTATCAAATTCTCTTTCATTAAGTTATATTTGCCATAACCTTTTATACTTAAACAAGATAATTTTCTCAAATTAAACAAACCAAGATCTTTTTTTTAAAAGTTAGTCAAAAATAAGTTATTTTCAAACAAGTCCGGATAATCGCGAGTTAGCGGATATTCGAAGTGCCTTTAAAACCTTCTCGGGATATTAATAGGAACCTCTTACCCAAAAATCTCGAATTTTTCTAAGTCTTTATCTGTTTTAGACTTTGAGAATTTTCATAAGTTTTTTTTTCTTAGTTTTTTTACTTTTATAAAACTAAGTGGTGACTCTTGATTTTACTTGAAAATGTTTTAAAACTTTAACCAGATTTTCGAAATAATTTTTCAACACTAAAGTCATTTTTTCCCATGAAACAATAGTTATTACACCTGCTTATGTACCATCCCTGTTGGGATGATTACCTCATCTGACATTAGCATTGCCTTAGTTGGGCTGGATGTCACCCCTGCCAGTTGTGTGACCACCCCACCCACTCTGCGGATGATCTCTACCATTCCCGTTACCCCCTCTACCTATTGAAGCTTTGGGAATCTGATGTTGACCTATCTATCAATAAAAAGGACAATTTCTCTTAAAATAAGCAACCTTACCATACTTATATCATACACAGTCCAAGGTAGATCACTGCATTAAAGTAGACAAAGTGAGATAGACACCAAACTCTGACAAAGGCTGGTTGGCCCTTGATGGATCCTCGGTAGTGACCTGCAATGCAGATAAATAGGGAATGCAGGGTATCTTTGCAAATCGTGACCACTGAAACTTCCCCCATATTGAGGCTTTTTGGAAGAACTCTTTTTGTAACTCTCTTGCTTTACACCTTCAACCTTCATTGCAAACTCAATTACCTCCTGAAAACACTTACCGGATGATGCTACCTATGTATTGATCAATTTTAAGGAATAACGAGCCAGTGCATGAAATTAAGCCACGTAAGCTACCACTGAAAAATTTCCCTTCTCAATATTAGCAAACTCATCCCTTCTTCTTTCCCTCATAGTACACAAAATGTACTTCTCTAGAAACACTTGGTAAAACTGACTCCAAGTCATAGGGAGTTCCCAGTAGGCTTGCACTCCATAAATGCCCTCCACCATATTTTGGCATCCCCTTACAATTGAAAAGCAATAAATTCAACACCATACCTTTCAATAATGCCCATCATGTGCAGTCTCTTATAATAATCAATGATGAATTCATAAGCATCCTCTGACTCTAACACATGAAATACCAAAGGTTTTATCTTCACAAACATGTAGAAAGGGTCATGCTCATCGTCGGTCATCACCAAACATGTCACTAGATGTGGGAAAATACCTCCTTCTAAAGCCTCATCTATCTGAGGAGCCACAACTACAATATGTTGTGTCAGCGGATATTGTATGGTGAACACCACATAAGTAGTCTCATTCCCTTCCAGTCAACTCAGAAAACTCAGAACCTGTTGGATCATGTCGGACGATATCAAAACTGAAGCTACACATCCCTGAATAGGTGCGACCACTGTCCCTTGAACTGGTACTACTTCATCCTCTACAACCTCAGGAACATCCTTATATGGGGAAGGAGATGCTGACCTCTCTCAAACTAGAATTACAGCCCGTGCTCCATCCCTAGAAGATGCACCCCTCTTTCCCCTGGCTCTTCCTCTTACCCTACCTCAGTCGTGAACTATAACTTTAGCAGCTAGTTTTGGTACCTCTGCTCTAGCTTCTAAAGTGCATGTTCTCACCATCTGCGAGAATAAGAGTGAAAGAGTCAAACACTAATTTGGATAAATAGATACAAATTTGAATCAAGTAATAGCACGAAGGAAGAAGGAAGTTGAGTTTTCCTAAAGTACTGTAGTCTCTTAAAGAAAAGTACAGACATCTACATACCGTTTGGCAAGACTCTACTAGACACATTCTTGTAAGACAAGATCAATGAACCTAGATCTCTGATACCAACTTTGTCATGATCCAAATGGACTTGAGTGGCATCCATAATAACCCTCCGGTAGGAGGACCAACTACCCAAACCATAACCCTTATACTTAGCAAATTGTAGAATAATTAATATAAAAATTGACTTTAAATATAAAACCATAGTCGAAAACTGAGGAAATAAAGTGCGGAATAATTTGACTATCTATTACATCCCAAAGAACTGAAAGTTATCATACAAAAACTCTAACAATGACCAATGTCTAAGATATCCAAAATGACCAAAAATAAATAATAAAAAGTCTCACTATCCAGAAGAAGGACAATGACCAAGAGAGGATCCACGGCAGTCTAAGATGTAGTACTCACCCTTGAATTGTAGTTTGTAGCCTAGCTAAAGGTGAGGTCACATTTGAGCCTCTGGAACACGGTCTGCACTCAACAAAAGAAGAGTACATGATAGTATCATTACAAAATACTATGTACTGGTAGGTATAATATGCCGACTCAGTATAGAACAAGTATCTAATCAAATTGAATGACAAGTAAAAGTCACTTCAACACTTAGCACATAAATCAGTCAACAACTAGTCATCTCAAGTCAAGTCAACAACATTAGTAACAAATTCACATAACTCATCGAATATTGCCACAATTCGGTAAGAGTAAACACTTTCAATAAATATATAACGTGGAATCTATTTCCACCTAACTTTTATCAATGTAATTGATATCTCTAGTCTCATCTCAACTTACAATACCATCTCACCATATCTGACCATGAAACAAATAATAGAAAACGAAAGGGTATTCACAGATGCTAAAGGGTTTTATTTATACCCAACTAGCTATGACCTACAAGGATCCATTTACCCATCAAAATCATTTTCCATTGGTGCAATATCAATTCATACCAGCTCGTGGTACCCGATCCATAATAAGTAACACTATCAATATGTACCAGCTCGTAGTACCCACTCCAACTATAGATGAACCTATAGTTCCCAGTCCTATCTCTTAGGATATAACACAGTGCACTTAAATAATTTCAAGTTCATTACTCAGTTCATATATACACAGCTTATTCATTCAAGAACAATATCAAAATAATCATCATTTCAAACGTATCCAAAGACCAATCACATACATGTACTAAAGCAAGTCTCAACTCCAATTTAAATTGTAACCTGCCTCGACTGAAGAATTACCATCCACAATTTACTTTGCAGTTGTCTTCCCCTTTCTTAATGCCTCAGAGCGTTCAAAGTCTATACATAACAAGTGTAAGAGTAATTAATCATTTACTTTTCATTTCAGGGCTTCAAAATTTAACCTCCTAATTCTACCCTTATTCGAGGTCTGTAGCATTCCCCAAAGATCAATTAATCATTAACTAGTCCCACAATAATCATGTGATCAATATACAAAAGGTTTTAATCAAATTACCCCTTTTTAGCCATTTTTAGGCTTAAAGGTCTCATTTTTTTATGGAACCCAAGTATATTTAGAACTACCAATTTCATGCTAGGAACCATAAAAGAATATCCTAAGATCAAATCTAGGCAAAATTACACCTACCCATAGGTTTTCCCTAGTTTTCATACTTTTAGTGCTCTAAACTCATAATTCCATCATTAATCTTCAACCTAATGATATTACAAGGATTAGTGATTGATAAACGAAGAGGTATATAGAGTAACTTACCTCGAATGAAGGAGAACGCCCTAATTCTTGGAAAAATTTCCTCTTAGTGCTATAGAATGCATCATAGAGTTCGTGGGAAATAACTTTTAAAACTAACTCAAGTTCAGGAAAAATGATCCGTCTCTCTCCATGGTGGGCCACATCTCGCTACAGTGAGCCGCTGTGGCGGGACTTGTCTCTCTACGGGGATCACTTGTCCACTACTATCATGACCCAACTATCGGGCCATGCGGGCACCTACTCTAATCCACGTAGATAGAAGAATACTTACCACCTGAACCAATAGGCAAAGTGGAAAAGAACATAAATCATGAAATAAAACCCTTTTTAATACATAGAACTTCCTTTACAAAATTTTCAGAAAAATAATATACTTAAAGAACTTGCGAAAAAACATTTACAATATGAGACAGCCGTCCCTATAACCTAGTTTAAGCCGGTACAAGAGCTACTACAAGATGATACAAAAATGAAGAAGACACAATTCCCACCATAAAAGCAAGAAGTAGGAGCTGCTGGAGAATCACCGTCATCCTGAACATGTGAGACATCACCAACCCTGCAACCAAACAATACCCAAAAAGGTATAGCAAGAGTAGAATCACTACAAACACACGTATTGGTAGGCATCATCGGTCGACCCGAATCCACTCCTACCATCTTATAAGAAATCAAGGTAAATACATAAGTCAAGTACTTCCACCCGTCAACATCCACCATTATCAAAACCCAATTCAGAACCAACGTTTCTATCCCTTGGACTTCCCAAGTCACATTGTCACCTAGACTTTCCAAGTAACCTTGATACCTAGACTTCTCAAGTCACACTTACCATTAGACTTCCCAAGTCACATTTATCACCTAGACTTCCAGAATCACACTTACCAATGCCAACATCGATGCCCCTACTCGGACTACCACTTCCTTACCCAAGTCAACCGCTATGACTCAACAACCCGGAGTAAACCCCACTACTTGGTGACGTAGACCACACCCATTATATCGCCACTTACCGGTACAAAACGTCCTCCAATGACCCCCAGGTCCATACTAAATAAGTAACAACAACCAACATCATAACCAGATGATAAGTCTCCTCCTTAGCTTATCAACCGCACTTAACAAGTCTAACCGACCTTGACCATTCTTAGTGACAACAACATATATCCTTTTTACATAACCCGGACCTAATAAGAATCCCTAGGACATCATCTACTCCAAAAACATGTGACACCGGTTCACAAAAGAACCACCTTGTCACGTAAGCACACTAACCCGGCCCTTCAAGGACCAACTATGCACCAAAAAATAATAAATCCTGGCCCTAGTAAAGTAGTACAACATATGATAGCAGCCAGTAGTATAATTCCAGACTCTCAGTCTACTTTTTGACTTATCAACCACAGGGGTCAGGTTCAACAATCATTCAACAATAATAGTAAACATGACATTTACCCTTTTTCATTACTCAAACCAATAAAAGATCCCTAGACCAACACCTAAGCATTTACATGCGATGACCGGTCTACCCCAAGACCATCCCCCACATTTAATTGAACAACCCGGCCTCTCAAGGACCATATGCAATATCACAAATCATAAACACAACCCGGTCCACTCATAGAACCATCAAAAGAAATACAACTAAAATAATAAACAATCATGTACCAGGCGTAGTACCCGAACCAACCAATAAGTAACCTGTACCAGGTGTGGTACCCAAGCCAACCAATGTCACACAGAAATCCAATCATCCACACAAAATGAACAAAATACACTTGCAAACCAACAAGCAATAACGCCAGTTCACTTTACAAGACTGAAAATAGGACTCTTGGACATTCCTAAATCATTCTCTAAGCAATGCAAACCATACAAATACTTAAACAAAGGTACAAAACATACAATGCATACAGGAAATCAATAACCATTACCTACCCCCATTCCGGGTACATAATCTTAATCTTGAAATCTCATCCAAAGACTAACCCCGGTTCACCACTTAACACACACTGGTAGATACACCTATTCCTTACCCTCCTCCTAGGACCAAAATACAATATGGAGAACCTCCCCTAACCTTGGTAATACCATCATTTATGACATTCTACTTCTTATACCAATTTATTTCCCGGAACTTTTGTTCCTTTCACAGTCATTTAATTACCAAACCCTTTTGGTTCCCCGAACCTTCCCGATATTATAGTCCCTGGATTGTCTTTTCATACCCCACCTAATTAAGCATAACAACCCAGATTATTACAACACATTATACAAATCAACCATCTCTAGTTTAACCAATTCAACCAAACAATTCTCCTCCAGACTCCATGCCCGAAGGCCTAGGTATGGATTCTCCCTTTCAATCTATACAACAAGTATGAAATAGAAGTAGGTCAATCTACTCAATAAAGAAAACCTAGCCTGCCTGGATGTCAAGCAGCTGCATAATGCACTTTCTGGCTCCGTAAAGGCATTCCTTAATGGATGACAGGACCAAAATCCATGGTTTCGTGTTCTTTCAGCTGAAATCCCTCCTCCCCATGGCTCCCAAGCTTTGGAGTAGCCTAGGAGAGTTTTTGGAGAAACTCTCGTCTGTTTTTGACTAAAGAAGGGAGAACGGGATTATAAAATCCATTTCTGGGCTTTCTGGTTCTGTCATTCTGCTATAACGTACTTCCAACCGCTATGGTGGTACCACTATAGCGACCTAAATCCCACTACAATGGACTCAATTTTTTAACACGGATAGTCTTCAGTAAAACAGTCATAACTTTTTACTCGGGAAGCGGATTGACGAATGGTCAGTGACATTTGAAAGAAAACTCATAGATCTTTAATTTGGTGGATATTGGGACCCCCAACTCCTTATATTCTAGGAGGAATACACGTTTGAAGTTGACCCTAGTTTGAACTTAGCCCGAAACTAAATCGGTAAGGAAACTTTCAACTTAACTTTGTGTTAGGACTATTGTATGAACTTAGTACATACCAAATGTACTCTCATACTAAAGAATTAATCCTAACTCTTATTACGAATCAGAGGTACCTGCCTTGATCGCAGATATTTTCAGTAACGATGGAACAAGTCGTTACAACAGATACCTATTTACTCATTGTTCATCCCCGAACGATCTCTAAAGCAGAAGGAAAAGAATGAACCAGCCCCTAGAACCTTAACGATCTACCATGATAGTGTAGAAACAGCCTTACGCAAAACACCAAACTCTCAAATCCCTCGGGATTACCCCAATTCAACCAAAATTTAATTTGATTCTGCCTCGTCAAGGAATTTCTTCCTTCGATCTATACGAGACCGGTTAGATTAATCCTTCTCGAGTGTCCAAGAAATCCAGGGCCTTGTTAAAATACCGGAGCGAAAGAATTTCAAACATAATTAACCAAAACTTAATTTCCATGCTACGATGAACCAAAACTCGTTGTGGCGACCCAGTCTGCTATAGCCATCATCATTCCGCTATAGCGGTAATTTCTCCGCTATAGCAGAGGTCGCAATAGCTATGTGTCAACCACTATGGTGGTTGACACGGGACAGAAAGTCATAAAGCTCACCAAAAGTGCCCATTTACAACACACTTAAATTCCTAACATTCCAAAATAATCCCTTCACGTCAACCTTCATACCGAGAGTTCTACTTACCCGAATTCAATTCTAAAAAGTCCCCCGAACTCCTTTATGTCTTAGCTAAAAGGAAAACTAACTCAATACAAGACACCTTATCCAAATCCTTACCCAGATTTCCCTAGATCATACCTTGCTCAGAAATCGTCCGAGACTAGCCTAGTATTAAAATTTTAACTCCCAACCCGAGAAAAATCTTAACCTGGGCAATTACACCCTAAACAATGATATACCAAACATTATATTACCGAACAGTATACTGTGTTTTCCCTTTAGGACTCCTACCTTATGACCCTTTTCACCCTTCCATGATCAACACATAAGGATAAACCATCTAGAGTATAACTAATAACTAATACACCACTATGGGTTTCATTAACGCATAGATTTTCCACCATCTCTTATATTAGTCTATTTAACCCTCATCAATCTATCATTTATAACTAACCAACTTTTTAGTTATCACCCGAGGTCAAGCTATGTTTATTTAGCCTCACAACTAGCTTATAACTAGTCAAATTATCGACTCAACATATCTCAATCACTCAAAGAAAATAACAACTAAGTAATACCATATTCACCCATTTCCTTTTATCGCATATGGATATTAATCCTTATAATTCATGCACTAGCTCAACTAGTGATTTAAAATAATCTGGGAATGAAAAATAAAATAGGGGAAACAGGACAAGGACTATGCCCTGCACATCCCTCTATAGCGGCTTGCACACCGCTATGGCGACCCCCAACAATACCAGTTCAAAAAATTTACCATTCTCTGCAAAATTCCCTCATTCTTCTTCCCTGTTTTCATATTAACACATGAAACCACGTTACGATCTTTAAACATAACCTCAAGACCAACCTCAACTATGCCTAGTTGAGAATTTAGCATCACATTATCATAAAATCAGTTATGAAACACCCCAGAGCCGCACACAATATCACATTCCCTCTATCGTATACTATAAGTCCCTCTTTTTCCTTCTTATGGTTCCCAACCAATCCTGATTGTCCCAAAACCGGAGCTTCCCCACAGTCATCAATTCCTTTTATCCCCTTACCATCTATACCAATGGTAAGTTTATACCCGAATGTAATACAAACCATTTCAATTAAATCATACTGCAATTTATTCCTAAAGCTAGTCACAAACTTTAAAGCCAGAATAAATTTTCTTAAGTCACAATCATGAGTTACCACAAAAAATTTCTTACCGCAATTTCCTCTATCAAGCAAATAATAGCCCTTTTTCCCCATGGTTCCCAACCAATCCTGACTGTCCTGAAACCGGAGTTTCCCTATAGTCATAAACCTTGTTCCCTTACCATATTTACCAATGGCATGTCTATTTACAAATTGTAATACCACTGTACTGATCACTTTAAGTACACATAGAAAGTTATTACCAACCAAAGCACACAAAATCAAGTTATGACTCCTCTCAAACCAAAATATTCGCAGCAAATCAAACAATTGCACACCACACATTTGCAGTTATTCAAACAACATCAATACACATAATCACAATCTCAAGTCTCAAGCTTAAACACTCATCAAATTAGTTTCATTACCTTTTATTCGCCTCATGGATGACCGTTAGCCAATCCATCCATACCTTTACATAGCCTCCCTGGCCAGATACCAATTGGAATCCAGAGATACCAATTGAACTCAACCCATACAAGCAAGTGACAACTCGCACGAAAGGAACGAAAGAAGAGAGATGTTTCCTAGAATGTTTCATAGCTTCCCAAAGATTAGATATGGACGTCAACACACCAATCCGTATGACTCTATTTGACATTTTTCTCTTGTACTGAAAGACCGGTAATCTAGGCTCTGATACCATCTGTCATGACCCAAATACTGGGTCGTGTGGGCACCTACTATAATCCACCTAGATAGGAGAACCCTTACCACCCAAACCAACAGGCAAACTAGAAAAGAACATAAATCATGAAATAAAACCCTTTTTAATACATGGAGCTTCCTTTACAAAATTTTCAGAAAAATAAACTACTTAAAGAACTTGTGAAAAAACATTTACAATATGAGACAGCCCTCCCTAGAACCTAGTCAAAACTGGTACAAGAGCTACTACAAGATGATAAAAAAATGAAGAAGACACAATTCCCACCATAAAAGCAAGAAGTAGGAGCTGTTGGAGAATCACCATCATCCTGAACCTGTGAGACATCATCAACCCTGCGACCAGACTATACCTAAAAAGGTATAGCAAGAGTAGAATCAGTACAAACACACGTACTGATAGGAATCATTGGTCGACCCGAATCCACTCTTACCATCATATAAGAAATCAAGGTAAATACATAAGTCAAGTAATTCCACCCGTCAACATCCACCATTATCAAAACCCACTTCGGAACCAACCTTCTTATCCCTTAGACTTTACAAGTCACCTTGTCACCTAGACTTCCCAAGTCACCTTGTCACCTAGACTCTCAAGTCACACTTACCATTAGACTTCCCAAGTCACATTTATCACCTAGACTTCCCAAGTCACACTTACTATTGCCAACATCGATGCCCCTACCCAGCCTACCATTTCCTTACCCAAGTCAACCGTTATGACTCAACAAACTGGAGTAAATCCCACTACTTGGTGATATAGACAACACCCATCATACCGCCACCTACTAGTACAAAACGTCCCCCAATGACCCCAGGGCCATACTCAATAAGTAACAACAACCAATATGATAACCAAATGACAAGTCTCTTCCTTAGCTTATCAACTGCACGTAACAAGTCTAATCGACCTTGACAATTCTTGGTGACAATAATATATATCCTTTTTACATAACTCAGACCAAATAAGGATCCCTAGGACATCATCTACGCTAATAACAGCGACCCCAATTCATAGATGAACCACCTTGTCACTTAAGCGTACTAACCCGACCCTTCAAGGACCAACTATGCACTAAACAATAATAAATCTCGGCCCTCTCAGGAACCCAACATGTAATGAACAAATAGTACACCTGTACTGAGTGAAGCAGTACAACATATAATAACAGCTAGTAGTATAATTCCAGACTCTCAGTCTACATTTTGACTTATCAACCATATGGGACAGGTTCAACAATAATAATAAACATGACATTTACCCTTTTTCATTACTCGGACCAATCAAAGATCCCTAGACCAACACCTAAGTATTTACATGCGATGCCCGGTCTACCCCAAGACCATCCATCTCATTTAATTGAGCAACCTGGCCTCTCAAGGACCATTTGCAATATCACAAATCATAAACACAACCCGATCAACTCATGGAACCATCAAAAGAAATACAACCAAAATAATTAACAATCCCGTGCCAGGCGTGGTACCCGAGCCAACCAATAAGTAATCTATACCAGGCATGGTACCCGAGCAAACAAATGTCATATAAAATTCCAATCAGTCACACACAATGAACAAAATACACTTGCAAACCAAGAAGCAATAACACCAGTTCATTTTACAAGACAGAAAACAAGACTTTTGGACATTCCTAAATCATTCCCTATGCAATGCAAACCATACAAATACTTAGACAAAAGTACACAAATATACAATGCATACAGGAAATCAATAACCATCACCTACTCCTATTCTGGGTACATAATCTTAACCTTGAAATCCCGTCTGAAGACTAACCCCGATTTACCCCTTAACACATACTAGTAGATACACCTATTCCTTACCCTACTCCTAGGACCAAAAAACAACATGGAGAAACCTCCCCTAACCTTGGTAATACCGCCATTTATGATATTCTACTCTTTATACCAATTTATTTTTCGAAACTTTCGTTCCTTTCACAGTCATTTAATTACCAAACTCTTTCGGTTCACCGAACCTTCCCAACATTATAGTCCCTGGATTGTATTTTCATACCCCACCTAATTAAGCATAACAGCCTGGATTATTACAACATATTATACAAATCAACCATCTCTAGTTTAACCAATTCAACCAAACAATTATCCTCCAGACTCCATGCCCGAAGGCCTAGGCATGGATTTTCCCTTTCAATCTATACAACACGTACGAAATAGAAGCAGGTCAATCTACTCAATAAAGAAAACCTAGACTACATGGACGCCAAGCAGCTGCACAATGCACTTTTTGGCTTCGTGAAGGCATTCCTTGATAGATGATAGGCCCAGAATCTATGGTTTCATGTTCTTTCAGCCGGAATCCGTCCTCCCCATGGCTCCCAAGCTTTGGAGAAGCCTAGTAGAGTTTTTGGAGAAACTCTCGTCTGTTTTTTACTAAAGAAGTGAAAATGGGATTATAAACCCATTTCTGGGCTTTCTGGTTCCAAATGGGATTATAAACCCATTTCTGAGCTTACTGGTTTCGTCATTCCACTATAGTGAACTGCCAACCGCTACGAGAGTACCGCTATAGCGACCTAAATCCCGCTACAGTGGACTCAATTTTTCAGCACAAACAGTCTTTAGTAAAATAGTTATAACTTTTTACTCGGGAAGCAGATTAACAAATGGTCGGTGGCGTTGGAAAGAAGACTCGGAGATCTTTAATTTTGTGGGTATTAGGAGCCCTAAATTCTTATATTCTAGGAGGAATACACATTTGAAGTTTACCCTAGTTTGAACTTAGCCCAAAACTAAATCGGTAAGAAAGCTTTCAACTTAACTTTGTGTTAGGAGTATTGTATGAACTTATGTCATGACCCAACCTACCGGGCCGTGCGGGTGCCTACTCTAACCACCTAGATAGATGAACCCTTACCACCCAACCAATAGGAACATGCGGTATTTAAGTAAACCATTAATTAATTCATCCTTATACATAACAGAAGATACCTTCTTTACAAAGATTCTGTTCAGGAATAGACTACATAATAAGTTGCGGAAAATCTTAAAAACATTCTTAAAAACACACTCCCTAGGATCTAGTCTAAACAGGTACAAGAGCTATTACAAGATGACACAAAGAGATAAAAGACACAACTTCCGTCATGGAAAACGAGGATAGAAGTTGCTGGAGATCTCATCGCCACAAACCTATGAAACATCACCAACCTGCAACCAGATTATACCAAAAGGTATAGCAAGAGTAGAGTCAGTACAAACACACGTACTGGTAGGCATCATCGGTTGACCCGAATCCACTCCTACCATCATATAAGAAAAACAGAAAATACATGATCGAAATTAAAAGATTTAGTTTCCACCCCCATGTTCTTCCCTTACCTACTCCCTCATTCTTAAGGCTTCCAAGTCACACTAACCCTAGACTTCCTAAGCCTTACCTTATCCCCGACTTCCCAAGTAACCCTACCCTTCGCAGATGTCTATGTCCATACCTGGACTACCCTTCCCTTACCTAAGTCCACTGTTCTAACCAGCATTCTGACTTAGCCCAGCTAACTGCCCAACTCAACCACTTATACTTGTAACATTACTCATCAGGGTCCAACCCTCCACATATCTCTAGAAAACCTTCTAATAAATATGAAGTAGTCAGGACCGCAACCCCAGAGTTACCTCTAGTCCCCTTGTTGTACATAACCCAGACCCTCCAAGGATCCCCTTTAACCCCACCCTAGTGTTAACAAGCTACCCCAGTCTATACCAAGACCGACCCTTAGTCATTAATCATAATTGATCCCCGACCACCTAGGCACACTCGAGACGACAATATATATGTAAATATGTGTAATTAACCGTCCTCTTTTACATAGTCCGAACCTACCCCAGGATCTCTTCTAAAGAATACCACAAGTGCCAATGATCAACCCAGCCTAATCCAAGACTAACACAACAAATATACAACAGTTCTGGCCACTCAAGGACCATCAATACTAGCACCTTTAACTAGACAACCCGATCCACTTACAGAACCATTACTAAGTATTACATCCAGTAAAACAACCCGGTCCACTCACGGAACCAATATCAAGAATCACATTCAGTAAAACAACCTGGTCCACTCATGGAACCAATATCAAGTAATGCAGTATAATAGTCAATGAAATAATGCAGTATGCAATAAAGTAAACCCGTACCAGGCGTGGTACCCGTGCCAACCAAATGATATACCCGTGCCAACCGAATGATATACCCGTGCCAACTGAATGATATACCTATACCAAGCGTGGTACCCGTGCCAACCATATGTTATACCCATACCAGGTGTGGTACCCAAGTCAACTGAATGTCAACAACCATAGTCAATATATGAACCCACACAACTTGTAAAACCAACAAGCAAATATCGTTCAATCACAGACTGTAAACAGGAACATAGACATTCCACATAATTTCCCTAATCAATGTAATGCATACAATCACTTAGAAATGAGTACATATATATACACAATCATAGAAATACGAAAGCCATCACCTACCCCCTTCCGTGTACAACTACGAATCATTAATTCCCGTCTGAAGACTAATTACCAGTTCACCCTTTTAGTTATAACATGTAACTAGAAATTTCCCCTTTTTATTTTAAACATACAAACATGCTACACGATTTCCTTCCTAGCCTTAGCAAGACCGCCGCTAAGCCTCAAGCAATAACATTTCCTGAAGCCCCACCTAGGAGCTTCCTATTCCTGTTTCTCGTGCTCCCAAGTACTTCCTCGATTCCTCGAACCTTCCCGACCTACCAGTCCATCATGCCATCATTTTATGTCAATAGAAGAAATAATCTAACCACATAATACCATTCACGAAACCCACCGTTTACTCCGTACATCCTAGAAACACATAATAATTCCCGAATCTGCCAGACCCTGTGCCCAGAGGCTTAAGACATGGATTCTCCATTTCTACTATTAAAGGTACGGAAAGTAAACATGTCTAACTACTCATAAAACCTAGCCTAACTGGGCGCCAGCAGCTGCAATGATGCATTTTTGGCTTTGTGGTTGCGTTCCCGGCTGAACCGTAATCCTAGAATTTTTTGTTCCACGTCCCTTCAGCCATGACCTCTTATCCTCATGATTTCCCAGCCTTGGAGCAGCATGGGAGAGTTTTTGGAGGAACCATCGTATGTTGCCCAACTGAGGAGAAGAGACTTTTTAATAAAATTCCATCACAGGTTCTGTCTCCCATAACCCCGCTATAGCGGTCTGCCTTACCACGACAGCGGTGCCACTATAGTGAAACAATTACCGCTATAGCGGTGTGATGTCATCCCAGATTCATTTTGAAAATCTGAAATTTTTCGTGATGTCACCCGATTTATTCCAAACATATTTTTAACCATTTCCCCAATTTACAGAATTGGGAAGAATTTACATAATGATGGACCCAATCATTACAACAGATACCAATTTACCCATCGTTCATCCCCGAATGATCCCGAATCAAATCGAAGGAGAGAAACTGACCCAGGACTCTTACCATCCCACGTGACTGCGTAATTATAGGACCTACGCAAGTTGTCAAACCTTCCCTTTACAAGTATAACCGACCAAGGAAAATTTATTATTACCTCATCCCGACGAAGAATCTTACGAGCCTCACAAGGGCTATTACGTGTGTCCCCATCCCGAGCACCCAAGAATGCCGGGGTCTTATGTCATATTGTATTGGACGAATTTGAAAAGACCTGGGAGAACTTTTCTCGTACCATGACTGACTGGCTTTCCACTGTAGAGGAAAATTCTCCACTATAGAGGTCCCGCTATCGCGGGAAACCTATTTCTATAGCGGTTGACAGCAGAATGAAATTGGGGAGAAACGGATTCCTCCCCTCATTCTCCCCACATTCCACTTAAACACTACACTTTCTCTCCCAATCGTCCCACTCCCAACGTTGGAATTTCCAGGTATTAATCGTACTCACTCTCTCCCTTACTCTTTTGCACTAATTTGTACATGAATGTGGTAGGATTTTAGGAACTTATAGTATATTTGAAATGGGTTTTGAACTTGAACTCCCTTGGTTGGATTTCTGTCGGATTCCCGAAGCATGGATGCTTCCCTTACATTTACAATGCCTCCAAGGCATTCTAGGCATAAGGATTATACTAACGTTAGCCAAAAATGGTCCAAAAATAGGCCAAAAATGGGTGGGAGAAGTGAAGGGTTTCTTCTTGAACAAAGTAGTGATTCGGGCAAATTTTAGGGATTATTATGCCCAATTTTTTGTAGAAACTAGCAATGGGGTACTTTGGGTAGGTAGATCTGGTCTTGGAATGACAAAATTGTAGTTTTGGACCAAGGGCGCCATTGATGCACCCCTTGAAGATCTAGAACGATGAAGATCTCTATAGCGGCAGGGCTCCGCTATGGCAGTCCCGCTATAGCGAATATTTCACCGCTATAGCGGTCCCGCTATCGCGGACGTACCACCCACTATAGCAGAAGGCCGCAAACCAGTGGTCCTCTAAGTGCAGGAGTTCGATGCTATCCTTCATACTGTCTGCTGGAGTGAGCCGAATCCTACTATCAGACTATGAGGGGTGGATGTTCCCGTGGATGCCTGGACCATCAATGAAGTGCTAGGGGTGCCTCATGTTTCCAATGCGGTATACATGGCTAAGTCCCGGCTGTGGGACATGACCTGGTTGAGAGATAATATGGTGGACCCCGCATCTAATTACAAGGTGTAGTGGGTCAGCCCCGAGGGTGTTACTAGCACTTATTTCTCCTCCGAGGCTAGGATGTGGTTGAATTTGGTATCCCGAAGGATTCATCCATTGGGA
Organism: Jaltomata sinuosa; assembly: GCA_003996215.1. Lineage (NCBI taxonomy): Eukaryota > Viridiplantae > Streptophyta > Magnoliopsida > Solanales > Solanaceae > Jaltomata > Jaltomata sinuosa. The sequence goes on along the minus strand of QJPP01007626.1, from coordinate 267,712 downwards.
AATCAGACTGACATGGCCTATTCCCGAGCCTTGGTGATTGCTTGCACCATGCAGGGGATTATTATGAATATGGGGAAGTAGATCATCCCGAAATGGAAGAGCTTTTATACTGGCCCCAGGAAGGGCCCTTACCTACCCGGGATGGTTTCGAAGCTGTGCAGGTGAGCTTGTATGCCTCAGGACCACACCGATGCAGAGGTGGCTATGGATAAGCCATTTGACCTGGTTCGGGTGAAGGACATTTCCAAGAAGAAGAGGAAGGTAGGTGAGGCAGGGAATAGTCAACCGGTGGAGGAGGCCAACGATGATGATGAGGAGGACGATACCCCTACCCCTTCCCAGTCCCAGCCCCAGCCTCCGAACTCTAGAGCCCAGCTGGAGGATAACCTAGCCACTGTCCGGAGGTTCTTGGAGGATCCTAACGCTGGCGGTGCAGCCCCTCACCCAACCACTCAGGAACTTTCAGCACTCCGAAGGGAGTTAGAAGAGGAGAAAAGGAAGAGGCACTTCCGGGATCGTATGTTTGCCCAGATATGGAAGACCATAAAGGTCATGTTCTCCTGTGTTGCCCTTGGTCAGGAGCTCTCCACCCTCAAGCCCGAGGACGTGCAAGATTTCCCCTTCTTGTGTAAGGATGAGGCCTAGGACTCCCCCCCTTTATTACTGATGTTACTGTTTGTTTGCCCCCGTTTGGGGATTGTTTCAGACAATCTTTCCCCTTCCCCTTTTTATTTTGGGCACGTGGATGCAGTGTTAGACTCTATTTCCTTTCCCGCATATATATATATATATATATATATATATATATAGCTACTTTTCCTTGGTTTATACAGTGGTTTTGGTGATTTATGCTTGTTTTTTATCTTTTCCCCCGAAGGGACAAAAAACAGGGGAAAATAGAGCAGCTCACTGCTTTGCTGGCCTTCGCTATAGCGGATGGTTATGCCACGATTGCGGTCCCGCTATAGCGGACATTTTACCTCTATAGCGGTCTCGACAGTAACTGTACAGAAAATTTGATTTTTCAGCTAAATGCACTCATCCCCCTTCCCGGTTACCACTGCCCCAACCTGTAAGTCCCGCCATGGTCTTAAACCACCCTCAAGACCATTCATGGCACTGAACGCATTAAAAATCAAACATAACACGTTATAAACGTATCAAATTTTATAAGAGCTTGACAACAATCAATTGTTTTCCAGCATTACCTTCCCGCCATTACACACTAATGACTCTCTTGTTTCCATGGTTCCCAACCAAAATTTTGACTTCCCTGAAGCCAAAGCTTCCCTACAGTCCCAGTTAACAATCCCTTACCATCATAACCGATGATAAGCCCTTTAACACATAGTACCCCTTTTTCAAATAAGGACAATTAACAGACTACCACAGTCTAAGGCACACAAACTTTTTCACCGAATGACCTTCTGTAGACTATGCATGCACACCAATTGGAAATCCACACGCATTTCAACCAAGTCACACAAGTTTGTACACACAATTATTTAAATTTTCAAGTCTCAATAAAACCAATTTCTGGCCAAATCAGATCACAAGTTTCACCTTCATTGTACCATGGATGACCATTAGCCGGTTATCCATGCTTGTCATAGCCTCTCAGGCTAGATACCAATTGGAACCTTCCCGATTCCAATCCCTATTGCTTGTTTGTCATACCCAGAGTCCAATGACTTCCTTCACTTCATTGAGATACCAATTAGAATCGAGAGATACCAATTGGACTCAACTCATACAAGCAAGTAAACGAACCGAACGACGAGGAATGAAAGAAGAGAGATGTTTCCTAGAATGTTTCATAGCTTCCCAAAGATTAGATGTTGACGTCAACACACTAATCCATAGGACTCTATTCGATATTTTGCTCTTGTACTGGGAGATCGGTAACCTAGGCTCTGATACCATCTGTCATGACCCAACCTACTGGGCCGTGCGGGTGCCCACTCTAACCACCTAGATAGATGAACCCTTACCACCCAACCAATAGGAACATATGGAATTTATGTAAACCATTAATTAAGTCATCCTTATACATAACAGAATATCCCTTCTTTACAAAGATTCTGTTCAGGAATAGACTACATAATAAGTTGCGGAAAATCTTTACAACATTCTTAAAAACACCTTCCCCTAGGATCTAGTCTAAATAGGTACAAAGAACTATTACAAGATGAAACAAAGAGATAAAAGACCCAACTTCCGCCATGGAAAATGAGGACAGAAGCTGGAGATCTCATCACCGCAAACCTATAAAACATCACCAACCTGCAACAAGACTATACCAAAAGGTATAGCAAGAGTAGAGTCAGTACAAACACACGTACTGGTAGGCATCATCGGTTGACCCGAATCCACTCCTACCATCATATAAGAAAAACAGAAAATACATGATCGAAATTAAAAGATTTAGTATCCACCCCCATGTTCTTCCCTTACCTACTCCCTCATTCTCAAGGCTTCCAAGTCACACTAACCCTAGACTTCCTAAGCCTTACCTTATCCCCGACTTCCCAAGTCACCTTACCCTTCACAGATGTCCATGTCCATACCTGGACTACCCTTCCGTTACCTAAGTCCACTGTGCTAACCAGCATTCTGACTTAGCCTGGCTAACTGCCTAACTCAACCACTTATACTTGTAACATTACTCATCAGGGTCCAACCCTCCACAAATCTCTAGTAAACCTTCTAATAAATATGCAGTAGTCAGGACCGCAACCCCAGAGTTACCTCTAGTCCCCTTGTTGTACATAACCCAGACCCTCCAAGGATCCCCTTTAACCCACCCTAGTGTTAACAAGCTACCCCAGTCTATACCAAGACCAACCCTTAGTCATTAATCACAATTGATCCCCGACCACCTAGGCACACTCGAGACGATAATATATATGTAAATATGTGTAATTAACCGTCCTCTTTTACATAGTCCGGACCTACCCCAGGATCCCTTCTAAAGAATACCACAAGTGTCAATGATCAACCCAGCCTAATCCAAGACCAACACAACAGTTATACAAAAGTTTCAGCCATTCAAGGACCATCAATACTAGCACCTTTAACTAGACAACCCGGTCCACTCACAGAACCATTACCAAGTATTACATCTAGTAAAACAACCGGGTCCACTCACAGAACCAATATCAAGTATCACATTCATTAAAACAACCCAGTCCACTCACGGAACCAATATCAACCAATGCAATACAATAGTCAATGAAATGATGCAGGATGCAATAAAGTAAACCCGTACCAGGCGTGGTACCCATGCCAACCGAATGATATACCCATACAAGGCATGGTACCCGTGCTAACTATGTGGTATACCCATACCGGGTGTGGTACCTAAGCCAACCGAATGTCAAAAACCATAGTCTATATATGAACCCATGCAACTTATAAAACCAACAAGCAAACACCGTTCAATCACAGACTGTAAACAGGAACATAGACATTCCACACAATTTCCCTAAGAAATATAATGCATACAATCACTTAGACATGAGTACATGTATATACACATTCATAGCAATATGAAAGCCATCACCTACCCCCTTTCAGGTACAACTACGAACCATTAATTCCGATCCGAAGATTATTTCCCGATTCACCCTTTTTGTTATAACATGTAACTAGCAATTTCCCCTTTTATTTTAAACATATAAACATGCTACACGATTTCCTTCCTAGCCTTAGCAAGACCGCCGCTAAGCCTCAAGCAATAACATTTCCTGAAGCCCCACCTAGGAGCTTCCTATTCCCGTTTCCCGTGCTCCCAAGTACTTCCCCGATTCCCCTTACCTTCCTGACCTACCAGTCCATCAACCCATTATTTTATGTCAACAGAATGTATAAGTAACCACAAAATACTTCAGGAAACCCACCATTTACTTTGTACATACTAAAAACACACAACAATTCTAGAATCCGCCAGACCCCGTGCCCGGAGGCCTAAGACATGGATTCTCCATTTCTACTATACAAGGTACGTAAAGTAAACAGGTCTAACAGCTCATAAAACCTAGCCTACCTGGGCGCCAGCAGCTGTAATGATGCATTTTTGGATCCGTGGTTGTATTCCCGGCTGAACCATGATCCTGGAATTCGTTGTTCTGCGTCCCTTCAGCCATGACCTCTTCTCTTCATGATTTCCTAGCCTTGGAGAAGCATGGGAGGGTTTTTGGAGGAACCCTCTAGGTTTCCCAACTGAGGAGAAGAGACTTTTTAATAAAATCTCATCACAGGTTTTGTCTCCCGTAATCCTGCTATAACGGTTTGCCTTACCACGACAGTGGTGCCGCTATAGAGGAAATATTACCGCTATAGCGGTGTGACATCATCCCGGATACATTCCAAAAATCTAAAAAAATTCGTGATGTCACCCTATTTATTCCGAATGTATTTTTAACCATTTTCCCCAATTTACAGAATCGGGAAGAATTTACATAACGATGGACCTAGTCGTTACAACAGATACCAATTTACCCATCGTTCATCCCTGAATGATCCTGAATCAAATCGGAGAAGAGAAACTAACCCGGGACTCTTATCGTCCCACATGACCTAATAATTACAAGATCTACGCAAGTTGTCGAACCTTCCCTTTACAAGTCTAACCGACTAAGGAAAATTTATTATTACCTCATCCCGACAAAGAATCTTACGAGCCTCACAAGGGCTATTACGCGTGTCCCCATCCCAAGCACCCAAGAATTTCGGGGTCTCGTGTCATATTGGATTGGATGAATTTGAAAAAACCCGGGAGAACCTTTCTCGTACCATGACTGACTGGCTTTCCGCTGTAGAGGAAAATTCTCCACTATAGCGGTCCTGCTATCGCGGGCAGCCGACCGCTATAGCGGTTGATAGCAGAATGAAATTAGGTAGAAACGGATTCATCCCTTCATTCTCCCCACATTCCACTTAAACACTACACTTTCTCTCCCGATTGTCCCACTCCCACGTCGGAATTTCCAGGTATTAATCATACTCACTTTCTCCCTTACTCTTTTTCCCTAATTTGTACATGAATGTGGTAGGATTTTAGGAACTTGTAGTATATTTGAAATGGGTTTTGAACTTGAACCCCCTTGGTTGGATTTCTGTCAGATTCCCAAAGCATGGATGCTTCCCTTATGTTTACAACGCCTCCAAGGCATTCTGGGCGTAAGGATTATACTAATGTTAGCCAAAAATGGGCTAAAAATAGGTGGGAGAAGTGAAGGGTTGATTCTTGAACAAAGTAGTGATTCGGGCAAATTTTAGGGGTTATTATACCCAATTTTTTGTAGAAACTAGAAATGGGGTACTTTGGGTAGGTAGATCTGGTCTTGGACTGACAAAATAGGAGTTTTGGACCAACGGGCGCCATTGATGCACCCCTTGAAGATCTGGAATGATGAAGATCGCTATAGTGGCAGGGCTCCGCTATGGCAGTCCCACTACAGTGGACATTTCACCGCTATAGCGGTCCCGCTATCGCAGACGCACCACCCGCTATAGTGGAAGGCCGCAAACCAGTGGCCTTCCCAAGTTTTACTTGGAAAAATTTTCCTCCTCCTTTTCGTGTCCCATTACTTTTCTAATCCCGTTTCCTTTTTACCCTTGCAGGATAACACAATGGCAGAACAACAAGCGCCTGAATATGACTATCAATGATTCCCCGATGAAGCTAGTCGGGAAAGGCTCCAAGATTACCAAAAATTTAGCTTCTTCTATGAGAGAGGTTGTCTCATGTCTGGGATAGATGGAAAAGCGGCTGAATTCCACCGCCGGGTCCGAGAGTTTGGGTGGGAACCTTTACTAGTAGCTCCTCCTCCCGCGCTAACCGGCTGGGTGTAGGAGTTCTATGCCATCCTTCCTACGGTCCGCTGGAGCGAGCCGAATCCTACTATCAGACTATGAGGGGTGGATGCCCGGACTATCAATGAGATTCTAGGGGTGCCCCACGTTTCCAATGCGGCATACATGGCTAAGTCCCGGCTGTGGGATATGACCTGGTTGAGAGATACTCTGGTGGACCCCGCATCTAATGACAAAGTGTACTGGGTCATCCCCGAGGGTATTACTAGCGCTTATTTCTCCTCCGAGGCTAGGATGTGACTGCATTTGATGTCCAGAGGATCCGTCCATTGGGAAATCAGACCAACATGACCTATGCCCGAGCCTTGGTGATCGCTTGCGCCATGCAGGGGATTGTTATGAATGTGGGGGAGAAGATCATCTCAGAATGGAAGAGCTTCTATACTGGCCCCAGGAAGGGCCCTTACCTACCCGGGCTGGTTTTGGAGCTCTGCAGGTGAGCTGGTGTGCCTGAGGACCACACCGATGTAGAGGTGGCCATGGATGAGCCTTTTGACCTGGTTCGGGTGAAGGACATTTCCAAGAAGAAGAGGCAGGTAGGTGAGGCAGGGAGCAGTCAACCGGTGGAGGAGGCCGGCGATGATGATGAGGAGGATGTTACCCCTGCCCCTTTCCAGTCTCAGCCCCAGCCTCCGATCTCTAGAGCCTAATGAATCTCTTGTTTCCATGGTTCCCAACCAAAATTTTGACTGCCCTGAAGTCGAAGCTTCCCTACAGTCCCAGTCACCAATCCCTTACCATCTTAATTGATGATAAGCCCTTTAACACGTAGTACCCTTTTTTCAAATAAGGACAATTAACAGACTACCACAGTCTAAGGCACACAAACTTTTTCACTCAATGACTTTCCGTAGACTATGCATGCACACCAATTGGAAATCCACACGCATTCCAACCAAGTCACACAAGTTTGTACACACAACAATTTAAATTTTCAAGTCTCAATAAAAGCAATTTCTAGCCAAATCAGATCACAAGTTTCACCTTCGTTGTACCATGGATGACCATCAGCCGGTTATCCATGGTTTTCACAGCCTCTCAGGCCAGATACCAATTGGAACCTTCCTGGTTCCAATTCCTCTTGCTTGTTTGTCATACCCGAAGTCCAATGACTTCCTTCACTTCATTGAGATACCAATTGGAATTGAGAGATACCAATTGGACTCAACCCATATGAGCAAGTAAACGAACCGAACGGAAAGGAATGAAAGAAGAGAGATGTTTCCTAGAATGTTTCATAGGTTCCCAAAGATTAGATGTGGACGTCAACACACCAATCCATAGGACTCTATTTAAAATTTTGATCTTGTACTAGAGACCGGTAACCTAGGCTTAATACCATCTGTCATGACCCAACCTACTGGGCCGTGCAGGTGCCTACTCTAACCACCTAAATAGACGAACCCTTACCACCCAACCAATAGGAATATGAGGAATTTAAGTAAACCATTAATTAAGTCATCCTTATATATAATAGAAGATACCTTCTTTACAAAGATTCTGTTCAGGAATAGACTACATAATAAGTTGCGGAAAATCTTTACAACATTCTTAAAAACACCTTCCCCTAGGATCTAGTCTAAACAGGTACAAGATCTATTACAAGATGACACAAAGAGAAAAAAGACCCAACTTCTGCCATGGAAAACAAGGACAGAAGTTGTTGGAGATCTCATCGCCGCAAACTTATGAAACATGACCAACCTACAACCAGACTATACCAAAAGGTATAGCAAGAGTAGAATCAGTACAAACACACGTACTGGTAGGCATCATCGGTCGATCCGAATCCACTCCTACCATCATATAAGAAAAACAGGAAATACATGATCGAAATTAAAAGACTTGGTTTCCACCACCACGTTCTTCCCTTACCTACTCCCTCATTATCAAGGCTTCCAAGTCACACTAATCCTAGACTTCCTAAGCCTTACCTTATCCCCGACTTCCCAAGTCACCTTACCCTTCGCAGATGTCCATGTCCATACCTGGAATACCCTTCCCTTACCTAAGTCCATTGTTCTAACCAGCATTCTGACTTAGCCCGGCTAACTTCCTAACTCAACCACTTATACTTGTAACATTACTCATCAGGGTCCAACCCTCCACGGATCTCTAGTAAACCTTCTAATAAATATGCAGTAGTCAGGATCGCAACCTCAGAGTTACCTCTAGTCCCCTTGTTGTACATAACCCAGACCCTCCAAGGATCCCCTTTAACCCCACCCTAGTGTTAATAAGCTACCCCGGTCTATACCAAGACTGACCCTTAGTCATTAATCACAATTGATCCCCGACCACCTAGGCACACTCGAAACGACAATATATATGTAAATATGTGTAATTAACCATCCTCTTTTACATAGTCTGGACCCAGCCCGGGATCCCTTCTAAACAACACCACAAGTGTCAATGATTAACCCAGCCTAATTCAAGACCAAGACAGCAGTTATACAACAGTTCCGTCCACTCAAGGACCATTAATACTAGCACCTTTAACTAGACAACCCGGTCCACTCACAGAACCATTACCAAGTATTATATCCAGTAAAATAACCCAGTCCACTCACGGAACCAATAACAAATGTCACATTCAGTGAAATAACCCGGCCCACTCACGAAACCAATATCAACCAATTCAATACAATAGTCAATGAAATGATGCAGGATGCAATAAAGTAAACACGTACCAGGCGTGGTACCCATGCCAACAGAATGATATACCCGTACTAGACATGGTACCCATGCCAACCATGTGTTATACCTGTACCTGGCATGGTACCCGAGCCAACCAAATGTCAACAACCACAGTCAATATATGAACCCACACAACTTGTAAAACCAACAAGCAAATACCATTCAATCACAGACTATAAACAGGAACATAAACATTCCACATAATTTTGCTAAGCAATGTAATGCATAAAATCACTTAGACATGAGTACATGTATATACACATTCATAGAAATACGAAAGCCATCACCTACCCCCTTTCGGGTACAACTACGAACCATTAATTCCCGTCCGAAGACTATTTCCCGATTCACCCTTTTTGTTATAACATGTAACTAGCAATTTCTCCTTTTTATTTTAAACATACAAATATGCTACATGATTTCCTTCCTAGCCTTAGCAAGACCGCCTCTTAGCCTCAAGCAATAACATTTCCTAAAGCCCCACTGATGTGACGCCAAATTACGTCACTTTCGACTCCTTTTTACTAAGAACAATCGTACGTTTTCAAGCAACCATTGTTGTTTTTGATGTTTTTATGTTGTATTTGTAGGAAATTGAAGCAAACACGGAAACGGAAGAAAATACGCGGAAAACAACATTCTGTCTAAGAGTGACGGCCTGAGTGACGGCCCGTCACAAGGCTGACGACCCGTCACTGGGACCGTCAACTTAAGGCAGTGTTACTGCCAAGCAGTGACGGCCCAGGCGACGGTCCGTCACTGCCCTGACGGTCCGTCAAGCCTGGCCGTCACGCTAAGGCAGTAGCACTGGTCGGCGACCCGCGTTTTGGGAATTCCTAGCCCGTTTTGGATTTGGTTTCTACTACTCCTATAAATACCCTATGTTAGGTTTATGTTAGATATAATTCTCCCATTAGTTTAAACACGTTTTTGGTTGGTTTTTGAGAGCAACAACACGGTTCATTCTCTTGAATTCGTGTCTTGATTCGTTCGTGAGTTCTTGGTGTTCTTGTTCGTGGATATTGGAAGATTGATTATTTTCATTATATTGTAAGACTTTTCTTCCTTTTATGATGAATACAACTATTTTCTCTTATTTATCAAGCATGAGTAACTAAAACTCCCGCAACTAGGGTTGTGGGAGCCATGGCAAATGTAGCAATATAGATTCCGGGTAGCGTTGGGTTCGATATATGTATTGTCACGTTGTTAATCATACTTTATGTCACGTTTTCTAGTGGTTGCAAACATTAGAACATGCCTAGGTTTAATTTGCTTGAGTAAAGAAGTTAAAACCGGGAAAAACTTGATTAACGACAAGGATTCGAGACTACCAACTCTCGTCTTAAAGATTAATGCCGTAACTGGATTAGTCTACTTGATGTTAGGATTGAGAGCTAAAAAGCACATCTTTTTTAGATCGAAAGAAGATAAAAGGAAATTTGTTTATTTGGTCGAGAGACGTTTAGACGATACAATTGACGCAATCACATCGTGACAAGCATATAGAAAGAACCCGGTTGAGCCTAGAATCGACGTTGTTACAACGCCATGGTGAACACTTCCCTAGTTCATTCTCTCCTACTGATTATTTCTCTTACATAATTATTGCTTTTGTTCACGTTGATCACAAAACCCCCCCTATTTACCGGAAACTATTGACGACTAGTCATCTATTTCACTAAAGTCTTAATCATCACCATATTCTCTGTGGGATTCGACCCCAACCTTGTTGGGTTATATATTTGACAACGATCGCTTACGCTTCTTAAATTGAGGTGTAGTTTGAGCGTTTATCAAAAATGGCGCCGTTGCCGGGGAATACGGTTTTTGATTAAGTCTGGTGTGTTTAGTTGACTTTTAGTCATAATTTCCTGCTTTTATTTCTGTTTGTTGTTTTTGTTTTGACAGGGTACAAAGTTGTGCATGCATAATACCCGAAGTTCGGGGGAACAAATTATACCTTACGACCCCGAACTTGCTAGAACATTGAGGCGGAATATGGCCGCACAACTAGATGCAGCGAGGATCGCTGCGGAACTGCAGGCCCAACAAAATCTTAATGCTGGTGGTCCGCATGATGATGTTGTACGGAATGATGAGGAGCTCGATTTAGATGGAGCTGGCGCTACGGGCGCCATTATTGTTCCACCGCTACCGCCCGGAGCCAAGTTCAACATCACTAGCACGATGATCCAACTGTTGAACTTGAGAGGAGTGTTCCGCGGTGTTGCTGGTGACGATCCAAACCAGCACTTGATGAATTTCGTGGGGATCTGCAAATTGTTTGAGCTGCCGGGCGTGAGTCAGACAGCGATCAGGCTCAGATTGTTTCCGTTGTCTCTGTCTGATGAGGCAGCATTGTGGTTGACGGAGCTGACCCCCGACTCTATCGCAACGTGGGGCGAGTTGAGAGGAGCTTTCCTAGAAAGGTTCTTTCCTCCCTCTCGGATGATACAGTTGAGGGATGAGATTAGTAATTTCAGGCAGCAACCTCACGAAGCACTGCACGAGACTTGGTTGCGATTTAAGAAGAAGCTGACACAGTGCCCCAACCATCAGCTGAACAACGAATTCTTGATGCAGACATTCTACAGGGCACTAAATTCGGCTACCAAGCCAACATTGGACAACGCAGCAGGTGGAGCGTTTATGGGTTGCACTTTTGCCGACGCCACAGCTATTTTGGACAGGCTCACCAAGACCAACAGAGCCTGGCACACACGGGATTCAGAGGTTGCAGCTAGCACCTATACCGTTGGCATGTCAGCAGAGCAGCGAAGGAAAGAGGAGGAGCGCGACCAAGACATGGCGCATCTTAAAACACAGTTAGATCTCCTGACAAGGCACTTGACGTCAGGAAGTATAGAGAAGGTACAAGTTGTGGGTTCCCAAGGTATGGAGACTGAGGAGGCCAATTACTTGGGGGGTTCCCAGGCCAATGGCCAGGGAAACCAAGGTCGAAACTATCCAAGAGACAACCACTATGAGAATGGTGGCTACAAAAATCGCGACCAAGGAAGCTGGAGGAACAACACCGATAGAGGTGGGTTGTATATACCACCTGGCAATCGGGACAAAACTGGCAGCGAGGCTGAGACGTCCAAACTTGAGAACATGATGGCAAAGATGCTGCTTAAGGTGGAATCGACTGACTCTGGGGTAAAGGCAATGCGGAATGAGTTATCAACGTTGAGTCAGGTAGTAGAGTCCCATTCCACCGCAATCAAGCAACTGGAGCAGCAAGTGGGTCAGATCTCGGCATCTTTAAACCAAAGGAAGACAGGTACCTTGCCGAGTGACACGACGCATCCGAGGAATGACGCCAGCTGTATGGCGATCACCACAAGAAGTGGGAAAATATTACCGGAATCACATCCGGTAGTTCAAACCCAAAGTAATGTTGCGGATGAGGAAGAGGCGGTAGAGGAGGAAACTCCAAAGCCCGCGGAGAAACGCAAGGAAGCTGAAAAGCTTCCAACTATGATGTTTCGACACCCACCTCCTTTTCCCCAGAGGTTGAAAAAGAAAGCTGACGATGGTAAGTTCCTGAATTTCATGACCATGCTGAAACAAATCTCAATAAACATACCATTGGTAGAAGCGCTGGAACAAATGCCCGGTTATGCCAAGTTCATGAAGGACTTGATCACAAAGAAGCGGACGGTAAGTTTTGAGCCGGAAGACAACCTCCATCACTGCAGCGCTATTTCCTCTAGAGCGTTAGTGGAAAAGAAAGGAGATCCAGGTGCGTTCACTGTTCCATGTACCATCGGGAAGCTCAACTTCGGAAGAGCTATGTGTGATCTTGGTGCTAGCATCAATCTGATGCCGCTAGCAGTGTATGACAAATTGGGTTTGGGAGCTCCTAAACCAACGTCCATGAGAGTGATGATGGCTGACCGTTCGGTAAAGCGACCCGTAGGGATCTTGTCTGATGTGCTAGTTAAGATCGGTAAGCTTATCTTCCCAGCTGACTTTGTAATGTTGGATTGCGAAGTGGACTTCGAAGTTCCCATAATCTTGGGACGACCATTGTTAGCTACGGCGAGAGTGTTGGTTGACATGGAGAAAAACGAGCTGACCTTCCGATTGAACAATGAATTGGTCAAGTTCGATGTGTCCAAATTGATGAAGCAACCAAGTGACATGAGGGTGGTCGCGGTCATCAATGCTATTGAGGAAGCTCCTGCGGATGTGCGCATTGAGGAGAAGTGTTTGGTCGAGACGCTAGCTGTTGTGAGAAGGATGCCGCGAAAAGAGAAGCATGTTGCGGAAAGCGGTGTAAATAGCTCAAGGAAACGAAAACACCGCAAGAGAATCTACAAGGAAAGAGCGAAGAAGCGGTCACGACTAGCGGCGGAGCAAATAAAAGAGGAAGTTGGAGCGCAACATGAGGTTGGCGCACACACGTACTCCATCGAGTTCTCTTGTTTTGGAGACCCTGGCGGTCTCCAACATCATTCCGGAATTTGAGTCATATCGACTTCACAGGTATTCTTTTATTCTCACAGTTTTTAGCTTTTGCATATATGCATTGGGGACAATGCATGAGTCTAAGTTGAGGGTGTTGGGAAACCTGTGAGTCACCACCGAGGGTTTTTGTTGCCGTGTTTCTTTTCCCTCCGGTGTGCTATCTAGTAGAACCGGCATGTTTAGGTTGTTTATTTTAAAAAATTTTTAGTGTCTATAGCAAAGCATGCGATTTCTTATCAAAGTAGCGCCCCTTTAAAAATTTTCTGGTTTTGCACTTATGTTGAAACGATTGACTGTCTGGATCCTTGGATGTCATTGTGTGATTATGAGTAGAATGAGTATGCTTAAGCCGAGCGGTTGTTTGATAGTTGGTAGCGAGATAGTTTCTTGGTGCCAAGAGCGTGTGAGTTTATTGTCATAAATTCTTACTCTGTGCATGCATCTAGAACTTGCCCGGTCTATGTTGTTAAGTTCGAAGTTTGGTTGCTTAGGAAAGGATCACAGGCTCTTTTTGTGTGCAGTCCACTTAACCTAAAAGACCGTCCAAATATAAATAATCCCTTGATCCCTGTTTGAGCCATAATTGACCTTGTTCTTTCAATAACCTGTCACCATTCCTGTTTAACTTTGAATCCCTATTTTGGCCCTAGTCCTTCCTTGGACATCGTGCACCTCAACTCAGGCAATCAGCCTAAGTTGAGGGTGGCTACTATAGAGGTAAACCCTGTTTTGGCCCTGGTCCTGCTTGGACATTGTGCACCTCAACGCAGGCAATCAGCCTAAGTTGAGGGTGGCTACTATAGAGGTAAACGTTAAGAAAAAGAGGATGGAGATGGTTGGTTGTGAATAGAAGGAAAATTTCGGGTGTGTGCCTAAGAAAAGAAAAAAAAATAGAGATGAAAAAGATCGAAAAACTAATAAAAAGAATTGTCAAAATAAAGAGGCCGCACCTGTAGCTAGAAAAAAGGAATTTAAAGGTGAATAAGGATGGACAAAGTAAAGTTATGTGGTGATAAGACGTCGGTGGTTCCAAGGAGGGCTTAGTCACTAACCCCTAAATGTATCCTACCTGCACCCGAAGCCTCATTACAAGCCTAAACAAGTCCTGTAGTGATCCTGAGCGGCTTTCTGAAAAACCGAAATAGAATAGTAAGGGCAAGCCTATGGTATCGCATGTGCATTGTTTGAAATCGTTTGTGAGTGTGAGCGCTTACCTAGTCCCAAATCTTGTGTGAGGGATTTCTTTGTGGTGAGGGCACCAAGATGTCTGTATTGTCTATTGAGTGTTAGGATAGTTGCGCGTGTGTATGTAGAATGTTCTATCATATCGGAATGACATGTTTGGATCCTTGCAAGTTAGTGTTTCATACATTCGTGTGCTACGAGGGAGCTTGATTTAATTGAATAAGTTTTGAATGACCATGAGTTGCTATAAACACGAGTTTGTTTCTTAGTTGAGTCGTAGTATTGTTTTATGTCATGTTGCTTGAGGACAAGCGAACGTTTTAAGTTGAGGGTGTTGATGTGACGCCAAATTACGTCACTTTCGACTCCTTTTTACTAAGAACAATCGTACGTTTTCAAGCAACCATTGTTGTTTTTGATGTTTTTATGTTGTATTTGTAGGAAATTGAAGCAAACACGGAAACGGAAGAAAATACGCGGAAAACAACATTCTGCTTAAGAGTGACGGCCTGAGTGACGGCCCGTCACAAGGCTGACGACCCGTCACTGGGACCGTCAACTTAAGGCAGTGTTACTGCCAAGCAGTGACGGCCCAGGCGACGGTCCGTCACTGCCCTGACGGTCCGTCAAGCCTGGCCGTCACGCTTAGGCAGTGGCGTGAGGCGGCGACCCGCGTTTTGGGGATTCCTAGCCCGTTTTGGATTTGGTTTCTACTACTCCTATAAATACCCTATGTTAGGTTTATGTTTAAGATTTATTCTCCCATTAGTTTAAAACACGTTTTAGTTGGTTTTTGAGAGCAACAACACGGTTCATTCTCTTGAATTCGTGTCTTGATTCGTTCGTGAGTTCTTGGTGTTCTTGTTCGTGGATATTGGAAGATTGATTATTTTCATTATATTGTAAGACTTTTCTTCCTTTTATGATGAATACAACTATTTTCTCTTATTTATCAAGCATGAGTAACTAAAACTCCCGCAACTAGGGTTGTGGGAGCCATGGCAAACGTAGCAATATAGATTCCGGGTAGCGTTGGGTTCGATATATGTATTGTCACGTTGTTAATCATACTTTATGTCATGTTTTCTAGTGGTTGCAAACATTAGAACATGCCTAGGTTTAATTTGCTTGAGTAAAGAAGTTAAAATCGGGAAAACTTGATTAACGACAAGGATTCGAGACTACCAACTCTCGTCTTAAAGATTAATGCCGTAACTGGATTAGTCTCCTTGATGTTAGGATTGAGAGCTAAAAAGCACATCTTTTTGAGATCGAAAGAAGATAAAAGGAAATTTGTTTATTTGGTCGAGAGACGTTTAGACGATACAATTGACGCAATCACATCGTGACAAGCATATAGAAAGAACCCGGTTAAGCCTAGAATCGACATTGTTACAACGCCATGGTGAACACATCCCTAGTTCATTCTCTCCTACTGATTATTTCTCTTACATAATTGTTGCTTTTGTTCACGTTGATTACAAAACCCCCCTATTTACTGGAAACTATTGACGACGAGTCATCTACTTCACTAAAGTCTTAATCATCACCATATTCTCTGTGGGATTCGACCCCAACCTTGTTGGGTTATATATTTGACAACGATCGCTTACGCTTCTTAAATTGAGGTGTAGTTTGAGCGTTATCACCCACCTAGGAGCTTCCTATTCCCGTTTCCCATGCTCCCAAGTACTTCCCCGATTCCCCAAAACTTCTCGACCTACCAGTCCATCAACCCATTATTTTATGTCAATATAATAAATAAGCTAACCACATAATACCATTCACAAAACCCACCGTTTACTCCGTACATCCTAGAAACACACAACAATTCTCGAATCCGCCAGACCCCGTGCCCGGAGACCTAAGATATGGATTCTTAATTTCTACTATACAAGGTACGGAAAGTAAACAGGTATAACTACTCATAAAACCTAGCCTACCTGGGCGCCAACAGCTGCAATGATGCATTTCTGGCTCTGTGGTTACGTTCTCGGCTGGACCATGATCCTGGAATTCGTTGTTCCGCATCCCTTCAGCCATGACCTCTTCTCCTCATAATTTCCCAGCCTTGGAGAAGCATGGGAGGTTTTTTGGAGGAACCCTCGTATGTTGCCCAACTGAGGAGAAGAGACTTTTTAATAAAAACCCTGTCATAGGTTTTGTCTCTCGTAACCCCGCTATAGCGGTTCGCCTTACCATGACAGCGGTGCAGCTATAGCGGAACAATTACCGCTATAGATGTGTGACGTCATCATGTATTCGTTCTGGAAATCCAAAAAATTTCGTGACATCACCCTATTTATTCCGAACGTATTTTTAACCATTTTCCCTAATTTTTGGAATCGAGAAAAATTTACAGAACAACGGACCCGGTCGTTTCAAATTAGTATATACCAAATGTACTCTCATACTAAAGAATTAATCCTAACTCTTATTACAAATGAGAGGCACCTGCGTTGATTGCAAATATTTTCAGTAACGACGGAATAGGTCGTTACAACTACGGTAGAAACTTATCTGCTACAATGAGATTCTGCATCACTACGGTGAGTGTCAAAAAACATAATGTTAGAACTCGCCCCAAAAGTCCCCATTTCACAACATATTTCAAATTCTAGATACCACAGATTAATCCGAACACGGTAACCACCATAGTCAAAGTTTTATAAACCCGATTATCGTCTGAAACTTCCTACGAGACCCTACACCCCTTGACTATCCATAAATGGATTTCACCCTATCATGTAATACATTACAAGACCCCAACTATCTCTAAAGCATACAACACCAGATTTTCATTAAAACTCACTCTAGCCTGAGTTTTTATCAACTCTCATCATAGAGAGTGTTCTAGCCGGGTACTTATGCCCAAAATTTATTATAACCAGGGAAAAGGTTGTTATATATATTATCTATATTACTTTAAAATCATTAAGGTACTTAGAAATGTTAATTAAACTTTTTATCCTTCATTAGAAGACTCTATGATAAATAAAATTATCATTTACTATTTTTCTCATTTAATTATTGTCCTAATATTTAGGACTTTAAAATAAATTAAAAGTCTTTATTTGATCTAGGTAAGAAATCATAATATTTAACACTTCTAAATCAATTAATTTTTATCTTATATAAAAAAAATCTACAATTCTATTTAAGTTGTAATATTTTGATGCTTTGTGCTTAAAGTAATGTGAAAAGAGGGGTTATGCTTTAGGGTGAAACCATGCACTTCACAAAAGTGTGTGCTATAAACAATGGTGAAACAATTCCAACAAGAAAGAGTTGATGCTTTGAATCTCAACATTGAAGAGTTGGAGTAATATTTGTTGAAGATAATGATTAAGTCAAGCAGAGAATTGGTTAGTTATTAGGAGTTAGAGTCCGGCTAGACTATGTAATTGTAGTAGTAGTATAACTCTATTCTTGAATCTGTAGAAGTAGTGCATATGTAGTATAACTCTAAGTATACTAGGACCCTTGTAACTAGCCTAGGACTCTAACTCTCATGTAATAAACTCCTATATAAAGGAGCATGTACTTGGCAAATTATATCAACATACTACCTTGATTTCTCTGTATCTTCTCTGAGATTTCTATATGGTATCAGAGCATTGAGCTCTTTCCACTGCTTAAGTACTAAATCCAGTAACCACACATCTCATCAAACCTGAAATGGCTCCTCCTTCCTCCTCTACTAATACCCTTTCCACTTCATCACTTCACCATCTCATTGCATCTTGTTCCATTAAGCTTAAACCAACAAACTATCTCATATGGAGGACACAAATGATGCAGCTTATCAAGGTCATGAGATTAACCTATGTTATCAAGGAAAATGAATCGATTACTACTACTACTACTACTAAGAAGGCTGATGTGGGAACAAGTGCTGAGAAAGGTGCACAAGAAGGTAGTGATAATGTTGATGACTGGGAGGAGAAAGATGTATTGCTAAGGAAATGGATCTCAGACACTTTGACAGAACAAAGAATATACCTTATTTTGGGATGCTCAACTGCCAAAGAGATGTGGGAATGCTTGGAAAAAGCCTATCTTCAAGCAACAAAAGATAAGGAGTTTCAGCTAAAACAATAAATGCAAAGTGTTAGGCTAGGAACCAAGAAGATTGATGAGTATATCAAGGAATTCAAAGGCATATGTGATGGTCTTGCAACAATACACAAACTTGTGGATGAAGATAGCAAAGTGATCAACTTTGCTAGAGGTTTAGGCCTCAAATACAGGACATTCAAGACAGTTATGTTAGGTAAGGCACCATATCCCACTCTTAATCAATTTGTCAATTCTCTTAGGGGTTTTGATATGAGGGAGGATGACAAAGAAGTGCCACAACAAAACCTCAACATGGCTTTCTCTTCTCAAAGAGGCAGAGGAAGAGGAAACTTCTCTCAGAAAAGAGGAAACAACAACTTCAACTCCAGAGGAAGAGGTTTTAGACCTGCTGGACAAGGATCAAACACTCAAAGTAATCAAAACTTCCAAAGTGGAAACAAGGAGAGGAATACTACTGAGTCATGTCAAATTTGTGGTAGAAATAACCACACTGCTCTTAAGTGTTTTTACATGTGGGACTACTCTTACTAATCGGCAGATGAACTACCACAAGCATTGGTTATTGTAAACCTATAGAACACATCATCTGCAGATGACACTTTGTATGTGGATTCAGGAGCCAGTAGCCATATGAAAAATAACTCAGGTACTTTATCTAATCTTAAACACTATAGTGGATCTGACAAGGTCATTATTGGGAATGGATCACACTTAGATATAAAACATATTAGAAATACAACTAGATCAGGTTTGAAACTACAAGAGGTCTTTGTAGTACCTAAGATTGCTAAAAACCTACTCTTAATTAGTAAAATTGCAAAGGATAATTGTTGCACTCTTGAATTTGATAAAACTGACTTTGTTGTAGAGGACAAGAAGACAACGACTCTACTGGACAAAGGATCTAAGAAAGATAGACTTTATGCTTTGAAGGACAATAATCTCTATGCTGTGACTGCCATACAAGACTGGAAGACATCAGACAATATTTGGCATGTTAGATTCGGACATCCTAGTTTGAATATTTTAAAATCTTTGAGTAGTAGTAGTCACATTAATGTTAGTAGTTGGAATAAAGTGCATGCTGCTTGTTCTAGTTTTCAGTTGGGCAAAAGTTGTAAACTTTCATTTGGCTTGAGGAATAAAATTTAGAAGGAACCTTTATTGAAAATACATTGTGATCTGTGGGGTGGTACTCCTGTTGAATATTCCTAACAAATGAAATACTATATAGTGTTTGTAGATGATCACACAAGATATACCTGGCTTTATCCACTTAAAATGAAGTCAGAATTTTTTGATGTGTTTGTCATATTCCAGAAAATGGTAGAAAGATAGTTTTCTAAAGTGATTAAGATATTTCAGTGTGATGGAGGTGGTAAATTTATCAAAACAGAGTTCATTAAGCATCTAGAGAGTTGTGGTATTATCAGACACATTTCATGTCCTAACACACCTGAACAAAATAGAGTTTCAGAAAGAAAGCATAGACACATTATTGAGACTGTAATAACTCTTCTACTTCATGCTAATCTTCCTCTATTTCTATGGCTAGAGGCCTTACTCACTACAGTGTTTCTTATTAATAGACTGCCTTATTCATTTTAAAGATGGTGACTCCATTTTTTAATCTATATGGTGAACAACCTGATTACAATAGCTTAAAGGTGTTTGGTTGCAGATGTTTCCCATATATCAAGGGAAGTACCAAGTTCAGTCCAAAGACCTACCCATGTGTGTTCATAGGATACAACAACTTTCACAAAGGATATAGATGTTATCACCCTCCAACAAGGAGAGTGTATATATTTAGACATGTGATCTTTGATGAATGTACATTATCTTATGTACTTCCAACTCCAACTCAAGCTAACACTAATATCTCACCTCACCTAGATACTTTTGTTGAGTTTTTCTCAAAATTACAAGTACAAGATGATATCAGTCTTGGGGAACTGTTACCAACTACTGAGCATGCAGCTGATCAAACACAAGTTGTTGGTGACGATGTTGTTGTCCCTGTACCTGATCAGATTGATCATACAACACTCGTACCTATTAATAATGACACTGAATCATCAGATACATGCTTAGATAGTGATAGTCCTTCAGGTTCTACCTCTTATATGTCTAATCCTTAAGAGATACATCTAAAAGTTGATCTCTCAGGATGGAACATGACTGAGAACCAACAACCAGAAAACACCACCCCACAACCAGCTGCCTTAGTTGAAGCAACTCCTGAACCTCAGGGGCATCACATGATCACCAGACACAAGGCAAAGACCGCTTCTCAGCATCACCTGTCTCTTGTTGCAAGTAAAGAAGAGACATCGACGGAACTAAGGACTACTAATGAGGCACTAAAATCATCCCATTGTCTTGCAGCTATACAAGAGGAGATCAATGCCCTACACAGCAACAAGACTTGGACATTAGTACCTAGAACTGCAGGTATGAACGTAGTTGGTTCAAAATGGGTGTTCAAGACCAAGTTAAAGGCTAATGGAATAGTGAAGAGGT
This sequence comes from Jaltomata sinuosa, assembly GCA_003996215.1. Lineage (NCBI taxonomy): Eukaryota > Viridiplantae > Streptophyta > Magnoliopsida > Solanales > Solanaceae > Jaltomata > Jaltomata sinuosa. The sequence goes on along the minus strand of QJPP01007626.1, from coordinate 246,874 downwards.
ACAAAGCAAGACTTTTTGCTAGAGGTTTCTCTCAACTTGAAGGGATAGACTTTGAAGAAACATTTAGTCCAGTGTTTAAGGCCACAACTATCAGGGTGGTTCTATCAGTTGTTGTTAGCTCCAAATGGGAAATTAGGCAGCTAGATGTCAAGAATGCTTTTCTACATGGTCTTTTGCAAGAAGAGGTATACATGAGTCTTCCTCGTGGATTCATTGACTCTAGGTACCCTCACCATGTATGTCTATTAAAGAAGGCACTGTATGGCCTTAAACAAGCACCTAGAGCCTGGTTTGACAGGTTTAGCATGCATCTACTTCACCTTGGATTCACTTGTAATAAGGCAGATCCTTCCTTGTTCACATTACAAAGCCACAAAGGCACCATATTGCTCTTACTATATGTAGATGACATCATTATAACAGGTAGTAACAAGTTATATGTCTTAGAAGTGGTGTCACAACTTGGAAGAGAATTTTCTATGAAAGACCTTGGTCCCTTATATTTCTTTCTAGGAGTTGAGGTCAAGTATTTTCCAGAAGGAATTCACTTGAGTCAAGGTAAGTATGCTACTGAACTCCTTGTAAAGACTGATATGACACTGGCCAAAGCTGTGAATACCCCTTTGGCACAAAAACATGGTATTCATGAAGCTGTAGGGAATGTTGTTGATGCCTCTATATATATCACTACTAAAAACAGCTCAAAAAGGGACAGATAGAAAAGCGACGGACAGCGTCGCTCTTGAAAAGCAACGAAAAAGGCAAGGATGTTCGTTGCTTTTTTATTTTTTTTTAATTTATAATTATTTTTTTACAAAAGCGACGTACAACATCTCTTTGTCCGTCGCTTTTTTTGGTGGATTTTTATGCCAAAATTATTTTTAATTAATTATTTTTTATTTTTTATTATAAGCGACGGACGGCGTCGCAAAAATTAAAAAAAAATAAAAAAAATTTTAAAGAAAGCGACGTTGTCCGTCGCTTTCTTTAAAATTTAATTTATATTAACAAAATAGAAAATCAACGGACAGCGTCGCTTTTGTCCGTCACTTTTTGGTCAAATGCGGTCAACTCATTTAAAGAAGTGACGGACAAAAGCGATGGTGTCCTTCGCTTCTTTAATTATACAGAGACCCCGTAGGGTCTCTTTTCCCTCATTTCTCTCTTTCTCTTTTTCCCTCCTCCTCTTCTCCACCATTGCACCACTGCTCCGCCGCTCCTCCACCGCTGCTCCTCCACCATCGCTCCCTCCACTGCCGCTTGCTCCACCGTCAGCCTCCTCCCTCCAACCTCCTCCCATTTTGAGGTTAGTTATTTTGTTGATTCGAGGGTTAGGGTTTAATTTGGGTATTTTTATTTTCAAAAATTGATAGTATATTCTAGACTAGTGTATGTTGTTGTTGAATTTAGACTATGGTGTATATATTGTTGTTGTTGAATTCTAAACAAAGATTTTGAGAAATTGATATTGAAAATTGATATATGAAAAAATTGATAGTGAAAAAATCTTTTTTAGATTATATTCTTAATTTATGAACTTTAATTAGTTTAGACTTGCAAATTAGTTTGTGAACCTTAGTTTAGGCTTACTATTAGTTTGTGAACCTTACTTTAGGCTTGCTAATTAGTTTGTGAACCTTAGTTTAGGCTTGCTAATTAGTTTGTGAACCTTAATTTAGGCTTTCTATTAGTTTGTGAAGCTTAGTTTAGGCTTGCTATAATTAGTTTGTGAACCTTAGTTTAGGCTTGCTATTAATTTGTGAACCTTAGTTTAGGTAATGCTTGCTATTAGCTTGTGAACCTTAGTTTAGGTTCTTTTTTTAACTTGAATTATATAGGTTCTTGAATTAAGTACTTGAATTAGATTATTAGTTTTCAACATTAGGTTCTTTTTTGAACTTTAATTAGGTACTTGAATTTTGAACTTGAATTTGGAATTAGGACTTGGAACTTGAATTTGGAATTAGGATTTGGAACTTGAATTAGGATAAGGTTCTTCAATTAGATTATTAACTTGAATTTGGAAGTTGAATTTGGAACTTGAATTTGGAATTAGGATTTGGAACTTGAATTAGGATTAGGACTTGAACTTGAATTTGGAATTAGGTTCTTGAATTAGATTATTAACTTGAATTAGGTTCTTGAATCTTAGTTTTTTTTTAGTTAAGCTTTTTTAAGTTAAGTTTGTTAGTTTAAATTGTTAGTTTTGAGTTAAGAATTAGTTTTCAACTTTAGGTTCTTTTTTGAACTTTAATTTGGAACTTTAATTTGGAACTTGAATTTGGAACTTGAATTAGGATTAGAACTTGAACTTGAATTTGAAATTAGGTCCTTGAATTAGAGTATTAACTTGAATTAGGTTCTTGAACTTTAGTTTTTGTAAGTTAAGCTTTTTTAAGTTAAGTTTGTTAGTTTTGAGTTGAGAATTAGTTTTCAACTTTAGGTTCTTTTTTGAACTTGAATTAGGTACTTGAATTTTGAACTTGAATTTGGAATTAGGATTTGGAACTTTAATTTGGAACTTGAATTAGGATTAGGACTTGAACTTGAATTTGGAATTAGGTTCTTGAATTAGATTATTAACTTGAATTAGGTTCTTGAATCTTAGTTTTTTTAACTTTAGGAATGATTTTTTGAACTAGAATTAGGTTGGTTCTTGAATTTGGAATTAAGTTCTTGAATTAGAATATTAAATTGTTAGTCTTTGTGAACCTTAGTTTAGGTTAATGCTTGCTATTAGTTTTCAACTTTAGGTTAGTGTTAGTTTTGAATTAGTTTCTTGAATTTGGAAATTTTGAATTAGTTTTTGGTTATGCATACAGATGTCATCAGGTGATGGTGATCGAGGTCGTCCTAGTAAAAGTACTAGCAAGTCTAGTAGGTCTAAGAAGAGCTCTAGGAGGCCTATAGAGCATGACGATATTCCAGGTCATCTTTCATCTTCGCCACAAATTCGCTCTACTCCACCAGTATCTATCCCCTATGGCACTAGGAATCCCGCAGATTATCATGGTCCTAGACCCACTACTTCTTATCATCGTATGACTTTTATGCCTACACCCTCTATGCCTCCACCACATGGCAGCGGGACTACCAGATTACCATCTGGTATGCCATCCCCACGTGATTCTTCTTCCCCTCACTTATCAGGCGTGCGATTTAAAGATACCAGCTCTGAGTCTGACACACAGACCTCTACACCCCCATTGACTCAGCATTATAAACTTCCGCCATTACCTGCATCAGTACTTTCTGAGGAGGAAGAGGACGACGTAAATCTGAGACCTGGCGAGAAGGATGACATTGATAGAGTCATGATTCGCCCTGAAGGATCATCGTAAGTTTTTTTCTAATTAATTGATAAGTTTATTTTTTCATATTAATTAATTATTTATCACTTGATGACATGCTTATTATATTTTTTACAGGTGGTATCCCACGAAAGAGCCCCGACGTGCTCTAAAGGAGGAAGTTAGGAGGCTTTTTACAGAACCTTGGAGCTCCTGGTCAGAGATTCCAAGATCGATCCAACAAACCATGTTTGATGAGTTTAAGGTATATATATACTATATATATATATATATATATATATATATATATATTAACTTTTCATAATATACATACATATATATATCATCTAACACTAATCATTTCTTTCTTTCAGACAATGTGTACTTGGAAGCAAAAGTACAATAAGATCATTTTCACTACTTTCGCGAGGAAGACCAGTGTCAAGCTACGGCAATGGCTTAAAAAAATTTGGGATAGTAAGAAGTGTGGATCTTGGCTTCTACCTCATCTTCATGAGCAGCTTCAAAAGTATTGGGATTCGAAAGAGTTTAAAGCAATGTCTGAACAAGGCAAGAAAGCCAGAGGCAGTGTTAAAGGTGGATCGTTGCACACTATGAGTGCAAAGAGTGTAGCGGACGTTACAAGGGATATGGTAAGTAATAATATTAACCTTTTAACTTATATATATATATGTTTATATAAACTTGATTAAATAATATTAATTATATTATTTTATTATGTTAAATTTATTTTATTTGCAGGAGAAGAACTTGGGGCGCCCTCCGACTCAGGCTGAGCTCTTTAAGAAAGGCCACATACGAGACAAAAAAAAAATGAGTCAGATCCAGATGTATGGGTCAAGCAGAGGGCTCAAAACGCGTATGTAACTTTTAAAGTTTAAATATAATTAAAGTACTAACATATATATATTTATATATATATATATATATATATATATATATTATGTATATATTATAATTTTTATTATTTTATATACAGGATGAGTTTGGACGTATTTTTTCTGAGTATAGCCAGACTCAGCAAGGTCTGGGCTTGCCGACCAAGCCTACAAATGAGGAAGCCCCTCAAATATGGACCGAAAAAGTGGCAGAGGGGAGACAAAAGGGGAGATTCTATTGTCTAGGCTCGAGGAATGATTTACGATTAATCCAGTCAAGACTGGATGGTATTGGATCCTTGCGCCAGGCTGAGTCGGTTGATGGTATCCAGCTTGCACATATGTTGCAGCAGATCGCAGATCTTACTAGGGCCTTGGCAGAATCCGAGAAAAAATGGGCTGAGATCACTGATAATTTGTCCAAGACCGTCCAGGCTCTTCAACAACAAATGTCATCCTTTGTTGGTCGTCGCCGTCGTAGTATAGATTGTACTCCTTCCTCCTCATCATCAAGTGACGACGTTACTGAGACTAGTGAAAATGAGGAGGAGTATGTGGATACTATCTCCCGTTAGGATTGCCTCATTTCCTTTTATATTTTAACATTTTTTGACACTTTTTTTTATTGTTATCGAATACTTTATAAGTCCTTTTGGTGGACCTTTTATGTGATTAGTAGATTTTTACTTCATTTTTAGTTTGTTGTTGATGTTTTAATTATTTTATGAATGTTGTAATTGCTAGTTTGGGTTGTATTGAATAAGTTTTTGAAATAGTAGGTGGTGCATATTGAAAATGCAGATTTTGCAGCTGAAAAAAATACAGAAAAGCGATGGACAGCGTTGCTATTCTGGAAAAAAATTACCAGGAAAAGTGACGTTGTCCGTCGCTTTGTTCTTCAAGTTTAAGAACAAAGTGACGGGCTGCGTCGCTTTTCTGAAAAAATGAAAAAAAAGTCATCGCTTTTGTCTTGCGTCGCTGTCTGTCGCTTTTAAAGCGACACTGTCCGTCGCTTCTGAAAAAACGACAGGCCATTTTCCCACGGTAGTGAGACCGTCGCTTTTCCATCGCTTTTGGCCAAAAAAGCGACGGCCAGCGTCCTTTTTGGCCGTCTCTTTTTGGCCTTTTTTTAGTAGTGTATATAGAAGGATTGTGGGAAGCCTCCAGTATTTGACACTTACAAGGCCTGATATCACTTATGCAGTGAATCTAGTCAGTCAGTTCATGCAATATCCTAACAGTGAACATCTTCAAGGTGTAAAGAGGATACTCAGGTACATCAAGGGCACTCTGCACTATGGACTCAGACTTATCCCACAATCACCTTGCAGGTTGTATGGTTATTCAGATGCTGACTGGGAGGATACACTGCCACTAGAAGATCAACTACAGGTTACAACATCTACTTAGGTGCAAACTGTATATCCTGGACTTCAAAGAAGCAAACCGCAGTGGCTAGATCAAGTGCTGAAGATGAGTATAGAGCACTTGCCTCTACTGCAACAGAAATAACTTGGATCATTTACTTGCTTCATGATCTTGGAGTGTATCTCAGAATAGTGCCAACACTATATTGTGATAATTTGAGTGCCTTGTATATGACAGTTAATCCAGTTATGCATGCTAGAACCAAACATGTATAAATGGACTATCATTTTGTTAGAGAAAAGGTGGCCAGAGGACAGCTTCTTACACAGTTTGTAATGTCTAAACATCAGTTAGCTGATATTCATACTAAGGCTCTAACAAAGGATTACTTTTTAAAAAAAAAAACATAATTTTTTAATAAAAACGTAATTTTTAAAAAAAAAATTAAAAAATTGGGTTTAGGTGGGTGGAGGTGGTGGTTGTGGTGTGGAGGGGGGGGGTTAAGTGGGGTGGGTTGATGAGTGAGATGGGGTACAAAAAAAATTACTTTTAAAAAAAAGTAAATTTTTTTTTAGAATGAATTGAAAATAAATTAAAAAAATTGAATGGGTGGCGGGGTTGGGGTAGGGTGGGTGAAGGGGTGAGGTGGAATAGAAAAAAAAAATCAAAAAATTGTGTGAGGTGGAGGTGGGGCTGGAGGTAGGGGTGGGAGTAGGAGAATGGAGTGGATGAGTGTGGGATTGGAGTGTTGTGAGGGTGGGGACTAGTTTTCCCTACTTTCAATAGAAAAGTCATTTTTCTTATTTTGGTAGAAAATATTTTTCAAATTTTTTGACCAACTAAACACAAGAAAATTGGAAAACATTTTCCAGAAAATATTTTCATCCATACCAAACACACTCTATATATAAGTTATACATAAGCAGCAATTTACGATGAATTCTCTCCTTTGAATAATTTTCTCGTATTTTTCTCTTTTAATTAAAAAATTTTAATCAAAAACTTGGATGAAACAAACATATGTTACTATCGAATGAAGTAGTCAAAAAGATAAAATAAAGGCTTATCATTTTTCTCTAATCGTTGAATGAATATACAAAATTGAAATTGAGAAAAAATGATTTTTTCTTTAAAAAAAAGTTTTCTTCTCTTAGTTGATTTCTTTTCTTAAATAGTGTATTTTATCCATCAATATGAATAGTTAATTATATGTTTGTATTTTTATATTGATTGACTTTTACCTTTAGTAAATATCTTGCTGATTTTGGTTGTTCTTTGTTAAAGGAACAAAGACACCATTAATTCAGAAAAAATAATAATGGACTAAGATTTGATGAACTTGTACAAAATTAAATTTTTATATTTGTATGTATATTGCATAAAAAGAATCAAAAGCTTAGGTTTATGATTTGGAGGTTTTTTTTAATTGTATATATTTATGCTCACAATATTGAGTTTTTTTTTTTTTTTGTATCTCAAGTCATTTATTTTTCTTACAACCTTTACTTATTTGTAAGATATAAAAACTCATAATATTTAGAGATTAACTAATATACATCATCCTAATCAGTGAAATAATTATTTTACACGATCAGGGATTCTTAAGGCTTATAGTAATAGGTAAGATTCTTAAGTATTTTATCTTTTGATATTTAAATATAAATAAGAAAATAGTAGTATAAAGCAATTTGAATTCTAATTACTACCAAAAATAAAAAAGATACATATTTAAACCCCCCCCCCCCCTCTCTCTCTCTCAAATTTCCATCTTCATCTCCTTTTGCATTTTTTTTTGAACACTTGATTTAATTTTTCTAGTACGACATCCAATTCCTTTAAAGTTTTGCTTTGATAAATTAGAAATTTCTAGTTTGTCGACGTCTTGCAAATATCATTATTAGATGTTAGATTAAGAAGATATATTAATTTAAATTGAAAGTTCAAAATATTATTCAACACTAATGTATTAAACTTGTCCAATTTATTAAAAAATTAAAATTTCAAAAAAATTCTCTATAGAATTATCATTGTCATAATTGTTCATTAAACAGAGAAAAATTGAACCAACTAATTAACGAGAGGAAACACTTTTCTCTTGATATATGAAGGGACTTATCTCGATATTGTTTACGTTGAACTTATGAAGTACGTATTTTCTTTTATCAAATTTAATTTATTTGTATATCCTATTTTTGTAAATTAATAAGTTTATTCAACACATTTCTAAAATTTAAAATAAATAATTATATTGATGATTGTCTCAAATTTCCTCGTATATTCCAGTGATTTGCTTCTATGCCATTGAATAAAGAAGATATCATAAAACAAATGACCACGAAAATAATAATACAATAAAATAGTGAATTATTTCTATTTTTGGTATAAAATAATTAGAGTCCAAATTGTCTTATATTGTTATTCTTTATTTATATTTAAATATTAAATAATAAAATAGTTGAGAAACTCACTTATTATATTCCTGATCGTGTAAAATAGTTATTCCATCAACGGTGGATATTAGTTAATCTCTAATATTTAGTACTTCAAAATTGTCTTAAAGTATGTTGTTTCAATCTTTTCTTATTTAAACTATATTAAAAGACTTAACATTTAAGATTTTAAAATTATATACAACTTTGTTAATTTATGAAAATCCTTTCTTATTAAACTAACTAATTATCCATCACAATTTTTAACTCACAATACGAGAAAACAAATTAAAGAGTGTAACTTGATTTTAGATTAATACGTTGAATTCCTTCTTCTCTTTAAAAAAAATTGTATAATAGAAAATAGAAAAGAAAATATAGAAACACAATTTATTAAATTAAATTATTAAAAAATTAATAACTTTCATTTTCATCATTTAAGCAAATATTACATTCATTTTTGGCATTAATTGTTATGTTTCAGTAATCTATTTTCTTTATGTATTTTGAGCTATTAATTGATGCGACATACACGTGCAATATACGTTTTAAAAATTTAAATATATGTTATATTACATATATATATATATATATATGCAACTTCAATTACAATATTATATACTTCATTTTTTTTAAATATAATATTTTATATTGACATTATGTACATGTGTAATTCATATACACTAAACTAGTTATCATTAAATATTTACATTGAATAAGGAATATATCTAAGGGCAATACCTTTTTAGTTAGTTTTGGATTGATTTTAAAGACTAAAATATCAACTATTTTAAACCAATAATGCCTTTAGCATATTACCAATGCTATAAGTCAGAAAGATTCCTGGTAAAAGGAAAAAGAAAAAAGTCACTGCTGTGAAGAAGTGCCATGCAAAAGGAGAAGATCTGGTGCATTTGCTTCGTTTGTATCTAAGTTATTGCAGACTTTTTCATCATAAAAAAAAAAAAAGTTATTGCACACTTTAGTAAACTCTGGTAGTTACAAAATTCACCTATTCAATTTACAGGATGCAGACCCCATATTTAATTCTTCAAGGAGTGGACCAGGAAAAAATTTTGGACGTTTGCTACTCCATTAAACGGAGCAAAAATTAAACTCTCTTTTACTCTTCCTATTCATCTTTATTTGTCCAATATATTAAAAATAAATATTTAATAATACTTACTTAATTTATAAAATCAAGAGATAATTTAACACTTAGTATTTAATATAGTGTGAGAAGGAGTTATTGCTAGTAGACCCCACATTTGATTTTTTTAGGACCTGTTTAATCATTAAATTTTCATTTATTTTGGAATTTTTTTCCATTTTATTGAAAAATCAGCATTTGATCATGAAAATTCTAAAATTAATTTAAAGTTGTATTTGAAATTTGAGAAACACTCAAAACTTTTTTTTTTTTCAAATATATCATATTTTTTATTTTTATAAAATAACTCTATTTAAATTACATTTCATATTTTTTTTAGAAAAAGTACATTAAAACAAGCAAATATTATTTGTAAAAAATATAACCAAACACAATTTTATTTTCAACTCCAACTTAAAAAGTTTCAAATAAAGTAAAAATATATATGTAATAGAATGTAATAGCTCGTATATGAAATCCAATCAATAATATGATGTGACTATCTATTTTAATATATTAATCTTTTAGAAAAAATTTAATTATATTTTGAGGTAAATTAATTAAGTAAAAAATTTTGTTAGTTCTTAAAAATTGAGGAATAAATTACATTACAAAGATATATTTAAATTAAAAAAATTCTAAAGTTTAAATATTTTTCACAAAAATATAATTAAACACAACACTTATTCTAACTATAAATTATTATTTTTTTTAAAAATGTTTTCGTGGCAAAACGCCCATTTAAAGAGTGGACCAGAAATAAAATTTGGACGTTTGCTAATCCATTAAAATAAAGGCAAAAATTACTCTCTTTTCAGTAGTCCAAGAAGGAGTTAATGCTAGCAGACCCCACATTTGGAATTTTAAGGAGCGGAACTAGAAATAAAGTTTGGAGGTTTGCTACTCCATTAAACAGAGGCAAAAAATTGAACTCTCTAGAAGTTAATGCTAGTAAATCCCATATTTGATTATTCAAGGACTTGGACCAGAAATAAAATTTGGACAAGGAGTTAATGCCAAGTAGACCCCTATTGGATAAACCACATGCTACAACAATATTCCCTCTGCTTCATATTATTTCTCTCTGCTCCTTTAAATAAGAAAAACTACTTAAATAGACATAACTCCTTATTATATTTACTTATTTTTTTATTACTTTATTTTAATTATTTAATATATCACATAAAACGCTCAAATACATCATCTAATGTTCAGATACATCATCCCAGGTCATGATACATCGCCTCAACTCGTGATACATCGTCTCACCTCGGATATATCCCACCCGAAGTATCAAAGGTAAAATCAAAAAAATGTCGATGTATCCGAGTAATTTTGGGATGTATCCAATGGAATTTCGATGTATCCGAATAGTCTGGAGATGTATCCAGAGGTGGGGTGATGTATCCCGAGGTGAGGCGATGTATCTGAGTAGAGACGATGTATCCGAGCGATAATGAGGTGAAAAAAAGAGTAATTAGCTCCTAAAAATGTGTGCTTTATGTAAAAAGCTCTTTTATTCATTCATATTAGATGTTGCACGCCTTTTAAAAATAATAATTGATTAAAAAAAAATTTATCATAGTATCCACGTTAATAAATACTTAGTATTAAATTTTAAAAAATTCTTTGAAAAATAACTAATTAATTATAAGAGTAAAATATAAGAAAAAATTATCTAGTTTTTGATATGTTAAAAATGATAAATAAAAGTGAAAAATCTATTTTTGAAATAGTGGATAAGTAAAAGTGAATGAAAGAAGTATATTATGTGACCCCCCCTATTGACTTGACACACTCCTTAAGAAAATTCTATTAAACTAACCTTATTAATAATTTTTAGAACTCTAAATCTAACTACTACGTACTACTTTGTATAGTTATTTAATACAAGGATAGTATAGAAAAAAAGTAATAATATTTTATTGATTTACAAAAATAGACAAATAAATTGAAATATCTATGTTTAGTATAAGGTCCAAGTAAACAAAATTGGGCGAGTATTATTTCCTCATTCATAGGCATAAAATGATAAAATAATCTCTTAGTTTTTCGGGACGAGTAAATATGAATATCTATTTTTAGTATAGTGGACAAGTGAAGTATTACTCCCTCTATCACATATTAGTCAGCCACCTTACTATAAATAGTTGTCCCAAATTACTTGTCCATTTACCAAACTAAGACAAAATTAACTAAAATTTTCTCATTTTACTACTACAATTAATATTTTTTGAAAGCTAAAATAAGCTTATAAGTTTCAAAAAATTTCTTTTTCAAAAGAGTGAAAAAAGAGTAAATTAGTAAAATTATCCATCTTATTTATGATTTTTTAAAAGGCATATAAAGAAAAAAGTGAAAAACTAATAATGCACAGAGGAAATATAATTATTTTTAATACAAAGAGGGCAGAACCCTAATTTAATAAACAAGGAAAAACTATCTAAATAACCAAACATCCATGTCATATCTACTTATTTTCTCACTATTTTAAATTAATTACATAATATCCCACTTCTTAACAATTTCTCCTAGATACATGCGGATACATGCCGTAACTCCCCGAATACATGCGATATTTCACCTTTTAACAATTTTCCCTTTTCCACAGATATGTGTGGATACATGCCCATGTATGTCAGATACATATATTTATTGCGATTGAACAATGTACCTGAATGTCTTAGCCATGTATCCGACTACTTTTTAGTGGTATAATATGTAATGTTGAAAACTAGTGATTAAGGGAGTAATTAGCTCCTATACTAGTGAATTTTTTTATTGTTTACCCATAAAACAAATCAAACCAAAGTCTGTTGAGACCCAAAAGTGGCCTAACCCGAAAATAAAAGAACAAAGTAAACAAAACTAAAAGTGTTGTAAACTAATACAATAAGAACAAGAAGAACAGAGAGGGAGAAGAAAGAGCTTCTTATTTCTCTTGAGGGATTCCTCTTCGGGATTTAGGGATGAATTACAATGAAGGAAAACCCCTTTATTTATAGGGGAAAACTGACTTGGTCCCAAAATTAGGGTTCCTAACTTTTCTCCTAATAAACATAATAAGGTAGACATTCACTACAATAATAATACCTTATAACACTCCCCCTTGAATGTCTATTTGATGGATAATGTGCCTCGTTAAAACCTTACTAGATAAAACTCAGTGGAAAAAATTCTAGTGAAGGAAAAAGAGTACACATATCTCATAATACGCATTTTTGGCTGCCTCATTAAAAACCTTACAAGAAAAACCCAGTGGGACAAAACCTTGTGAGGGAAAAAGAGTACATCACGTATTAACTCCCCCTGATGAGAACATCAATCCAAAGACTTGAATCTTCGCATCCCAATCTTGTGCACCATCTTCTCAAAAGTTGTAGTTGATTGAGACGGTGAATAAATCTTCCATACTCAAATAAATCTGTTGAATGTTGATATCACCATTCTTTTGGAGATGTGTGAAGAAAAACTTTGGTGAAATGCGATTCATTGTATCTCTTTTTATGAATCCTTCCTTCAATTGTGTTATGAATGATTCTCAGCTTGTTTCATGAACAACTTTTATCTCAGCATGATTTGATGAGGTATCTACAATAGACTGCTTTGTAGATTGCCAAGATATGACAATACTCCCATATATGAACACATATAATTTATTTGAGATCAAACTTTATGTATGCTCTGCATTTCATAACCAACAAAATCTTGACAATATTTGTTAGGATAAACACATTCATATCAGAACTTGCAATTGATCTTTTTCATTATCTCCACATAGAAGTGAAACTATATCATGCTCATAGTTATAGCAAGATATATAAATGCAACAATTGTACAAGATATGGTACTTCAGGACCAATCCAATTCTACATGTTTCTTATTTCAACTTTTTTCAATAGATAATCTATTGCTTTTGAAAATACTTCAAGAGTTCCAATTCAAGTCATCAACCTTGATTGATTTAATCCATATGATGATTATAAACAAGTTTTTCAAAAACTTATAAATGATTCAGGCATTTTGAATCCTTCAGGATTTTCATATCAATTTTCTCAAGTGACACAACGACATCTTTTATTGTCTAGAATGCAAGTCAAATAAGCATTACACTTACCAAGATGCATCATCCCATGTCACTTGATAAATATTTCTACGTTAGCATGCTTAAATAGACGTAGAATTCAGATCCTCATAATCTTTTACAATATTGCACTATATAGTATCAAAGATATCGTTGATAATATATTATTTCTACTGGTTTGCAATGCGACATAACTAATTGAGATCTCATCACTTCATTATTTTCTTAGGTACCTAAACCTCTCATGAGGTTTCATGAAGTGTTATTTCGTAGCCTCTTCAAGAGCATATTACCTCCTTATTATGGTCATTTGATCATTTACTCCTTTTCCTTTTCAAGAATTAGTGAAATTGAAACTGATTGGTCTATCATGCTTTAAGCATGACGTAGATTTTGTCCTTCAGGGACATTCAATAGGAGCATTTGTAACTAAATATGAAATCAATTTTAGGTCAGAAAATGCTTGTAGCATTTGACTTGAATTATCTTTTAAATGAAGATCATGCTGATGATAATTCATAACTATTTCATAGATGCTTATTCTCTCCCCCTTATGTTAGAAAAGCTAACATATATCCTCTATCTTTTATTTTTGAGGAATCCATCTTTATGCATCGTGGTATATCTATCAATCATATACCGCACATAAAAAGCTATTAGATGAAAAATCTTTGGTTCCTGACCTTGAACCAATTAAGAGAGAGATTAATCATAATTTATTGGTCTGAATGTATACAAGTGCTATTGTATACAACATTTATATTTCAGACCAACACATGAACTTTGTTTTCATAAGAAATGGTTCAGCTATTTTATTGAAGGCATTCAACGTCAAACCAACATTATCAAAATCAATCGTCTTGATTACACAATCTGAAAATTATGCTCTCAACTCAATTTATATTGAGCAAGCAACTTTATGAATGTCAAACCGCAGGTTGACAATAAGCGCACATGTGACAATCTTGTCTCTCATTGATGCATCTATTTAAGATATCATATGACAGGTGAACGGACTCATATTCACCTTTTATACTTTTCAGAATTTAGGGGATTCAATCCCAACATTAGTTGATCCAATCAACTTATCACGAGAACAAACAACATGAACAATTCTTGAAGAATCTTCTAGTTCTTCAATATATGTTGAATACTCAATATGCATATTTTCAGGATGAGAAGATCATTCATGCCAACATATAAAATCATTTGCATTAGTAAATCCAAGTTACTATGACATGTGATATTTCCTTTAGTAAACTTCAATTCTATTTTTGCATGAATATCATATCAATAAACTTCTAGTTTATTGTGGGATATAATCTCATCATGCTCGAATAATTTTTCACATATGTGTTACCATAGTAACTTTGAAGATATTCAATCTTCCAATTATTCTACCTCTTTCGGAGGTGGGTTGTGATGCAGTCACAACCAAGTGCACGTCTTCATTTATATGCATTACTAAATATTATCACATTCACTTCATCGAATGGATCTGCACTTATAACAATGAAAATTCTCATTCCCCATGAATAGAATATAATTGTGCTCTAAGCCTATCAAATTATGATAACTTATAACCTCTTTTAAGATATTGCTACTTCAGGAGCAAATCGAGGCGTACATATGATTGTAGAGAATTTTCCTCCAACATATCTTTCAAAATATATCACGCTTCAAAGCAATTATTGCTTTAGGAGTTATAAAGTATCGTAAAATTTAATCACTTTCAAATGGTCATACAATAAATTGTAACCTCTATTAAAATTAAGTGCACAACTCTTATTATTATAATTCTTCACCGTAGAAGTTTATCAAAATTCCTCAATATAATTGTAATCATGATTAAAAAATAAGACGCAGGGACATACCTCAAAAGAGTCTTTAACCTTGGATATTGCTTTCAAAGTTTGTGAAATAAACAACAACTTTAAATTTAAAGTTAGTGGCACAAATTAAACAATAGCAAAATAATTAACATATAATGATAAACCTCATGGTTCCTGGTCAATATTAGTGACCGAACACTACTGCATTGTAAAGTATCGTTCCAAATCATACCTAATTTTGTATATATATTTTAGATTGCAATAGTTTCTTTTTTTTCTTGATTCTCATAACGAGATTAGCCAAAACATGAGCCAAAGAAAAACTAAGGGTCAATTTCAGTTGGTTAGAGTCTCGTGCTGATAACGTGTTATGAAATATTAAACTAAGAAAAAGAAGAACAGAGATGGAGAAGAAAGAGCTTCTTATTTCTCTTGAGCGATTCCTCTTCGGGATTTAGGGATGAATTACAATGAAGGAAAACCCCTTTATTTATAGGGGAAAACTGACTTGGTCCCAAAGTTAGGGTTCCTAACTTTTCTCCTAATAAACATAATAAGGTAGACATTCACTACAATAATAATACTTTATAACAAAAAAGCTACTTCTAAAAAGCAAGAATTAAAAAGAAAATCAAGGGAATCTGGAGAGTTCCTAAATGGAAACTCCGATGAAGTTTAATTAAAGTATTTTCTTCCTTCACTTTTATTTGTCCACTATTTTAAAATAGATTTTTATTTTTACTTGTCACTTTTAATATATTAAGAAAAGATAATTATTTTTTTCATGTTTACCCTTAGCATTAATTACTTATATTTCAAATCATTTTGCAAGACGTATCAATTAATATGAGTATTATGATAAAATATTCATATCAATCATGTAACAATTCTCATAGTAATTTTTGAATTTTTATGTATTTTGATCATTTTTGCCTTTTTATAGTTGAATTATGATATTTGTGGTCTGCAGGAGTGAGTGGCACGATTTTTGAGGTGTTTGATTAAATTCTATGTGAGTTTTTCATTTTGAAAGGTTTTAAAGTTTATATGATTGACTTTGGTCAACATTCAGAGATTTAGACATCATATGAGAATTTTATCAGTTCTGTTAGACTCAAAATGTCATTTCTGGACTAGTAGCACCGTTGGCTTGGTCCCAAGATGTTCAAATGCATTTTGAGTCATTGGTTGGGAAATTAATAAAGTATGACCTAGAGTTAACTTTGGTCAACATTTGATATTAACAATCTCTGTTGGTGAATTTGACGATTCTATTGAGCCTGAAATATCGATTCTAGTGTAGTAGCATAGTTGATTTGCGTTCACGGGATTTTGAATGAGTTTCGAGGGTTCATTCGGGAAAATTTGAGAAAATTTCAACTGTTGTTAGCTGCTATCTGGTGCCTTCTTCATGTTTGCAAAGAGGCATCGGGTTCGCGATGAGTGTTGGGGATTGACCTTCGCGTTCGTGACCTGCCGATCGCATTGGTGAAGAGTTAGATGGGTCTGGGCTGGGGTTTTGCCCATCGCATTTGCGATGGTCGGCCAAGTCAGTCCATTGCGTTCACGATAGGCTATTTGCATTCATGAAGAAGAATGCAGCTGGAAAAATTTTTAAATTTTTATTTTCGAACATAGATTCCATATCTCCAATTTTGGAGCTTTGAAACTAATTTTTGGGAAAGATCAAAATGGAATTTTTGAGACGAAGATCAAAAAGGGATTTTTGAGATTTCATCATCGGGTAAGCTTCTTATACTATTTTTACACATTCTCCAATGATTATTTCATGGTTTTTACCTTTAAATCTTGATTTCTCAACTTATAATTTTGGAGTTTTCCTGGTAAAGTTGAAAAAAATGATATTTTAATAATTTCAAACTCGATTTTAACTTCATTTTTGATGAAATTTTATATTTGAACTCCTTAAGCTTTGGGTATATAATTTTTCAATAAAATTCTAATTTTTCCCTTGTGGGCTTGGGGTTGATTTTTTGGATCCCGATTAAAAGTTTAGCAATATGGGTATGTTTAAACTCGTGTTTATGCGTAGAACTTGTTATTGATAGATTTGATGCGTTTGGAGGCTATTCGTAAAGGGAAGGTTCATGTGTGATTAAGTAGAGTCTTGTTGTTCGACTTCGAGGTAGGTTATGCCTTAACTTTCTTCATACTTTTCTTGGGCATGGACTTAACGTGTAAAGCATGCTATGGGATGGATGATTTAGTAATTATTATACTAATTGAGTTAAATTATGTTATTATGATGCCCGTGTGGGGTCTTGTGCTGATTATGACAATAAATAAGATTGTTTATCATTGTGATGGCCGATTAAAAGCTTATATTATTTTGGTGATATAGGCCTTGGATTCCTAACTTGATATTGAGGTTCATAGCCAATATACGTGGAATGTTCATGCTTCTGAGTTTTTGTATGTAATAGTTGCATCTGGTTTCACTTTATTTTTGTGTTCATGCATATTCATACATATCATGGTTCATGAAAATAGTGAATGATTTGATTTTGAAAGAAATGTCATGAAAGACCTGATTTGAAAGAAATGAATAATTTTAGTTTCGGTTCGAGTCCAAATCATTGATATATATTGATGAGAGTTGATTTGTATATAAACTTTGCGAGTTTCCTATGGGTCCCATCCCAGAAGCAAAAAATGCTCGAAGGGTGTATACGATAGGCGTTGTCCATTGCATATAATTTCATATATTGCATGGCATTACTTTATCATTAGATTATTGTGGTGATTATGATAAACTATGTTAATTATTGATATTGAACAACTAGAACTTTTGCGTGTGCATGTTTAAATCATAATATTCTTTATTTGATATAATTTTTTACTTAAACTTAGTCAGTCTATGATGCCTACTGAGAACAAGTGAATCATACTCACTCCTATTTTTCTACATCCTTCTGATGCAGATCCTACTATGAGAGGACTCCATGGTTTGTTATTGTGCATCCTAGAGGCATTTTAAAGATGTGGTGAGCTCCCCGGATCACAGTCTTTCCCAGTATCATACATCTTATTTCTATCTTATGTTGTTCTCAGAAAACTTTGCATTCTGTTTATCTGACATTTGGTATTAGAGTCTCTCTTGTACTTATGACTTTGAGTCTTGGAAAGTTGGTTTTCTTGTTCAGTTACACTTAAGAGCGTGTTTGAGATATAAATATTATTATTATCGGAGATTTGTACGAATCCTACTTTATTGCCTTGACTTTGAATGTTTTGAGTCATTGAGTCAGGCTTACCTACCATAGATGGGTCCAGGTAGGTAACATCACAATCCATGAGATTTTAAATTGTGACAAGTTGATATTAGAGCACTAGGTTCACCAGTCTCATAAGTACAATAGAAAGTTTCTAGTAGATTTTTGTGGATTGTTTTAATGATGTCTGTATCTATATTTGGGAGGCTATGAGACATTCTTAGAAAAATTCTATGCTTAGACTCCTTATCGTACTACTTGTTCACTTCTTGATTCCTAATATTATGTTTCACTCTTTCAATAGATTGTGAAAATGAGGTCAACTTCTACTGATGATGGTGCATCTGCACCCGCTTTCGGGCTCTACTTAGGGGTCGAGGACTAGTAGAGGTAAAGCTCTTAGGGTAGCTCCAGCTAGAGTATATGTCATGGAAGCATCCCTAAGCCGGAAGTTGAATTTGATGATGCAGCCTATCAGCCTAAGAAGGCAGGGCCAGCCCATGTTCCTTAGGGTTTTATTGCTACTCCCGTGATACAGGATACCATGGTTTGACTCTTGAGTTATTTGGAGGGTATGGCTTAAACATGAGCCTTACCTGTCACTCTTGATGGATCATAGACTAGAGATAAGGTTCAGTCTCTTAAGAGGGTACCGATTTAGGGTTTTCAGACTCTTAAGGTACATCATGCTGTTGTTGTGACTTCCCTCATTGATGTTTTACCAGTCAGAATTATAGTTCCATCGATAGTGCCTAAACCAGTGATAATAGTTGATGAGCAAAAGATGTTTGATAGGTTCATGAGATTGGGTCCTCCTAAGTTCAGTGGTGCACCTGAGGAGGATGCTTATGAGTTTCTGGTTAGCTATCAAGAGAGGTTGAATAACCTCGGTTTGGTTGAGTCACATGGCGTAGACTACACTACCTTTCAGTTGGTTGGGGAAGCAAAGCAGTGGTAGAGGTTTTATCTTGGTTGTAGGCTAGCAGGTTCACCTCTTATGATGGACACAGTTTTGTGAGACTTTTCTTAAGAAATATGTACCTCACAGTTTGAGAAAGAGGTGAGAGATGTGTTTGATACCTTGGAGCAGGGTTCTATGACCGTCATCGAGTACGAGACTCCCTTTTATGCCCTATATAGGCATGTCTTGATGAGTATTTCAACAGAGTGAGAACAGGTTAGGAAGTTTGTAAAGGGGTTGATTACTTTTCTTTAGTTGGCTACAACACAATTGGTGACTACTGGGGGCACTTTCCAAAGATAGTGGAACATGGCCAGATTATCGAGGGTATTTGTCGTAGAGCCTAAGAGGGTAGCAACAAGAGGTTGCACAGGTAGGGTGGTTTTAGTGGGTCTTCATACCAAGGTAGGGATTTCTCAGGTAGAGGTTCTTATTTTCAGCATACTAGGCCTATTCAAGCAGTATTGCAGGGCTTTGGCGGTGGATATTTAGGTTCTGGTACTCCGCATGGTCAGAATTTAGGTCAAATAGTCAGAGGGTCTCATTTCAGATTGTCAGGCCATGGTGTTCATTCTAGCTCCTCTGAGCCACTCTGACACCCTGTCATTGTTCATGGGTATTTTAGTTGTGGAGAGTTTGGTCACTATGCTAGTAATTTCCCCAAGCATAGGCAGGATCATTCACAATAAGATTTTTAGATGCAGACTTATCGGGAATCAACACCAACAACTAAAAGAGGTGCACAAGGTGGTGTAGGTGGTTAATAAGATGCTAGGGGTGGAGCCCAAGCAGCTCATGGTAGTGGTCGTGGAGTGGCTCAGTCTGGGGACGGATGTGATCAGTATTATGCATTTCCAGGCTAACCTGAGATATAGGCCTTCGATGCAGTTATCACAGGCATTGTACCACTTGGCCATTAGCCTGCTTCAGTACTATTTGACCTTGATTCCATGTATTCATATATGTCTGTATATTTTTCTTCGAGTTTTGACATGATGTGTGAGTCTCTTGCTATGCCTATTTGTGTCTCTACCCTTGTTGATGATTCTTTAGTGGTGGATCGGGTGTAGCAGTCATGTGTTGTAACTCTTTTGGGTATGATACATGGGTAGACTTAATTATTCTCTATATGGTAGATTTTAATGTCATTTAGGGTATGGATTGGCTCTTTCCACATCATGCTATTGTGGACTGTCGAGCCAAGACTGTTACTTTGGTTATGCCAGGTGTGTCGATGTTGGAGTGGAAGGGTACTCAGGGTCATACCCTAAGATCATTATTTCCTTTCTTAGGGCTCAACAAATGATTGAGTAGGTGTGTGTTTCTTACTTGGTTTATGACCATCTTTGGAGTCAGTAAAGGTGGTTAGAAAGTTCATGGATATGCTCCCTATGAATCTTCCAGGTGTTCCTCCTGATAGGGACATTGATTTTGCTATTGATTTAGAGACGGACACCAAGTCTATTTCTATTCCTCCTTATAGGATGGCTCCGACGGAGTTGAAGGAGTTGAAAGACTAACTTCTGGACTTGTTGAGTAAAGGTTTTATTAGACTCAGTGTTTTTTCTTGGGGTGTTTCAGTGTTGTTTGTGAAGAATAAGGATGGGTATATGCTTATGTTTATCAATTATTAACAGTTTAACAAGGTGACCATCAAGAATAAATATCCTCTTTTACGCATTGATAATTTGTTTGATCATCTTCAGGATGCTTCAGTATTTTCAAAAAGGGACTTAAGGTCAGGGTACCATTAGTTAAGGATTAGGGCTTTACATATCCCTAAGACCACTTTCAATACCCGATATGATCATTATGAGTTTTTAGTGATGTCATTTGGGTTGACTAATGCCTCAAAATCATTTATGAAGTTGATGAATGGGGTATTTCACCCATATTTTGATTTCTTTGTGATTGTGTTTATCGATGATATCTTGGTGTATTTCAAGAGTGAGACGGATCATGTGAAGCACATGAGAATTGTACTCCAGATATTGAGGGATGAGAAATTGTATGCTAAGTTCTCGAAGTGTGAATTTTGACTTAGTTCTGTGGCATTTTGGGGCATGTTGTGTCTAAAACTAGTATTATGGTTGATCTGATCGAGGTTGAGGAAGTT
This sequence comes from Jaltomata sinuosa, assembly GCA_003996215.1. Lineage (NCBI taxonomy): Eukaryota > Viridiplantae > Streptophyta > Magnoliopsida > Solanales > Solanaceae > Jaltomata > Jaltomata sinuosa. The sequence goes on along the minus strand of QJPP01007626.1, from coordinate 225,512 downwards.
CGAGATTGGACTAGGCCTACCTCACCTACCGAGATTAGGAGTTTTCTTGGTTTAGCTGGCTATTGTAGGCAGTTCGTGCAAGCTCTCTCTTCTATCGCAGCTCCTTTTACCAGGTTGACTTAGAAGAATGTTGCTTTACAGTGATTCGATGAGTATGAGGAAAGCTTTCAGAAGCTCAAGGCTTTGTTGATGTCATGTAATGACCGGATCCGTCGTTATTTCAAAAAACCACGACGTTGTGAAATTCAAAATCAAGTTAAAAATATTTTTGGTATTAAGTGGGGTGATGTGGTAGAAAATTTTAGATATTTGGAAATCATCCAGGCTGACGTCACTCCGCTATAGCGATATTTTATCCGCTATAGTGGAACCGCTATGGTGGAAGGCCATCCGCTATAGCAGAATGACGGGAGGCAGTAGCCTCAAAATGGGAATTAATAAAAAGACTTCTCCTCCTCAGTTGGAAAATATACGAGAGTTTCTCCAAAAACCATCCTATGCTGCTCCAAGACTTGGGAACTATGAGGAGGAAGGGTTATGGCTGACGGGACGCGGAAAAATGGATTCCAGGACCATCGTTCAGCCGAGAATTCCTTTACAGAGCTGGAAATACATCCTTGCAGCTGCTTGGCACCCAGGTAGGCTAGGGTTTCATTTGAGTAGATAGGCCTGCTTACATTCTGTACTTATCGTATAGTGAAAATGGAGAATCCATGATTAGGCCTTCGGGCACGGAGTCTGGTTGATTCGCTATTTGGTTATGTGTGAACTAGGAATTGGTTGGATTGAATTGTGGGATATTGATAATTGTTTGGGGCTGTTTATGTTGTCTTGTATGATAAAATGATAGGACTCAGGGACTGGGATGTCGGGAAGGTTCGGAGAATCGAGAATTGCTTGGATAACTAAATAAGAATGAAAATGGGAAACTCCTAGGTGAGGTTTTGGGAATGCGAAGGGCATGATAAGTAGTTGTTGGTTTCACTAAGGGCTAAGGGGTGGTTTTTCCCCTGTTGTAACTAACTCCGGGAAGGTTCGAAATTAATGTAGTTATTAAGATATTCTATAAAAAGGGGAAATGGGATTTAGTCTTCGGACGGGTTAAGAATTGAGTTACGTACCTGGGAAAAAGGGTAGGTGATGGTTTGCTTCCTGTATGCCTTGTGTGTTTAAGTACTCTTATCTAAGTATTTGTATGAGATGTATTGCTTAGGGAATGATTTGAAATATCTAATAATCCTATTTAGCAGTCAAGTTAAGTCGCAAGCACCTCACCCAAGTAAGTTTTCATATAAGACAAAATAAGGGTCAACTTCAATCGACCATTACTCCTAAATTATAAAGAGTTAGGTGGCCTAATACCCACCAAATTAAAGATTTTTGAGTCTTCTTTCCAACTCCACTGACCGCATATTAATCCGAATCTGGAGTAAAAGGTTATGGGCAGTTTACTGCAGTGCTGTCAGTGATGACGGCTTTGGCTCGAGCTACTTTTGCTTTCCGGGTCTCGGATGACGAACCATATTTCTGAACCACGGACCGTACTGTGACTCGTCATTGCTAAACTGAACCTTAAAATTTTCATCTTTAAGACCACTGGTTGGTTCACGACCCATAGAAAAAAACCACGGTCCGTAGAGTGACCCGTGGTTTGTCAAAATTTAGCTTTTCTTCCCTAGATTCCACGAGTGACTTGACGGGTCGTCATTTTAAATGACAGACCATCCTGTAACTTGTGGAATGGAGTTCCAGTGGACTCTCAAAAGTGATTTCTAAAATCACGGACCAAATGATGGTCCATCATTTACTTTGACGGTCCGTACACTGACCCGTGGTCTCCAAAGCCAACTTTTTCCTAGTTTTAGTCCAGGGGTATTTTTTAATTTTCCACTCTTTTAACTCCTATACTAAGTTGTTTTAAGCATTTTTAAGAGGGTTTTCATTTTCACTTGACCTAAGTTCTCTATCATTCCTTCAAACAACTTCCAAAAGAAGAAAAGGAATTTTTCCATCCTCTCAAGCTTCAAACAAGTGTTTCAACTCCTAGTCTCAAGCTCCAAGTTCAAGTCTCCTAAGTCTTTTCAATTTAAGTGGGTTAGCTTCAATCAAGGTATGTGTGTATTCAACAATGGATTCCTTTCACCCTTGTGCCTAAAACCCCAAATCTTTATTTTGATTTCATGAACTTTCAAATTAGGGTTCTTACTCAATTCTTATGGGTTTTGCTATAAATTGCCTTGTCATAATTTTATTATGAAATTAATACTAAATTGCATGATTTTGCATGGGTTTTTACATATGAATTCCTATTTTGAATTGATGGATAATTATGGTAAATCTTACATGCATGGTTTGATTTAAAAAAATTGGGGAAAAACTTATGAAATCAGTTTCTATGCATCAATTCATGGTTTTTTATGGTTCATTTATGATTTTGTTAAGATTCCTTAATTGGTTTCAAATGCCCGTGCATTAAAGTGAATTCTAGTATGATTCCATTGAATTGCATGATTTCAAGTGAAAGTTTACATGTTTTGAAAATATGTCCTTATGTATTTACGAAATTGCATGCCTAATTCTTCAAGTATGATTTAAGAAAGAAAAGTATGTTTGAATTATGACTATGCTAAGTTTTAAGGATTTTTAAGGATGAATAATATGACATATGATATGTCTCTATGTTTTATGAAAGGTTTGGTACCCAGATGTGCCTACCCAGGCTATAAGAATTGCATGATTCCCGATGTGTTTTCATGCTTTCCAAACAAGATTTGGAATGAGATTGTTCCACTATGAAATTATGAGCTATATGTATATGTTTTGGGAGTAGTATTTAGTACCGAGCGACGAGAGTTCGATTACCCAAGTTCAAAACTACGTTGCCAGCGTAGGTAATGGAATGAAGTGCCCTAAGGGCTTATGAGAGTGGATCTACATCTTGATTAATGGTGTCATTGCCTTAGCGGGGCATATGACAGCTTTGCCAACTAGGGTTATACAGTTGGGGATGGTGGCCCGTGCTTTGGCTAGGTTCGGTCCAGCTTTGCTCACTAGGATTATATAGTTAGATTCCATGTAGCTCGCATGGTCTAATGTCGGTTATAAGAAACTCCCGTATGAATGATTTCAAGTTTTTTAAGCTTTATGATATTTTATGTTGAGGTTTTGACTACGAACTCATGCTTATTACTCAAACTATGCTATTTACTTATGACTTCTTCGATTATGCTTGAACTCAGTTTTCAATTATGTTTTAAGCATGTTTTCATATTATTTACGCATATCCTGCATACTCGGTATATCCTATAGTACTGACGCATATCTTGCGATGCATCCTTTGATGATGCAGATTCAGGTGTCCCTTCTCAGATTCATGGCTAGAGTTCCCAGTCCACTTTCCCAGTCAGCTGTTGGTGTGTCTTCTTAGGTCGAGGGCTAGTTATGTTCTTAGTTTATGTTAGCTTTTCATTTCCGTACTTCGAGTTAGCTAGGGTTTTGTCCTAGCAACTCTTTATGTTATGAGTAGAGGCTTTTCAGACATAGACAATATTCGAGTCTTTTGGATCTTGTATGCCTGTTCGGTTTGACTATCCATTTATGCTATTCTGACTTTATCTATTATGTTTTCGCTTATCTTTTGTTATGCTTGAGAATTCTATGACCAAGGGTTAGCTTGGGGCACTTGTAGTCCCAAGTCTCGTGTTATGTCTAGGGGTAATCTCAGGGCGTGATAAACTTGGTATCAGAGCCTCAGGTTCAAGTGTCCTAGGGTGTTTGAAAGCCGCATCAAGTAGAGTCTCTTTCATGGGTGTGAAGAGCGCCACACTTATGAGAGAGAGGCTACGAGGTGTCTTAGGAAAAACTTTACTTCTTTCATGTTCAATATCGTACGATAAAGTTTAACTCTATATATTCTCCACATTTATACGTTGTCCTAATTCCACCTGCTTTACCTCATATTTGCGGTGCCAGAAGTAGTAAATCTCATATTATATCTTAGAGAGTTGCTCTGAGATCCTCTTTCATAACCTTGTTACTAATTTTTCCGTAAGAGGGGAAAATGTGTACCTAGATCCTTGGGTAGTGTTGCCACTTGACAGATGTTGTATTGTAAGCCATTAGTAGTAGAATGAAATTAGAGCCAGAAATATGAAGTCAGAAGGATGATAGTATGAGAGTGAGAATGATAGTTTATGGTATTTTCTGGTAGGCTTGGTATAGTGTATGCAAGAGTTTAAGTGATGAGTTGCAGCAAGTGTGAATGTGTAGGCATGATATATATATGTGAGTTAGAGAAGGATAGGCAATTTTGAGCCACTCGGTATAGGATTTAAAGCATTTGATTTGGTAGGTAGTAGAAAGAGAGAGCTTTGGGAGTTAGAACCATGTAAGCTTGACATGTCTTTGCAAGGGATAGGTTGGAAGTTATTGAGTATGATATGTACAACCCTTATATGAGATAGAAAGGTTGAGGCCAAGATTTTTAGGTAAAGGTGATCCTTAGACTATAGAAGGAAGTGTATATTCAGATTAACTCCTAGAGTAATGTTTGCTCTGTTAAATTAAAATGATTATAGTTCCGTTTATAGGTTGGTGAGAGGTCCATAGACTTAGGAGGGTAGCATGAACCTAAGGGGGAGATGGTGAAATGTAGAATCGGTCATATTTTGGAGGCTCAGGTAGCAATGCTTGTGGGTGTTAGAACAAAGTCAAGAGGGTAGGAAAAAGCTTATTTTCATCCTAGCGTCCTAAGTATACTTCTGCCATTGTGATATCTTTTCATGCCTTGTGTGTCAGCGCCATGGTCCTATTTCAGATTCACGCTCATGTTCAGGTTCTAGAATGGCAAGTGATTGCTTCAGGCAATGATTCTACTCTTATCCTGCAATTCTATAAATCCCAGCTTTATGCCCTGAGGTTTGTTATCTATGTAAACTCATGCCTCTCAGTATGCTCAGTCCTATTTACTCAGTTTAGTCCTCAGACATGCCTTAATGGCTAATCCAATCATAATACTTCATGTATATGCTCAAACCTAATTCTTGAAATGGTTCGCACTTATGATTTCCTTGATCTAAAGCCTTTGACCTTTTCCTTTGATGACGAGGGGTGGTGATCCACACCATTTATGCCTTACGTGCCCAGTATGTGAAATACTCATGCCTATTGGGCTCAACTCCCCAAGCCTCACCTTTAATGGATTGATCATGCTAAGTGTAAGTCAAGATCAATCTGAAATCCTTCATTTATGACGCTCTTGCTCCTGCTCTTTTCTTTCAATGATTCTGGTTTATGTTGTTATAAGCGTTAAGGGAGAAGGCCTGGAAGTAGCCTAGCTAGGAGGTAGTAGATTCCTTTTTCCTTGTTAGTGTACTTGTTCCACCTTGACTTCTAGGTGTGGGTGAATTATGAGGTAAGGATTATTCGTGCGAAATAGTTAGATGAGGTAGTCTAGTATGTCCCCTTGTAGAAGTTCTTGAATTTGCGACTCCTAGTTGTGATAGGGAAGAGGAGAGGAGTCTTAAATAGGGTAAGCTACGAAACCCTAGGGTGACCATAGTTATAAACTTGAATATCGTGATAGGATACATGTGGATATTTGTTATACGCAACTAGTGACCCTTTGATTGGCAGCCCTAGGTTAGTTGGTTGTTGTGATAAGGGGGGATGCTATCCTTAGAAGATGTTCTAGATGCAATAGATTTGGTCTAGATAGGTTTGAACATAGAGAATCGTGTAGTTAGACTCAGACCTTAGTACCTTTATGTGCGCTGTTGAGGTTGTTAGTTGCAAATGGTAGGAGTGGTATTCAGAAGAGAATAGTTTCCCCGTATATCTAGTTCTCTTAGTTTGGTGTCCCTTTTGGTTAACTGTGAGTTCTAGAGTATGTTTGTTCTTTATGAATTTTAGTTGAGTTCCTACTCTCATCCCAGACCAGTTATCATGTCGAATGTCCAGTTCCTGTCCTATTGGGTGTTCTCACATTTTTTGCATGCATACATGTCTCATAAAACCAGCTCAGTTTTTATTTCAATCAGAAGTCGATTACCATGATAGTACTTCAGCTTTTACAACTCAGTTGAAGGAGCTACTTGGGAAGCAGAATCATCCATGAAAGCCAGGTACCTTCACCCTTTTCCTTTAGATCCGGTTCAGCTTGAGGTAGTAGTTCCATCCTTAGTATATCCTCCCAAATCTATCCTATCAGTTTTCCTCACGATCCTAGCATTTATTCATATTTTCGAAGTTGATTCAGCCATATTATAAGTTAAAAAGTTCAGTTTCATGTTGATTCTTCAGTTTTCACGTTTTATTTTTGGTTGGGCTGTTTTTCCCTAGAATTCCCTTTCTTAGACTTCATTCGAGGACGAATGATTCCAAGGGGGAGATATTGTAACACCCCAAAAATCCTAAGCTAAATACCCAAACCTTTTTCATGAGTGTAATGATTATTTTCCTAGTGCGGGGAGTGCTTTGTATGCGAATCATGTTCATAAGAAACTCCTATCATCAAGTTAAGTCGCAAGCACCTCACCTAAGTAAGTTTTCATGTAAGACTAAACTAGTGTTAACTTCAATCGACCATTTGTTCTAAAATATAAACAGTTAGTGGCCTAGTACCCACCAAATTAAAGGTTTTTGAGTCTTATTTCCAACGCCACCAACCACATATTAATCTGAGTCTAGAGTAAAAAGTTATGGGCAGTTTACTGCAGTGCTGTTAGTGATGACGGATCGGATGACAAACCGTGATTCTGAACCACGGTCCGTACTGTGACTCAACATTGCTGAACTGAACCTTAAACCTTTCATCTTTAAAACCACTGGTTAGTTCACGACCCATAGACCAAAACAATGGTCCGTAGAGTGACCCGTGGTTTATTAAAATTTAGCTTTTTTCCCTAGATTCCACGAGTGACTTGACGGGTCATCATTTTAAACGACGGACCGTCCTGTTACTCATGGAATGGATTTCCAGTGGACTCTCAAAAGTGATTTCTAAAATCATAGATCAAATGATGGTCCATCATTTACTTTGAAGGTCCGTACACTGACTCGTGGTCTCCGAAGCTGACTTTTTCCCAGTTTTAGTCCAGGGGTATTTTTGTAATTTTCCACTCTTTTAACTCCTAAACTAAGTTGTTTTAAGCCTTTTTAAGAGGGTTTTTATTTCCACTTGACCTAAGTTCTCTCCCATTCCTTCAATCAACTTTCAAAAGAAGAAAAGGAATTTTTCCATCCTCTCAAGCTTCAAACAAGGGTTTCAACTCCTAGTCTCAAACTCCAAGTTCAAGTCTCCTAAGTCTTTTCAATTTAACTGGGTTAGCTTCAATCAAGGTATGTGGTTATTCAACAATGAGTTCCTTTCACCCTTGAGCCCAAAACTCTAAATCGTTATTTTGATTTCATGAACTTTCAAATTATGGTTCTTACTCAATTCTTATGGGTTTCGCTATAAATTGCCTTCTCATGATTTTATTATGAAATTACTACTAAATTGCATGATTTTGCATGGGTTTTTACGTATGAACTCCTATTTTGAATTGAAGGTTAATTATGATAAATCACATGCATGGTTTGATTTAAGAAAATTGAGGAAAAACTTATGAAATCAGTTTCTATGCATCAATTCATGGTTTCTTATGGTTCATCTACGATTTTGTTAAGATTCCTTAATTGGTTTCAAAGGCCCGTGCATTAAAGTGAATTCTAGCATGATTCCATGGAATTGCATAATTTCAAGTGAAAGTTTACATGTTTTGAAAATATGTTCTTAAGTATTTACGAAATTGCATGCCTAATTCTTCAACTATAATTTAAGAAAGAAAAGTATGTTTGAATTATGGATATGCTAAGTTTTAAGGATTTTAAAGGATGAATAATATGACATATGATATGTCTCTATGTTTTATGAAAGGTTTGGTACCCAGATGTGCCTACCCAGGCTATAAGAATTGCATGATTCCCGATGTGTTTTCATGCTTTCCAAACAAGATTTGGCATGAGATTGTTCCACTATGAAATTATGAGCTATATGTATATGTTTTGGGAGTAGTATTTAGTACCGAGCGACGAGGGTTCGATTACCCAAGTCCAAAACTACGTTGCCAGCGTAGGTAATGGAATAAAGTGCCCTAAGGGCTTATGATAGTGGATCCACATCTTGATTAATGGTGTCCTTGCCTTAGCGGGGCATAGGACAGATTTGCCAACTAGGGTTATATAGTTGGGGATGGTGGCCCGTTCTTTAGAAAGGTTCGGGCCAACTTTGCTAACTAGGGTTATATAGTTAGATTTCATGTAGCTCGCATGGTCTAATGTCGGTTATAAAAAACTCCGTAATGATTTCAAGTTTTCTAAGCTTTATGATATCTTATGTTGAGGTTTTGACTACAAACTCATGCTTATTACTCAAACTATGCTATTTACTTATGACTTCTTAGATTATGCATGAACTCCATTTTCAATTATGTTTTAAGCATGTTTTCATATTATTTATGCATATCCCACATACTCGGTACATCCTATAGTACTGACGCATATCTTGCGCTGCATCCTTTGATGATACAGATTGAGGTGTCCCTTCTCAGATTCGTGGCTAGAGTTCCCAGGCCACTTTCCCAGTCAGCTGTTGGTGTGTCTTCTTAGGTCGAGGGCTAGTTATATTCTTAGTTTATGTTAGCTTTTCATTTCCATACTTTGAGTTATCTAGGTTCTTATCCTAGCAACTCTTTATCTTATGAGTAGAGGCTTTTCAGACATAGACAGTATTCGAGTCTTTTGGATTTTGTATGCCTGTTCGGCTTGACTATCCATTTATGTTATTCTGACTTTATCTATTATGTTTTTGCTTATCATTTGTTATGCTTGAGAATGCTATAACCAAGGGTTCGCTTAAGGCACTTGTGGTCCCAAGTCCCATGTTACGTCTAAGGGGTAGCCTCAGGGCGTGACACCTGTGAAGAGTTGTCTAGGGAAGTGTGATAGGTCCGGGTACTTATGAGTAGTGCCTTGGGTGTAGTGGGTCTGGATTGACAGGGACTAGGTTGTTTCTGGATTCTGAGTCATGGGAGGTTGACTAGTGATACGCCCAAATTACAACTCCAATTACGAAGCGTAAGGGTCGTCGTCAAATATAGAACCCAACAAAGGTTGGGGTCGATCCCACAGGGAATAAGGTGCAAATTAAATCGTTAGTGAATTAGTTGACTAGTAGTCAATAGTTTTCGGTAAATTGGGGGGGTTTCTGTGATCAATATTTGAACAATGCAAGTAACTAATTGCGAGTTTCAACGAGTATTAATCAATATGAGAATGAACTAGGGAAGTGTTCACCATGGCGTCGTAACAATTTCGACTCAAAGCTTAACCGGGTTCTTTCTATATGCATATCACGATGTGATTGAATTAATGATATTATCTAAACGTTTCTCAACCAAATAGACGAATTTCCTTTTCAATTCTCTCGAACTTGAAAAGGTGAACTTTCTTATTTCAATCCTAAACATCGAGTAGATTAATCTAGTTACAACATTAATCATAAAACGAGAATTGGTAGTCTCGAATCCTCGTAGTTAATCAAATTTCCCGGGTTTAATCTCTTTGTTCAAGCAAATCAAACCTAGGTATGTTCTAATGTTTGCAACCATTAGAAAACGTAAATAACGAATGATTAACCACGTGACAGAATATAAATTTAACCCCACGCTACCCGAAATCTACATTGTGACTCTTTCCATGGATCCCACAACCCTAGTTGTGGGGAATTTAGCCACTCATGCTAGCAAAGCGAAGTAAAGAAATACTAGTATTCATATGAGAAAAAGGAATTCTTACAATAAAAAATTAATACTTTCTTTGAACTTCGTACAATCCGAGCACCAACGGTAAAAATCCCAAGAACAATGGAAAGAGAGGAAGAAGACGTATTTGTATCGTGTTTTCCTCTCTAAAATTTGTTCAAAAAAGTTCCACAAAATATTAGTTAATGAATAATAAAATAACCCTAACACAGGGTATTTATAGTAGTCCAGGAAATAAAGTCCAAAAATAGAATTTTCGGAATCCCGCGTCGCGTTGACGGGTCGCCTGATGGACCGTCACGCATGTGACTGGCCGTCACTTGAGCCGTCACTGCTAAACAGTGAGTTTCCAGGAAAATTCTCAGGTACGTCATCCACCAGGTGACGACTTACAACTTTATATGAGTTTTATGACAAATTTTCAGGTAAGTCGTCACCTGCTTGACGACTTACATGTATATAGGGTAAAAAATGCATTTGAGGAGTGCGTTTTATCTTGGTGGCCCACTTGACGGACCGTCACATGAGTGACTGGCCGTCAGAGTGGCCGTCACCACTATCCAGTGTTGCTTTCAGACTTGGTGGCCTGGGTGACGGCCCACCAAGTGTGTGGTGTCCAGTCATCCCAGCCACCACTCTTATCAAGTGGAGCTCTTTGATCATATTTCCTTCCTTTTCTATGTTTGTCTCCATTTCCTGCAAATATAACATAAAATATTAAAAACGACAACGGTTGCTTGAAAACTCACGATTATTCTTAGTTAAAGGAGTCAAATGTGCCGTAGAATAGCGGCACATCAACACCCTCAACTTAAAACGTTCGCTTGTCCTCAAGAAACATGACAACAAAAACAAAAAGACGACTCAACTAAGAAAACAAACACGTGTCACTAGCAAATCATGGCCATTCAACAGCTTATTCAATTTAAATCAAGCCCCCCGGTAGCACACAAATGTATGAAACGCTAACTTGCAAGGATCCAAACATGTCATTCTGATATGATAGAATATTCTACATACACACACAATAGCTATCCCAACAGTCAATAGCAAATACAGAAATCTCAGTGCCCTCACCACAAAGAAGTCCCACACACAAGATTTGGGATTAGGTAAGGCGCTCACACTCACAAACGATTTCAAACAATGCACATGAAAGCCGCTCAGGATCACTACAGGACTTGTTTTGGCTTGTAATGAGGCTTCGGGTGCAGGTAGGATACGTTTGGGGAATAGTGACTAAACCCTCCTTGGAATCACCGACCTACTATTTCTAATTAACTTTACTTCGTCCATCCTTATTCACCTTTTTATTCCCTTCTTTCTAGCTACAGGTGCGGCCTCTTTATTTTGACAATTCTTTTTCATCTCTTTTTCGTTTCTTTTTCTTTCTTTTCTTAGGCACACACTCGAAATTTTCATTCTATCCACAACCAACCTTATCCATCCTATTTTTCTTATCATTTACCTCTATAGTAGCCACCCTCAACTTAGGTTGATTGCCTGAGTTGAGGTGCACGATGTCCAAGGAAGGACCAGGGCCAAAATAGGGATTCAAAGTTAAAAAGAAACGGCGATAGGTTATTGAAAGAATAGGGTCAATTATGGCTCAAACAGGGATCAAAGGGATTATTTGCATTTGGACGGTCTTATAGGCTAAGTGGACTGCACACAAAAAGGGCCTGTGATCCTTTCCTAAGCAACCAACTTCAAGCTTAACAAAATAGACCGGGAAAGTTCTAGATGCATGCACAGAGTAAGAGTTTATAACAATAATCTCACACACACTTGGCACCAAGAAATCATACCACTACCAACTATTAAAACATCAGCTCGGCTGAAGCATAATTATTACAATCACAACCATACAATGACATTCAAGGATCCAGGACAGTCAATCGTTTCAAACATAAGTACAAAATCAACTTTTTTGGAGGGGGCTCCTTTTAGTTCAACTTTCCAAAAAGTCATGCTTGTTATAGACACCAGAAAACAACACAAAACAAAATTTAAAATGACAACCTAAACATGCCGGTTCTACTAGATAGCACACCGGAGGGAAAATAAACACGGCAACAAAAACCCTCGGTGGTGAAAGACTCACAGATATCCCAACACCCTCAACTTAGACTCATGCATTGTCCCTAATGCATACATGTGAAAGCTAAAATTGTGAGAGAAAGGAGTACCTGTGAAGCCCATAAGACTCAGAGTCTGGCATGATGTTGGAGACCGCCAGGGTCTCCAAAGCAGGAGCAATCGCTGGAATAGGTGCAAGCGACATCATCCTGTTGAGCTCCAACTTTCTCTTTTATCGGCTCCTCAGCTAGTCGAGACAACTTCTTTACTCTTTCTAACTCTTTTTCTTTGTTGGTTCTCTTGCGGTGTTTTCTTTTCCTTGATTTGTTCTCACCGCCTTCCTCTATAGGTTTTTCTTTTTGCGATCCCAACATCATTCTCATCACAGCTAGGGTCTCAACAAAACCCTTCTCCTCAATATGCACATCCATAGGGGCTTCATCAATAACATTGATAACTAAGACCACCCTCATGTCTCTTGGTGGCTTCATCAATTTACACATATCAAACTTGACCAATTCATTGTTTAATCTGAATGTCAGTTCGTTTCTTTCCATGTCGACCAACACTCTTGCAGTGGCTAACAATGGTCGTCCCAATATTATGGGAACTTCAAAGTCCACTTCACAATCTAAGATTATAAAGTCAGCTGGGAATATAAACTTACCAATCTTTACCAACACATCAGACAATATTCCCACCGGTCGCTTTACTGAACGGCCAGCCATTAACACCCTCATGGTAGTTGGTTTGGGAGCTCCCAAACCCAATTGTTTATAGACTGCTAGCGGCATCAAGTTGATGCTAGCACCAAGATCACATAAGGCTTTTTCAAAGTTGAATTTCCCAATAGTACAGGGAACAGTAAAAGCACCTGGATCTTCCTTCTTTTCCACTAAAGATCTTGAAGAAATAGCACTGCAGTGGTGGAGGTTATCTTCTGGTTCAAAGCTCACTGACCTCTTCTTGGTAATCAAGTCCTTCATGAACTTGGCATATCCGGGCATTTGTTCAAGAGCGTCCACCAGTGGGATGTTCACTGATATCTGCTTGAGCATGGTCATGAAATTTAGAAACTTGCTATCGTCCACTTTCTTCTTCAACCGTTGTGGGAAAGAAGGCGGTGGCCGAGGCATCATAGTTGGAAGTTTTTCAACTTTCTTGCTTTTATCCGTGAGCTTTTGAGTAGCATCCACTACCACATTTTCATCCGCAACATCACTTTTCTGAGTCTGAATTACCGGATGTGATTCTGATAATATTTTACCGCTTCTCGTAGTGATCGCCATACAACTCCCGTCATTCCTCGGGTTTTGAATGGTGTCACTCGTCAAAGTACCTCTCTTCCTTTGATTTAGAGACGCCAAGATTTGACTCACTTGCTGCTCTAATTGCTTGATCGAGGTGGAATGTGAATCCACTACCTGGCTTATTGTTGATAATTCAGTCCTCATCTCCTTTACCCCGGAGTTAGTAGATTCCACCTTCAACAACATCTTCGCCATCATATTCTCCAATTTGGACGTCCCTGTCTCGTTGCTAGATCTTTCCCGATTACCAGGTGGTACATACAACCCACCTCTATCAGTGTTATTCTTCCAGTTTCCCTGATCACGATCTCTGTAGCCAGCTTTTTCATTGTAGTTGTCCTTCTGATAGTTCCGACCTTGGTTTCCCTGACCATTGGCCTGGAAACCCCCCAAATAATTAGCCTCTTCATCAGATTCAAACTCTGCTGCTCTACCTTAGGAACCCACAACTTTCACTTTCTCAATACCTCATGACAACAAATGCTTTGTTAGTAGGTCCATTTGCGTTTTCAGGTGGGCCATATCTTGGTCCCGCTCTTCCTCCTTCCTGCGCTGCTCTGCTGATATACCAACTGCATAAGTGCTAGCTGCTACCTCTGTATCCCGTGTATGCCAGACCCTGTTGGTTTTGGTGAGCCGGTCCAAAATAGTTGTGGCCTCAATAAAAGTGAGACCCATAAATGCTCCACCTGCTGCAATATCCAGTGTTGGCTTGGTAGCCGAATTCAGTGCCCTGTAGAATGTCTGCATCAAAAAATTATCGGTTAACTGATGGTTTGGGCATTGTGTCAGCTTTTTCTTGAACTGCAACCAAGTCTCATGTAAAGCCTCATGAGGTTGTTGTCTGAAGTTGCTAATTTCATCCCTCAACTGTATCATCCTAGAGGGAGGAAAGAACCTTTCTAGGAAAGCTCCTTTCAACTCTCCCCAGGTTGTGATAGAGTCGGGGGTTAACTCTGTCAACCATAATGCTGCCTCATCAGACAGAGACAATGGAAAAAACCTGAGCCTGATCGCTGTCTGACTTACTCCAGGCAATTAGAACGACTTGCAGATACCCACAAAATTCATTAGGTGTTGGTTTGGATCATCACCAGCAACACCACGGAATACTCCTCTCAAATTCAACAGCTGAATCATTGTGCTAGTAATGTTGAACTTGGCCCCAGGCGCTAGCGGAGGAATAACAATGGCGCCCGTAGCACCAACTCCATCCAAGTCGATATCCTCATCATTCAAGTGATGCTGAGCCTGTTGAGCCTGCTGTTCTGCAGCGAGCCTTGCTGCCTCCTGCTGTTGTACATTCATAGTTTGCCTTAGCGTTCTTGCGAGCTCGGGGTCGTAGGGTAATATTGGTTCACTCGAGCGTCGGGTACTTGGCATGCACAACTATGTACCCTGTAACAAACAAAAACAACAAATAAAAGTAAAAGCGGGAAATATGACTAAGAGTCAAATAAACACACCGGACTTAATAAACAACCGTATTCCCTGGCAACGACGCCAAAATTTGATACACCCAAATTACAACTCCAATTACGAAGCGTAAGCGGTCGTCGTGAAATATAGAACCCAACAAAGGTTGGGGTCGATCCCATAGGTAATAAGGTGCAAATTAAATCGTTAGTGAATTAGTTAACTAGTAGTCAATAGTTTTCGGTAAATTGGGGGGTTTCTGTGATCAATATTTGAACTATGCAAGTAACTAATTGCGAGTTTCAACGAGTATTAATCAATATGAGAATGAACTAGGGAAGTGTTCACCATGGCGTCGTAACAATTTCGACTCAAAGCTTAACCGGGTTCTTTCTATATGCATATCACGATGTGATTGAATTAATGGTATCATCTAAACGTTTCTCAACCAAATAGACGAATTTCCTTTTCAATTCTCTTGAACTTGAAAAGGTGAACTTTCTTATTTCAATCCTAAACATCGAGTAGATTAATCTAGTTATAGCATTAATCATAAGACGAGAATTGGTAGTCTCGAATCCTCGTAGTTAATCAAATTTCCTGGTTTTAATCTCTTTGTTCAAGCAAATCAAACCTAGGTATGTTCTAATGTTTGCAACCATTAGAAAACGTAAATAACGAATGATTAACCACGTGACAGCATATAAATTTAACCCCACGCTACCCGGAATCTACATTGTGACTCTTTGCATGGATCCTACAACCCTAGTTGTGGGGAATTTAGCCACTCATGCTAGCAAAGAAAAGTAAAGAAATACTAGTATTCATATGAGAAGAAGTAATTCTTACAATAGAAAATTAATACTTTCTTTGAACTTCGTACAATCCGAGCACCAACGGTAAAAATCCCAAGAACAATGGAAAGAGAGGAAGAAGACGTATTTGTATCGTGTTTTCCTCTCTAAAATTTGTTCAAAAACGTTCCAAAAAATATTAGTTAATGAATAATAAAATAACCCTAACACATGGTATTTATAGTAGTCCAGGAAATAAAGTCCAAAAATAGAATTTTCAAAATCCCGCATCGCGTTGACGGGTCGCCTGACGGACCGTCACGCATGTGACTGGCCGTCACTTGAGCCGTCACTGCTAAACAGTGAGTTTCCAGGAAAATTCTCAGGTAAGTCGTCCACCAGGTGACGACTTACAACTTTATATGAGTTTTATGACAAATTTTCAGGTAAGTCGTCACCTGCTCGACGACTTACATGTATATAGGGTAAAAAATGCATTTGAGGAGTGCGTTTTATCTTGGTGGCCCACTTGATGGACCGTCACATGAGTGACTGGCCGTCAGAGTGGCCGTCGCCACTATCCAGTGTTGCTGCCAGACTTGGTGGCCTGGGTGACGGCCCACCAAGTGTGTGGTGGCCAGTCATCCCAGCCACCACTCTTATCCAGTGGAGCTCTTTGATCATATTTCCTTCCTTTTCTATGTTTGTCTCCATTTCCTGCAAATATAACATAAAACATCAAAAACGACAATAGTTGCTTGAAAACTCACGATTATTCTTAGTTAAAAGAGTCAAATGTGTCGTAGAATAGAGGCACATCAACTAGGATAATGGTGGGGTAGTCAGGGTTTGAATTAGCAGTTGGGCTAAGGTTGTGTGACATGGGAAGTCTAAGGTTAGGGTGACTTGGAGAGTCTAAGGTTAGTGTGACTTGGGGAGTCTAAGCTTAGTGTGATTCGAAAGACGTGAGAAAGAGGGAGTTGGCAGCGGAAGGAATAAAAAGGGTTGAGGTAAGGGGTGTGATTAGACGATCGGTTGAGACCGGGTCCGGTAAGGGTAAGCGGTGAAGGATAGAGTTATATTATTTATTTTCATATTTTCCCTATTCTTCTTATATGATGGTAGGAGTGGATTTGGGTCGAACGATGATGCCTACCAGTACGTGTGGTTATACTGACTCTACTCTTGCTATACCTTTTTGGTATAGTCTGGTTGCAGGGTTGGTGATGTTTCATAGGTACATGACGATGGTGATCTCCAGCATCTTCTGTCCTTCGATTCCATGACGAAGGTTGTGTCTCTTTTACATGTTCTGTATAAGTCTTGTAGTAGCTCTTGTACCTGTTTAGACTAGGTCCTAGGGAGGGTAATTTAAATTGTAAAATTGCTGGTTGTAATCTTCATAAAAAGGAGGTTTCTGAAAACAAAGTTGTAAAGGGTTTTCATATATCAAAAAGGTTATTTTCTCTTTTCCGCATTTTACCTGTTGGATGGGTGGTAAGGGTTCATCTATCTAGGTGCATAGAGTAGGTGTCTGCACGGCCCGATAAGTTGGGTCGTGACAGATAGTATCAGAGCCTAGGTTACCAGTCTCCAGTACAAGAGCAAAGTGTTGAATAGAGTCCTACGGATTGGTGTGTTGACGTCCACACTAATCTTTGGGAAGCTATGAAGCACTCTAGGAAGCATCTCCTTTCTTTCATTATTTCATGCGGTTATTTACTTGTTTGTATGGGTTGAGTCCAATTGGTATCTCTCGATTTCAATTGGTATCTCAATGAAGTAAAGGCGGTCTTCGTACTCCGATTGCGATAAGACAAGCAAAAGAAATTGGAACCGGGAAGGTTCTAGTTGCTATTTGGCCTGAGAGGCTGCGGTGAGACATGGATGATCGGCTAATGGCCATCCAATGGACAAATAGAAGGTGAAATTATGTGACTTAATTTTTGTTGTGACCTAAAGTGAAAATATTATGTATTGTTGTGTTTGTAGGACCTACTTAAATTGTGTGTACATGGTTACCTTGAAGTGAATGTTGAGTCTACAGAGGGTCATACGTTTGAAGTAGTGTGTCTTGGGTTTGTGCATAACTGTTAATTGCACTGACTAGAATTGTATCACAACTTGAAGGGTACTTATCATTGGTTAAGAGTATAAGGGGATGGAAAATTATGACTGTAGGGAAACTTTGGTTTCAGGACAGTCGGGACTTGGTTGGGAACCAAGGGAACAAGGGAATTATTCGTGTGTAATAGCGGAAAGGTGTTGTTGGGAAAACTTGTCCTTATAAATCTGTCGTAATTGGTGATTTTGTGATTTATGCTGAGTTCTGATATATGCATTGCCAGGAATAGTCTTGGGGGTAGACTAAGACCATGGCAGGATCGACGGGATTAGACAATGATAACCGAAAAGGGGGAAGGAATACACTTGCTGGAAAATTCAATTTTTCTGGGTTGTCCCCATCGGGACTGCCATAGCAGAACTGTACCACTATGGTAATCTCGCTTTACTGGAATTTTCATCACTACAACGATATCGCTATGGAGGAGTGACAACCGCCATAGCGGAAGGGTGTGAGGCAAAAACCTTACCCTGTTTTCCCCATGTTTCTCATTCAGTGTCGGGATGATTTCAAAGCAGGAATTAAGCTACAAATTGCTAGGTAAGACACAAAATCAACGATATAGCTAATATAGTATGCATATAAGGGAAATAGTGTCTGAATCTAGCATCAACGTGCTTAAACCTAAAGGGAAAAGGGAAGGGGAACATTGTCTTAACAAGCCCCAAATGGGGGTGAATCCCGAAAAGCAGTAAAAGTGTTTAATAAAGGGGGGGAGGTCCTGCCTCATCATCGCTCAAGAAGGAGAACTCATGCATATCATCGAGCTCCAAGGTGGGAAGCTCTTAGCCTGGGGCAACGCATGAGAACATGACCTTGATGGTCTTCCACATCTATGCAAACATATGGTCTCGGGAATGCCTCTTCTTCTCCTCCTCCTCTAACTCCCTTCGGAGTGCAGCAAAGTCCTGAGAAGTGGAGGGCGGGGCTGTACCTTCAGCAGCAGCAGTGCCTTTCATGAACTTCCTGACAGAAGACAAGTTCTCCTCTAGATGGGTGCTAGTGACCGCGGGCTGGGGCCGAGAAGGGGTAAGGGTGTCAACATCATCATCATCATCGTCATTGGCCTCCTCAACCGGTTGACTACTCCCGGCTTTATCCATCTTCCTCTTCTTCTTGGAGACCTCCTTCACCCGGACAGGGTCAAAGGGGTAGTCCATAGACAACTCCAAGTCCGTATGGTCCTCAGGCCCTCCAAACCGCCTGCACAGTTCAAACACTAATCCCAGAAGATAAGGGCCCTTCCTATGACCCCGGTAGAAGTCCTTCCATTCGGAGATGATCTTCTCTCCCACGTTCATGATTATACCCTGCATAACACAAGCAACCACCAGGGCTCGGGCATAGGTCATATTGGTCTTGATGCCCGATGGGCGGATTCTATGGGATACCAAGTTTAACCACATTCTAGCCTCCGTGGAAAAGTAGGTACTAGCGACGCCCTCGGGGCTAACCCAGTAGACCTGATTTATGAACTGTGCATCCACCAAAGTATCTCTCAACCAAGTCATGTCCCAAAGCCTTGCCTTGGCCTCGTATGTAGCATTCGAGAAGTGAGGCACTCCAAGCACCTCATTGACAGTCTGAGCGTCTACAGGGACGTCCACTCCTTGGATCCGTATGGTGGGGTTGGGATCATCCAAAAGGACAGTAGGATGTATAATATAGAACTCCCATACCCAGCCTGTATGTGCGGGAGGAGGAGCTACTAGCAAGGGCTCCCAACCAAACTCTCGAACTTTGCGGTGGAAGGTGGCTACTTTTCCATCCACTCCTGTCATCTTGCACCCCCTCTCATAGCAAAAACCTAGTTTTTGGTAATCCATGAACCTCTCTCGACTTGCTTCATCAGGAAAATGGTCATAATCGTACACAGACAATTGTCGTTCTTCAGCCATTGGAAGTATAACATGTAATATAGCAAGGAAACTGGATTAGAACTAGATAAGGCATAAGGGACTTAGAAAAAGGGGGAAAATTTTTCTAAGTGTCAACTTGGGAAGCTACTAGTTCGCGGCCTACCGCTATAGTGGACGATCGTCCACCAAAGCGGAAATATATCCGCCGTAGCAGAACCGCTATAGCAGAGCCCAACTGATATAGCAGTATTCATTATCCCCGAAGCTTCAAGGGGTGCAACAACGGCGCCCTTTGACCCAAAACTCCATTTTTGACAATCCAAGTTCAAATCTGTGCCCCTAAAGCATTCTATTACTATTTTCTACAAAGATTTTGGCATTATAACCCCTAAATTTTGTCCAAATCACAACTTTTGTTCAAGAACAACCCTTCACCTCCCACCTTATTTTTGGCCCATTTTTGGCCAAAACTAGTGTAATCCTTACCCCCGTAACACCTTGGAGGCATTGTAAACATAAGGGAAGCATCCATGCTTCGAGAATCGAACAATAACCCAACCTAAGGTCCAAGTTCAAAAACCCACTACAATGTATACCCCAAACCCTCATTTTCTACCAAAATCATGTCTCAATTCGTTCAAGAAAGTAAAGAAACAAGTAGAAATGAGTCTTACCTAGAAATTTTGATGTCGGGAGCTAGGTGATCGGGAGAGAAAGTGGTATTTTTGAAAGGAATATGGGGAGAATGAGGGGTGAAATCCATTTTCCCCCTATTTTAAAACTACTGCCAACCGCTATAGCGGTTGACTGACTGCTATAGCGGAATAAAATCCGCTATTTTGGACAGGAATCTAATTTGGGAAAGGAAAAGTTCTCCCAGATATTTCAAATTCTTTTGCTCTGACATTATCCGAGACCCCAGATTCCTTGAGTACTCGAGAAAGTCACGTGTAATTTTCTTGAAAAAAAAATTCTCTGAGGGAGCAGGATCATCTAATTTCCTTCAAATCGATGCGACTAATTGATGGAAGGCTGATAATTCGCGTAGGTTCATAAGTTACGCGGTCGATTGGGACAGTGAGGGTCCCGGGCTAGTTTCTTCCATCTTGTGGACCTTGGGATCATTCGAGGATGAATGATGGGTAAATTGGTATCTGCTGTAATCACCGAATCCGTCGTTATTTCAAAAAAAAACACATCATTGTGAAATTTGAAAATGAGTTAAAAATATTTTTGGTATTAAGTGGGGTAACGTGGTGGAAAATTTTGGATTTTTGGAAATAATCCGGGCTGATGTCACTCTGCTATAGTGGTATTTTATCCGCTATAGAGGAACCGCTATAAAGGAAGGCCATCTGCTATAGCGGAATGACGGGAGGCAGTTGTCAAGCCCCAAACCATGGGAGGCATGACCGGCACCCGAAGCCCCAATAGTCTGAGGGAGCCCAAATAGAGTGTATCTATATTGAACCTGCTGGGGGTCTGAGACCGACAAGGTCTCTAAGTATAGCAATTAGAAACACTGATAGCTCAACAGTAGGTAAACAACTCAAGGCCGACAAGGCTATTATCATAGTAGATAGCTAATAGCAAGGCCGACAAGGCCATACCCAACACTGATATACAAATACACGTCTACAAGCCTCTAGGAGTAAGTAAAATATCTCATATCCAAGACAGGGCCCTGGACTACCCATAAAGTGTACATATACATAACCTTGTCAAAATATAAGCTAGACCTCTGACTCGTCAGCTCCAGGAAGAATGGAGCTTACCAAAATGGCTGAACTCTGTAACTCCTATTGAAGAGGTCTGTCTAGGTTTCTATCTGGACCTGCTAGCATGAATGCAGTGCCCCCAGGCAATGGGGACATCAGTACGACAATAATGTACTGGCATGTAAGGTATAAACATAAAAGCAAGTCGCAAGTAGTAAATCTGAACAAGATATAATATGAAACTTGTAAACTGTAATTGGTAAGACTCGTTAAGATATTTTCTCCTTTATTATTTTTATAACACAACACATGCATTAACTCACACTGAAACTCACTCCTTATAACACATGCTGAACCACAATAGCGCCTTGGCACACCCTATATATAATAGCCTCAATATGGCAGTAGCGCCTCGACACTATGTATATAATGGCCTCAATATGGCAGTAGCACCTCGGTGCACACTATGAATGTAATAGACTCAATATGGTAGTAGTGACTCAGCGCACACTATGTATATAATGGCCTCAATATGGCGGTAGCACCTCAGTGCACACGAACACGCAATCCACGCGTAATAAGTGTATTACTAGATTGACCTTCAAAGCTACTCTTGTTAGTTATAGAGGTTCATTTAGATAACTTCTTTAGCCTTTACTTACTAGATGTTGGACTCAACTTACCAAACACATATGAATGGGAATTTGACTTGCTAACCTTCCTTTTATACTTTCTAAAGCTTGATTAGGGATCACAATACAATGAGGAAACTCGACAAAAGGATTACTTATGTTTCGTGCAAAAAGAATTAGATTTTTTATAAGAAGGCGACTTGAATCACCATAATGTATCACTTAGTTCTTTAAGACTTGTAAGTTACAAAATCATCTCTCTTTTAACAGAATACTCGAATTCCTCTTTCGGAGATTTAGAGTTCCATTTCTAGATTCATGCCGATAAGAAATAAAGAAGTCTTAACATACCTCGTTCCTTCCAAAGATTGCGCTTACCATAACTTGGCCTTTCTTTTATTAAGTTAATATACAACACAAGGGTATAATGAAGCTAATATTAGCTCCTAAACCTGATTCAACTTTGCCCAAACAATAGCTAAATATTTCCCGGGCAGATTTACGTATTGGCATTAATAAAAGGGTGTATCGTCACACCTTTCTCCCCCATTCCAATACACATCACACACACACCAACCTACTACCTCCAACCATTCAAAACACATCAAACAACCCCTACACCACTCACCATACCGAAAACCAATAGCAACACATTGAACCCACGGCTTCCGATCGTCGTCCCGTGAGTTCTTAACAACAATTCAACAACAATTGTCCATACGAACTTCAATCCAAAAATATGATTATGGGCAGAGTACTTACCACACTTGAAGGGGTGTTTTTATCCTCTTTTTATTGATGCCTTTCAAAGCTTAACTACCCCCTACACATACACCAACAAGAGAAGAATAAATCTCTTAATTATTACACAATTTCTAAGTGTCCAACCTTAAGGAAGGGGATGCCATAGTTCATGTATTTCTTACCATAGGATATTCTAGATATATGTAGTAGATTAGTACCAAAATAATAAGTTGTTTAACTCACCTTAAGCTTGAATAAATCTTGATCTTCTTAGAACCCTAAAGGGAGAGAGGGGCTGCCAAGAGGAAAGGAGATAAGAGAGAATTTTCCAGCTTTTTGTGATCAATATTGATCAACAAAAGGTCTGTATAAAGGGACCATTTTGGCCCACTTTTTTTGAGTATATTTGGGCCATAATGGGTCAAGAAACTTGGGCCAAAATTATCCTTTGCTTGGGCCTCAAAAGGGTTAAATTTATGGCTTATTTTGGGCTTCTCTTGGGTCAAAATGTGGTCAATATTGGTGGCTACTTTTTGTAGTTTTTTGGGCCAGATTTGGTTGTGCTTTGATGGGCCAACTTTAAGCTTCATTTGGGATACCATTAGGTCAAATAGTCCATGGTGTTGCTTCCCATAATCGGCCCTCGGAACTTAGTTCGTTAGCGTAGGTAGGTGATGCACCTACTTGTCACCTAAGAGCTTAGATAAGTCGAGCAAGCACCTCACTTGTTTTATCTCATTTTCAAAACCCTCATCCTTATACTTTTAACTTAACACTTATATACATTTGACCATTTCAAATTCTAGGCCAAAGTACCCTTTCACAATCTCGAGGTCAAGTACCTTCATCGATATTAACTTAGTCACATAGGTTTTGAAAGGTACGGGGTGTTACACCCCTCCCACCTTAGAATCATTCATCCTCGAATGAGGGTAATGCGTATAGAGCTCTAGTCTTTTAGGATTTTTATGAAATTTTGGCAGAGTTTCTTTTATAACTGGGACTATCCAAAACCTGAAACTCAGCAAATGTCCAGCACAATGTCTCATAAGGCGATACAACGATATACAATTAAATGCAATCCTTTGCATATGTTCAAACCTGATCATATTTTCACAGTAGGAAGAATATCAAGAACATAAGGATATGACTTACCTTTATACTATCTTCAGGTCATAAATAACTGGGGATACTTTTTCCTCATTTCTTCCTCGGCTTCCCACGTTATTTCCTAGACATTATTATTTCTCCATAACACCTTTACTGAGGCTACTTCTTTGGTTCTGAGCTTCCTAACTTGACGATCTAGGATAGTAATTGGTACTTCCTTATAGGATAAGTCTTCAGAAAGTTGAACATATTTGATAGGCATAATACATGAAGGATCTTCTATGCACCTTCGTAGCATCTATACATGAAATACAGGATGGACTGTCTCCAATTTTGTGTGTACATCTAGCTCATATGCCACTTTTCCTACTCTTCGAATGATCCTGTATGGTCCAATATATCTTGGACTAAGCTTTCCCTTTTTACAAAATCGCATAACGCCTTTCATGGGCGAAACTTTTAGGAAAACCCATTCACTAATATTAAATTCCAAATCCCGACGTCGCACATCTACATATGATTTCTACCTACTTTGGGCTGTTAGTAATCTTTCTCAGATTAGCTTCACCTTCTCCATTTCCTAATTAACTAGGTCTGGCCCTAATAATTCTTCTTCTCCAATTTCAAACCATCCAATCGGTGATGTACATTTTCGTCCGTATAAAGCCTCATAAAGAGACATTTGAATGCTTGCATGGAAGCTATTATTATAAGAAAACTCAATTAGTGGAAAATGGCCATCCAAACCCCCTTTAAAATCTAGTATACAAGCTCGTAGCATATCTTAGAGTGTCTAAATAGTGCATTCAGCTTGTTCATCTGTCTGTGGATGAAAATCTATGCTGAGACTTATTTGAGTACCTAAGCCTTTCTGGAAAGACCTCCAGAAATTTTTCGTAAACTGAACACCCCTATCTGAAATGATGGAAATTCGGAAACCATGAAGTCGAACTATTTCACTAATATACAACTTGGCATAATCTTCTGTAGTATAAGTTGTCCTGACTGACAAAAAGTGAGCTGATTTTGTAAGTCTATCTACAATCACCCATATGGAATCATACTTCCGATAAGTACGGGGTAAGCCTGTAATAAAGTCCATGTTGATCACCTCATATTTCCAGGTAGGTATACTTTGAGTTAGACCTCCGGGTCTCTGGTGTTCAATTTTTACCTGTTGACAATTCGAGCATTGGGCTGCAAACTCTGCAATATTTCTCTTCATATTATTCCACCAATAAATCTATCAAAGATCATGATACATCTTCATCGCTCCTAGATGGATTGAATAGAGGGAATATTGGACTTCTGCCAAAATTTTCTCCCAAAGCTCCCCCAACGTTAGGTACACATAAACGACCTTGATATCTCAGAAGCTCATCATCCTTAAGCTCTATTAGTGGTTGCTTCTGTTGCAAAATTTCCTCCCTCAATCTTACTAACTCTGGATCATCATATTGTCGTTCTTTTACCTCTGCTATAAGTAAGGATTCTGTTGTGCTTTGAATAACAAGTCCCCCATTACCTTGGTCTAGCAGTCGAACCTGCAAATTAGCTAACTGATGTAGTTCTCTTGTCATCTCAATCTTTCTATTTTCCACGTGGCTCAAGCTTCCCATGGATTTGCGGCTAAGTGCATCGGCCACTACATTGGCCTTACCTGGATGGTACAAAATATCTACGTCATAATACTTTAGTAACTCTAGCCACCTTTTTTGCCTTAGGTTTAAATCCTTCTGTTTAAATAAATCCTATAGACTTTTATGGTCCGTAAACACATCTACATGGACCCCAAATAAGTAATGGCACCAAATTTTCAGGGCAAATATAGCTGCTGCCAATTCAAGATCGTGAGTAGGGTAATTTTGTTCGTGCTTTCTTAGCTGTCTCGAGGCATAGGCAATAACTTTACCACGTTGCATTAAAATGCAACCCAACCCAATCCTTGAAGCATCACAATAAACAACATAACCTTTTAGACCCTCTAGAAGAGTTAAGATAGGCGTTGAAGTAAGCCTTTACTTCAACTCTTTAAAACTCTGCTCACATGCCTCCAACCACTGGAACTTGGCAGCTTTATGAGTCAACTTTGTCAATGGTGCAGAGATAGAAGAAAATCCTTCCACAAACCTTCGATAATAACCTTCTAAGCCCAAAAAACTATGGATCTCTGTAGCATTTAAGGGCCTCGGCCAATTCTTTACAGCTTTAATCTTTTGGCCGTCAACTCTAATACCTTCGATTGGAGAACTTTGCATATAATTTATGATTATGAAGTGTTTGCAATACTGCATGTAGATGATCAGCATGTTCAGCTTCAGACCGTGAGTAAATCAGGATATCATAAATAAATATAATCACGAATACATCTAGGAATGGCTTGAAGACCCGATTCATTAGGTCCATAAAAGTTGTTGGGGCATTAGTAAGCCCAAAAGACATTACTAGAAACTCGAAGTGGCCATACCTTGTCCTAAAGGCTGTCTTTGGAATATCTACTCCTTTAACACGCAACTGGTCATACCCCGACCGTAAGTCAATCTTTGAAAAACATTTGGCGTTTTGCAACTGATCAAAATGGTCATCAATCCTTGGAAGTGGATACTTATTCTTGATTGTAACTTTGTTCAGCTGTCGATAATAGATACACATTCTCAAGGACCCATCCTTCTTACGAAGAAACAAAACTGGTGCACCCCATGGCGATGTACTAGGCCTAATGAAACCTTTTTCGAGTAAATCCTTCAACTGTTCCGTTAACTCTCTTAATTCTGCAGGAGCCATCCTTTAAGGGGGAATTGGTATTGGCTGAGTATCTGGGAGTAGGACAATGGAAAACTCAATTTCCCTTTCTGGAGTGATTCTTGGAAGCTCATCCAGGAATACATCTAGAAACTGACTCACCACGGGAACCTATTGAAGAGTCGCTGGTCCATCCTCTGTGCTTCTTACTTGGACTAAATGATAGATATAGCCTTTAGAAATCATTTTTTGGGCCTTAAGGTAGAAAATAAACCTACCCCTTGGCGTGGCAGCATTACCTTTCCACTCCAGGATTGTCTCTTCTGAAAAATGGAATTTGACAACCTTAGTTCTACAATCAATATTAGCATAACATGCAGTTAACCAGTCCATACCCATAATGACATCGAAGTCAATCATATCTAATTCAATTAGATCAGCTGAAGTGAGATGATCATATATCCACACTGCACAATCTCGATAAACTGATCTAGCTATAATATTTTCACCAACCGGTGTAGATACAACAAAGGGTCTAGGTAACGACTCAGGGCCTGCCCTAAACTTACCAGCAATGAGCGGGGTAACATATGAAAGAGTAGATCCAGGATCTATAAGTGTATAAACAGCATGAGTAAAGTCAATGTACCTGTAACAACATCAGGTGACAATTCCAAGTCCTGGCAACCTGCTAGAGCATAAGTGCTGTTCTGACCACCGCCTGAACTGGATGCTCCTCCTCCTCCTCTACCTCTACCATGACCTGCTAAAGCCTGTAGGCCTGTCCTAGAGGGATGAACAGTAGATGAAGAAGCTGCCATCGACCCTGTAGGCTGGGACATCTCACCCTTACTTATTCTCGGACAGTCTCGCATAAACTGACCAGGATGCCCACATGAATAACAAGTATCTGAACCCAGGCAACATATCCCAGGATGCTTCCTACCGCACTGAACACAAGGTGGAAAAGGTGACCTCATCTGACCTGAATGCCCCTGGTGATAGAAACTGGATGCACCTGAACTGTGGCCTGGTCCCCGCTGAGAAAAATGATCATACCTCTGCTTTTGCAACTGATATGGGGCACCACTAGTAGGGTGGGGTGATCGCCTATTAAAATATGTACTAACATTACCTCGTGGCTCTCCATAGGACCTAGTAGATCTAGCCCTCTTATTCTGATACCTTTCTCGGCCTTGGTTATCTCCAATTTGTACTTCAAGATCCTCTGCAGTCTGAGAAATAGCCTATATCTTAGAAATATTCATATCCTCTTGTGTGGATGCTATTTTTAATCCCTTAATCAGTTCATCCTTAAGGCCACACACATATCGATGAACTCTAGCTTGTATCATACTCACAATATCAGAGGCGTACCTGGCTAATGAATTAAACCTGAGGCTGTACTGTTGAACACTCATATTGCCCTGCCTAAGGGCTAGAAATTGATCAAGTCTAGCCTCACGAACCTCCTGTGGAAGATAGTGAGCTAGAAAGGCCTCTGAAAAATCCTCCCATTCACCTGGGGGTGCATTTGATCCCCTAGACCGATCCCAAGCCTCGAACCACAAAATGGCTACATCTCGTAACCTGAAAAATGCAAACTCCACTGCCTCCACTACTATTGCATGCATGACTCGAAGTACCCGATAAGTCTGATCAATAAACTCCTAAGGATCCTCACATGGGTCAGAGCCTGTAAATATAGGAGGACTTAGGCTGATAAACTCTCAAGCCCTAGAAATTTCTGAGCCACCTGACCCAGCACTTGTCGATGCCCCTATTTGTTGTTGTTGTGTGGCTATCATCGGGATCAATAATTGAACAACACTCCTGATGTCCTAGTCCTCTGCTTCAGGTGGAGGAGCTACATGTATTGGTTCATCTCTAGAAATCTCAGGTTCCACTAGAGCAGGTAGGGTCGAGGGTGTTGGATCCCCTCTAGTCTCATCAGGTACTCGATGAACCGGGATATCTGGTGTCGGTGATTCACTTTGAGCTTCCAATCTATCCATCTGGATATGCGGGGAATGACTAGTACCTTCTCATGTATCCGTGATGACTCGTTGGCTAGTTATTTGTCTGGTCACATGCATTTCTGTAAACAAGGAATAGAAAAACATGAATTAGACTTCAGATATCTTATGACCTCGCTCTATTGCACGATCTAGCAGATGAAAGAAGGATAATGATTCCTAAATGTCCCGTAGCCTCGTGATTATAAGTATGGTGCATAACACACCTATAAGCAAGACTCTACTAGACACGGCTTGTAGACTCTCTGAGATTCGACGTGCTCTGATACCAAGTTTGTCAATCCCCAAACCATGGGACGCTTGACCGGCACCCAGAGCCCCAAAAGTCTGAGGGCGCCCAAATAGAGTGTATCTCTATTGAACCTGCTGGGGGTCTGAGACCGATAAGGTCTCTAAGTATAGCAATTAGAAACACTGATAGCTCAATAGTAGGTAAACAACTCAAGGCTGACAAGGCTATTATCATAGTAGATAACTAATAACAAGGCCGACAAGGCCATACCCAACACTGATATACAAATACACATCTACAAGCCTCTAGGAGTAAGTAAAATATCTCATATGTAGGACAGTGCCCTGGACTACCCATAAAGTGTACATATACATAACCTTGTCAAAATATAAGCTAGACCTCTGACTCGTCAGCTCCAGGAAGAATGGAGCTTACCAAAATGGCTGAACTCTGCAACTCCTACTGAAGAAGTCTGTCTGGGTTTCTATCTGGACCTGCTAGCATGAATGCAGTGCCCCCAGGCAATAGGGACATCAGTATGATAATAATGTACTGGCATGTAAGGTATAAACATAAAAGCAAGTCACAAGTAGTAAATCTGAATAAGATATAATATGAAACTTGTAAACTGTAATTGGTAAGATTCGTTAAGATCTTTTCTCCTTTATTCTTTTTAGAACACAACACATGCATTAAATTACACTACAACTCACTCCTTATAACACATGCTGAACCACAATAGCGCCTTGGCATACCCTATATATAATATCCTCAATATGGTAGTAGCACCTCGGCGCACACTATGTATATAATGGCCTTAATATGGCAGTAGCACCTCAGTGCACACTATGAATGTAATAGCCTCAATATGGAAGTAGCGCCTCATTGCACATTATGTATATAATGGCCTCAATATGGCAGTAGCACCTCAGTGCACACTAACATGCAATCCACGCGTAATAAGTGTATTACTAGATTGACCTTCAAAGCTACTCTTGTTAGTTATAGAGGTTCATTTAGATAACTTCTTTAGCCTTGACTTACTAAATGTTAGACTTAACTTACCAAACACATATGAATGGGGATTTTACTTGCTAACCTTCCTTTTATACTTTCTAAAGCTTGTTTAGGGATCATAATACAAAGAGGAAACTCGACAAAAGGATTACTTATGTTTCGTGCAAAAAGAATCAGATTTTTTATAAGAAGGCAACTTGAATCACCATAATGTATCACTTAATTCTTTAAGACTTGTTAAGTTACCAAATCATCTCTCTTATAATAGAATACTCAAATTCCTCTTTCAGAGATTTAGAGTTCCATTTCTAGATTCATGCCGATAAGAAATAAAGAAGCCTTAACATACCTCGTTCCTTCCGAAGATTGCGCTTACCATAACTTGGACTAATCTACAACACAAGGAAATAATGAAGCTAATATTAGCTCTTAAACCTGATGCAACTTCTCCCAAACAGTAGCTAAATATTTCCCGAGCAGATTTACGTATTGGCATTAATAAAAGGGTGTATCGTCACACCTTTCTCCCCCATTCCAATACACATCACACACACACCAACCTACTTCCTCCAACCATAAAAAACACATCAAACATCCCCTACACCACTCACCATACCGAAATACAATAGCAACACATTGAACCCACGGCTTCCGATCGCCGTCCCGTGAGTTCTTAATAACAATTCAACAATAATTGTCCATCCGAATATCAATCCAAAAATATGATTATGGGCAGAGTACTTACCACACTTGAAGGGGTGTTTTTATTCTCTTTTTATTGATGCCTTTCAAAGCTTAACTACCCCCTACACATACACCAACAAGAGAAGAATAAATCTCTTAATTATTACACAATTTCTAAGTGTCCAACCTTAAGGAAGGGGATGCCATAGTTCATGTATTTTTTTGAAATTTTGGCAGAGTTTCCTTTATAACCGGGACTATCCAAAACTTGAAACTCAGCAAATGTCCAGCACAATGTCTCACAAGGCGATACAATTAAATGCAATCCTTTGTATATGTTCAAACCTGATCATATTTGCACAGTAGGAAGCATATCAACAACATAAGGATATGACTTACCTCTATACTATCTTCAGGTCATAAATAACTGGGGATACTTTTTCCTCATTTCTTCCTCGGCTTCCCACGTTATTTCCTCGACATTATTATTTCTCCATACACCTTTACTGAGGCTACTTCTTTGGTTCTGAGCTTCCTAACTTGACGATCTAGGATAGTAATTGGTACTTCCTTATAGGATAAGTCTTTAGAAAGTTGAACATCATTGATAGGCATAATACATGAAGGATCTTCTATGCACCTTCGTAGCATCGATACATGAAATACAAGATGGAC
Source organism: Jaltomata sinuosa (assembly GCA_003996215.1). Classification (NCBI taxonomy): domain Eukaryota; kingdom Viridiplantae; phylum Streptophyta; class Magnoliopsida; order Solanales; family Solanaceae; genus Jaltomata; species Jaltomata sinuosa. The sequence continues at coordinate 194,536 of QJPP01007626.1, read as the reverse complement.
TGTCTCCAATTTTGTGGGAAAATTTAGCTCATATGCCACTTTTCCTACTCTCTGAATGATCCTGTATGGTCCAATATATCTTGGACTAAGCTTTCCCTTTTTACCAAATCGCATAATGCTTTTCATGGGCAAAACCTTTAGGAAAACCCAATCACTAATATTAAATTCCAAATCCCGACGTTGCACATCTGCATATGATTTCTGCCTACTCTGGGCTGTTAGTAATCTTTTTCGAATTAGCTTTACCTTCTCCATTTCCTGATTAACTAGGTCTGGCCCTAATAATTCTGCTTCTCTAATTCAAACCATCCAATCGGTGATCTACACTTTTGTCCGTATAAAGCCTTATAAGGAGCCATTTGAATGCTTGCATGGAAGCTATTATTATAAGCAAACTCAATTAGTGACAAATGGTCATCCCAACCCCCTTTAAAATCTAGTACACAAGCTCGTAGCATATCTTCGATTGTCTGAATAGTGTGTTCAACTTGTTCATCTGTCTGTGGGTGAAAATCTTTGCTGAGACTTATTTGAGTACCTAAGACTTTCTGGAAGGACCTCCAGAAATTTGCCATAAACTGAGCACCCCTATCTGAAATGATGGAAATTGGGACACCATGAAGTCGAACTATTTCACTAATATACAACTTTGCATAATCTTCTGCAGTATAAGTTGTCCTGACTGGCAAAAAGTGAGCTAATTTTTTAAGTCTATCTACAATCACCCATATGGAATCATACTTCCGATAAGTACGGGGTAAGCCTCTAATAAAGTCCATGTTGATCACCTTCCATTTACAGGTAGGTATCACTATACTTTGAGTTAGACCTCTGGGTCTCTGGTGTTCAATTTTTACCTGTTGACAATTCAGGCATTGGGCTACAAACTCTGCAATATTTCTCTTCATATTATTCCACCAATAAATTTGTCGAACATCACGATACATCTTCATCGCTCCTGGATGGATTGAATAGTGGGAATAGTGGACTTCTGCCAAAATTTTCTCCCGTAGCTCCCCAACGTTAGGTACACATAAACGACCTTGATATCTCAGAACCCCATCATCCTTAATCTCTATTAGTGGTTACTTCTGTTGCGGAATTTTCTCCCTCAATCTTACTAACTCTGGATCATCATATTATCGTTCTTTTACCTCTGTTATAAGTGAGGATTCCGATGTGCTTTGAATAACAACTCCCCCATTACCTTGGTCTAGTAGTCGAACCTGCAAATTAGCTAACTGATGTAGTTCTCTTGTCATCTCAATCTTTCTATTTTCCATGTAGCTCAAGCTTCCCATGGATTTGGGGCTAAGTGCATTGGCCACTACATTAGCCTTACCGGGATGGTACAAAATATCTCTGTCATAATCCTTTAGTAACTCTAGCCACCTTCTTTGCCTTAGGTTTAAATCCTTCTGTTTAAATAAATAATGTAGATTTTACGGTCCATAACCACATCTAGATAGATCGTAGCATGAGGGATATGCAATATAACTGAACATGCTAAAATGATGATATACTATTTAAAAACTATAAACTGAACCGTAGTACATAGGCCCAAACATAAGCATGCATAAATCTGAAATGCAAGTATATTCTGAAAAGACATAATAAAATAGTAAGACTCAAACTGAGGGCCTAGTACCTAACTGTTGAATCTAATTCTTTGGGAGAGTCCGTTAATCGACATAAATCACGTGAGCTAAATGTGGAGTCTGACATATATGCCTCATCAAGAGGACCCAGTATACCTTGACAGGGTATAAAGGCATGGCTGACATGATCTTTAGTTCTAAGGACCAACTGAAGGGCTAAATAACCTATGTTGCCACTTAGTTCTGAGACTTTGGGGTACGCTGAACCCTAGTCTAACTTGATGTTAAGTACTACTCCCAAAACTGAATTCTATTAGCTCTTTTTAAAACTGAAGTTCTGAAATACTGCGTCAGAACTTAACTAGTTTAAAAACATTAATTTTTGAAAAGCTGCAAAATTGAAAGTTAACTAAATTCTGTTTAAAACTCAATACTAGTAATCTAGGTTGAATTCTGAAGAGAGCTTCATGAGAAAATACTACAATTTAGGTCTAAGTTCTTGATTTCTCAAATTATGGTGAACGTCTATGCAATTAAAGGAAATTTCATGTATAAGACATTAAAACAGGATGTAAATCACATACTAAGCATAGAAACTGAATTTGGTAGAATTTTAGACAATATGGTATGAACCCTACTTTATAAATCATGAAATTTGAAGAAAAGATTGAAGTTTTGAGCATAAGGATGAACTAAACCTTTACTGAATACCCACATACCTAGTAGAAGAAGATTCCTAAACTGGAGATGAAGTTCTGAAGCTTTGGAGAAGAAAGCCCTAGGTATGAGAGCGTTCTTTCTCTCTTTCTGAACTTGAATTTATGGAATGAATAAAAGCTAGACTAAGTCTGGTTGAAACCTATTATAGTATGCCTAAAATAATTTATTGTCGGAGTTAAAAGTAATGAGAAAAGTCTAAAATACCTCTAAGGAGTTAAGTTAAAAATTGCTAAAAAATTTGCGAACTAGGTTCCATAGTCCATAGATGGTTTCATGAGTCGTGGAACTCTCTCGTGGTTTCCTAAATTTTTGCTAGGCTGCAGGGCTAATTTTCATGGCCACTAACCAGACCCGTGGACTGTTCCATGGTCCATGGAACCTGGTCGTGGTCCTCAGGCAAGTTACCACCCTGCAGGTTTGGTTCTACGAGGGGCAACCACGGCCTTTGGTTTGATCCACAGTTTGTGGATCCCTCTCGTGGATCATAGACCAGAGGTTTGGTTTTGTAGGACTTGTTCCACGAATAGCATTCACAACCCATGATCTGTTCCATGGTCTGTGGAACTCGTCCATGGTTTCTGTTCTGTCACTTTAATAGTTTTACACTTAGAATTTTCTGGGCTGGTTTTTAACTTAGAATTTTTGGGGTGTTACACTATAATGACTAAATTTTCAAATGGTTTAAATATGAAAATAGCTTATAGAGTAGAGCTACAACAATTTATAACTTTAGATAACTTAGTTGATTTGTTTGTAAAGGTAGAAAAAATAATTAAGAAAAAGAAACAAAGTAACTCATGGAGAAGTTAGCAAAACACCAACTCCAAGAAGCCATGGTCACATCAAGAGGTGAAAGCTCCTTCTAGACCTCAAGGAGATAGAGGTAAAGATAAAATTAAGAAGGGAGGTAAAACCTTTAATCCTAAATTTTCTAAATCTTCTAGTTCTATTCAATGTCACAAATGTCATAGAATAAGACATATGATGCATGAATGTCCAAGTAGAAGAAATATCATACTTAGGTACATTGGAGAATATGAGTGTAAAAAGTGAGAGGGAAGAAGAAGAGGAAGGTGTAAGTGAGAAAGATGATGTAGAATTATTTAATAATGGTATAATTGGGGTTTTTAGGAGAATTATAACTATCAATTTGGGTAGTAATAATAAAGAGAAAAGGGAGAATCTGTTCTATACTAAGTGTGGATAAAAAGGAAGACTTATTCTATGATTATTGATGGTGAAAGTTGTGAAAATGTGGTGAGTTCATACTTTGTGGATAAACTAGATATTACATGCATGAAACTCTTTACTCCATATAGGCTCCAATAATTGAATGATAGTGGAGAAGTAAAAGTAAATAAACAATGTATGATTTCATTCAATGTTAATAGGTATGAAGATGAAATTCTTTGTGATGTAGTTCCTATGAAAGCATGTCATGTTTTACTTGGCCGACCTTGGCAATATGATAGTGATACTACTCATCATGGGAGAAAAAATAAATTTAGTCTTTTGCATAATCATAGGAAGTTTACTCTTTCATCATTGTCTCCTTCTCAAGTGTTTGAAGATCAAATAGGATTGAGGAAAACAATGAGAAAACAAAGGGGAGAGATAAAAAGTGAGCTTAAGGAAAAAGAGAAGGGCCAAAAGATAGAAAAAAAGATGGCCGAGAAAAAGAGAGAGAGGGAAGCAATCGAAGTGAAGAGGTAAAGGAGGGTTTGAGTGAAAAAATAAAAGGTTTTGGTGAGAAAAGAGGCTAAAGAAAATAAAAAGGAGAGTCTTTAGATAAAAGCCAAAGAGTGTTTAAATGCTAGCAAAGAGGGGCTTGTCCATAATACTTCTTACTTATAAAGAATTATTGATTAATTTTGAACTACTAACTCCATCTTTTTCTAGTAGTTTTTCTTCTCTTTTGCAGAGTTTTGAAGATGTTTTTCCTGATGACACTTGATGAGAGGCTAAAAGTACGCTTTTATATGATCATTCGCCTATTATTTATTCTCTTTTTAGTGTCTTCTTGAGTTTAAATATTATTAATTTCACTTGTGTTTCATGTTTTATTTATGTAGGAATATCTTGAGATATTTAGAGCTTAATCAAGAGGAAAAGGAGAAAAAAACAAATAAAAAACAAGAAATTATATAAGAAAATCAAGCAGACAGCTTAATAGATTAAAGTTAATATAATATTAATATTTATTAACATTCAATAAGCAGCAAAGTGTATTGAATTGAATAGAGAGCGGGGAGAATATACTTGGGCGTGTCAAAAGCTAAAGACCAAACAACAATTTTAATTGAAGCTTGAGTTGCGCCACTGACCCAAAGCGGGTACTGGCGCGGATTTAAGCTATTTTGAAGTATTCCAGTAGTACAGGCTAGCGCCACACCCTCAAAAGTAGGTAGTGGCACAAAATTCACAAGTTGTCTGAAGTTTGCGGTGTTCCTTATGCCACTGCTCCACTTTTGAGCAGAGGCGCGAGCGGGTACTTCTCCTAATCCAATTAGGATTGGTTTTCTTAGTTCTAAGGGTTCCTAAACTCTATAAGTACACCCTACTATATTTTATATCATCAACAACTAATTTGAGAAAGGCAAAACCTACGACAAAGCTCAAGAACAAGGTCTAATTTTATATTTTATTTTATTTTTTATTCTTTTCTTGTAAACTCATGAAATCTCTTCTTCTAAAGAGATTCATGAATGGCTAAACCTTTAGTATCTAGGGTTGTGGTTAAAGACATGAAGGTTAATATTTAATTATCATATTGTTTATTTCAGATTTTTATTATTGAGTTATTTATCTTCCTTTACTCTTAATTGTTTGTTCACTTGATCACCTAGTACACACTATCTATGATGCATAAATTGGACTAGGAATAGGGTATTTATATACACAATAAGAGAAGATAGATCTTGGTTGTGAACTCTACAGGAAAGGGAGAATGATTTGTTAGTGTGGATAGAAATATATCTGTTAGCCTTTCCAGTTGATATGGAAGAGAAATCATATGCCCTTCACTATCGATCGATGACCATAGAAATATAGGCATTAGTAATAGTCGAGGAGACCTAGAGTTATTGGCAAAATACTTAACATGATTAAAATCAACCTGCAACTAGTAACTCGGGAAATTAACTAAACATATGATTTGAAAACTCAACTAGATTGTCAAAATACCATGACCCTGGATCTTTTCTCAAATCTAAATCACAACAATTCACTACTTGCTTACACAATTGCTGTTATTTACATTCAAACACCACAAATTCACTCTATTACTAGTTACCTACTGAGTAGCTCGTATAAAAATTTAAAATAAAAATCAATTCATCAAATTCCTTGGGTACGATATCTGAACTCACATTCTATATTACTTGTACAACTATGTACACTTGTATGTGCGAAAGGATGCAACAACACTTTAAAGATATTGCCACCTTTTGAGAGGGATTGAGCACCAAATATACTTTTTGTCTTGATCTCAAATTCCTAATAGGCCTACCTATAGGAGTAATCCTGAAGAGACCAAAGAATTACAAAGCTAAGTGAAAGAATTGCTTGAAAAGGGTTTTGTGAGAGAGAGAATGAGTCATTGCTTTTTTCTTGTCCTATTGTTATCGAACAAGGATGGAACATGGAGGATGTGCGTAGATTATAGATCTATCAATAAGATAATGGTAAAGTATCGCCATCATATCCCTCGTCTTGATTAGATATTGGACCCACTTCATGGGTCTAAAAAAAAATTTAAAATTGATCTGAAGAGAAGTTACCATCAAATTTGTATGAATCCTGGAGATGAATAAAAATTGCTTTTAAGAACTTTCATGAGACTAATGAACTATATTTTTAAGTATTTTTATGAAAAATTTATTGTGGTGTATTTGATGACATCTTAATCTTTTCTCAAAATCTAGATGAACACTTAGAACACCTAAAATAAGTTTTTGAAGTTCTTAGAACCCATCATTTATTTTCTAATATCAAAAAGTGTACTTTATGTGTCGATGGTATGATTTTCTTAAGTTTTATGGTCAGTTCTATGGGAGTTGAAGTAGATGAGGACAAAATCAAGACAACAAAAGAATGGTCTAAACCTAATAATGTAACTGAAGTTAGGAATTTTCATGGACTTGCTAGTTTTTATAGGAGGTTTGTGCGAGATTTAAGCACCATTACTGCTCTTTTAACTGAAGTTATTAAGAAAGATAAGGTTTTTGCATGGAGAAAAGAACAAGATAATGCATTTAACTTGCTAAAGGATAAACTGTGTTCTGCTCCACTTTTACAATTACCTGATTTTTTAAGTGTTTTGAAGTTGAGTATGATGCCTCTGGTAAGGGCATAGGCGCTGTTTTAATGAAAGACTTCAAGCCAATTGCCTACTTTAGTAAAAATCTAAGTGGAGAAATATTGAACTACTCAACTTATATTAAGGAGCTATATCCCTTGATAAGGGCATTAGCTACATGGCAACACTATCTGTGATCTCAAAAATTTATGCTCAAAACTAATCATGAGTCATTAAAGTACTTGACGATCCAAGGTAAGCTTAGTCATAAGCATGATAAATAGGTAAAATTTATTAAAACATTTTCTTATGTAATTGCCTACAAATAAGGAAAAGAGAGTGTGGTTGTTGATGCACTCTCAAGAAGGTATGTCTTGGTCTCTACTTTTACTTCAAAGTTATTAGGTTTTGACCAAATCAAGTTACTCTATGCTAATGATTCTGATTTTGGTAAGATTTTGCAGAATGCAGGTTAGGTCCTTTTGAGAAGTTCAATCTTCAATATGAGTTTCTATTTAAGAAAAATAATTTGTGTGTTCCTAATTGCTCCTTACATGAACTATTTATTAGAGAAGCATATTATCGGGGCCTAATGGGATATTTTGGTGTACCCAAAATGCTGAAAATACTTTCTGAATATTTTATTGGTCTATCATAAGAAAGGATGTTGACTGAGTGTGTTATCATTGTCTTTAATGTAAATAAGCTAAGTCTAGAATACTACCATATAGCCTTTATAGACATTTATCTATTTTAATTCCTCTTGGATTGATATTTCTATGGATTCTATTCTGGGTTTACCAAGGACTAAATATGGTAAGGATAGTATATTTGTGATAATAGATAGATTTTCTAAATGACTCATTTTATTCCATGTAAAAAGACTAATGATGCATCTCATGTGACTGATTTATTTGTAAAAAAAAATGGTTAAATTGCATAGCATACCTAGAACTAATGTTAGTAATAGGGATGCCAAGTTCTTAAGTTACTTTTGGAGAACTCTTTGGAGAAAATTGAGAACTAAATTGCTATTTTTCACATCTTGTCACCCATAAATTGATGGGAAAACAAAAGTGGTTAATAGAACATTAGGGAATATGTTTAGTGCTGAGGAAAGTTGACTTCTTGGAAAGATGACTTACCTATAGTGAAATTTTCATATAATAGAACTTTTCATTCTTATACTGGTAAGACTCTGTAATGACCGGGTCCGTCATTACGAGTAGTCCAATCGTGCCAAGTTTTAGAGTTAGAAAACTCCGAGTTTGGGAGTTTGAAATTTGGGCTAGGCTAGCCTCGGCCAGTTTTGGAGTGAGGTAGAGTCTAGGGAAATCTTGGTAAGGATTGTTCTATGTGTCTTATTTTGAGCTAGTTTTCCATGTAGCCAAGACATAAAAGAGTCCGGGAGACTTTTTGGAATTGAATTTGGGCAAGTAAAACTCCCAAAATTGCATTTGACGTGAATGGGTTGTTTCGGGTCGTCGGAGAAAGTAAGTGTTTTATAAAATGGCCAAAATTGGGAGATTTCTGGACATTCTGTCCGTGAAGAGCGCAATAGTCCGTCGTAGCGACCTCCACTATAGAGGTGGAAAATACCGCTATAGCGGTGGTCAAGGGCAGTCAACCCCACTTAGGACCGCTATAGCGAAAGTCGTCCGCTATAGCGGGACTGCTATAGCAGAGCGGGGACCATTATAGTAGGCCAACGGTATTTTAATGCAGAAACAGTTCCTAAAACATTCAGTTTTTCAGAACTTCATTTTGGGGGAAGGGCTAGGCGATTCCAGGCGTTTTTCTTCATTTTTCCGTCAAAATTCTTCCTTAAGGTAAGGTTTTCGTTCTCCAATCTTTGTGTTATGTTTCCTATGCAGTAGAATTGCTAGGAGGAAATTTGAGGAAAGGTTGGCATAACCTAGGAATGATGGAATTCGGGGAAGGAAGGGGGTTCCAAGCATGTACATTCTTGGGTGTTGATAAAAGTATGTTAAAATGATCATAGATTGTTAAATTCTCCGTTTTTATCCGTAAAATAATAGAACTAGGAGAATTAACGGTGGGAAAGCCCGGGAAAAGAGTGAGATTATCATGGATGGCCTGGGGTTTGGGGATTTGGTATAATTTGGGTAATGTGCAGGCCTTGTGTGTTAATTATATGTACTGTGTATTATTTTTAGACCAAGAACGAGAGAGGAATTCGGAACATGGGAAAGCTCGAGTTGAATAGAGATTGGATCATTTAGAGGTAGGTGATGGCTTATGATTTTCTGTGAATGTTGTATATTCATATACTCATGTCTAAGTGATTGTATGCTTTACATTGCTTAGGAAAGTTGTGTGGAATGTCTAGGTTCCTATTTACAGTCTGTGTTGAATGGTGTTTGCTTGTTGGTTTTACAAATTGTGTGTGTTCATCTATTGACTGTGGTTATTGACATTTGGTTGGCTCGGGTACCACGCCTGGTACGGGTATAACAATTGGTTGGCATGAGTACCACGCCTGGTACGGGTTTACTTTATTGCATATTGCATGTTGACTTTTATATTACATTGATTGTTATTGGTCCGTGTGTGGACCGGGTTGTTTATTGAAAGGTGCTATTGTTTGGTGGTCCTTGAGTGGCCGGGAACTATTGTATAACTGATGTGTTGTTCTTAGTTTAGGCCGGATTGATCATTACTTTTGGTAATTGTCTAGAGGGGATTCCATGGTGGGTCCGAGCTAGACGGAAAGGTATGGTTATTGGTACATGTTTATGGTATGGAATTGTAAGAGATGGACTTCATGCAGGAACAAGGTAGGTGGATACTGTAGTCTAGGACCTGTTGACTTGTTGTTTGTTTTCTATATATTTACTTGAATTTATTGTAATATGTATATAATTTTTACTTGAAAACTGGCTGATGATCCTACCAGTACACAGTGGTGGTGTACTAATACTGCACTTGCTTTTCTTTTTGTGAGTACAGAAAATTTTCCAACGGCTGAGACGCGACCTCATCTTTAGCACCGGCGATTCTGACTTTCAAGGGTGAGATGCTTGATTCGAGCTACCTTGGGTTATCCTTAGAGTTTCAGTCCATTTGTTTCAGACTTAAAACTATTTCATTTTTATCTTTTGGGGTTGCATCTCCATATTCTAGATATTTGGTATTGATGTTTGGTACGATGACTTTCAGTTCCTAGGTGGGATTTTCTGCAAATTCATTATTATGATTACTTTTTGATTCGTTTGATTGCTAATTTACTTTTTGTTTGCTGGTTTTAGGCTGTTAGTCTAGGAAAGGGTTGAACTCTATTGGTTCGCTCATCTGGGGGTTGGGTGGGTGCCACTCACGATGGGTTGGGTCGTGATAGACTCCTTTTGAAGTTGTTTACGGATACAACCCGTTACTCCCCTTGATTTACTACCTTTCCTTACTAATGATTTCACTAACTTGATGGTAAGAAGAAGTCTGAAATGATGAAGACGATTCATGGACAAACAACGCTTGCAATTGAAAAAAATAATAAGAAAGTTGCCTCGCAAAGGAATAAAGGAAGAAAATATGTTACTTTTAATCCTAGAGACTTGGTTTGGATATATATGAGAAAGAAAAGATTTCCTTCCAAAAGAAAGACTGAGCTGGATCCTAGAGGATATGAGAAAGTATATCCTAGGCCATTTCCTGTATAAAGTCCTTGAAAGTATTTGAGACAATACTTACAAGCTTGATCTTCCTGATGAGTTTCAAGTTCATGTTACATTTAATGTTTTTAATTTTTTCCTATGTGATGCAGACTTGAATTCGAGAATGAATTCTCTTCAATAAGAGGAGAATAATAGTATCCATGGAAGCTCTACTCCATTGAAGGACAAGAATGAATCTTTAGAAGCTTCAAGGAGGCCCATGATAAGATCTCAAATCAAGAAATTTAATGAAAAGCTCAATGGGCTTCAATCACAGATCCAAAGGTGTTTTGTTGGTAAAGAAGAGCTCAAGCCTTAGGGAGATGAATTTTTCAAATTCTAGAACTATTTGGTGGCCCAAGTTGAAGTCCAAGAGGAAGAATATTAGGGTCCAGAAATCAGCCTTGAAGAAATCCAAAGTAGTGTCTAAAAGAGCTAAAAATCATCCCAAAAGGAGGCCAATTTCAGCCCTCAAAAAGAACTGAAACCAACAGCCCATCAAGCCCATATGGGCTCCAAAGCCACGACCAAGATATTCCCAAAAGGCCTTAGTTCAGCCACAAATATTAGAGTTTTAATTTTGGGAAAAGTACATAAAATGTACCTAAAACCTAAAATATTTACATCCCAATAGTCCCTCCCTTAATAACTTTAAAAATATTCAGGCGCAATATATTAATTACACCGCATGCCCCCTTTCAAAGGGAGTTCAACTTTGCCCGATTCAATAAATTGTGGTGCCTTTTTTTTAATTTTCTTAAGCGACTCCTAAGCCTTTTTAATTCTCTATACTTTTCTCTTTGTTTAGTTTACTTTATTTTCTTTTATTTTCGTAGTACACTTTTTAGTTTTTGACTTTTGCTTTTTATTGTTTTGCTTTGCTGCTTACATTTTCATTTGTACTTATTCTACATTTTAATAAAATATACTTACTAATTGATTCATAGTGTTTTTTTAAAAAAATATATAAAAATAAATATAGTAGTTAAATATTTTTTTACTAATAAAAATATAAAAATAAATAAATAATTAAATTATGATAAGAAGTAATTAAAAAGAATATTAAATTTATGAATTTATTTAATAAAATCTAAATTAGTAGAAATATATATTTTTATTATATTTTGTTAGATTATATTTTTTATCATTTATTTTGAATAATAAAATAAAATATAAAGAATATCTATATTTCTAGACTAATTAAATATTAAAAATTAATAAATAAATCCAATAATAAATAATTAAGAATGATACGAAGTGTCTCACTGAAGGATTTGAACAATCCTCTATAATACCATCATAGTATATCCATATATTGTGTCGGTATCATTGAGGACTGAAGCAGACCTCAATGATACTATGATAGTAAATTGATATATTGTGATGGTATCATTGAGAATTGAGAAGTGTCTTATTAACATACTGAAGCAATCCTTCATGATACCATTATTATATATCAAGATATTATGTTGGTATTATCGAGGGTTGATGAGTGTCTCATTGAAAGATGATACTTGTCATGACCTAAACCACCGCGAGTAGCACCCACCCAAAACCCTCAGTGAGCGAACCAAGTAACCAAGCCAACAATTATCAAAACTAAGCAGCTAAAATCAATTTCATAAATAAAAGCAAGATCTCATGTCTATAAGCTTAAACAAAACAAACCAATGCAGAAAATATCCCCTAGAATGTGAAAGTCGTATACAAAAACATCTACTAAGTCTAGAATACGGGGATGCAACACCAACAATTAGAAGTCTGAGCTTGAACAATGGACTATAAGTAAAATAGATGAACCCATGGTAGCCCAGAAGAAGAAGCTCGCCCTTGGATTCTGAAAATATGAGAACTACAACTTAGATCATGTAGCAGCCACCGGAATATACCCTGTACTCACAAAAAGAAGAGCAAATGCAGTATCAGTATACAAAACAACAGTGCACTAGTAGGATCATCGGCCAGCTCTAAACATACAAAATATGAAAAAATAACAAAAACTGAGTAAATTCAGATAGAATATATAAGTCCAAGCCATTGAATATAACCATGACTCTCAATCATCAATCAGACTTAACAACCACATAAAACATGTTCAAAACCATAGCAACAACAACAATGTAGAGAAACCACTGCTTTTTCCAAGTAACCCGAACCACCCTAGGATCCCTAAGGCCCCATCTATGGTGCTTAATCAACGTAATCCTAGTCTACACAAGAACCATTTCAGCCTTCAAACGCAACAGCCCGGCCATTTAAGGACCAATTGGAAGTAAGTGCATCACAACAATCAACCCGGTTCACTCATGGAACTAATACAAATAAGAATAAACAAATATATACAATTAAACATGCATAATCAAACCTGTACCAGGCGTGGTACCCGAGCCAACTATTATAGAACATGTACCAGGCATGGTACCTGAGCCAACCAATAAATATCCCATACCAAGCGTGGTACCTGAGCCAACCAATAGAACTGTATCAAGCGTGGTACCTGAGCCAATCAAGGAATCACAAATATCATAGAATCACAGACACAATGAATACAACCACACTTGTAAATTCAACAAGCATTAAACAAGTTCATTGCACATGATTAACAACCAGATATCATTTCATATAATTTACCTTATTCTCCAAATATGCAATGTACAAATTACTATGTAATAGTTAATATGCACATGTAACGCATTTCAGAAAAATAATCAACCATCACCTACTTCGAATTAGCCTGAAAGCTCTACTGGATGGAGTCTTACCATTTCTTAAAGCCTTTGCTTGTCCTTGGTCTAAAAACAACCACATAATACTACAATTAATCAATGTGGACTAAATAATCCTTGGATTATACCCAAATCCCAATTCTCAGGCAAAACCCATGATCATCGTACCCATTCCTGGGCTTTCCCACCATAACTATTTTTATGATTACATTTAGCGAATTATGGTAAATTAATAATGAACAGGTAAATATAAATAAAACCCAAGATTTCTACACCCTAGAACCCTTGTTACACTTGGTTCTTCCTTATTCGGTCAAGTCAAACCTTCTCCCAAGCCCGCAACTACCGATTCTAAAGCATAATAATTGTAGTGCTAAGTTAGGGAGAAAAATCCTTACCTTTACGATGAAAATTGGGGGAAAAATGATGTGGAGTCACCCAAATCGCCTCTTCCATTCCCCAAAACATTCTTGAATAATTCTGAACATTTTTGGGGAAGTTTTTGCATTTACTATGACTTATTCCACTATGGTAGTCTCCACTCTGCTATAGAAACACCATCATAGCATAAGCCACCCGCTATAGCGGGGTTGACCGCCTTGACTTTCGCTATAGCGTGAATTTCTCTGCTATAGCAATCATCATTTTAGCGGTGTGTCAACTGCTATAGTGGTTGACACATGACATAACCTCAGGAATCCTCCAAAATTTGCCTATTTTACAACACACCTTCAAACCTTAACATTCCAAACCACTCTTTCACGTCAAGTTTGATACCGGGAGTTCTACTCACCCGAATTCACTTTCGAAAAGTCCCACAGATTCCTTAACGTCTTATCTAATAGGAAATATAGCTTAAACATATACATTCTACCTAATTCTTTCCCAGATTACCCTAGATCATACCTCACTCAAAAATCATCTGAGACTGGCCTAGTCCATAATTTTCAACTTCCCAACCCAAACGTTTTCTAAAACGTTTCTTCGCATGAATAGTTCACCCATAAAAATGGAACAAATTGTTACAACAAATACCAATTTACCCATCGTTCATTCCCAAACAATCAAATATAAAAAAATAAGCTAAAAAGATAAAAGGGTAGTACCTGAATCTTCAAACAAGTGAGGAGACTTATCCTGCGTGTCCTTCTTGGTTTCCAAAGTGGATTCCTCAATTGGATGATGCTTTTATTGAACCTTTACCGATCTGATTTCCTTTGTCCTCAATTTCTGGATATCCCGATCAAGAATTGGAATCGGCTCCTCCTCGTACTGAAGGTCCTTGTCTAACAAGATCGAATCCCATTTGATGATGTACTCCCCATACCCATGGTATCACTTCAGTATGGATACATGGAAAAAGGGATGGACTCTGAACAAACTGTGGAAGTGCTAACTTGTAAGCCACTGGCCCTACAATTTTAAGAACCTCAAACAGACCAATATACCGAGGGCTAAGCTTTTCCCTCCTGCCAAATTGCATTACCCCTTTCATTGGTGACACCTTCAATAACACTTGTTCACCAGCATGAAATACCATGTTCCTTACCTAGCGATCTACATACTCTTTCTGCCTTCTCTGGGCTGCTAGAAACTTGGTTTGAATACCTCTCATCTTTTCCTGAGCTTCCTTCACCAAGTCAATGCCAAATGGTTTCACATCACCTAACTTAAACCACCCTATGGATGATCTATATCCCCTCCTATAAAGTGCCTCGAATGGTGTCATGTCAATACTGGAGCAATACTTGTTGTATAAGAGTTCACTTAATGGTAAAAAATGATCTCAATGGCCCTCAAAATTGATTACACATGCTCTCAGCATGTCCTCCAACACCTGAATAGTCTTCTCTGACTAACCGTCTGTCTGAGGATGAAAGGTTGTGCTGAAAGTGAGTTGAGTGCCCAACTCTTCATGCAATATGCCCCATAACTTGAAAGTAAACTGCGTACCTCTATCTGAAATAATGGAAAGTGGCACCCCATGAAATCTCACTATCTCCTTGACATAAAGCTTGGCCAACTGTTGGGAATTATAATCCACCATGACCGGAATAAAATAAGCTGAGTTGGTCAACCTGTCCATGATGACCCAAATAGAATCGTACTTTCCCAAGGTCTTAGGAAGACCCACCACAAAGTCCATGGCTACCCTTTCCCACTTCCACTAAGAAATGGCCATCCTTTGAAACAATCATGTATGCGTTTGATGCTCATATTTCACCTGCTGACAATTTTGACACTTAGACACATGTTCAGCTATGTCCCTTTTCATCCAAGGCCACCAATAAAGTCGCCTCAAGTCCTAGTACATTTTGGTTACTCCCAGAAGAATTGAGTTCCATGAACCATGAGCTTCTACAACACATTATGTATCAATTCATCAACTAGGGGAACACAAATCCACCCTCTAAAGCATAACACCCTACCAGCATGCAGTGTGGCATCCTGAGCCTCCCCGGATACCACCTTGTTCTGAAGCTTGTTTAATTGTGCATCTTGAAATTGTTTGGCTTTGATTTACTCTAGAAATGTGGGTTTAACCTCAATACTGGCCAACACTCCACCCTGTTCTGAAATGCCCAACTGCATAAAATTAGATTCTAGAGTCCAAATCTCCCTAGCCAATTATCGCATGGAAACTCCCAAACAAGCCAAACTGCCCACGCTAACTGTTTTCTGGCTCAATATGTCTACCACCACATTGGCCTTACTCGGATGATATTGCATGGTCACATCATAATCCTTCAATAGTTCCATCCACCTCCTATGTCTCAGATTCAAATCCTTCTGTGAAAATACATACTGCAGGCTGCGATGGTCTATGAATACTTCACACTTAACACCATAGAGGTAGTGTCTCCAGATCTCGAGTGCAAAGACCACCACTGCCAAGTCCAAAACATGGGTTGGGTAATTCTTCTCATGGGCTTCAATTTCCTTAAAGCATATGCTATAAGATTCTTATCCTGCATAAACACAGCACCCAGACCTGAATGTGAAGCATCATAAAACACAATGAAATCCTTACCTTCAACCAGCAATAACAGGATGAGAGCTGAAGTCAAAAGTGTCTTGAGATTTTGGAAGCTCTCCTCATACTTGTCAGACCAAACAAAAGGTACTTCCTTCTGAGTCAACCTTGTCAAGTGAGTAGCAATAGAAACAAAGTTCTTGATAAACCTGCCATAATAGCCCGCAAGCCCCATAAAACTCCTAACCTCAATCACAGAGCTAGGCTGGACCCAACTCTTAACTGTCTCGATCTTTTAGGGATCCACCATCACCCCTTTTTCTGAAACCACATGCCATAAAAAAGCAATCGATGATAACCAAAATTCACACTTTGATAACTTGGCATACAATTTCTGGTGCCTCAATAATCCCAGAACAATGCAAAGATGTTTTGCATGCTCCTCCTTACTCTTGGAGTAAATCAGAATATCATCTATAAACACAATTACAAATGAATCCAAAAATGACTTGAAGACACCATTCATTAAACTCATGAAAGTTGTCGGTGCATTGGTCAATCCAAATGACATTACCAGTAACTCATAATGCCCATTCCAAGTCTGGAATGACATATTAGGTATATCCTCAGGCCTAATCTTTAGCTCATGGAACCATGACCTCAAGTCAATCTTAGAAACCATCGAAGCACCCTGTAGATAATCAAAAAGGTCATTTATGCAGGGTAAAGGGTATTTATTCTGAATGGTGACCTTGTTTAGTTGTCTGTAGTCTATACACATCCTTATCTTTCTTTTTCACAAAAAAAGACCAGAGCATCCCAAGGTAAAGCACTGGGATGAATAAATCCCTTATCTAAAAGTTCCTGAAGCTGAGTCTTAAGTTTCCTCAACTCTGTCGGAGCCATACGATAAGGAGGAATAGAGATTGGGCGTGTGCCCGACTCCAAGTCTATGCAGAAATTAATATCCCTATCTGGAGGCATGCCAGACAAATCCATCAAAAGTACCTCCTGAAATTCAAAAACCACTGGAACTAACTCAATCGAAGGGGAGTCCACACTAACATCCCAAAAATGAGCCAAGAAGGATGAACAAACTTTCCCCACTAACTTCTTAGCCCAAACAAAGGATATAATCTTAGTCGGCTTAGGCCTGTACAAACATTTTGACTCTAGTATATCCTTACCCAGAATCTCTAGAGTTACAGTCTTAGAATTATACTTTAGCATAACATGATACGGAGACAACCAAGTCATACCTAAAATAATATCAAAATCAGCATATACAGAATAAACAAATCTATCCAAGTATGAAACCCTACAAACACCACAGAGCAAGTGTGATACACATGAGTTACTACCACAGACTCCCCAATTGGGTAAAAACATGACTAGGGGAATCAAGGACATCACAAACTAAATCCAAACCCAAGGCAAATTTTACAGATACATACAAATATGTAGAACCTAGATCAAATAATACAGAATCCATCCGATTACAAACTAGAATTGTACCTGTTATCATAGCATCCGATCCCTCGACCTCAAACTTTTCTAGAGAAGGCATAACAATGGGCTCTGTCATCAATTTGAGCAACCTCTCTAGCTGGCTGCTCTACTCCCCTTCCTATATTACCATTCCCTATATTCACATGGTCTCCCTAAAAATTACCTCACCCACCTATGGGGACGACCCCTTCCATTGCCACCTCCAATTGCCGGAACCACAACCTTATTCTTCTGTTGAGCCTAATTTCCTGCCTGTCTGAGATGGCATTCCCTCTTGAAATAACTTGGATCCCACAATGGAAACATCCATGATCAAGAGAAGGCCTGCTGGTAGAAGTATAAGAAGCCCCCTGGCATGTAGGAGCTAAAAACAACTAACTAGCTCCTGGATGACCACCTGCAGAAGCTGGAAAAGCTGGCTGAATAAACCTATTGACTGGGACCCATGGATTAAGAACTATTATATTTACTTAGGCTAATGAGGGTGAAAACCCTTCTAGAAATAGTCATTGATTTTAGAAGGGACTTAGGCTAATGATGGTTCTTTTCCTTCTTGGGAGATGAATGAAGATTTTAGAAAGGAGTTAGGCTAATGAGGGTGAAAACCCTTCTAGAAATAGTCAAAACAATATCATTTAGGAGTTAAAAAGGGTAGAAAATGACTAAAATACCCCTAAGACATATTTAGGAAACAACTGGAAAAAGTTGACTTTCAGGGACCATGGATGGGTTCCACGAACTGTTTATCAAACCACGGCTCATGGTTTTCGTCCGTCATTCCTGACCAAAAATATAGGCTTCAGAAACCAAACTATGGGTTAACAGGATGGACCCATAAAATGAATCACGGGTCGTAGACCCAAGTCATCATCTCTGGGAACTGGTCTGGTCTTTGATTTAACACCACGAGTGGAGATTATGGTCCGTGATTCAGACCACATTCTGTAGAAGTCACTCATGGTTCCTGAGGAAATAGGCCACTCTTAGGTCAAGTTCCATGAGTCATTTTTACGGCCCTTAGAATGAACTATGGTCCATAGAACCAACTCGTGGTTCTCAAATCAGAGGCCAACCTGCAGAAGGAAAACCATGGTTCCATTCCATGACCCGTGGTTCAAACCACGGTCCGTGGTTTGGATCCGTAATTCCTGGGAACATGGAATTTTTAGAGTTTCAAACTTAGAAAGCGGGTTTGATTTTCGGGGTGTTACAATATCTCCCATTGGTATTATTCATCCTCGAATGAAGAATAAGCAAGGGAAAACTGAAGAGAAAATAACCCAACCAGCAATAAAACATGGAAATCAAGGAATAAACACGAAAATGAAACTTTTTCAACTTAAAACATGATTGAATCAAATTCGAAAACATGAATGCATGTTAAGATCATGAGAGGAACTGATGGAGTAGAGTCGAAGGAACATACTAAGGAGGAAACTGTTATCTCAAGATGAAACAGAATCGGAAGGAAATAGATGAGTGTACTTGGCTTTCATGGCTAATTCTGCTTCCCAAGTAGCTCCCTCAACAAGCTGATTCCTCCAAAAGACTTTTACCGAGGTGACTTCTTTGTTCCTTAATATCTAAATCTGACGATCAAGAGTCTCTACGGGAACCTCCTCATAAGTGTGACTATCCCTCACACCTACATCCTCCAAAGGAACAATTGAGGTCGGATCACCAACACACTTCTTCAACAAGGAAACATGGAAAACTGGATGAACCAATTCTAATTCTGTTGGCAAATCCAACTCATAAGCCACACTACCAATTCTCTTCAAAATCCTGTAAGGACCTAAAAAATAAGGACTAAGCTTCCCTTTCTTGAAAAATCTCATCACACCCTTCATGGGTGACACCTTCAAAAAAACCCAATCATCAACTTCAAAATCTAATTCTCTTCTCCTCATATCTGCATATGATTTCTGTCGACTCTGAGCGGTCTTCAACCTCTCCCTAATAAGATGAACCTTCTCCATAGTCTCATGAACCGAATCTGGGCCAATCAAAGGTGTCTCACCTACCTCAAACCAACCAATAGAAGATATACATCTCCGACCATAAAGTGTCTCATAAGGAGCCATTTGGATGCTAGAGTGAAAGTTGTTGTAGGCAAAATCGATAAAAGGTAAGTGATCCTACCAATTACCTTTGAAATCAACCACACAAGCTCTCAATATATCCTCAAAAGTCTGAATAGTACGCTCTGCTTGGCCATTTGTCTGAGGGAAAGTTGTGCTAAGCTTCACCTGAGTACCAAGACCTCTCTGAATTGATCTCCAAAAATGGTAGGTAAACTGGGTACCTGTATCTAAAATGATGGACAATAGGACACTATGCAATCATACTATCTCACGGATGTAGAGTCTGGCATAATCATATGCTGAATCCATAGTCTTAACAGCCAAGAAGTGGGATGATTTAGTCATCCGGTCGATAATCACACAAATCGAATCGTGTTGCCTTCGAGTACGAGGCAAACCTATAATTAAGTCCATATTGATCACTTCCCACTTCCAAGTAGGAAGATCAATATCCTGAGTCATACCACCCGGTCGTTGATACTCTACCTTCACTTGCTGACAGTTGGAACACTTAGCCACAAAACCTGTTATGTCCCTCTTCATACCATTCCACCAATAGACTTCTCATAGGTCACGGTACTTCTTGGTGGCACCAGGATGAATAGAATATCTGGAGCTTTGAGCCTCAGTCAAAATCTATTATCTCAACCCATCTATATTCAGCACACATAATCCACCCTGATAACGAAGCACACTATCTCCCCCTTGGGAGAAAACCTTAACCCTTTGGTGATGGACTGCACCCTTTAACTGAATTAAAATAGGATCACTGTCTTGCTTTACCTTCACTTTAGCTACCAAAGATGATTCGGAACCATTCTAAATAATAACACCACCTTCTGTCAAGTCCATAAGCTGAACTCCCAACAAAGAATATCTATGAACCTCTTTAACAAATTCTTTCTTCTCGTCTTTGACTGAAGACACACTACCCATGGATAATCTACTAATTGCATCTGCCACAACATTGGCCTTACCCGGATGGTAAAGCACACTTATGTCATAATCCTTAAGAAGCTCAAGCCATCTTCTTTGTCGCAGATTCAATTTCTTCTGAGTGAATACATACTGAAGACTCTTATGATTGGTGAATACATCCACATGCACACTATACAAGTAATGTCTCCAAATCTTCAAAGCAAAGACCACGGCCTTTAAGTCAAGATCATGAGTAGGGTAGTTCTTTTTATGAGTCTTAAGTTGCTTAAAGGATAAGCAATCACTTTACCACGCTGCATCAAAACCCAACTCAAACCAATCCTAGAGGCATCATAATGCACAACAATGTCATCTAGGCTCTCGGGTAGAGCTAACACTGGAGATGTGGTCAATCTAGTCTTTAATACCTGAAAGTTTTTCTCAAAAAGGTCAGACCACTGAAATTTTACCTTCTTCTGAGTCAATCGAGTCAAAGGGAAAGCAATGGAAGAAAATCCTTCCACAAATCTCCTAAAGTAACCAGCCAAACCCAAAAAACTCCTAATATCATACGAAGAAGTGGGTCTAGGCCAGTTCTTTACTGCCTCAATATTTTGAGAATCAACTCGAATACCATCTCTTATCACAATGTGACCCAGAAAAGCAATAGACTGCATCTAGAACTCATACTTGCTAAACTTAGCTAATAATTGTCGGTCCTTGAGAGTTTGCAACACCACTCTCAAATAGACCGCATGCTCCTCCTCACTCTAAGAAGAGATAAGGATACCATCAATGAATACAATAATAAACATATCCAAATACTGCTTGAACACATGGTTTATCAAATCCATAAAAGTTACAGGAGCATTCGTTAGACCAAAAGACATCACAACAAATGCATAATGATCATATCGAGTCCTGAAGGCTGTCTTCGGAATATCACACTCTCTAACATAAAGATGATGATAATCGGATCAAAGGTCAATTTTAGAGAAGAAACTAGCACCCTGAAGCTGATAGAACAAGTCATCAATCCTAGGAATGGGATACTTATTATTGATTGTGACATTGTTCAACTGATAGTATTCAATACATATTCTGAGGGAACCATATTTCTTTCGCACGAATAAGACTGGAGCACCCCATGGAGAAATGTTAGGCCTGCTGAAACCCTTATCAAAAAGATCCTTCAACTGATCCTTTAACTCTTTAAGTTCAGCGGGAGCCATCCTATAGGGAGGAATAGATATAGGATTTGTATCTGGGAGAAGATCTATTCCAAAGTCGATCTCCCATTCGGGAGGGACTCCAGACAAATCTTTGGGAAACACTTCTGGGAACTCATTCACAACAGGATTAGACTGAAGAGATGGGGTTTCAAACTCTGTGTCTATAACCCTCACTATGTAATAAACATAACCCTTAGAAATCATCTTTCTAGACTTGAGATAGGATATGAAATGACCTTTTGAGGATGGGGGACTACCTTGACATTCTAAGACGGGTTCATTTGGAAAGTTGAAACTGAAAACCCGAGTATGACAATCAACCAAAGCATAGCAAGCATGTAACCAATCCATACTAAGAATAACATCAAAATTTGTCATCTCCAATTCTACTAAATCTGCTAAAGTGACTCTATGAAGGATAGAGATAGGGTAATTTTGGTAGATTCTCTTGGGTAGCACTGACTCATCAATAGAAGTAGAAACATAAAAGGATTCTAAAAGCAATTCAGGACATACTTCAAATTTGCATATTATGTAAGGGATTACAAGAGATAAGGAGGCACTGGGGTCCAACAAAGCCTACACATTGAAAGAGAAGACTTTGAACATACCAGTAACAACATTTGGGGAACCCTCTTGGTCCTGACGAGAGGGCATAACATAAAGTTAGTTTTGGCGCTGACCACCAGAACTAGAAGTTATGCCTGCTGGACTGGTCGACCTCTTGGGGCTTCTGGAGCAGACTGAGCCCTACCACCTCCTTGTCCCTTCTTAGCTGAAGGGTAATTTCTAATCATGTGTCCAGCCTATCCATACCTAAAGCATGAACCTGTGCCCAAACGACACTCTCCCGGGTGATTCTTCCCACACTTGCTGCAAATAGGATGGGAAGATCCCTTAGCAACACTCCCCTGAGACTATGAATAGGAGACAGATCCTCTACCAGTATGATCATTATGAGACATGTAGACCTGGGTAGGAGCACTAGCAGAAGAATGAACGAGTCCTGATGACTTCTTCTGGAATGAGGAGCGATGTCTGCCACCGGACCTCTGATGGCCAAAACCTTAACCCTCAGATCTAGCCTTCTTGTTCTCCCTAGACATCACCCTAATCATGTCTCCCTAAATATGGTGAGCATGGGTCATGAGTCTGGAAATATTCATATCACTCAACAGCATAGCGGACCTACACTCCTTCTTCACCAAATCTGAAACCCCATAGACAAACTTGCTCATATGATAATGCGGGTCAGCTACCATAGAGGGGGCATACCTAGACAACTGAGTGAACTTCAAACTATACTCCTAAACAATCAAAGATCCATATCTCAAGTTCACAAACTCCTCGGCCTTCGCTTTCCTCAACTCTCAGGGAAAGAACCGATCGATAAAAGCCCTCTCAAAACACTCCTAAGTCATAGGGACCACATCTCTAGCTCTAGCTTCCTTCCATTATATGAACCAGTTATGAGCTATATCCTTGAGTTTATAGGATGCCAACTCGACATAATTAACACCAACTACTTGCATCATATCAAAGATTTTCTTCACCTCATCAATAAAATTTAGTGGATCCTCATTCACTTTTGAACCCCAAAACTCCAGTGGGTTCATATGGACAAAATCATGAACTCGGGCCACTACCCCACCTTGAGAGGGATGGGGATAGGAGCCGGCTGGTTGGCCTGAGTGGCCAAGGTCTAGTCTAGCAAATAGATGTCATTCTTGAATTCCTCATTTGTGACCTTGGGGGCCGAAACTGGAGGAGCGGCATTCCGAGAGGCTTAGTGAGGCATAGCACGTCGAGGCATAATCTGAAATGTATAAGGTAAAGTAAACTCTATCTCACGATATGATCATGAAAGAAGTGAAGTTTTCTAAGATACCTCATAGCTTCCCTCTCATATGTGTGGCGCACTTCACACACATGAAAGAGACTCTACTCAATGCAGCTTTCAGACATCCTAAGACTCTTGAACCTGAGGCTCTGATACCAAGTTTATCATACCCCGAGGTTACCCCCTAGACGTAACACGGGACCTGGGACCATAAGTTCCCCAAGCTAACCCTTGGTCATAGCATAACTCAGGTATATAAATTAAGCATAGCGAAAGCATAATAAGAATTAGATACTCAATTCATAAGATAAAATCAAGAGGAACATGATTTGAAGAAGACCTAACTACTGTCTATGTCTGAAAAGCCTTTACACATGACATAAGAAGTTTCTAGGACAAGACCCTAGCTAGATCAATGTACGAAAGTAAATAATCAAAACTATCTAGAGTCATAACTAGACCTCGAAAAATGAGGACTCACCAACACTGACTGGATACGGCCTGCGGTCTCTAGCCAAGTGCCTGAGAGAGGGAAACTGAATCTACATTATCAAGAGGATGCAACACAATATATGCGTCAGTACTATAGGATGTACCAAGGATGTGATATATGCATGATCATGATAAAAATACACTTAAAACATGATTAAGATAAATTAATTCATAAAGAAATAGTATAAGAAATTATCAAGATATAAGACATAAAACATGAAGAAAAGTTAAGATTCTGAGTATGATATCATATAACTTCATAGCTTAAAAATAATCATGTGGGAGTTTTTTTTAACCAACATAAACCATGTTGAGCTACATGGAGTCCAGTGTCATACACCCACACTGAAAAAGGTTGTCCTAACCGTCTAAGGTTAGAACCAAGTCATAAGGATCCTTTCATAAGCCACGGAGGGAAACCTATGGTGGCAACATAGTTTTGGACTTGGGTTATCTAGAACCCTCATCGCTCGATGCTAAATACTACTCCCAAAATATATAACATGAGGCTCATAAACATGTGACATATTTAGATGCCCAACTCGATCATAAAATGTTCTTAACCCGGATCTTCATACTACTCACGAATTTTAGTTTAGAAAATAATTCATGAGCATTGATGGCACATCGGGTGTCTTGTCTTGCATAATAATTCATACTTGGAAAATTTGTATGACTCTAGTTCAATTTCATAATAACATATATTTTTATAGAACATAGGAAATAGGAATGCACTTACTTGAAAATCCATGAAAACATACTATCAAATACCCAATTTGCTTATATCAATTCATGCATATAGGATTTGCCATAATTAGCTTTCAATTCATTAAATAGGAGTTCACATGTAAAAACACATGCAAAATCATGCAATTTAGTAGTAATTTCATAATAAAATTATGAGAAGACAATTTATAGCAAAACCCATAAGAATTGGGTAAGAACCGTAATTTGAAAGTTCATGAAATCAAAATTAGAAATAAGGGGTTTTGGGCACAAGGGTAGAAGGAACCCTTTGTTGAATACTCACATACCTTGATTGAATTTAACTCACTTGAAATTGAAAAGAAAGGAGGCTTGAAGTTGGAGCTTGAAGGAGTTATTTTCCTTTTTGGGAGATGAATGAAGATTTGAGAAGGGACTTAGGCTAATGAGGATGAAAACCCTTCTAAAAATAGTCAAAATAACATCATTTAGGAGTTAAAAGAGGTGGAAAATAACTAAAATATCCCTAGGATATAATTAGGAAAAAACTGGAAAAAGTTGACATTCAGGGACCATGGATGGGTTCCACGGACCGTAGATCAATCCACGGCTCTTGGTTTCCATCCGTCATTCCTGGACAAAAAGATAGGCTGTAGAAACCAAACTACGGGTAAATAAGACGGACCCGTAGAATGAATCATAGGTTGTAGACCCATATTGTCATCTCTGGAAACTGATCTGGTCTTTGATTTAATACCATGAGTGGACATTACGGTTCGTGATTCAGACCACGGTCCGTAGAAGTCACTCGTGGTTCCTAAGGAAATAGGCCACTCTTAGGTCAAGTTCCACGAGTCATTTTTATGGCTCGTAGAATGAACTATGATTCGTAGAACTAACTCATAGTTCTCAGTTCAGAGGCCAGCCTGAAGAAGGCAAACCACGGTTCTATTCTATGACTCATGGTTCAAACCACGGTCTGTGGTTTGGACCCGTAATTCTTGGGAACATAGAATTTTCAGAGTTTCAAACTTAGAAAGCGAGTTCGATTTCTAGGGTGTTACAAGTTAAAGCGTTGGAGCAAATGCTTGCATATGCTAAATTCATGAAGAACCTGGTGAATAGGAAGAGAATGGTGAGCTTTGAGCCAACTGATAAGTTGCACCATTGTAGTGTAATAGCCTTCTGTTCTTTGGTGCAGAAAAAGGAATGTTCTGGAGATTTTACTAGTCCTTGTACGATAGGAGCATTCTACTTTGCTAAAGCATTGTGTGATCTTAGTGTTAGTATCAATGTAATGCCACTAGCTGTGTTTAATCAGTTGGGCTTGGAAGCCCCCAAACTGATGACAATGCAGATTCTTATGGCATATTGCATAGTGAAACGACTGGTGGGAATTCTCTATGATGTGCTTGTGAAAGTTGATACTTTTATCTTCCTTGTAGACTTTGTGATCCTTGACTGTGAGGTTGACTTTGAGGTTCCCATTATCTTAGGATGGTCATTCCTAGCCACCGAACGCACGTTGGTTGACTTAGAGACTAGGCAGATAAAGTTCAGATTGAAAGATGAGGTAGTTACTTTTAATGTCTGCCAGTCTATGAAGCATCATGATGACATGCGCGTGGTTTCAGTTATTGATGTGGTGGATGAGGATCAGCTAATTGTGCCTGTTGAGAAGAGCCTTGGTGTTGAAGCACTTGCGGCTATGATTATGAATTTTGATGGAGAAGATATTGAGGAGTATGATGAGATGGTTGAAGAACTTGCAGGTATGGGGTCCTATAGCTATGCTCCAAAGAAGCTTGATTTGGACTTAAAGAATAGATAAATACCGCCTGCCAGACCATCTATTGTGGAGCCTCCAGTCTTGGAGCTCAAAGCGCTTCTGTCTCATCTTTGATATGTGTTCTTAGGAGCTAATGAGACCTTGCCAGTTATTATTGCTACAGACTTAGGTGAAGGGCAAGTTGAAGCTCTGGTTTTTTTGTTGAGGTATTGTAAAAGGACTATTGGTTGGTCCATTGCTGACATCATTGGGATTCAACCTAGAATTTGCACTCATAAGATTCAGCTAGCCCCAGACTGCATTCTGAGTATTGAGCACCAGCGTAGGTTGAATCATCCTATGCAAGAGGTTGTCAAGAAGGAGATTATAAAGTGGCTTGATGCAGGTGTAAGTTACCCTATTGCTGATAGCAAGTGGGTGAGCCCGGTTCAGTGTGTGCCAAAGAAGGGTGGGATCACTGTAGTAAGAAATGTGAAGAATGAGTTGATTCTAATGAGTCCAGTCACAAGCTGGCGCATATGCATGGATTACAGGAAGTTGAACACTTGGACTGAAAAGGACCATTTTTTGATGTCGTTCATGGATCAGATGTTAGACCGTCTTACTGGTAAAGGATGGTATTGTTTTTGATAGTTATTCAGGATACAATCAGATCTCGATTTCTCCTGAAGACTAAGAGAAGACTACTTTCACCTATCTGTATGGGACATTTGCTTTCAAGAGGGTGCCTTTCGGGCTATGCAATGCACCAGTGATATTTCAGCGTTGCATGATGTCTATTTTCTCTGACATGGTGGAGGACACTATCGAGGTGTTCATGGATGACTTTTCAATGGTTGGTGACTCTTTCGATGATTGTTTGGTTCATCTCAGTTGTGTGCTAAAGAGGTGTGAAGAATACAACTTAGTGCTGAATTGGGAAAAGTGTCACTTCATGGTGAAAGAGGGTATAGTGCTTGGCCATCGGATATCCAAGAACGGTATAGAGGTCAACAAAACAAAGACAGAGGTGATTGAAAAATTGCCTCCACCAGTTTCTTTAAAGGGGATTCAGAGCTTTTTAGGGCATGCTGGTTTTTATTGGAGATTTATCAAGGATTTCTCCAAAATTGCAAATCCATTGTGCAAGTTATTGGAGAAGGAGGTAAAGTTTGTTTTTGATGAGGCATGTTTGAAGGCATTCGAGACTCTAAAGGAAAGGATGATCTCTGCCCCTATTATTATCTCTCCTAATTCATCTCAACTGTTTGAGGTTATATGCGATGCTAGTGGAGTGGCGCTAGGAGAAGTCCTAGGCCAAATACCTGAAAAGATTCTTCATCCCATATACTACACTATCAAAGCAATCAATCCTGCTCAGAAGAACTACATTGTGACTGAATAAGAGCTGTTGGCGGTGGTCTTCTCTTTTGAGAAGTTCAGATCGTATTTGCTTGGCACCAAGGTGGTGGTGCATACTGATCATGCAGCTCTGAGGTACCTTATGGCGAAGAAAGATTCTAATTCAAGATTGATTAGATGGGTGTTGCTGATACAAGAGTTTGACTTTGAAGTCAAGGACCGAAAGGGTACTGAAAATCAGGTAGCAGACGATTTGTCTAGACTTGAAGAAGAAGCAATGCTGAAGCTAAATGATGAGCAGGATATTGATGATTGGTTTCCAGACGTGTAAGTGTTGGCTACCTCGCAAGACCTGATTCCTTGGTTTGTAGACTTTGCCAACTATTTGGCAAGTGATTTGGTGCCTCCTGATATGTCTGTTCTCCAAAGAAGAAAGTTCATGTCCGATGTTAAAAAATTCTTCTGGGAGGAACCATTCTTGTTTTGTGTGTATGCTGATACTATAATCCATATATCTATGCCGAAAGTTGAGATGACGGAGATTTTAGAGGCTTGTCATTCATCCCTATTGGGGGACATCATAGTGGTATTCAAACCGCACACAAGATCTTGCAATGTGGCTATGATTGGCCAATTATTCACAAAGACACCCATGATTTTGATAAAGCTTATAGCATATGTCAAAGGGAAGGAGGTATATCAAGGAGGCATGAGCTTCCTCTTACTCCTATCCTCGTGATTGAGCTGTTTAACATTTGGGGTATTGACTTCATGGGACCATTTGTGTTGTCTAATGGAAACTGGTACATATTTATGGATGTTGACTATGTATCAAAGTGGGTGGAAGTGGTTGCGCTTCCTAGTAATGAGGGTAAGGGTGTCACAGCGTTCTTGAAAAAGAACATTTTCTCCATATTTGGTACACCAAGAACAATCATCAGTGATGGAGGTACTCACTTCTGCATCAAGTTGTTTCGTGCTTTGTTAGAGAAATATGGAGTGAAGCACAATATTGCAACCCCCTATCATCCTCATACTAGTGGGCAAGTGGAAGTCTCCAACCGTGAAAGCAAGTCAATCCTATCCAAGACTTTTAATGCCAATAGAAAGGATTGGCCGCGGAAACTAGATGATGCTTTGTGGGCATACAGGACTGCTTTCAAGATGCCAATAGGTATGTCGCCATATCAGCTTATGTTTGGAAAGGCGTGCCATCTTCCAGTTAAGTTAGAGCATAAGGCCATGTGGGCGTTGAAGAAGTTGAACTTAGATTGGTTGGAAGGATCATTGCAGTGGCTTGGGCAATTGAATGAATTGGATAAGTTCCGCCTGAATGCATACAAGAGTTCAGCCTTTTATAAAGACAAGATAAAATTATATCATGACCGAAAGATCGAAAAGCAAAATTTCCAGCCAGGTGACTTGGTCCAGCTTTTCAATTCCTAACTTCGCTTATTTCCTGGCAAGTTGAAGTCCAAGTGGATCGGACCATTAAAAGTGGTAAAGGTGTTTTCACATGGGTCCGTCGAACTTGAAAATCATGATGGCAAGAGGTTCAAGGCGAATAGACAACGGATTAAAGCATATTTGGGTACCGTAGAGGAGCTCAAAGCAATTGAAGCCTGGAATCTTACGAATTCATCCCGATCAAGGAGCTTGATGAAGTCTGAGTAATCAAGTGACTTGTGTCATGTTGTGACGTTAAATCAGGCGCTGCATGGGAAGCAACCCACATATTTTTCTTTTTCTTTTTCTTTTTGTAGAGTGATTTGGAAAAGTCTGAGTAGCCAAAACACTCGCCTTGTGCCGCGATGTTAAATCAGGCACTACATGGGAGGCAACCCATGGACTAATGTGTGTTAAATTTGCAGGAACTGGTGAGATGTAAACAAAATTTCAAGAACTGTAGGTAAAAAGGGGTCCCACGAGCTCTATGACGGGCCATCACAGGTGCCACAGCCCATGGCACTAGGGCATCCATGCTGAAAAGATGATAAGCGTTGAAGAAATAGTGGTCTATCCCACTTCCACACACTACATGACGGGACGTTGCTACTCCAACGGGCGTGGAAGATGGGTGTGAACCCAAAACTGAGTTGGAAAAAGCCATTGGCTTGTTCCCACACTCTGCAGGATGGGACATCGCAACCCTGACGGGCGTGGGAAGCAAGCCCAAGATGCCCAGGTAAGTCACCCATGATGGGCTATTGCATGCCCCACGGGCATCGCGTTGCCCATCAGCTGGGTTGGTCAAAATGTCCAGACGCCTAGGTAAGTGAAGCATGATGAGCCATCGCGTGCCCGACGGTCTTCGTGTAGCCCGTCGTCTGGGTCGGCCAACTAGGGTCAATGAATTTTAAAAGTTTTTTTTTTTAGCACCCAACCCGACCCGACACCCTTTCCCTCTTACTCGCATCCCTTAAGTGTTTTACCTCAATCAAATTGAGGTCAAAAACACTCATTCTCCCTCTTTCTAATTCCCTTTCCCAAATTCACGTTTTCAACTCCCTAAATCACTCCCCCTGATCATCTCTTCCCATAATCCACATATCACAAGTTCATTAAGCAACAAGCACAAGTTCTTCTAAAGCTTTCTAAGTTTCTTTTTCTTCAAGAGGTTCAACAACCAAGAAGTAAGTAATTTCATCTTGAAGATGTTTAATTCTATTTAATTAGTCGAACACAACAACTATGGGTTCCGGTGTTTTGATTTCTTATACTGTTAAGTGAACCCTAGTTGTGATGCTTTGCTTGAGTGATTGTGAGTGTGTAGGAATTGATTTAAAATAGAGATTAGAGTTGTGATTTTGATCTAAGTAATGGGTTGTGATCATGTTTATTAGTATTTTATATGTTGTTTACTTGGGTGAGGAAACAACTCATGATAGTAGACTACACAGAGAAAATTTGGGTTTATCTTGACCCCACGGGACATCTAACGGGTTGTTTAAGGCACGACGGGCGTCAGATAGGGTGTTGGATTGGATCAGTGCTTAAAAATGCTTATGTCCAGTTCTGACGCCCGATCCGATAGGACATGGGACCTCCCACACCCATGGAAGGAGCCTTAGGGAGGACAACTTGTCCTTAAAAATTCCACTGCCTTGACCCGATGCCCTGTCCCATGGGACGTCGGACCTTCCACGCCCGTGGGAGGTTAATTTTTCTGAATATTTTCTAAGTGTAATTTTTTTCTGGTTTTTAATTTTTGTATTTTGTGCTAATGATGGTTTCATGCAGGTATTATGGCACCAAAAACACCGCTACGATGTGGGGAGCCCCAAAAAGTAAAAGATACTTCAGTCAAGTCTCGACTAAAGAATCAAACTGATTCTGAAGTCCATAAGAGTGATTCAGATAACACATCCCTCGTCTGGTTAACCGGAATAAAGCTGATAGTATCTCTTTCCCCAGTCTAAAGTGGGGGAAGGATCATCTTCCAGCTCGGCCAGTTCTAGATCAAAGAGTGATCATGCTCCTTCACCAGTTAAAGAAGGGCAAGAACTAGTGACCAAGGTTTCGAGTGGTATGGAAACTGGGACCGAGTTGGGAAATGATGATGAATTAGGGACAGAGCACAGTTTAGCAAAAGATGCAGATAGTGATGCTAAAACCGATATAGAGACCACCACTCCGGAAAAGGAGACTACTTCACCTACTCTGACAGGCTCTGACACAACGCTGGTACTCGCTAGGGAGAAAGCTAGGTGGAATATCATAGAGTCAAATAAAATATTTGATTATGGGCTCGAGGTGACAACACGGGGAAATCGAAGATGACCTATCCCTGAGGAATGGAGGATAGATCATTTCAAGCTAAAGAACTTCCTCAAGTTTGATGAATATTTTTGGTACTACCAGTTGGGTTGGACTAGCAAGCCACTCCCATACTACCAACCACTTATTGTGAGGGAGTTTTATGCGAACTACCAAGCCATATTGATAAGTAGATGCCAGAAGGGTCAAAGAGTTTCCGACTTGCCCACTCTTGAGAGCGTACCAGTGTGAGGTGTCCCTTTCAACATCTCCTTTGAAACTATCAACAGGTTCCTTTTTGGGCTGAGATATGAGATTATCGCCGACCCTTTTGAGTATGTTCATCGGATGAAAACTGAAGCCAAATGGACAAAATGGTTGGCCAAGTGGCTCACAACAACCGGGAACCCAAGCTGGCTAAATCAAGACAAACCACAAATCACAAAGGCCTCTCTCTCATTTGAGGCCAAGTTTTGGTGGGCCATAGTATGGCTAAGGCTGATATCGACGGGTGGAGACAACCAGCTCACTCTGGAAAGAGCTATCTTAGTGGCTAGATTGTTATCAAAATAAAAGCTAAACTTTAGGCAAATCATAGTTTAAGAGATCAGAGATAGACTCACCAAGATAAGCTCCTCCTATCTATTTCCCTTCCTCATTACTGAGCTGTATGACGAAGCTAATGTCCCAAAATATATGGGTATTGATTGTGCAGAGCAAGCCACATGAACACATCATCCCGAGAGGTCAAAGGATGAAACCAGAGTTATGGGTTTGAGCGGTGCATTAGAACCACTAGCCCTTACCCAAGAGGCATATGTACCAACTCTGGAGGTGACACCATCCCCTACTTCTCTTCCCACCCCAAAGGGTAGCCATACCGAGCATACAACAGCTGGTCCATCTTTTTTTACAACACCTCTGATGGATGAAAATTATTCCATATTAGCTTTTCATCCGGCAAATTTTGCCAACACAGTTTAAAGGAACAAATGAAAAGGTTTGTGTTGCAGTTTCAGGAGATTGTTGATTCCTCAATCCGGAGGGCCATAACACCATTTCGTAATGTGAATGACCAGGTTGACGCATTAGAAAATAGGGTTGATAAGAAGCTGCAGGAAATGGGTGCAGTTGAGCTCACAGAACTAATGCAGAAGATAGCGGAGCTTAGGGTCGATGTGGATGGATTGATGAGTCACCCATATTCTCAAGCTAAGGCTCCAGTAGTCTTACCACAAGTTACATCAAATCCAATGCTTGATTTATGGGACTTTGTAGACCCCGAGCTTCGGTAGGCTGGGCTGGTAAAGGAAAAAAAGGCTGAAGTACTTGCTAGTCCCTCTGAGCACATGAAAAAGAGAAAGCAAAAAGAAAAGCATGTCCGAGCGGACGACATACCTCTTAGCCCTAAATCTCAAAAGACGAGGGAGGAGAAAGCTACAAAGAGAGCCAAGAAAGAGTTAGAGCGGGCAACAAAGGAGTCCCTAGCTATGCAACATATCGAGGTTGATGTCGTTGGTAGGGGTGATTCATCTAGTGGTGTTGCTGGCATTATTGATATACCTTCTTCAGACCCCATTGTGGGAGTTAGTGATGTTGATGCAGGTCGGGCAGCTGATATTTTTGAGAGCCTGCAGAGGCAGCCTCTAATGTTGAGAAAGATGTGAGCACCAATCCAGAGGGACCGACTACAACTACACCAGATGACTGCACTTAGGCACCGCATGTATGCCTTGCAACCCTTGTTTTGTTATTTTTTTAGTGCATTAGGGATAATCCACATCTTTTCAGATGGGGTGGGGGCAGCTGTGGTCATCTGGTTGGTTTTTGTGGAGTGTTTTTTTTAAGTTTGAGTAGCCGAAATACTCGCGTCATGTCGTGATATTAAATCAAGCACTGCATGGGAGGCAACCTATGAGGGTATCTTTATGATATCCACATCCTTGGAGTTTTCTTGCCTGTTTTCTTTCCCTAAGGACTTTTTAATTTCTAGTGAACTGGCATGTTTAAAATTGGATGTGTGTTTGTAAAAATAAATTAAGAACTAAATGCAGCCATGTACTGATTTTTGAATAAATTATGTGAAAAATGGAGACCCCTCAAAAATTTTGTGCAATAAGGTCTTAGAACTGACCTTAATAGATCTGTAAATGACAGCATACATATAACTGAGATAAGTAGTTTAAGCTAAAGCATGAACTGGTAGTTAGCTAATTGATAGTCTTAACTCTGTTCCATGTGGGAAGTGAGCTATTTAGTATTTGTTCTTGTTGTACTGTGTGATGTAGAACTTGCCTAGCTAGTCTTGCTATGATTGTAGAATGCTTTGTGTAGGATGTGATCATAGGCCATTTTTGAAATTAGTCCACTTTAGCCAAATGACCTACCAAGTGAAACTGAATCCCTTTGATCCCTGAATTTGAGCCTAAAAGTTAAACCTTTTTGTTGTTAGCCTGTTCACCTTCCCTATTTCCTATAAATCTCTTTTTGGCCCTGGTCCCTCCTTGGATATTGTGCACCTCAACTCAGGCTAAAAGCATAAGTTGAGGGTGGCTACTGTAGGGATGAGTAGGGAGTGTTGGGTATGAAAAGACCAGGTTAGTGTTAAAAAGAAGCTTAGCAGATGTGGTTTGTGTGCTACAAAAGAAAGAAGAAAAGAAAAGAACGAAGAAAAAAATTGATGGAAAAAAATGCAAAAAAATGTAATAAAATCCATACCCGAAGTCTAAGAAAGGAGAATAAGGAAGGAAAATTGTAAGGTCTGAAAAGGTGGAGAATAAAGAAGTAATTGTAGTGTCAAGGAGGGCATAATCACTATTTACCCAAATGTATCATTCCAGTCCCTAAGCCTACATTACAAGCCTAACAAAGTCCTATAGTGATCCTAATCGAACTGTTTGAAATCCAAGGCATATAAGGGCAAGCCTATGATATTGTGCATGTACATCTTGAACTTCCTTGTAAGAGTGAGTGTGTTCCCAGTCCCTGTTTGTTAAGTTGCAATTTTGTGTGATCAGGACTTCTTTGTTGTGAGGGCACTAGAGTAGACTGCGATTGCTAATTATTTGGTTGGAATATCTGCCTGTGTATGCTAGCTAACTCATGAATATCTTGTTGTCACTCATGGATCCATCTTGTGTTGTTCTGATAACTTGACTAAATACACTGATTTTTGAGTTGTTAAAAGGAGTGGGTACTATTTTGAAATTTGAGAGACAAATGAATTATACTGCTGGTTTACTCTCTAGTTTCTTTTACTTAAGCGTCGTGTTAGTTGTTGTTTTCGTTTGTTTCTTGAGGACAAGAAAACATTCTAAGTTGAGGGTGTTGATGTGCCGAGATTTCATGGCACTCTCGATGCTTCATACTAAGGATTTTTGGATGTTCTTAAGCATGTTTTGTTAGATTTGATGTCGTTTGTTGCTTGTACAAGGAAAAGTATTAAAAAGATGAAAAGACCAAAGTATTTGCAGTTTTCTGGGCAAAAGGTACACTCCATGGGCGTGGAATCCACCACGTCCCGTGGGGAAGAAAGCGACCGCTTATGCTTTTAAAAAGAGGTATAATTTGGGCGCATCAACACTTCACAGAGAACTCTGTACAAATAGTGTCTCCATATTTTGAGAGAAGACACCACAACAGCCAACTCTAAGTTATGAGTAGGGTAGTTCTTCTCATGCACTTTCAGTTGTCTCGAAGCATAAGCGATGGGATATTTATAACACCACACAGTAAGAACTATGTGTTTCCCTTTCTCTGTGTCTATACAATGCTCTTTAAATAATAATGATTCTCTCTAAAAAGGTCTCGGGATGGGATATCTATAATATTTAAAAATACCTAAGAGACCCCATTCCAGTTGGATTGGGAAAGGGCAAAATTTGCCCTTGCTGCTCTTAGATCGCAGAGCGAGTCTCCTTCCTTTTCCTTGGAGCTCGCATCGCGAGCCCCAGTTTCTCACCCTGTAAATATTTTTTAGGCTGTAAACTTCAAAGGATGTGTATTTTTTACCCTCCTTTTCTTTCGAACACGCTTTGCGACTCTAGCTTCACCTTGGATTTTTCTTTGCAAAATCCTGTAAGTTTTGCTCCACTTTAGTTTGTTTTTAGCTCTCTCCACCTAAACTACATAAAACATCTTCTTTAAGTAATAAATTATGAAATCAAACATAAATAACTAGTATCAAGCTAAATAATCCTTAAAACAAAGCATTAATTTAAGTATCCTTGAAGTAGTTGTAATTATTGAAATTATAATGTCAAAACCTAAATTAACCTAAATGAATAAATTCCAAAATAACAAGATGATGAATATACAAATTCTAGAACTTGAACATAAATCTACAAATTCACAACTACATTTAAGGATTACATTAACTAAATTCATAAATTAACAATGTCAAGAACCTAAATTATTATGAATCTATAAATTTCAAATTAACAAAGTGATGAACAAAAGAATTCAAAAACTTAAACCTAAATCTACAAATTCACAATTACATTTAAAGATTTCGACAGACAGAGTCCGTTCCACTCGATATTTTGGACTGACTTTTTCCCTTGGTTTTTCTTGATCAATTTTGATCCTCTTTTTACTACTGACTCAAAATGTTGACTTTGGCTAACTCTTAGTTTTCAAGTTGCTAGTTAAGGTTCAAGTGTTTCAAAATGTCTCGAGCTCGTCGAGACCTATGTCGCTCTTACCCCCAAGTCATAAATCACCAAATGAACCTTCAGAAAGTGTCAAATAGCAAAAAAAGGTTCTAGAACTCAAAACAACTGGTTGGGTCGTTATATGTAAGACTGAAAAAATAAATCAACTAATTCTCTCTTTATTTATTAATTAGAGAAAATATATCTTTAGTATAGTGAACAAATAAAAGGACCGAAGCAGGGCCGGCTCTATGCTTTCTAAAATAAGGCGCCCGCCATAGGCCCCCAAATTTGAGGGGCCCCATGTTTTTTAAAAAATAATAGAATTATTATAAGTATTTATTAAAAGATTATTTTATACTGTATGTTTCAATTTATTTGCTTTTTTGTTTTAGTCCATTTTAAAAAGATATTTTTTTTGTCAAGTATTTAATTTTAATTTCCCACATGACATGTATAAGACCACAAAATTAAGTAATATTTTGGTGTATGTTATATACTTTTACTTTGAGATTACAAGATATATAGGTCTTCTTACTTTCTTAAACGCTAAATTTCGTGTCAAATCAAAATCAGACAAACAAATAAAAATAGAAGGAGAACTAATTATAGAAAAAGTAAAACAAAATTATATATATTATAATGATCGGGTCCTTCATTACGGATAGTCCAATCGTGCCAAGTTTTAGATTTAAAAAACTCCGGGTTTGGGAGTTTGAAATTCTAGGCTAGGCTAGCCTCGATCGGTTTTGAAGTGAGGTGGAGTCTAGGGAAATCTGGATAAGGATTGGGTTAGGAGTCTTGTTTTGAGCTATTTAAAGGAGTCCAGGGGACTTTTCAGGATCGAATTCGGGTAAGTAGAACTCCCAAAATCGCGATTGACGTGAAGGAGTTATTTCGGTTCGTCAAAAAAATAGGGGTGTTGTGAAATGGACTAGTTTTGTATATTTTATGACTTTATGTCCAGTGTCAACTGCCATAGCTGTTGACACTCCGCCATCGCGACCTCCGCTATAGCAGAAAAATTACTGCTACAGCGGAAGTGAAGGCGGTCAACGCCGGTCGGAACTACTATAGTGGAATGCTTCTGCTATAGCGGGACCGTTATAGCGGAGAGGGGACCGTTATAGTGGGCTCAACGGGAATTAATGCAGAAACATTCCCCAAAATGTTCAGTTTTCACAATTTTATTTTGGTAGAAGGGAAAGGCGATTCCAAGCTATTTTCCTCCGTTTTCCATAGTTTTCTTTCCCTAAGGTGAGGTTTCTACTCTCAAAACTTCGTACTACTTTTCCTACGCAGTAGAATTGCTAGGAGGGAACTTGGGGAAAGGTTGGAATAACCTAGGGATGGTAGAATCCAGGGAAGAAGGGGGATTCGAGGCATGAAAGTTCTTGGGTATTGTTAACAACAAGGTTTATTGATCGCATGTTGTTAAATTCTCTATTTTTATCCGTGAAAATGATAGAACTAGGGGAATTAATAGCGGGAAACCCGGGAAAAAGGGTAGAATGATCATGGTTGGTCTGGGATTTGGTGTAATCCGGGTAATACGCAGGCCTTGTTTGTTAATTCAAGTACTTGTATGTTGTTTTAGACCAAGAACGAGAAAGGAATCCGGAACACAGGAAAGCTCGGGTTGAGTAGAGGTTGGATCATTTTAAGGTAGGTGATGGCTTACGATTCCTGTGAATGTTGTATATTTTTGTACTCTTATCTAAGTGTTTGTACGAATTACATTGCTTAGAGGAATTGTTTAGAATGTCTAAGGGTCCTGTTTTACAGTCTGTGGATTGAACGGTGTGTTGCTTGTTGGTTTTACAAGTTGTTTGTTCATTATTTGACTATGGATTAATTGATATTCGGTTGGCTCGGGTACCACGCCTGGTACGGGAATACTGACGGTTGGCTCGGGTACCATGCCTGGTACTAGATACAAATGGTCGGATCGAGTACCACGCCTGGTACGGGTTTATTTTACTGTATCATTGCATTGATATTGTTGTATTGCATTTTATTGGTTCTGTGAGTGGACTGGGCTGTTTTATTGAAATGTGATAATTGCTGGTGGTCCTTGAGTGACCGGGAATCCTGTTGTATCTATTGAGTTGGCCTTGGATTAGGCCGGGTAATCTGTTTAAAACTTAGGTGTTGTTTAGAGGGGATCCTAGGGTGGGTCCGGGTTAAAAAAAGGGATGATTTATTGGTTATATGATTGTTGCTTACAGTTAGAAAGGGTGGATTTCATGCAGGAACAAGCTAGGTAGAGACTTGTAGTCTAGGGGTGCCTGTTGACTTGTTTCGTGTCTTCCGTACTTATACTTGATTTGTTGCACTAATTATACATTGTTTTTATTTGGAACTGGTTGATGATCCTACCAATACACAGTGGTGGTGTACTGATACTGCACTTGCTTTTCTTTTTGTTAGTATAAGAAATCTTCAAGCGGTTGAGACGCGATCTCATTTGTAGTACTGGCGTTCCAGACTTCAAGGGTGAGCTGCTTCGATCGAGCTACTTTGAATCTATCATTAGAGTTGTAGCCCACTTGTTTTGAGCTTAAACTATTTCCATATATTGGGGTTGCATCCCGGTATTCTAGACATTGGTAGATTGTATGGTACTGCGACTTTCATATTCTAGGGGGCACCGCAGGTTTATATTAATGAAGTGGTTTTGTTATTATCGCTTTGCTAGTTTAATTTCCGCACTTTGGTTTTGAGCTGTTAGAACGGTTAAGTTTGGGGAAGTGATGGTTCGCTCACTCGGGAGGGGTTGGGTGAGTGCCACTCACGGTGGTCTGGGTTGTGACAAAGATGATATTAGAGCCCTAGGTTCGTTGATCTAGTCGTACCAAACAGGTCTAGTAGAGTCTTGCAGAACAGTGTGGAGACGTCCGTACTTTTCTTCGTTAAGCTATGGGGCTTTAGGAAAAAACTATCTCTTCTTCTTTCCTTTGTGCTATAACTTGATTCCAATTGGTATCTAACCTCATCCACTCTTCTATCCGCAGATGGTTAATACAAGGAACAATGGAGCTAAAGCAGTGGGCCTGGCTGTCCATGGTAAAGGCAGGGGAAGGGACAGAAGACGAGGTAGAGCCGCACCCACCAGGGGTGGAGCTCAAGCGGCTACTGGAGAGCGTGAAGAAACTCCTCCCCTATCTCAGGAACAACTTG
The DNA here is from genome assembly GCA_003996215.1 of Jaltomata sinuosa. Classification (NCBI taxonomy): domain Eukaryota; kingdom Viridiplantae; phylum Streptophyta; class Magnoliopsida; order Solanales; family Solanaceae; genus Jaltomata; species Jaltomata sinuosa. The sequence goes on along the minus strand of QJPP01007626.1, from coordinate 155,052 downwards.
TTGAAGATGTATAAGTTGTCGCTAAAGATGGCGAGGCACAGGCGAAGGCAGCACCTGTTGGGGGTACAGCCTTCCTGATATGACACCAGAAGCTTTTCAATAGGCTAGGAATATTTTGAGTGGGTTGATGGGTGCTGGAGCCATACCCGCGATATTTGCAAATTAGGCTTTGAATACTAAACCAGCGGTTACTAAAGCACCTAGGATGGATGCCACTTCAGGCACGAATGACTACTTCAGGCCAATGCTAGGCCTAGTGATGACAGGGAATGAGCATGAGATGCTTACCAAGTTTCTCAAGTTGAAACCTCCGACATTTCAGGGTACCGACAGGGAGGATGCCTATGAGTTCATCTTGGATTGCTATGAGAGGTTGCACAAGTTGGGTATTATACATCAGCATGGGGTTGAGTTTGTCACATTACAGCTGCAGGGTGATGCTAAGCAGTGGTAGAGGTCTCATGTAGAGTGTCGATCTTCTGTTCTACCCCCACTGACTTGGGAACAGTTCCACGTTTTGTTTTTAGAGAAGTACGTACCCCATACTTTGAGGGACCGGAAGAAGGATGAGTTTTTGAACTTGGAGTAGGGTAGCATGTCAGTCTCTGCTTACGAGGCTAAGTTCTATGCTTTATCTCATTTTGCCACACAGATGTTGGGTTCCGAGGAGGAACGAGTCCGATTGTTTGTGAAAGGCTTGAATACTGAGCTACAGGTACTGTCAATGCATATGACTTCATTATGAAGGGTATTCAAGGAAGTGGTAGATTATGTGAAGAAGTAGGAAGGGGTCAAGCAAGCGGGGAAGGCTAAGGCTTTAGCCATGAAGCCCCGGTATGAGGGTAATTTCGGTAGTTCATACTCCAGGGGCCAGAATAAGCAAGCAAACCTAGCCCGTCCTATTCAGTCAGCTTTGCCAGCTGCTACAGGTGGTCGTCAGGGAGCTCATAATCAGTCTTCAGCTCCTATAGGCTAGGGATCGTCCTATACATCAACTAGCAGGACTACACTTGACTGTGGTTGCTTCCATTGTGGTGCTCTGGGCCACTTTAAGAGGGAGTGCCCACCCAGGCAGAGAGGTAATCAGGTTCAGCAGTAGTCTAGACCGGTTGTCCCAGCAGGTAGAGGTGGTAATGCTAGAGGTCGTCCACATGGTGGGTGAGGTAACTTTCAGGTAGGCCGGGGCAACAGAGGGAATGGCGGTGTGGGAAGGGGTGCAGCGCAGCCATCCCAGGAAGTTACTCGAATTGATGATCGGGCTCATTGCTATGCATTTCCAGGGAGAACTAAGGCAGAAGCATCTGATGTGGTGATCACATGTACCATTCTTGTCTGCGATAAAATGGCTTTGGTATTATTTGACCCAGGTTCTACATATTCTTATGTATCTATGAGTTTTGCATTGGGTCCGAAATTGATTTTTGATATCCTTGATTCCCCTATGCATGTTTCTACCCCGGTTGGAGAGTCTGTGATTGTGACTCATGTTTATCATGGATATTTTGTTGTGTTTGTGGGGTTGCATATTTGGGTAGACTTGGTAACCTGGATATTGCTGATTTTGATATTATCTTGGGCATGACCTGGTTGTCCCCTTATCATGTTGTGTTGAATTGTAACACTAAGATTATGGCTCTAGAGATTCCAGGTAAGGATAGACTAGAGTGGGAAGGTATGTACAGACCTAAGCCAGTTAAGGTCATATCATTCATTCGGGCTAGGAAGCTAGTGGGGAGAGGGTTTCTAGCCTTCTTGGCTCATCTCCGGGATGATAGTATGGAGTCCCCATATATTGAGTAAGTTTCTAGTGGTTTCTGAGTTTCTAGAGGTGTTTCCAGCAGATTTTCCTGGTATGTCTCCGGATAGGGATATCGACTACTGTATTGATATGAAGCCAGACACTCATCCCATTTTTATTCATCTGTATCGTATGGCTCTGGCAGAGTTAAGGAAACTTAAGACTCAGGTGCATGAACTCCTAGATAAGGGATTTATCCATCCCAGTACGTCGCCTTGGGGTGCTCCTATTTTAATTGTAAAGAAAAAGGATAGTAGTATACGGATGTGCATAGATTATAGGCAGTTAAACAAGGTGACCATCCAGAATAAGTACCCTCTACCCCGCATTGATGATTTGTTTGACCAACTTCAGGGTGCATCGGTGTTTTCTAAAATTGACTTGAGGTCGGGGTACCATCAGTTGAGGATTAGGCTTGAGGACATTCCTAAGACTGCTTTTCAGACTCGGTATGGGCATTACGAGTTCCTAGTAATGTCGTTTGGTTTAACTAATGCACCGGCAACATTCATGAGTTTGATGAATGGGGTATTTAAGTCATATTTGGATTCCTTCGTGATTGTAATTATCGATGATATTTTGAACTACTCCAAGAGCAGGGAGGAGCATGCTAGTCATCTTCGTATTGTGTTGGATATCTTGAGACGCCAGAAGCTTTATGTGAAGTTCACTAAGTGTGAGTTTTAGTTGCTTCAGTTGTGTTCTTGGGGCATGTAGTGTCAGAACAGGGGGTGATGGTGGATCCCTAAAAGATTGAGGCAGTCAAGAGTTAGGCTCGACCTAGCTCTGTGACAGAGGTGAGGAGTTTTATTGGGCTCGCAGGGTACTATCAGAGGTTTGTTAAGGATTTTTGCGTCTATTGCTACTCACCTAACCAGGCTGACACAGTAATATGTACCATTTGTATGGTCCGATAAGTGCGAGGAGAGCTTTCAAAAGATCAAGACACTTCTGACCACGGCTCCTATATAGTCCTTGTCGATTGAAGGTAAAGACGTTATTATTTACTGTGATGCTTTGCATTCTTGTTTGAGTGTTGTGTTGATGCAGGATAGGAATGTGATAGGCTATGCATCTATGCAGTTGAAGGTGCATTAGAGGAACTACCCGACTCACGACATAGAATTGGCAGCAGTGGTCTTTGCACTCAAGATTTGGAGACACTATCTCTATGGTGTCAAGTGTGAGGTGTTCACCGATCATCACAGTCTGCATCATGTGTTCACTCATAAGGATTTGAATTTGAGGTAGAGAAGATGGATGGAGTTATTGAAGGACTATGATGTGACTATACAATATCATCCGGGTAAGGCTAATGTGGTGGCAGACGCATTGAGCTGGAAGACAGTTAGCATGGGTAGTTTGGCTTGTTTGGGGGTGTCCAAACGACCACTAGCAAGGGAAATTCGGGTTTTGGAGGACAAGTTCATGAACTTGGGTGTTTCAGAATAGGGTGGATTATTGGCGCATTGAGGTCAAAGCCACCTTCATAGAGGAAATAAAGGCCAAACAGTTTCAGGATCCGAAACTGAGTAAGCCTCGAGGTAAGGTAATATCCGGGGAATCCACGGACATCACGTTAGACTCCAGTGGAGTTCTACATTTCAGAGAAAGGATTTGTATTCCTCGGGTTGATGATATAATTCAGAAAATCTTGGCAGAAGCTCATGGTTCGCGGTACTCAATTCATCCGGGTGTGACTAAAATATACAAGAACTTGAGGCAGCATTACTGGTCGCCCGGGATGAAAAGGGACATAGTTGACTTTGTGTCCAAATGTCAGAACTACCAGCAGGTAAAGTATGAACATTAGAGACATGCAGGACTACTTCAGAGAATGCCAATTCCAGAGTGGAAGTGGGAAAGGATAGCCATGGACTTTGTGGTGGGTCTTCCCAGGACATTGGGGAAGTATGACTCAATTGGGTCATTGTTGACAGGCTGACCAAGTTTGCTCACTTTATTTCGGTCAGGGTAGATTATAATTCGCAGCAATTGGCTAAGATCTACGTGAAGGAGATTGTGAGATTGCATGGGGTACCACTGTCCATCATTTCAGATAAGGGTACGCAGTTCATCTCTAAATTTTGGGGCAAGCTACATGAAGAGTTGGGTACACAAATCACTTTTAGCATAGCCTTCCATCCTCATACTGATGGTCAGTCGGAGAGAACGATCCAGGTATTGGAGGACATGCTGAGAGCATGTGTGATGGACTTCGGGGTCTATTGGGAGCAGTTCCTACCATTGTCCGAATTCTCGTACAACAATAGCTACCAATCTAGTATTGACATGGCACCATTCTAGGTGTTGAATGGGAGGAGCTGCAGATCACCGGTTAGGTGGTTTGAGGAAGGCGATGTAAATCCTTTGGGAGTGGAATTGGTAATGGAAGTGCAAGAAAAGGTAAGGGGCATTCCGGCCAAATTGTTGGCTGCCTAAAGCAGGAAGAAGGAGTATGCAGATCTTAAGGTTCGGGACATGGAATTTCAGGTTGGTGAACAGGTATTGTTGAAAGTGTCACCAATGAAGGGAGTTATGCGGTTTGGTAAGAAGGGCAAGCTTATCCCTCGTTTCATTGGTCCATTTGAGGTTCTTGAGATTGTGGGGCCAGTGGCTTACAAGTTAGCACTGCTTCCCAGTTTGCCGGGCGTCCATCTGGTATTCCATGTATCCCGCTTAAGCAATACCATGGGGATGGGGACTACATCATCAAGTGGGATGAGGTGCTTTTCGATAAGGATCTTCGTTATGAAGAGGAACCAGTCTTGATTCTTGCTCATGTCCGGAGGTTGAGGACAAGGGTTATTGATATGGTAAAGGTTCAGTGGAAACATCATCTAATTGAGAAAGCCACTTGGGAAACTGAGAAGGACATGTGGGACAAGTACCCTCATTTGTTTGAGGATTCAGGTACTACACATTCTTTTCTTTATTTCTGTAAATTCGGGTTCGATCGTTCGGGGATGAACGATAGGTAAATTGGTATCTGTTGTAACGACCAGGTCCGTCGTTACGGGTAGTCCAATCGTGCCAAGTTTTAGAGTTAGAAAACTCCGGGTTTGGGAGTTTAAAATTCTGGGCTAGGCTAGCCTCGGTCAGTTTTGGAGCGAGGTGGAATCTAGGGAAATCGGGATAATGATTGGGTTAGGAGTCTTGTTTTGAGCTAGTTTTCCACGTAGCCAAGACATAAAGGATTCCAGGGGTTTTTTCAGAATCAAATTCGGGTAAGTAGAACTCCGGGAATCGCGATTGACGTGAAGGAGTTATTTTGGATCATCAAGAAAATAAGTGTGTTGTAAAATGGACTTGTTTTGGATATTTTATGACTTTCTGTCCCGTGTGACACTTTGCCATAGAGACCTCCGATATAGTGGAAAAATTAACGCTACAGTGGAGGTCAAGGAGGCCAACGTCGGTCGAAACCGCTATAGCAAAATGCTTCTGCTATAGCGGAGCAGGGACCACTATAGCGGGCTCGACGGGAATTAATGCAGAAACATTCCCCAAAATATTCAGTTTTCACAATTTCATTTTGGGAGAAGGGCAAGGCGATTTTCCTTCGTTTTCCATTGTTTTCCTTCCCTAAGGTAAGGTTTCTACTCTCCAAAATTCGTACAACTTTTCCTACGCGGTAGAATTGCTAGGAAAGAACTTGGGGAAAGGTTGGAATAACCTAGGGATGGTAGAATCCGGGGAAGAAGGGGGATTCGAGGCATGAAAGTTCTTGGGTATTGTTAAAAACAAGGTTTATTGATTGTATGTTGTTAAATTCTCTATTTTTATCTGTGAAAATGATAGAACAAGGGGAATTAATGACGAGAAACCTGGGAAAAAAGTTAGAATGATCATGGTTGGTCTGGGATTTGGGATTTGGTGTAATCCAGGTAATACGCAGGCCTTGTTTGTTAATTCAAGTACTTGTATATTGTTTTAGACCAAGAACGATAAAAGAATCCGGAACACAGGAAAGCTCGGGTTGAGTAGAGCTTGGATCATTTCGAGGTAGGTGATGACTTACGATTCTCGTGAATGTTGTACATTTTTGTACTCTTATCTAAGTGTTTGTATGAATTACATTGCTTAGAGGAATTGTTTAGAATGTCTAAGGGTCCTGTTTTACAGTCTGTGGATTGAACGATGTGTTACTTGCTGGTTTTACAAGTTGTTTGTTCATTATTTGACTGTGGATTAATTGACATTCGGTTGGATTAGGTACCACGCCTGGTATGGGAGTACTAACGATTGGCTCGGGTACCACGCCTGGTACAGGATACTAATGGTTGGCACGGGTACCACGCCTGGTACGAGTTTATTTTACTGCATCATTGCATTGATATTGTTGTATTGCATTAACTGTTATTGGTTTCGTGAGTGGACCGGGCTGTTTTATTGAAATGTGATATTTGTTGGTGGTCCTTGAGTGACCGGGAATCCTGTTGTATCTATTGAGTTGGCCTTAGATTAGGCCGGGTTGTCTGGTTAACACTTAGATGTTGTTTAGAGGGGATCCCAGGGTGGGTCCAGGTTAGACGAAAAGGGATGGTTTATTGGTTATATGATTGTTGCTTACAGTTAGAAACGGTGGATTTCATGCGGGAACAAGCTAGTTAGAGACTTGTAGTCTAGGGGTGCTTGTTGACTTGTTGCATGTCTTCCGTACTTACACTTGATTTGTTGTACTGATTATACACTATTTTTATTTGGAACTGGCTGATGATCCTACCAGTACACAGTGGTCGTGTACTGATACTGCACTTGCTTTTCTTTTTGTGAGTACAGGAAATCTTTCACCGGCTGAGACGCGACCTCATTTGTAGTACCGACGTTCTAGACTTCAAAGGTGAGCTGCTTTGATCGATCTGCCTTAAATCTATCATTAGAGTTGTAGCCCACTTGTTTTGGGCTTAAACTATTTCCTTATTTTGGGGTTGCATCCCCGTATTCTAGACATTGGTAGATTATTTGGTACTACAACTTTCAGATTCTAGGGGGTAATTTCCGCAGGTTTATATTAATGAAGTGGTTTTGTTAATATTGCTTTGCTAGTTTAATTTTCAAACTTTGATTTTGAGTTGTTAGAAAGGTTAAGTTCGGGGAAGTGATGGTCGCTCACCCGGGAAGGGTTGGGTGAGTGCCACTCACGGTGGTCTGGGCCATGACAAAGATGGTTTTAGAGCCCTAGGTTCATTGATCTCGTCATACCAAACAAGTGTAGTAAAGTCTTGCGGAACGGTGCGGAGACGTCCGTACTTTTCTTCGAGAGGCTATGGGGCTTTAGGAAAAAACTATCTCTTCCTTCTTTTCTTCGTGATATAACTCGATTCCAATTGATATCTGGTGATACAAATTGGTATCTAACCTCATCTACTCTTCTGTCTGCAGATGGTTAATACAAGGAACAATGGAGCTAGAGCAGCGGTTCTAGCAGCAGACCCGGCTATCCGTGGTACAGGCAGGGGAAGGAGCAAAAGACGAGGTAGCGCCGCACCCACCACGGGTAGAGCTCAAGTGGCTGCTGGAGAGCGTGAAGAAACCCCTTCCCCACCTCAGGAACATGTTAGTGAAGATGTAGAAGTTGTGGCTGAAGATGGCGAGGCACATGCGAAGGAAGCATCGGTTGTGGGTGCAGGCCTTCCTGATATGACACCAGAAGCTTTTCAACAGGCTTGGAATATTTTGAGTGGGTTGGTGGGTGCTGGAGCCATACCCGCGAAATTTGCAAATCAGGCTTTGAATACTCGGCAAGCGGTTACTACAGCACCTAGGATGGATGCCACTTCAGGCATGAATGACTTCTTCAGGCCAATGTTAGGCCCAGTGATGACAGGGAATGAGCATGAGATGCTGACCAAGTTTCTCAAGTTGAAACCTCCGACATTTCAAGGTACCGACAAGGAGGATGCCTATGAGTTCATCTTGGATTTCTATGAGAGGTTGCACAAGTTGGGTATTGTACATCAGCATGGGGTTGAGTTTGTCACATTTCAGCTCCAGGGTGATGCTAAGTAGTGGTAGAGGTCTCGTGTGGAGTGTCGGTCTTCTGTTCTACCCCCACTGACTTGGGAATAGTTCCATGCTTTGTTTTTAGAGAAGTATGTACCCCGTACTTTGAGGGACCGGAAGAAGGATGAGTTCTTGAACTTGGAGTAGGGTAGAATGTCAGTCTCTGCTTACGAGGCTAAGTTCCACGCTTTGTCTCATTTTGCCACACAGATGTTGGGTTCCGAGGAGGAACGGGTCTAGTTGTTTGTAAAAGTTTTGAATACTGAGCTACAGGTACTGTCAGTGCATATGACTTCTTCATGGAGGGGCTTCAATGAAGTGGTAGATTATGTGAAGAAGTTGGAAGGGGTCAAGCAAGTGGGGCAGGCTAAGGCTTTAGCCAAGAAGGCCCGGCATGAGGAAAATTTTGGTAGTTCATACTCCAGGGTCCAGAATCAGCAAGCATACCCAGCCCGTCCTATTCAGTCAACTCTGTCAGCTGCTACAGGTGGTCGTTAGGGAGCTCATAATCAGTCTTCAGCTCCTAGAGGCCAGAGAGCGTCTTATACATTAGCTAGCAGGCCTACACTTGACCGTGGTTGCTTCCATTGTGGTGATCTGGGCCACTTTAAGAGGGAGTTCCCACTCAGGCAGACAGGTAATCAGGGTCAGCAGTAGTCTAGAGCGGTGGTCCCGGCAGGTAGAGGCGGTGATGATGGAGGTCATCCACAGGGTGGGCGAAGTAACTTTCAGGGAGGCCGGGGCGACAAATGAAATGGCAGTGCGGGCAGGGGTGCAGCGCAGCCGGCCCAAAAAGTTGTCGGATTGATAATCGGGCTCATTGCTATGCATTTCCAAGGAGAACTGAGGCGGAAGCATCAGATGCGGTGATCACAGGTACCATTCTTGTCTGCGATAAAATAACTTCGATATTATTTGACCCAGGTTCTACATATTCTTATGTATCTGTGAGTTTTGCATAGGGTCCGGAATTGATTTGTGATATCCTTGATTCCCCTATCCATGTTTCTACCCCGGTTAGAGAGTCTGTGATTGTGACTCATGTTTATCGTGACTGTTTTGTTGTGTTTGTGGGGTTGCATACTTGGGTAGACTTGGTAATCCTGGATATGGCTGATTTTGATATTATCTTGGGAATGACATGGCTATCCCCTTATCATGCTGTGTTGAATTGTATACTAGCAGTGCAGAGAAAGCGAATTATGCAAGGGATGCTGCAAATAATTCAGCAAGAGGTGCAGCGACACTGTATACTAGCAGTGCCAAGCATTATGATTCAGAAGAGCATCGATACTTGAGGGATGTCTTGGAACATAGTTGCAATCTTGACGGGGAAGACAAAATAACAAATAATAAGAAACAACTTTTGAATATATTAAAATTTAAAGATTTTCAACTTCTTCTTTTAGATCATCAAAAGAAGCATCATTTTCAATAAAAGTATTTTTTATTATTAAACGGTTATCAACCTCTTTTAAAGAATAAGGGGCGTAATAATCAAAATCAGTTTTCTTGTTATCAACAAGTGGTTTTGAAGAGCTAGAATCATTATCAGTGGCAAGAATAATAATCTTCTCTCGAAGTTTGTTATCAGTAACTTCTTTTAATAATTCTATCACACTATCAGAAGTGAACATTTTAAGATTGAAAACTTGAAATTGTGATTGCAGTTTGTAGATTTCATCTCCTTCACAATTGCATGTATTACCATTGCAAGTGGTGCATGAGCTATCAGCTTGCTCTTCATGGTCAGACAAATTAATAAGATCAATATCTGAACCTGCTTCTGAATATGATTCATATTCATCATCTGAACCTACGCGCTAGTATAAGGGTGTTGAATTGCTTGATCCTTGACCATGACGGACTACCGCCCGGTCTTTGATCCTGTAATCTGGTATCAGAGCCAAGACATGTTCATGATATATATGAGATATATGTGAAAGTATTAGATATAGATATGGAACTTCATTGTGTTATGGATCTCGGAGAATTGAGTACTAAAAGTACTAGACTCGAGGAGGTAGATATACCTCAAAACCTTGATTTGTTAAACAAATGGACGATTCCTAAAGTTCCGATTAAGACCATATATGATTATGGTTGGTTTGATAAACTATCTACTAAGCAGTTGATTAAAACAACTGAGCAATCTTTAGCATTAAACTCTTCCGAACAGACTATTCGTTTGTTAAACAAACGTGATATTGATCTTTATAAAAATCAGTATAATTATCTGCATATTGGCATGGTTCAAATTGCTTTTAAACTGCTTACCCTTAAAGGGTTGCCAGATACTTTCCTAGCAGCTCTCAGAGATGCTAGAAACTTAAATTTTTGACAGTCTCTTATGGATTCGATTGAATCAACCGTAGCCTATGGTCCCGTTTATTTCAATACGCAACCTAATTTGCAGCTATCTTTATCTGATGTCAATATTCTTGATGCCTTAACATTAAATGTTAAAACGCATGGTTATAACTATGTGCCTGGTTCAGAACTTATAAGTTTGTCTTATAGAATTTATTTCAAGTTATTATCAACCTTGAACCCGAGATGTAAGTTATACGATACTTCTGATCAAACAATTTTGATGGAGACAAATTTTGCAAAATCTAAGGTCACCACCAGAAGATCGATTAGGTGGGAAGAAATTAATTTCCCAACAACTTGGACTCTCGACTCGGTTATATCCCCAAGTCATTTAACCGATACGGTTACTAATTCTGAGTATTGTCATATTTTGCAAAATTCCGATGGGAGAATTTGCATCCAGTTCACGGAAGGCAGCTATGCTCATCACAGGTAGTCACTGTCAGACAATAGGCTTATGCCTCTGGTAAGTTCTATTCATAATAGACGATTGTTTAGTCACAGATTTGTGCCTGATATTCAGCATATCTCTCCCATTGAACCATCTTATGGTCCAGCTCAAAATCGGACTGCTTCTCTACACACTATTGAATCTGATTATAATTCAACGGTAGAAAAGGTTAAAATTGACCCTCGGACTAATATTGTTCAGGTTAATAATGTCAATGATGATAGTTCTGATAAGGACTTTCCTACTGCTTCTGATATGGAGTTTAATTTAAATGATACCAGATTACAGGATCAAAGACTGGGCGGTAGTCCGCCATAGTCAAGGATCAAGCAATTCAGCACCCTTATACTGGCGTGTAAACGCACGCATAAGAACTGAAATATTCGAGAATTTTTATATGATTTCTTCAGGCTGTATGGAAGAGACTAACTCTTTTACCTGAGCAAAGGGCCTGTCAGGGACCATAGTACATACTCTTATTAATCTCTTGTCCAACGGTTCTAACGCAGTAGCGGTTCTAACCGGACCAAGAGGCGCCCTTTTCAACACATATCATGGGCTAAGGAGGTCATGGCTTGCTACAGGCTTGCCAGACAGAGACAATAAGAGTAGTTCCAGATCCGACTGTACCACCATCTCAGAACCAAGTCAAGAAACCATATTAAAATTCCTTTTTATTTTAATAAAGCTTAGATCCGTTCATGGTGCATATAGGAGAGAAGTTAGGCAATAGATATAGACATGGAAACCGTTTAGCCGGACATCGTCCGGTCTAGGAGAAGATGCTAAAAATTAAGACAGTAAAAAGAAAGTACCTTTCGAACGACCAAGAGCCAAAGATTGCTTGCAAAAACTTATCCAAAATTTTTTATTTAAGCCGGAACAGTGGCAAACGCTTTCTAATAACTTTACAAAGCTAAAACTAGAGAGTTGTGTATTTCTCTATGAATTTCTGTGTGTTCCTACTTAACAAAATGAACACTTCTATAGAAAGAAAAGAAAAAAAAATATAAGGAATCTATGTACAGTAAAGAGGGGTCCCATATGGGTCCCTAAACAGTGAATCTACTGTTTAAACAGTTTATATACTGTATAGTTACAGTGATAGCCTATCTTCTGTTTTCTTCATACTTTTTCCTTGCCACGCTTCCTTTCCATGGCTTTTAGAGATAGTAACAGATCTTATGTATCCTGCAACTCTTTGGTAGATAGTATAACTTCATCTTCGTTGCGTTGTGCTTCTTCATTGCTGGTTTCACTTCTCATCAAAGTATCAGATTTATCAATCTGAGTTATGTTTTCCAGCAAGTTCCTTTTTACTTCTTCTAAGTATGCACTAATCATAGCTTCTTTATCTCCTTCTTGAGTGGAGATTTTCCGGGCAATATGTCTGACTGAAGAATCATTGACACTGATTTTCTTTTGAGGAAGGTTCTTATAATCTTCAACAGGTTTTTCAATAGTGTCTATTAGTTCTTGTCCAATTATCTTCTTGGACTTGGGATCTTTTCTGAGCAATTTTTCCCAGAAATTATTGTAGAAGACCCGGTAAAGAACGGAAATATTTTTCTCTGTAAAATCGACCTCAGGGGTCCATTTATGGATCCATGGTATCGAAAATTTGATAAAGAAATAGACTTGGTCAATTTTTTCTAACCAGCAGATATAATCTGCGTGATAAAGTTCATTCAGATCCGGGAACACTTTTGCCCACTCCTTGTATAACTGAAGGAATCTTGTGGGTAAATTTGGATCGTAGGACCGTGCTATGACCACCAGTTAATAAACCAATTAGGGATTGACCCTGTAAATATTTTTGCACAGATTTTCACAAACCAAGTGTGTTTGTTTTTATCATTATTATAATAAATACTTTATCAAAAGTTTGGATATAATCCCAGTAAGTAAAGCTTATGGCAATTTTATTGAGGCTTATTTGTCTTTCCTTCATCGTTGACATTCCCCAATCTTCGACGGATATAACCTGTTTGATAATAATTTTTGAGAAGTTATAAACATTCTCTTCAGGACTATAACCAGCACTCATGAAGTGTTGAACTTCTGCGCTTCCGGTGCTTGTTAGGACTGTCTCATAATATGCCCGAGTTTTGTATGACTCCCCCGGATAGTATAACCCTTTAATTAAATACCGTTGGAATATTTTCCATGGTTCATTTCTTCTCTGAATATCAGAGTTCTCTAAAAGAAATATGATTTCTCTTTTTTAAAGTTTTTCATAAGATTTGATATCATCATTATCTTCTTTCATAACTGAAGCAAAGGTATCACCTTTTTGCTTTTGTGCATGTATAAATGCCTGCATATGCTCGTATAACGGGCTATATTTTGAAATATCTTCCAAATTAATGATCTGCTCAGAGGCAGGTCCAGATGAAGATTCACCTTCATAAGGAATATTCTTGCTGATTAAACTTTTATTACCCATTTGTATAACAGGGTAATTGGATCGATATGACGATCCCTGAGAACTGGAATGGGAAGAATATCTTCTCGGGGCAGATCTTTCCCTTCCTCTTCCTCGAACTTGTCTCCAAGGCGGGTTCATCCTGCATTAAAAACAGCTTGATTATTCCAAATAATAATCTGTTAAATCTTCTCGGACCATTTTCGAGTAGTCATGAATAGAGAAATCTTCTTCTATCAAATCATTTATGATAATCTGGACAATGGTTTCTTTTAAATTGTGCGGCAATACAATTACCTTTAAGATAGTAATAAGAGTCTTTTCTTTGAGAAAATTTAAATACATTTTACTGAATGTATTCTCTAGATAGAAAATCTGGTAGGGAATTATCAACTCCCTTTTTATACTGGATATCAAAATCAAAAGGGGCTAACTGTGCTTGCCACCTTGCAAATATAAATTTAGAGGCATCATGTTTAAAATCTTTGTCAAACATGTATTTGACTGATTGGGCATCATTTTTTATCAAAAACTTTTGATTATATAAATCATCTTGAAACTTGAGGACACACTTAATAATTGTAAGCATTTCATGAGCCACAGTTGCATATTTTTTCTGGGCTTCTGTCCATTTGCATGAATGAAATCTTATAAGATACTCATTTTTATCACTGGGATTAATCTGTTTGAGAATCCCACTGTATCCAATATTGGAAGCATCTGTTTTAATAATCTCTTGCCAAGCAGGGTTAGCAAGAGTTAAACATGGTAAAGACTGAACTCGAAGTTTAATGTTCTTTACCAGAGTGGTGTGACTATTAGTCCACGGGAATTTATAATCCTTTTTTAACCTGTCATATAACGGGGCTAAATCACGAGAAAGTTTTTAGGGGAGATATAATTTAAACTTCCCAAGAATCTCTGTAACTGAGTTCTATCAGTAATAATGTCAGAAAACTTTGATGCAAAGTCGATGGCCCTCTGAATGGGAGTGACTTTTCCTTGACAGATTAGGTGTCCCAGAAAATGGACTTCAGTCTGGAACAAACTCATTTTTGGTTTAGATATAACCAAACCATTTTATATAACAATTTTCTTGAAGATATCAAGGTGCTTCACATGCATTTCAAGGGTTTTAGAAAACACTAGAATATCGTCAATGTAAACAATAATAAAATCCATATATGGATTAAAGATGTCATTCATAATTTTTTGAAATTCAGATGGGGCATTTTTTAACTCGAATGGCATGACGTTCCACTCGTATTGCCCAAAAGGAACATTAAAAACAGTTCTATAAGAATACTCTTTAAATATCTGAATTTGCCAATAACCTGATTTTAAATCAAATTTTGAAAATATATTGGTGTCGTATAACCTTGACAATAGTCCTTTTTATTGGGAATAGGATACCTTACCCATTTTAAACATTTGTTTAAAGGTTTGTAATTTATTACTAACCTGGGAGCTCCACGTTCCTTTTCTACAGCATTATTGACATAAAATGTTGTGCATGACCAAGGAGATTTAGAAGGCTTTATCAAACCCTTTTGTAACAAGTTATCAATTTTCCTTTTGCAGAATTCTACTAATTCAGAATTCATTTGGCAGGGACGAGACTTGGTCGGGATATTATTTTCAGAGAAGTCTTTCTCATATGGAAGGGTGACAATATGCGTCTTGCGATTCCAAAAAGCACTGGGGTGATCTGCGCAAATATCAATGGCGATCTGTTCGAAAATTAATTTAATTTTTTCCTTTATTTTAGCAGATTTGAGAGACTCAAATATATTCATGCTAAAGAGTTCATATTGTAATGAATCGAAATGTTTTTGCTTCATATCAATTAAAGCATTAATTTCACGAGTTATTGGCTCCGTGATAAAAGTATAACTTATTTCATCGTCTTTGTACGAGGCTGAAAATCCCTTTGAATCAATATGAGTAAAAGGGTAGATTGCATTTATAAAAGGCGTTCCAAGTATAATTGGAGGATGCAACTGATTTTTTACCAGAAAGAAGAAATGTGGTATGCAAACCTTATTCTGGCAGATTTTCGTATTCAAGAGTTTATACTTTATATCTAAAGCATGTCCTGATGCGGATTTGACCATATGCGCGGTTTTTTGAAAATATTTTGAGGGGACAAGACCCTCCTGAATGCAGCTAACATCTGCACCGCTGTCGATCATAGCAATGTTAGTAATAGAGAAACTATTATCAATTAAAATGGTGCATTTAACATACCATTTGTGGGCAGTGACAACCTGCATCATCCCTAAAAACATATTAGTTTTCGGGTCACTGGTAGTAGGTTTATCATGGCAAACCTCATTACCTTTTGAAGAACTGACTTGAACAGGACTGATACGCATAGGATTATTGTCCTCAATCTGGGAGATCCTTTTCTCGCAAATAGCCTGATTATGCTTGAGAGCTTTTATTTCTCTCTTGAGATTTTCAACCTCTTCTTTTAGATCATCAAAAGAAGCATCTTTTTCAATAAAACTATTTTTATCATTAAACGGTTATCAACCTCTTTTAAAGAATAAGGGGCGTAATAATCAAAATCATTTTTCTTGTTATCAACAAGTGGTTTTGAAGAGCTAGAATCATTAGCAGTGGCAAGATTAATAATCTTCTCTCGAAGTTTGTTATCAGTAACTTCTTTTAATAATTCTATCACATTATCAGAAGTGAACATTTTAAGATTGAAATCTTGAAATTGTGATTGCAGTTTGTAGATTTCATCTCCTTCACAATTGCATGTATTACCATTGCAAGTGGTGCATGAGCTATCAGCTTCCTCTTCATGGTCAGACAAATCAATAAGATCAATATCTGAACCTGCTTCTGAATATGATTCATAGTCATCATCTTAACCGGAGGTGTATAACAAACTATAAACCTTATCATGCAAATCTGCATCAAGTTCTAAGGTATTGAGTTTATTCAGTTTGCAATTTGGAGCAATATGCCCTCGCTTTCCACATTTGTAGCACTTGATTTTAGAAAGGTCTCTTCCTGACCGATCTTTAGTAAATCTATTAGATTTACGAGAGCCTTTTCTAGCATCTCTTTCTTCTTTAGATCTTCGTCTAGATCTTTGTCTCCTGTTAGAACCTTCAGTTCTAAGGGACCGGTAATTAATACTCCTTTTTGTTACCATAGGTTACTGGTTCAGGTAAACCGAACTGTGTGCAAAAGTCTCCAAGCTGAGATCTTTCTTTATGCTTATTCATCTTAAGTTGTCGTGACATAAGGAGTTCGTTGCACAAGTTTAATCCTTCTTGAGTGCAAACTCCTATTAACTTTCCGTAGGTGTAATCCCTATAAGGAATTTCACTGTGGCTTCGTCTTAGGGTCTTTCTAACCCTTTCTGTGAATAAAGAAGGAAGGTCGTCTATAAACTTAGCTTTCCAATATTCATATTTGTTTTCGAGTAATTCCATAACCCGACTAAGAAACGTATTTTTGTACCATCTCCATTTGGTCAACGTAGGGCACTTAAGACCATTGAGTAAAGTACGAATCGTTTCATGTTGTGAAGTAAATCTACCATTAAAGTGTTTTAGAATGGTAAAATAATAAATTATTTATTGATTTTTTCAATTGGACAAGTATTGTTAGACACTTATTTTTAATATATTAAACAAGTAAAGATGAGCGGGAAAAATATATTAAAAATGATAAATAAAGATAAAATTTTAATTTTTGAATAATTAGCAAATAAAAATTAACGGAGGAGTACTTACTTTAATTTACTACCGCAGAATTGTATAGTTCTCAGTAATTCATGATTTTGTTGTTTTGTGAGTAACTAGGGTGGTTTGTTATTAGCTTCAGAGAACTGATTGAAATTCTGAAATGTGGAGCTTCATTTTTGGAATCCTATGATGCTGTCATCATAGGAAACGATGCATCAGCCATGCAGTGGTACCATATTTGCCTTCTTTTGTCTATTTCAAGGGAAATACTCTCCTCATTGGGGTTTGTTTGATAAGCGCATAAAAAATAGTTTTCATCTAAGATAATTTAAGACTCTTTATTATACTTTATACATCACTTTTTTTAAAATTATTAAATTATCAATTTAATTATAAGTCATATTAAAATCTAAAAACTAGTTATTATTTTTTTTATTATATTTAATTATGGTTATTTTTTAGTGCTACTTAATTAAGGAACAAATACAAAATGAGACTCACTAAATAACTCATTGTAATTAAGAAGATAATTACAAAACAAAAACTTTTTCCTCTTTCTTAGTCTTATTTCTATATTTATCCGAATTTTATATTCTAATTGATTTAGTAGGCTTAAATTTAGGGATTTACAATTATCATTATTCAACTAAATTAATCTTTTTTCTCTGCAATTCATAAATATTTTTCTTCTCTATTCTAAAATTCATTATAGGTTATAATAAATTACATCAAAATGAACAATTTCAAGTATACAATGTGATTTTTATGTGGCAGTTTGGCTCAATATTTAGAGGCCCAATTCAATGGTTTGAAAAATTCTGTCTACGCAAAGTATTTAGTTAGAACTAGTTCTTTGAGATTAAAAACCCTGAGCATCAATTTTGGACTGTTAGGACAACTTTTAAACACTTCGAGGAGGTGCTATGCAATTTTCTTCCCTATAAATGGCCTTGCACATCTCCTATAGGAAATCAAACACATAAAAGCTGTTTCCCAGGTACATCCTCCTTTGTGAAATTTTTTTCTTTCTTCCAGCTCTTTTTATGTATATTTGTTTAAATTTTACCTTTTTTTTTCGTTAGATTCATTGACAATGGCGGACCTCATCTCAAGCTGGTCAAACAAATTAGAAGCAGTTCCTCCAAGTCATTGCTTACCATTGCATGAAAGACCATTGGATCCAGTTCCAATTGTGAAGAGTATTCCAGTCATTGATTTGGGAAAAGCTATGCGGGAAGAACGACCTGTTGTTGTTCAACAACTTCTGAAAGCTTGTGAAGAATATGGGTTTTTTCAGGTTTATTATTCATGCAATAATACAATGACAATGAAAATACAGAAACGTTTATTCCGTGCTTATATTAATTCTATGTTGGCAGTGCCACTGCCACGATTTTCCCCAAGTAAAGTCAAAATATAAAAAAAAAATACACGAAGAAGTCAAAAAAAATTAACATAAAATATGGTTTTTCTTATATAATAAACAAGAATTTTGTTTGAAACTGGAGAATTAATTAAAGATGAACTCGAACTGAAACAGGTAATCAATCACGGAGTACCGGAAAATCTAATGGAGGAGGCAATGAAAGTGTACAAAGAATTTTTCAGTCTGTCAGCGGAAGAGAAAGCGAATTATGCAAGGGATGCTGCAAATAATTCAGCAAGAGGTGCAGCGACACTGTATACTAGCAGTGCCAAGCATTATGATTCAGAGGAGCATCGATACTGGAGGGATGTTTTGGAACATAGCTGCAATCTTGACGGGGAAGACAAAATAACTTGGCCTGATAACCCTCCAAGATATAGGTACCTAACCTTTTTTCTTTTTGTCTTTTCATTTAAACCTTATGTATTACTTTTAGATAGTTATTATGTCTTAAATGCATAGCTAAATTGGTGAACATGAATTTTATAAACACAGAATAGGGTCAAATATGTCATTAAACTATGCGAAATTGAGCAGATATATGTTCGTGTTAATATTTTAGCACAAATTTGCCCTTACCGTTCAATATTTGGTCTAAATTTGCCCTTATTTTAGCGATACATCTCGATTAACATAATGAGATAATTAATAAGCAAAAAGAGTCAAATATGGTCTTAAAGTATGTGAAATTGAGCAAATATGTCCTTCATTAATAGTTTAATATTTTTTTAACATGTACAAATCTAACATTTCTTCTTACCTTGTATTTGCATGTCAAAATAAAATATGAAAACGAAATTTCAGGGAGGTTATTGGTTCATATTCAGATGAAGTGAGAAAGCTGAGCAAGATCATCTTGGGTCTGGTAAGTGAAGGGCTAGGCTTGGAGGCAGGGTTCTTTGACAAAGATCTTGGGCAGAGAATGCTTGTCAATCACTATCCAGCATGCCCAGATCCAAGTTTAACCTTGGGAGTTGGTGGACATTGCGATCCTAATCTCATAACCATTATCCAACAACAAGTCTATGGCCTTCAAATATTGAAGGATGAGAAATGGATTGGTGTGGAGCCTCTACCTCGTGCATTTGTTGTCAATTCTGGTTTACCAATGACGGTACGTTCCATTCGTTTCATTTTATGTGTTGTTAATTTGATTAAAAATTGTAAATAAAATTTTTGAATTTTGTGTTCTTAAATTAAAGGTGTATAGCATGACATTTCAATATACTTACTGAATCTTATGGCCGACAATATGTCATCGTATTGTAGAAGAAAGTGTCTATAGTAGTAAAATGGGATTAATGGATTTAAGACTTAGAGCATGCTTGGATAAGATTTTAATATGGTCAAATTAAATTTTAATCTCTTTTTTAGTTTAATTGAGTGTTTGGTAAAACAGAAAAATAATTAAAAAAAAGCTAAAAACTGATTAAAAAAAGCTAAAAGCCAATTTAACCAATAATTTACCCTTTTATCCCTTATAATTTTTCTAAACTTCAACACTATCCTCACTTTTCAGCCCTAAAATATATGAAAGTACTCTCTTTTCTCTCATTCTCATTTCGCTTCTCCATTTTGCTCTTTCTCCTACAATAAAAAAGTGATTAACAGCACTTGTTTACCAAACACATTAACAAAAAAAAATTCAATTTCAGCACTTTTTATCCAAACACTTATCTACTTATTTATAAGCACTTATTTTAAGCTAGTACTTTTTTTAAGCAAATTCAAACAGGCTCTTACTAAATATATAGAACAATACATTAGAGACTAATAAGGAAAGCAAGAGACAATTAGTTGAATAGAAGAATTAAAAAATAGGAAGTAAACACAAAAGAATTCTAGACTTGTCTCGTAATTTTTCTTATTGCTCTATGGTTGTATAAATACAGGTAATTAGCAATGGGAAGCTAGCTAGTGTTGCACATCGAGTGGTGACGAACACAACTCAATCCCGTACCTCCATTGGTACTTTTATCTGTCCGGAAGATGTCGTTGAACCTGCAAAATCACTTGTTGGTCCGGATAATCCTCCACTGTTCAAATCCTTTAAATGGGGCGCTGAGTTTACGCCACATTACCTCAGCAAGAAATCAGTTTACCACGCAGCATTGGAGCCTTTCAAAATCGATGCTTAAGCATTTGCATGCAAGTCTGCTACTACTTTAAATTTCCACGAAAACAAGAGCTTTAATTTACAATGTCTTTGTAGTTTGTAGCCTAGGTTTTGATCGAGCTATGTTACGTTGTTCATGAATAAAAAGCTTTTGAGTCCTTTCATCTTCATGTTCGGATCTACCATTTGCTAGAGTAGTTTTGACATATTTTTGCTCAGAAAAAAAAAAAATACTTTTTAGTACTCCTTACACATTTCAATTTATGTGGAAATATTGAATAAGCGCTGGAGTTAAATTTCCTAGATTGGTAGTCATAAATATGTCATAATGTTACTGTGGTGATACGACTTCTAAGAGTTATGATCTTCAAACCTTCCAAATCATTTGTGTTGCATTTGAATTTAAATTATCTCTAAATTTAGAAAACTGTCATTTTTTCTAAAACAAACTAATAAAACATATTGTCATAAACTGAAACAGAGGAAGTGGGTGATCTACAAGTTGCTCTTCAACGCGAATTGCATTGTTTGCGTCAAATCTGAGACATGACCAGGATTGTTCATACGCTATAACAAATTAAAAAAGTTTTTTTGGCGATAATAAAAATAAATATTTTAGCAATAATAAAAATGACCGCTAGAACTTTTACTTGATCAACTAAATGGATGGTATATTACAAAGTGGATTTCACATATCTTTTGCCAGAGAAATAACAATACAATTCATTAGGTAGAAAATCTTATACTCCCTCCGTCCCATTTTATATGAGTTACTTTGACTTGGCACGGACTTTAAGAAAGAAAGGAAGACTTTTGAAACTTGTGATCTAAAATGAGTCTTAGATGTTTGTGTGGTTGTAAATCATTTCATTAAGGGTAAAATGAGCATTTTAAAGTTAAATTGTTACTAAATGTAGAAATGTGTCATCCTTTTTGGGACTGACTAAAAAGGAAAGTGAGTCATTATAAAGTGACAGAGGGAGTATAAGTTATGAATCATAAATTTTTTTACTACAATAAACTCCAACGTAATTGTTAAACTAACGAAACTTAGGAAAGAGAATAAGAAATTAGGGTTAGAGTCACTTTTATGATAAAAGACTAAAAATATAAATTTGATAGGACCTTATTGAATTATCTATTTAATCATTGATTAAACTCAAAAAACCCATACCTGAATAGATATGCCTAAAAAAATGCAAAGTTGGTTGAAAATCAATAACCTAATACCATTACACCGATAATTTTCTTTTCGATTCGACTTATCGATTAAATCAAAATTTGAACACCACTAATTAAAAACATTGGATGATTAATACTTGAAATAGTTTAAAATTTAATTAGCAATATCATATTATATTATTTTATAAATATTTATGTTAATATTTTTAGATTAAAATTTAGATAAAAATTTGTGAATTTGTTCTGCAAGGTGAGTTGGCCCAAAATATACTTATGGTCAAGTCCTCGATTCTCGAAGAATCAAATTCCAGAGTCTGCATCCTGTAATTTAGAACAGATGAATTTTGAAAGTATTGTAAATGTAAACTCCATGGAATCTTTATACTCTCCTCGTTCGTGTTTGCTTGTGCACTTAAAATTTTATATGTTTTTAAAAAAATAATACTTAAAATGAATATTTTATTATAATACTCATATTAATTGATAGGAGTATTTGATATTAAGTCTTGAAAAATGATTTAAAGAATAAATAATTGATATTAAAGATAAAACATATTAAAAATAATTATCTTTTCTTAATACTCTCCTTATTCATTTTTATTTGTTCACTATTAACTTGACGCACACCTTAAAAAATAATAAATAATAAGAAACAACTTTTGAATAATTTAAAATTTAATTTTTAGAAAATGCATTGAACTAATGAATACTATTTATCAGCAAAGGTAAAATGGATATAAAATAATAAATTATCTATTGATTTTTTCAATTAGACAAGTATTATTAGACACTTATTTTTAATATATTAAACAAGATGAACAGAAAAAATATATTTAAAATGATAAATAAAAATAAAATTTAAATTTTTGAATAATAAGCAAGTAAAAATTAACGGAGGAGTACTTACTTTAAGGGTGTGTTCGATATGGAGGAAAACATTTTCTGGAAAATGTTTTCCTATTTTACCATGTTCCTTTGGCTAAAAATTTTGGAAAACATTTTTCCTAGGAAAACAAGTTCTTTCAAAATAAGGAAAATGACTTCCTTAATCAAAGTAGGGAAAACAAGTTGCAATTTTGATACTCTCACCTCCTACTAGCGCCCCCCACCACCAGCCTCCCCCCCCCCCCAAGAAAAAAATTAAAATTTATTTTTTAAAAAATTTTAAATTTCTTTTCTTACTCTCCCTTCCCCCAACCCCCCCCCCCACCTCCCGCACCAACCCACCCCCCAAAAAAAATAATATTTTTTTAAAATTATTTTTTTTAAAAGTCCAAACTTTTTTTCTTACCCCACCTCCACCCCCTACCCCGACCTCACCCCTTCCAACCCCACCCCCCAACACCCCAACCCCCCCAAAAAATAATAATTTATTTTTAAAAAAAAATTAAAACTTTTTTCTCACCTCCCCCCCCCCACCCCCTACAACCCTACCTACCCTTACCCCTTCCCTCCTTCAAAAGAAAAAAAAATTATTTTTTTTAAAAATTATCTTTTTAAAAAAAAAATTAAAAACTTCTGCTCACCCTACCCCACCACCCCCGCCCCTCCTTCCACCACCCACCACCCAAAATTTTTTTTTTTTTGTTTAATTTGTTTTTTTTAAAATTTTAAAAATTTTTTCTCACCCTACCCCTCCCCCGCCCCCCCTCCCCCAAAAGAAAAATTTAATTCTTTTCTTTAAATTGTTTTTTAAAAAATTTAAAACTTTTTTTTCACCCACCCCACACCTTAACCCCCCCCCAACCCAAACCCTCCTACCTCCTACCTCCTACCCCCTCGAAAAAAAATTTATTTTTTTTTTAAAAAAGAGTTATAGTTTTTTTCTTACTCCACCATCTTACCCTATTCGTTCTCATTATTTTGTGTTAAATATATAAAAATATTTTTAAAAAATATTTTTTTACTACTTACATATCGAACATAAGAAAATAGGTAAGAAATAACTTGTTTTCTTAGAAAATATTTTTCAAAACACATCCTAATTTACTACCGCAGAATTGTATAGTTCTCGGTAATTCATGATTTTGTTCTTTTGTGAGTAACTTACGGTGGTTTGTTATTACCTTCAGAGAAGTGATTGAAATTCTGAAATGTGCAGCTTCATTTTTGGAATCCTATGATGCTGTCATCATAGGAAAAGATGCATCAGCCATGCAGTGGTACCATATTTGCCTTTCTTTTGTCTATTTCAAGGGAAATACTCTCCTCATTGGGGTTTGTTTGATAAGCGCATAAAAATAGTTTTCATCTAAGATAATTTAAGACTCTTCTGTCCGTAAATGGTTAATACAAGGAACAATGGAGCTAGAGTAACGATCCTAGCAGCGGACCCAGCTATTCGTGGTAGAGGCAGGGAAAGGGGCAAAAGACGAGGTAGAGCCGCACCCGCCAGGGGTGGAGCTCAAGCGGCTGCTGGAGAGCGTGAAGAAATCCCTACCCCACCTCAGGAACATGTTGGTGAAGATGTAGAAGTTGTGGCTGAAGATGGCGAGGCGCAGGCGGAGGCAGCATCGGTTGGGGGTGCAGGCCTTCCTGATATGACACCAGAAGCTTTTCAACAGGCTTGGAATATTTTGAGTGGGTTGGTGGGTGCTGAAGCCATACCCGCGACATTTGCAAATTAGGCTTTGAATACTCGGCAAGCAGTTACTACAGCACCTAGGATGGACGCCACTTCAGGCACGAATAACTTCTTCAGGCCAATGCTAGGCCCAGTGATGACAGGGAATGAGCATGAGATGCTGACCAAGTTTCTCAAGTTGAAACCTCCGACATTTCAGGGTACCGACAAGGAGGATGCCTATGAGTTCATCTTGGATTGCTATGAGAGGTTGCACAAGTTGGGTATTGTACATCAGCATGGGGTTGAGTTTGTCACATTTCAGCTGCAGGGTGATGCTAAGCAGTGGTGGAGGTCTCGTGTGGAGTGTCGGTCTTCTGTTCTACCCCCACTGACTTGGGAATAGTTCCACGCTTTGTTTTTAGAGAAGTACGTACCCCGTACTTTGAGGGACCGGAAGAAAGGTGAGTTCTTGAACTTGGAGCAGGGTAGCATGTCAGTCTCTGCTTACGAGGCTAAGTTCCACGCTTTGTCTCGTTTTGCCACACAGATGTTGGGTTCCGAGGAGGAACGGGTCTGATTGTTTGTAAAAGGTTTGAATACTGAGCTACAGGTACTGTCAGTGCATATGACTTCATCATGGAGGGGCTTCAATGAAGTGGTAGATTATGTGAAGAAGTTGGAAGGGGTCAAGCAAGTGGGGCAGGCTAAAGCTTTAGCCAAGAAGCCCCGGCATGAGAAAAATTTCGGTAGTTCATACTCCAGGGGCCAGAATCAGCAAGCATACCCAGCCCGTCCTATTCAGTCAACTCTGCCAGCTACTACAGGTGGTCGTCAGGGAGCTCATAATTAGTCTTCAGCTCCTAGAGGCCAGGGAGCGCCTTATACATTAGCTAGCAAGCCTACACTTGACCGTGGTTGCTTCCATTGTGGTGATCTGGATCACTTTAAGAGGGAGTGCCCACTCAGGCAGACAGGTAATCAGGGTCAGCAGTAGTCTAGAACGGTGGTCCCGGCAGGTAGAGTCGGTGATGCTAGAGGTCGTCCACAGGGTGGGCGAGGTAGCTTTCAAGGAGGCCGGGGCGACAAAGGGAATGGTAGTGCGGGCAGGGGTGCAGTGCAGCCAGCCCGGAAAGTTACACGGATTGATGATCGGGCTCATTGCTATGCATTTCCAAGGAGAACTGAGGCGGAAGCATCAGATGTGGTGATCACAGGTACCATTCTTGTCTGCGATAAAATGACTTGGCTATTATTTGACCCAGGTTCTACATATATATTCTTATGTATCTGTGAGTTTTGCGTAGAGTCCGGAATTGATTTGTGATATCCTTGATTCCTCTATCCATGTTTCTACCCCGGTTGAAGAGTCTGTGATTGTGACTCATGTTTATCGTGATTGTTTTATTGTGTTTGTGGGATTGTATACTTGGGTAGACTTGATAATCCTGGATATGACTGATTTTGATATTATCTTGGGCATGACATGACTATCCCTTTATCATGATGTGTTGAACTGTATACTAGCAGTGCAGAGAAAGCGAATTATGCAAGGGATGCTGCAAATAATTCAGCAAGAGGTGCAGCGACACTGTATACTAGCAGTGCCAAGCATTATGATTTAGAGGAGCATCGATACTTGAGGGATATCTTGGAACATAGCTGCAATCTTGACGGGGAAGACAAAATAACAAATAATAAGAAACAACTTTTGAATATATTAAAATTTAATTTTTAGAAAATGCATTGAACTAATGAATACTATTTATTAGCAAAGGTAAAATGAATATAAAATAATAAATTATTTATTGATTTTTTCAATTGGACAAGCATTGTTAAACACTTATTTTTAATATATTAAACAAGTAAAGATGAGCGGAAAAAATATATTAAAAATGATAAATAAAGATAAAATTTTAATTTTTGAATAATTAGCAAGTAAAACTTAACGGAGGAGTACTTACTTTAATTTACTACCGCAGAATTGTATAGTTCTCAGTAATTCATGATTTTGTTGTTTTGTGAGTAACTAGGGTGGTTTGTTATTAGCTTCAGAGAAGTGATTGAAATTCTGAAATGTGCAGCTTCATTTTTGGAATCCTATGATGCTGTCATCATAGGAAAAGATGCATCAGCCATGCAGTGGTACCATATTTGCCTTCTTTTGTCTATTTCTAGGGAAATACTCTCCTCATTTGGGTTTGTTTGATAAGCGTATAAAAATAGTTTAGAATATGGTGTATTAGTAATATTTATATTAAATTTATATTTATATTAGTTATTTTAAAAAATTTATTATGTAGTATTTGATTTGATATATTAAAAATAATATATATTATATATTTTTTTAAAAAAATATTTGTTTATAAAATACCCTTCACAAATATGGTGAAAAAAGTATGAAAAAAGTTTTGAGGGGTAATTGTGTTTTTAATCATGCTAATGCATGCATTAGAATCTATTACATTACTAATACCATGAATTTCATGTTTAGTTATACACACCTTAATACCAAATAAACTGTATAATTAATGCAAGCATTATATCACGATCCAAAATTCACACGGGTTATGATAACACCTAGCCCAACTGATCATTCACGGTAGATAGGCCAGATTCCACAAATCAAAGTAAAGGCAAAGATGGAATAACATATATTCAATAGTAACTCAACTCAACTATAATCGAAAAGAAACAGGGTAATATATATGGAAATATCTCAACACTCAGTTGTCACAAGTACGAGAGTGACTTTAATACAAAATGTTATAATTGAAATACAACTCTGTCTAAGAAAGTAATGAACACATAAATAAAAAAGAGGAAGTCAGGACAGTCTTCGAAGGTAGGAGCTCACCATCGTTTCAAATAAAAAAATATCGCACAGACTATATGATCACGCACCGTGAGGACCTATCGTACCTAGATCTGCATCGAAAAAATACAGAAAAATAGGAGTGAGTACGGTTCACTTATACTCAATAGGTATCATAGACCGACTAAGCTCAGGCAGAAAACTATAACGAGTATAGAATACCAATATAACCCTGCATGTGAAAAAGTCTCAGCAGTTCAATAACCATAAATATCATTGTTTATCTCAATCACAATAACAATTCAATGGTAATGCAATACAATGCAATAATATGCAATGGCCAATGCCTACCGTATACACCATTCGAGCATTTTTCACTCCAGGGACGAGACCCATAAAAGACTCGTGAGGTCCATATACAAAATAAGTTGAATATGTTCTCACAGTCTTGTTAGCGGGTCCTTTGTCCACAGCGATATATAAATAATAAAATAAATTAGATCTTTGTCCACGATCTTGCTAGTCGAGTCTTTATCCATGGTGATATAATTTATAGTACGAGAAGCAAATTCTTTAAAAGGTCATTTTCAAGTAAATATCTCAGTTCATGATTACTTTCAAAGTGAGTATAGGTGAGTATGCATGATCACAATAAATACATACCCTGATATATCCTAATAATGAGTGAAACATTTCAATAATGCAATTTACAAATCAGCCTTCACAAATCACAATCAAATCATCTGCACAAGCCCCCACACATGCATTATAATAATAAACCGTCTCATTTACTGTCATAATACATACAAGTCTCTGCACGGGCATCACAATAATAAATCATCACATTTTTATTACAAATTACTAATTTACCGAACTCATAGCATGCTTTACACGATAATTTTCCACCCACGCAAAGTCTGAAAGAAGTTAAGTCATAACCTACCTCGAAGTCCAAGAAACGTGCCACAAACCACCATCAAAATAATTGTGTCGTAATTCAGATTTGAAAAAAGATCCAGGGTTATCGTATTTCGATAATCCAGTTCAGTTTTCAAATCATAAGTTTAGTTGATTTCCTGGATTACTAGTTGTGGGTTGATTTTAACCATGTTGAGCGTTTTTTGAGATAACTCTAGGTTTACTCGCCTATTTCTATCGCCTATATTCCTATGATCGTCGGTTGATAGTGAAGTCCATGTGATTTCTCTTTCGTATCAATTGGGCAAGGATAACGGGAATATTCCTATCCACGTTAGTGTATCATCCCTCTTCCCTATTGAGTTCAAAATCAAACCATATCTTTCCTTATTGTTTACGTAAACTCCCTATTTCTAGTCTAATTTATGCAACATAGATAGTATTTGCTAGGTGATCAAGTTAACAAATAATTAAGAGCAAGAGAAGATAAATAATTCAAAAATGAAAATCAGAATTAAACAATATGATAATCAAACATCAACCTTCACGTCTTTAACTACAACCCTAGATACTAGAGATTTAGCTACTCATGAATCTCTTTCAAAGAAGAGATTTCATGAGTTTACAAGATAAAAATTTAATATAAATAAAAAAATAAAATTAAACCTTATTCTTGAGCTTTGCCCTAGCTTTTGGCTTCCCCAAATATGATGTGTATGATAAAAAAATATGAGAGTATTTATAGAGTTTAGAAACCCTTGAAATTTCAAAAATCAATCCTAATCGGGTTAGGAATCACCCTCGCTTGCGCCACTGCCAAAAAGTAAAGCAGTGGAGCGGAGAACAAATACACTTCAGCAACCCTGTGATTTTCGCGCCACCCCTTGCTTTGGGTGAGTGGCGCAAGGCTTGGCAGCAGCAACACTTTAGAGACTAAGTCTCATCCACGCCACTGCCTTGCTTTGCAGCAGTGGCGCAAGCCTCCATGTCCTTGGCCATTTTGCACTCGTTTTGTGACGTATTCTTTCTCGATTCCTTTTAGTTTCTTAATGCTCTTTTTCTTCTTGTTTAAACTCAAAATACCTCAAGACATTCCTACATAAACAAAACACAAAATACAAATGTAATTCACAAAAAAATTTAAGCTCAAAATGATACTAAAAAGAGAACAAATGAAAAACAAATAATCATATAAAAGTATAACTTTTAGTCTCTCATCGTTTACCTTATTGAAAGTACAACGTATCCTTTACTTTATGATTCATTTAAAGTACCCTTTAACAAATTATGAAAACTAGAAAAAAAAATGTTAAAATTCTCACCGAATTGTCGATGAAAGCTTTTTTTTCCCCTATCAAATTTATTTGATAAATAAAAACATGACATCACAAATTCAATTTAATTTTTATCGAGGTTGAGATTTTTAATCTTTTGAATTCTATGACAATTGTTAATTTTGAAAAATTAAAGTGCTAATTTTTTCTCCCGCAGAAATGCTCAATAAAGTAGGAAATTTCATCAAATTAGAACAAAGCAGTATACGAAAGAAGTAAATAGTGGATGGGAATTTTAACTTTTAGTGACAATAAATTGCTTTTGATCTTGATATGATGATTTCACACGAGATGGAGTAAGTACCACAGTAAACGGGACTAAGAACAACTTAGATGGATCAAAGTTCTAAATATGATTAAATATTATTTATATGAACTTGCATTTTTTTCATCTTTTATTTTATAATCGTATGACATTTTTTTAATAAAAAAATTATTTTATTTTTAATGAGTCCGTTTTCATTGATATGGGGTACACAAGCTTTAAAAACTGATAAACTACAAATCACGAATCGGAATCTAAATTAAGCAAATCATAATTTCATCGTGCTGTTAGTGGATAGAAGCTAAGTTCAATAAGAAAAGCTCACCTTATCTTAACATTTCTTCCACACAGGAAACTGAGAAGTGATTTATTCATCTTAGGGTCACCAAAAACAAAGTTATTGCCTTACTAATAATGGACAGGAAACATGATACAGGAATATATATATCATGATAGCTTTCGAAGGATGATAGAAGCACCATATTGTGGTTGTAGAACAAGAGCTGTCATGGTAGGACCATGAGCATAGGAGGGGGATAGCTCAAAGGAGTAGTTCTGTAAGATTTTAGCCAAAACAAGTTTCACTTGAATCATGGCAAAATTCATTCCAAGGCATATCCTAGAACCCCAACCAAAAGGGAAGTACATCAGATCCTTGGCTGCTTTTGATACCCCTTCTGAAAACCTTTCTGGATTGAAAATTAGAGCGTCTTCTCCCCATGCCTCTGTATCGCGATGGATTATTTGTAGAGGCACTAAGAGTTGTGCACCTGATGGAATTGTATAGTCTCCAAGCTTTGTCTTCTTGTTTGTTTCTCTAACAAGAGAGCCTGATGGATATAACCTCAGAACCTCGTTCACCACCATACTTACCTACATAGCAGAATCAAATAAGTAAGCTGTCCATAGATTCCTATGAAAAGAGTTTATACCGAACAAATTAATCGATCACTAGATTTAGAGATGAATCAAAAATTTAAAATTTACGGTTCTTACGACGGTTTCAAGTTAATGCAGTAATAATAACTGAGTTCAATCAAATACTTATAGGTATCTAGTGTATTTCTTAATATAGAGCTACAGGGTTTCCCCTAACCGACCCTCTAGATCAACCTCTGTCACCTGTACCCTCTTTGTGTTTGAGTAGGCCTTAACTAGTAGTCTTAAGCATACCATATATTTCTATGCAGAGGAGGATCTAGAATTTGAAGTTTCCGGGATCGTGATTCTAATTCTCTTAAGTTTACTTGATTCTAAATTAATAATTTGTACATATCAAATAAATATTTAAAGACAAATACAGTGTTTTGATCAAAGCTACACGATGCGGTCGAATCCCAACCCTCAACTGTGCATCCATTTGACATTTAAAGTAAAAAAATCCAAATATAAGTTTTAGAAGGGACTAAAGAGGAAGGAAAAAGTATCTTACAATCTTTAGCTGGTTCAGTTGATCAAACTTAGGCTCATCTTTTCCAATGATTTCAAGAACTTCTTTCCTGGCTTTCTCTTGCCAATCTGGATGCATGGTTAAGACAATTGCAGTCCATGTTAACAAAGTTGCAGTAGTCTCTTGACCAGCAAAGTAGAAAGAGTTGCACTCCTCTATCACATCCTCTGTACTCATTCCTTTGCTCGAATTCTTATTCCCTTGCTGTTCTTCTTGATTAGATTTCAATAACAAACCCAACAGATCTTCAGTGTGTGCTTTTCCTGATTGTACCTCTTTCTCTCGCTTCTCTATTATTCCTTTTAGCGAACTACGAACTGTATTATAGATGTACAATCTTCTCCTGTTAGTTTTCGTTGGCACGAACCTATTACATGCAACAGCAATTGTTAAGATCAGATTTTTTTTATAAAAATAGAATGTCACACACAGCAATCTTTAAACCCCTTTGTTATTTCATTAACCTTTTTGGTTATATCAAGGAATTCAATAGTTTATGTACAACAAAGTTATAATTTTCGACGAAACCCCCTATCCTCCACTTAGCTCCAAAAAGAATTAATGTTAAGAAAACATGGTAGGGAAATGAAGGCATTAGTTAATTAGAAGTACCTTAACCATGGGAAGACATTAATAGCAAGCTTTGCAGTGAAAATTAATTCACATTGCTCCCTCAGAAGTGAAAATATCAACCTCCCTTCTTCAAAGTTGCTACCGAAGGCTGCTTTTGATAGCATGTCTCCAGTTAAACTGTGAAATTCTTGAGAAATATCCAGTTCACAAGAACCCTTTAATCTAGTCAACTTGTCCCATCTACTTATCATGTCTTCTGTACAGTGAGCAAATGCTCCCAACATCAACTGCACAAAGGCCAAAATGACAATTATAAGGAATACCAGAGAAGTAAGGCAACTACTAATAAATATTAATACCTTCAATTTTTCAATGTGGAAAGCTGGATTAAGAATTTTTCTGTGTTTGGCCCATTTTTCACCATCGTAAGTCCCCAGCCCCGTTACGAATAGCTTGAGGAAAGCACTGATTTTTGGTTTACTGAACTCACCCGATTTGTTAGACAGTACTTCCCGTATTAACTTCGGATCCATGATGGTCACTCGAGGTATCGGTCCCAGCCAAAACAAGAAAAGTTTCTCTGCAATGAAGGCATAATATAACAAGAATTAGTGCTCAAATTAAAAGCAGTAAAAGAAAGTAATCTTGGGCACAAGCGGCATAGGCTTAAGGTGGTCAGTTGAACACCATTCACTCAAAAATATATCATATATATATGTAGATGTTAATTAAATACTTGTACTAGTATTCCACTTTTAATATTAAACAGTGAATATTCTTAGTAAAATATCTCATACATATATATTAGATTTTCAACACTCTTAAACATCTTAGCAAAATCCAGAGTAGTTACTGTAAGTGGTGGCGAGGTCATAGAACAATGGATTAAGTCGAGGGGTGTAATCGTGGTTCAAAGGCATGGGTTTAGACTTGGCTATTTTATTCATCTCCATCATCTCCTTTAGGTTTCCAAAAAGAAACCTATATGGACGGCCATATATTCCTTGCTGCCGCAGCTCATTTTCTACTGTTTTAGGCCGCCACCATACCAAGTAGAGCAATTTCAGGCACCAAAAGGCGATCGGAATGCATACTGCCAAAGCAATTAAAACTGCAATAGCCATCTCTCAAGTTTGTGTCCCTTTGGTTCTTGTGTACATTATAAAGGGGTACCATATATCTAACGAAAGATTAGGACGGATTTAAATCTCGATACTCTAGTTCCTCAAATAATACAGTAAGTAAAAGTAATACTCCCTCTTCTCACTTTATATGATTCACTTTCCTTTTTAATCAGTGTAAAAAAGAATGACATATTTCTATATTTAGTAATAATTTAATTTTAAAATACTTATTTTACCATTAATGAAATAATTTGCAGTCACACAAACATTTATAACTCATTTTAGACTACAAATTTCAAAAGTCTTCTTTTCTTTCTTAAACTCGCTGCCGAGTCAAACTAATTCATATAAATTGGGACGGAAGAAGTATTTGCATTAGCATCAATGGTTAAGCTAGTGAGAGAAGAAAAGCCAAAAACTTGTGGTAAATTATGGAAAGAAAATGATATTTCTCACAAATATGATAAGAAGTAAAAATTTACGGTAAATTATTAATCCTTCCATTTCAATTTGGTTGGCCTATTTTGATTTGACACGAAATTTAAGAAAGTAAAGAAGATTTTTAAAACTTGTGGTCTTAAATTAAAAATATGTAAAATATATTAAAATATTCTTTAATCTTGTGGTATTAAATATGTCATGTGGAAAATTGAAATTAAAGAGTTTCTAAAAAAGGAAATAGACTTTTTTTTAAACGGACTAAAATGAAAAATAGGCCAAACAAATTGAAACAGAGGGAGTATCTACTATTGACTTGGCACACCACTAATAATACAACGACTACAGTTAATATGTAATAATAAAAGTAAATTACCTCTTGATTTTTTAGAATTGGACAAATAAAATGAACATCTATTTTTAGTATAGTAGACAAATAAAATTGAACAGACGGAGTAAAAAGCATACCTTGAAATTTGGGGCCATGGAAAGGGTATTAAGTTAACTTTTGGTCATAGTTTTTCAAATATTTTGGAGAAATCAGATTAGGTGAAGTTTGGATTGAAGTTTCAGAATGTGTTCGGCCATAATTTTTAAACATATTTCACTTTTTTTTTTTGTGAAAAACATGAAACATGACTTATACTCGTAAATTTTACAAACTATCAGCAATGTTTATAAGTTGCACACAAAATTATCATTTTTATAATAAGCTAGATAATACATTATTCTAAAATTATATCATAATATTTTAATAAGAACTACTAATAACACCATTACTATAGCTATTACAATTCGTCAAATTACAATTAGCTATGAAGATTCATCAATGAAAAAAAATAGACAATAACAACGGTAATAACTAACTATTCTTTAATATAATCTTTTCACATTCTACAAATAATTTCTTCAAGGTGAGTATGCATTTCCAATCAGATGGGAGATCCTTGTACTTGTCCTGATTTGTTATTCCTAACGCTTTATATTTCACAGAATTTTATTCAGACACCTCAAATTGATTAAACCAAGACTTTAAACATCTCTGCCCATTGATTGAGCTTACGTGACATTAATATGATTGAAATAAACAAAATGCGTGATTTACACGCGCATCTAATGAATTAATTAATGATTTTAATAAGATTGATTAAAATAAATAACTACAATAATAATAATAATAATAATAATAATAATAATAATAATAATAATAATAATAATAATAATAATAATAATAATAAATAAAAAAAAAAGAAAAAAAAAAAGAAAAGGACATACTCCGTTTCAAATATAGTCACCCGCCCCAACTTTCTTGTCTCTTTTGCTGTCATAACATACTCCTCTCGCTCTGCTAGCTTTCTGTTTCTTCCCGAGAAACCAACCAAATCATACTACTCCAATTTATAGTGTTATATATCTAAATCAAAAGATAAATCCAAAATAACAGACCAGATTCCTAATTTAATTAATATTCCTCTTCTGAACTTTCCTTGTTTCATCCTCTATTCAGTTCAAATCAGTGGCAAAATTAAAAATTTTATTTAAGTTGTTCAAGATTTAGTATATACGTATATGAAAATTTAATCTATATATCATATAATTCTCTAGATACATAATATAATTTTTCGACGAAGGGTGTTCGAGTGACCACCCTAAGGTACATGTGGCTACGCCACTGTACCAAACAGTTACTTTTGCTTTCTATTTTGATTTATTGTAACTGTATTTCAAAATAAATTTGGATGTATAATTTGATTTTAATCCTTGAATTGTTCTGTCTTTTTGTAAATTCTTTTTGAAATTTTAATTTACATTCTAAAAAGAAGAAATTAGGTATCTATATTCAAGGTGCATTATGGGTTGTGAACTTTGGAGTTCTTATGTTAGAAAAATTTATGAAATGTAACAAGGATATGCTTTAGTTGAGTTGTGGTTGTGAAACCCAAGTCCACCAACTCCTTTTCCTGGAGTGCAGCAATATTAACTTTTCTTTTGTTTCAATTCCTTTTTGACTTGTTCAAGCTCAATGGCCATGGTAATTCTTTCTAGCTTTGCCACCCTTTTGATCTAGATTGTTGAGTCAGGTGATGACGGGCTCACAATTCTTTTCTCACCACTTCTTACAAGGAGGTCAGGGCACTCGCAATTGCTTTAATTACAAAAGCTAGTGTAGACATCGAAATTTTGTGGGACTCTACAAGATGAGTCTAATTTTTGTTAGGGTTTCTTGGAGGCTACTCTACTCTAAACCCTAGTTTGGAGGCTACTCTACCCAAAATCCTAGTTATCATGCCTATATAAAGGGTAACATATTCCCTTGAAGAGGCATCTCGAAATCCTATGAACTCATGAGATATTCATAAAGAAATCAAGATGTGACTCTTTCATGAAAATCAAATAAATTTCAAGGAGATCAAAATCATCCTATGTTCGAGAAATACGCTACTAGGCCCTCGAATCATGAAGATTATTTAGGAGAGAAGAATCAGGGGAGAAACAGAATTGTCACATTATTTATCAATAAAAATCTGTTTTTTCATATTTTATTTGTGATTGCAATTTTTTTTGTCACATTAAAATTAGTTTATGGAATTTCGAGATGCCTCTTCAAGGGAATATGTTACCATTTATATAGGCATGAGTTGGTTCAGGGTAGAGTAGCCTCCAAGTTAGGGTTTAGGGTAGAGTAGCCTTCAAGTTAGGATTTAGGATAGAGTAGCATCCAAGAAACCCTGACAGAAATTGGACTCATCTTGTAGAGTCCCATATAATTTTGATGTCTACAAATACCACCTACTTTAAGGCTTGTCGTTGTGTAGACTTGATGAAACTCAAAGACGAGACTTTGAAGTAAGTTTCATCTTTGCAATTTTGTGACTCCAGATTTGCAAATCTGATTTGTGAGAGAAGAGATGAAGGGCAGATTTGGTCCCACTAGGCGTACCAATTTGCTTACAATAAATTTTAATGTGACAGAAAAGAAATTGCAATCACAAATAAAATATGAAGAAACAGATTTTTATTGATAAATATTATCAGTACAAATCTGTTCCTCCCTTGATTCTTCTCTCCTAAATATTCTCCATGATTCGAGGGCCGTTAGTAGCGTATTTCTCGAACGTAGGAAGATTTTGATATGATCTCCATGAAAGGAGAGTTCTATGGATCTCTTTATGAATACCCAGAATTTTATGTTACACATTCGAGATTTCCAATATTCGAGATGCCTCTTCAAGGGAGTATGTTACCCTTTATATAGGCATGAACTAGAGTTTAGGGTAGAGTAGCCTCCAAGTTAGGGTTTAGGGTAGGATAGCCTCCAAGAAACCCTAACAAAAATTTAACTCATCTTGTCGAGTTCCATAAAATTTCAATGTCTACAAATACCCCCTACTTCGAGGCTTGTCATTGTGTAGACATGATGAAACTTAAAGGCGATACTTGAAGTAATTTTTATCTTTGCGATTTTGTTGCTCGAGATTTGCAGATCTGATTTGTGAGAGAAGAGATAAAGGACAGATTTGGTCCCACTAGGCGTGCCAGTTTGTTTGCAACAAATTTTAATGTGATGAAAAGAAATTACAATCACAAATAAAATATGAAAAAACAGACTTTTATTGATAAATAATGTGAGTACAATTCTGTTCCTCCCTTGATTCTTCTCTCCTGAATATTCTCCATGATTTGAGGGCCTAGTAGCGTATTTATCGAACATAGGATGATTTTGACCTCTTTATGAATATCTCATGAGTTTATGGGATTTCGAGATGCCTCTTCAAGGGAATATGTTACC
The DNA here is from genome assembly GCA_003996215.1 of Jaltomata sinuosa. Lineage (NCBI taxonomy): Eukaryota > Viridiplantae > Streptophyta > Magnoliopsida > Solanales > Solanaceae > Jaltomata > Jaltomata sinuosa. The sequence continues at coordinate 118,298 of QJPP01007626.1, read as the reverse complement.
CTTTATATAGGCGTGAGCTAGTTCAGGGTAGAGTAGCCTCCAAGTTAGGATTTAGAGTAGAGTAGCCTCCAAGTTAGGATTTAGGGTAGAGTAGCCTCCAAGTTAGAGTTTAGGATAGAGTAGCCTCCAAGTTAGAGTTTAGGATAGAGTAGCCTCCAAGTTAGAGTTTAGGATAGAGTAGCCTCCAAAAAATTCTGACAGAAATTGGACTCATCTTGTAGAGTCCCACAAACTTTTGATGTCTACAACTAGTACCTGTGAGATCAATTTCTTAATCTGATGGTAAGCATACTGAAAAACAGGAGGAAGAAGAAGAAAAACCCATTGGAAAGGATGCAATTGCCTTAATCACCAGATCTCTTATAGAATCCTTCAGAAGATTTAGGAATCAAAGAAGAGGTAAGAAAAACTTCTTTAAAGGAAAATAAATCACTGAGTTCAACAAAAACAATTGTAAGTGCTACAACTATGAAAAGTATGAACACATGAAAAATGATTGCTCAGAAGTAAAAAAAAAATCTCAAGAAAAATAAAAAAAATAGGGACAAGAGGGCCTTCAACAACTAGGGTGATGAATATATCTCTGAGCAAGAAAATAATAATGTTGAAGATATATTCTTCATAGCAATTAAAGAATTAAGTGAGGTAAAATCTAATCCTTGTTTAAATTATGTAGAACTGCAGAAATTGCTAGATCGTACCATAACTAATTTAAACAGAGTTTTTAATGGCTTTAGAATTCTTTAAAGAAAAAAGAAGGATTAAAAATTAAATTAAAAGTATGTGAAATAGAAAAAAAAATTCTTCAAAAAGAAATGAATGAATTAAAAATTCAAATTACTAATTTTCAAAAATTTCTCAGTCGTAGTGTTATTAGATCAAACTAGTATACTCCTTTTAATAAGTCAACTGATAAAGAATTTGATAATGACAAGTCCAACTCTAGCAAAAATTATTATAGTTGTGATAAATCTCAACAGTCAACTCATTCTAGAAAGTCAATTGAGACCAAGTCACACAGTAATAGATTTAACTGGAGTAGATCGACTAAAATATCTGTCACTGAAGAACACCTTTCTCATGCCTGCCATTATTGTGAAAACTTTGATCATAAGCATTATAACTGTAAATTTCATTTTTAACACTTTGCTTAGATGAGTTTGGTGACCTAAGTTTGAGTCAACCAAACTAAAAACTACCCCTAATGGAGCCAAGAAAACTTTGGTACCTAAAAGAAAGTAATGAATCTGTTTTGCAGGAACACCACTCTCAATTAGATAATGGTATCTCAATAGTATGTGTTCAAATCACATAGATGACAATAAAAACTTGTTTAAATCTGTTATAGACTTTGATGAAGTAAATATTCGATTTAGAAACAACTCTAAAAAAAGTAATACATATTGATACTATTTTATTCAATAAATCTTGTGATATTACTAACGTGTATTTGATGAAGAGTTTAAAGTACAACTTCCTGAGTATAAGTCAGCTATGTGATGCGTACCTTGAAGTAAGATTCAGAAAAATGGGATGTATGATAGAAAATAGTGCTAGAAATACTTTACTCCCAGAAAATATAGATAGAAATGTATATGTTCTACATTTTGTCAAATAAATAAATAAGCACATCTGCTTTTCATCTATATCAGAAGATCCATGGATATGACATAAGAAACTTGATCATGCAAGCATACATCTCATAGAGAAACTTTTCGGATATGAACTTGTTATTGGACTGCAAAAATTAGATTATAAAAAGAATCACATCTGTGATGCATGTTAACTTGGTAAGCAAACTAGAAATTTATTTCGTGTGAAAGATATTGTTTCTACTTTTAAATCATTACAACTATTTTACATGGACTTCTTCGATCCCACTAGAACTGCAAGCGTTGGAGGAAAAAGTTACATATTCGTTATTGTTAATGACTTCTCTCATTTTACATGGGTTATATTTTTGTCTAACAAAGATGATAAATTTTTTAAGTATTTCTGCGAAAAAGTTCAAATGGATAAAGGGTATTTCATCACCCTTAAAAAAAGAGATCATGGAGGAGAATTTAAAAATAAAGCTTTAGAAAACCTTTGCAATAAGTAAAAAAACTTCAATAATTTCTTATCAACATATAACTACCGGGTCCGTCATTACGGGTAGTCCAATCGTGCCAAGTTTTAGAGTTAGAAAACTCCAGGTTTGGGAGTTTGAAATTCTGAGCTAGGCTAGCCTCGGCCGATTTTGGAGTGAGGTAGAGTCTAGAGAAATCTGGGTAAGGATTGGTATATGTATATTGTTTTGAGCTAGTTTTCCACTTAGCCAAGATGTAAAGGAGTCGGAGGGACTTTTAAGAATCGAGTTTGGGTAAGTAGAACTCCCGGAATCACGTTTGATGTGAAGGGGTTGTTTCGGATCATCGGAGAAAGCAGGTGTATTCTAAAATAGCCAAAACTGGGAAATTTCTGGACATTCTATACGTGACAAGCACAACGGTTCGCCGTAGTGACCTCCGCTATAGCAGTGGAAAATACCACTATAGCGGTGGTCAAGGCGGTCAACACCCACTTAAGACCGCTATAGCGGAAGTCGTCCGCTATAGAGGGACCACTATAGCAGAGCGGGGATCGCTATAGCGGGACGACGGATTCTTAATGCAAAAACTTCCCCAAAATAGATCAATTTTCTACAATTCGTTTGGGAGAAGAACTAGGGCGATTTCATGCAATTTTCCTCCTTTTCCTTCTAATTTCTTCCCTAAAGTAAGGTTTCTACTCCCCAATCTTTGTACTACATTTCCTATGCTGTAGAATTGCTAGGAGGGAACTTGGAAAAAGGTTGGAATAACCTAGGAATGGTAGAATCCGGGGAGGAAAGAGGGATTCCAAGCATGAATGTCCTTGGGCATCGTTAAAAGTATGTAATTATGATCATAAGTTGTTAAATTCTCTATTTTTATCTGTAAAAATGATAAAAGTAGGTGATTTAACGATGGAAAAGCTGGGAAAATAGTGGGATGATCATGGGTGGCCTAGGGTTTGGGGATTTGGTGTAATCCGGGTATCGTGCAGGCCTTGTGTGTTAATTATATGTACTTGTGTGTTATTTTAGACCAAGAACGAGAAAGAAATCCGAAATACGGGAAAGCTCGAGTTAAATAGAGCTTGGATCATTTTGAGGTAGGTGATGGCTTACGATTTCTGTGAATGTTGTATATTCTTGTACTCATATCTAAGTGATTGTTTGAATTACATTACTTAGGGAAGTTGTGTAGAATGTCTAAGGTTCCTGCTTTACAGTCTATGATTTGAACGGTATTTGCTTGTTGGTTTACAAGTTGTTTGTTCATGCATTTGACTGTGGATTATTGACATTCGGTTGGCTCAGGTACCACGCCTAGTATGGGTATAACAAAAGGTTGGCACGGGTACCATGCCTGGTACGGGTATAATAAATGGTTGGCACGGGTACCATGCCTGGTATAGGTTTATTTTATTGCATCATTGCATTTTTATTATTGTGTTGCATTGATTGATATTGGTTCCGTGAGTGGACCGAGCTACTTATTGAAACGTGTTATTGGTTCGGTGGCCCTTGAGAGGCCGGGGAAATTCTGTAGAACTGATGTGTTGGTCTTGGTTTAGGCCGGGTTATTCATTGATTATTGTGTTGTCTAGAGGGGATCCCAGGGTAGGTCCGGGCTAGATGGAAAGTTATAGTTATTGGTATAGGGTTGTGGCTCAGAGTATAGGTGGTGGATTCATGCGGGAACAAGCTAAGTTGAGACTGGTAGTCTAGGTGTGTCTGTTTATATTGTTGCATGTTTTCCATACCTATTACTTGATATTGTCGTACTGTTTATATAATGTTTATCTGAAAACTGGCTGATGATCATACTAGTACATAGTGGTGGTGTACTGATACTGCACTTGCTTTTCTTTTGGTGAGTACAGGAAATCTTCCAGCGGCTAAGACGCGACCTCATCTTTAGCACTGACGATTTCTGACTTCAAGGGTGAGCTGTTTGATCAAGCTACCTTGGGCTTATCTTTAGAGTGCAATCCACTTGTCTCGGACTTGACATTATTTCCGTATTTTCTTTTGGGATTGCATTCCCGTATTCTAGATATTGGTAGTGATGTTTGATATAACGACTTTCAGTTCCTAGGAGGGATTTTCCACAGGATATATATTAAATCTTTAGTTTTTGCATTGTTTCATTGCTAGTTTATTTTCTGTTTACTGTTTTTAGGCTGTTAGTCTAGGCAAGGGGTTGAACTCTACTGGTTCGCTCATCTGGGGGTTGGGTGGGTATCATTCACGACAGTCTGGGTCATGAAAAAGATGGTATCAGAGCCTAGGTTCGTTGATCTCGTCATACCAAACAGGTCTAGTATAGTCTTGTGGAATGGTGCGGAGACGTCCGTACTTTTCTTCGAGAGGTTATGGGGCTTTAGGAAAAAGAACTATCTCTTCCTTCTTTCCTTCGTGCTATAACTCGATTCCAGTTGGTATCTAGTGATACAAATTGGTATCTAACCTCATTCACTCTTCTGTCCGCAGATGGTTACTACAAGGAACAATGGAGAAAGGTCAGTGGTCCCAGCAGCGGGCGTGGCAGTTCGTGGCAGAGGTAGGGGAAGGAGCAGGGGATGAGCCGGAGCAGCACCCGCCAGGGGTGGAGCTCGATCTGCTGCTGCACGCTAGGTAACCCCTCCCCCACCTCAGGAGCATGTGGCTGAGGACGTAGAAGAAGTGGTTGTAAAGGATGAAGGGGCTCAAACGGAGGTGACACCGGTTGGGGGTGCAGGCCTTCCTACTATGACACCGGAAGCTTTTAAGAAGGCGTGGGATATTTTGAGTGGGTTGGTTGGTGCTGGAGCCATACCCACAACTTATGCAAATCAGTCCTTGGATAATTAGACAGCGGTTACTACAACACCTAGGATGGATGCAGCTTCGGGCACGAATGATCTCCTCAGGCCAATGCTAGGCCCAGTGATGACAGAGAATGAGCATGAGATGTTGACTAAGTTTCTTAAGCTAAAACCTTCGATGTTTCAGGGTACAAACAAGGAGGATGCCTATGATTTCATCTTGGATTGCCATGAGAGGTTGCACAAGTTGGGTATTGTACGTTAGCATGGGGTTGAGTTTGGCACTTTTCAGCTGCAGGGTGATGCCAAGCAGTGGTGGAGGTCTCATGTTGAGTGTCGGTGTTCTGTTCTACCTCCACTGACTTGGGAGCAGTTCCATGCGTTTTTTCTAGAGAAGTACTTCCCCTGTACCTTGAGGGACTAGAAGAAAGATGAGTTCTTGAACTTGGAGCAGGGAGGCATGTCAGTCTCGGCTTATGAGGCTAAGTTCCATGCGTTATCTCGTTTTGCTACACAGATGTTGGGTTCCGAGAAGGAACGGGTCCGGTTGTTTGTCAAGGGTCCTAATAGTGAACTGCGGTACTGTCAGTGCATATGACTTCTTCAGGAAAGGGCTTTAATGATGTGGTGTATTATGTGAAGAAGATAGAGGGAGTTAGGAAAGCGGGGCAGGCTAAGGCTTTAGCCAAGAAGCCCCGGAATGAGGGAAATTTTGGTGGTTCATACTCCAGAGGCCAGCATCAGCAGGCTTACCCGACCCATCCTATTCAGTCAGCTACTACAGGTGGTCGTCAAGGAGCTCAGTCTTCAGCTCCTAGAGGCCAAGGAACGTCTTATACATCAGCTAGCAGACCTACTCTTCAACGTGGTTGCTTCCATTATGGTGAGTTGGGCCACTTTATGAGGGAGTGTCGACATAGGCAGACAGGTAATCAGGGTCAGATACAGACTAGGGCAGTGGTTCCGGTAAGCAGAGACTGTAATGCTAGGGGTCTTCCACAGGGTGGGCGAGGTAAGTTTCAGGGAGGCAGGGGAGACAGGGGGAACGACGGCGCAGGCAGGGGTGCGGCGTAGCCAGCCCGGGAATTGGTCCGGATTGATGATCAGGCTTATTGCTATGCTTTTCTAGGGAGGATCGAGGCAGAAACCTCAGATATGGTGATCATAGGTACCATTCTTGTCTGTGATAAAATGGCTTCGGTATTATTTGACCCAGGCTCTACATATCTTATGTGTCTGTGAGTTGGTCTTTGGGGCTGGATTTGATTTGTGATATCCTTGATTCCCCTATCCATTTTTCTACCCCGGTTGGAGAGTCTGTGATTGTGACTCATTTATATCATGACAGTTCTGTTGTGTTTGTGGGGTTGCATACTTGGGTTGACTTGATAATTCTGGAGATGGCTGATTTTGATATTATCTTGGCTATGACCTAGCTATCTCCTTATCATGTTGTGTTAAACTGTAACACCAAGACTGTGGCTTTAGAGATTTCGGGTAAGGATAGACTAGAGTGGGAGGGTGTGTACAGGCCGAAGCCAGTTAGGATAATATCATTTGTTTGGGCTAGAAAGCTAGTGAGGAGGGGGTGTCTAGCCTTCTTGGCTCATCTCTGGGATGATAGTGTGGAGTCCCTGCCTATTGAGTCAGTTCCAGTGGTTTCTGAATTTTTAGAGGTATTTCCAGCGGACTTGCCTGGCATGCCTCCGGACAGAGATATAGATTTTTGTATTGATTTGGAGCCAGGCACTCATCCCATTTCAATTCCTCCATATCGTATGGCTCTGGCAGAGTTAAGGGAACTTAAGACTCAGCTGCAGGAACTCCTAGATAAGGGATTTATACGTCCCAGTGCTTCACCTTGGGGTGCTCCGGTCTTATTTGTAAAGAAGAAGGATGGTAGTATGCGGATGTGCATAGACTATAGGCAGATGAACAAGGTGACCATCCAGAATAAGTACCCTCTACCCCATATAGATGATTTGTTTGACCAACTTCATGGTGCATCAGTGTTCTCAAAAATCGACTTGAGGTCGGGGTACCATCAGTTAAAGATTAGGCTTGAGGACATTCCAAAAACTGCTTTTCAAACTCGGTATGGACATTACAAATTTCTAGTAATATCGTTTGGTTTGAACAATGCGCCGACAGCATTCATGAGTTTGATGAATGGGGTGTTTAAGTCCTACTTGGATTCCTTTGTTATCATGTTCATCGATGATATTTTGATCTACTCTAAGGGTAGGGAGGAGCATGCTAATCACCTTCGTATTGTGTTGGATATCTTGAGACACCAAAAGCTTTATGCAAAATTCACTAAGTGTGAGTTTTGGTTGAATTTCGTGGCATTCTTGGGGCATGTAGTGTCAGAAAGGGAGGTGATGGTGGATCCCCAGAAAATTGAGGCAGTTAAGAGTTGGGTTCTGCCTAGCTCTATGACAGAGGTGAGGAGTTTCATTGGGCTCGCAGGGTACTACCAGAGGTTTGTTAAGGATTTTGCTTCTATTGCTACTCATCTGACCAGGCTGACATAGAAAGATGTACCATTCGTGTGGTCCGACAACTGCGAGGAGAGCTTCCAAGAGCTCAAGACACTTTTGACCACGACTCCTATATTGTCCTTGCCGGTTGAAGGTAAAGACTTTGTTATTTACTGTGATGCTTCACATTCTGGTTTGGGTTCTGTGTTGATGTAGGATAGGAATATGATAGCCTATGCATCCTGGAAGTTGAAGGTGCATGAGAGGAATTACCTGACTCTCGACTTAGAGTTGGCAACGGTGGTTTTTGCATTAAAAGTTTCGAGACACTACCTTTATGGTGTCAAGTGTGAGGTGGTCACAGATCATCGCAGTCTGCATCACATATTCACTCAGAAGGATTTGAATTTGAGGCAAAGAAGATGGATGGAGCTATTGAAGGATTACGATGTGACCATTCAGTACCATCCAGGGAAGGCTAATGTGGTGGCAGACACATTAAGCCAGAGAACTGTTAGCATGGGTAACTTGGCTTGTTTGGGGGTGTCCAAATGACTACTAGCAAAGGAAATTCGGGCGTTGGAGGCCAAGTTCATGCACTTAGGTGTTTCAGATCAAGGGGGTTATTGGCCAGCATTAAGGTCAAAGCCACCTTCATAGAGAAAATAAAGGCCAAACAGTTTATGTACCCGAAACTGAGTAAGTTGCAAGGTAAGGTAATATCCGGGGAGTCTAGAGATATCATGTTAGACTCTGGTGAGTGTTGCATTTCAGGGAGAGGATTTGTGTTCCTCGGGTGGATGATATGATTCAGAAAATCTTGGCAGAAGCCCATGATTCGCGATACTCAATTCATCCGAGTGTGACTAAAATGTACATGAACTTGAGGCAACGTTACTGGTGGCCTGGGATGAAAAGGGACATAGTTGATTTTGTGTTCAAATGTCAGAACTGCCAGCAGGTAAAGTATGAACATCAGAGACCTGCAGGACTACTTCAGAGGATGCCAATTCCAGAGTGGAAATGGGAAAGGATAGCCATGGATTTTGTGGTGGATCTCCCCAAGACATTGGGGAAGTATGACTCAATTTGGGTCATTGTTGACAGGCTGACCAAGTCCTCTCATTTCATTCCGGTCAGGGTATATTATAATTCGCAGCAATTGGCTAATATCTACGTGAAAGAGATTGTGAGACTGCATGGGGTACCACTGTCCATCATTTCAGACAGAGGTACACAATTTACTTCTAAGTTCTGGGGTAAGTTATATGAAGAGTTGGGTACACAACTCACTTTTAGCATGGCCTTCCATCCTCAGACTGATGGTTAGTCAGAAAGGATGATCCAGGTATTGGAGGAAATGCTTAGAGCATGTGTGATGAACTTCAGGGGTCATTGGGACCAATTTCTACCATTGTGAGAATTCTCGTACAACAATAGCTACCACTCCAGTATTGACATGGCACCGTTTGAGGCATTGTATGAGAGGATTTGCAGATCACTGGTTGGGTGGTTTGAGGAAGGCGATGTAAAGCCTCTGGGCGTAGACTTAGTGTAGGAAGTGCATGAAAAGGTGAAGGGCATTTAGACCAAGTTACTGGCTGCTTAAAGCAGGCAGAAGGAGTATGCAGGATGCAAGGTCCGAGACATAGACTTTCAGGTTTGGTAAAATGGGCAAGCTTAGCCCTCGGTTCATCGGTCCATTTGAAGTTCTTGAAATCGTGGGGCCAGTGGCTTACAGGTTAGCACTGCCACCTAGTTTGTCAGGTGTCCATCCGATATTCCATGCATCTATGCTTAAGCAATACCATGGGGATAGGTATTATATCATCAAGTGGGATGAGGTACTTTTCGTTAAGGATTTGCGTTATAAAGAGGTACCGGTTTTGATTCTTGCTCGGGATGTACGGAGGTTGAGGACAAAAGTGATTGATATGGTGAAGGTTAAGTGGAAGCATCGTCTAGTTGAGGAAGCCACTTGAGAAACCGAGAAGGACATGCGGGATAAGTACCCTCAACTGTTTGAGGATTCAGGTACAACACTTTCCCCTTTTTATATCTGTAATTTTGAGTTTGATCATTCGGGGATGAACGATAGGTAAATTAGTATCTGTTGTAACGATCAGGTCCGTCGTTACGGGTAGACCAATCATGCAAAGTTTAGAGTTAGAAAACTCTGGGTTTGAGAGTTTGAAATTCTAGGCTAGGCTAACCTCGACCAGTTTTGGAGCGAGGTAGAGTCTAGGGAAATCCGAGTAAGGATTGGTCTATGTATCTTGTTTTGAGCTAGTTTTGCATATAGCTAAGACATAAAGGAGTCTGGAAGACTTTTCGGAATCGAGTTTGAGTAAGTAGAACTCCCGTAATCGCATTTGACGTGAAGGGGTTGTTTCGGGTCATCGGGGAAAGCAGGTGTGTTGTAAAATGGCTAAAACTGGGAAATTTATGGACATTTTGTCTGTGACAAGTGCAACACCTCTGCTATAGTGGTGGAAAATATCGTTATAGGGGTGGTCAAGTCGGTCAACACCCACTTAAGACCGCTATATGGGAAGTCATCCGCTATAGCAAGACTGCTATAGCGAAAGTCATCCGATATAGCGGGACCGCTTTAGAAGAGCAGGGACCGCTATAGTGGGCCAACGGGTTTTTAATGCAGAAACTTTCTCAAAACAGTTCAGTTTTCTACAATTCATTTGGGAGAAGAACTAGCGCGATTTCAGGCAATTTTCCTCTTTTTTTCTTTGAATTTCTACCCTAAGGTAAGGTTTCTACTCCCCAATCATTGTACTACGTTTCCTATGCGGTAGAATTGCTAGGAGAAAACTTGGGAAAAGGTTGGAATAACCTAGGAATGGTAGAATCTAGGGAGGGAAGGGAGATTCCAAGCATGAATTTCCTTGGGCATCGTTAAAAGTATGTTATTATGATCATAGGTTGTTAAATTCTCTATTTTTATCCGTAAAAATGATAGAAGTACGTGATTTAACAATGGAAATGCCCGGAAAAAGAGTGGGATGATCATGGGTGGCCTGGGGTTTGGGGATTTGGTGTAATCCGGGTATTGTGCAGGCCTTGTGTGTTAATTGTATGTACTTGTGTGTTATTTTAGACCAAGAACGAGAAAGAAATACAGAACACGGGGAAAGCTCGGGTTGAATAGTTCTTAGATCATTTTGAGGTAGGTGATGGCTTATGATTTATGAGAATGTTGTATATTCTTGTACTCATATCTAAGTGATTGTAGGAATTACATTGCTTAGGGAAGTTGTGTAGAATGTCTAAGGTTCCTGCTTTAAAGTCTGTGATTTGAACGGTATTTGCTTGTTGGTTTACAAGTTGTTTGTTCATGCATTTGACTGTGGATTATTGACATTCGGTTAGCTCGGGTACCACGCCTGGTACGAGTATAACAAAAGGTTGGCACGGGTACCACACTTGGTACGGGTATAACAAATGGTAGGCACGGGTACCACGCCTGGTACGAGTTTACTTTTGTTGCATCATTGCATTTTTATTGTTGTGTTGCATTGATTGATATTGGTTCTGTGAGTGGACTAGGCTGCTTATTGAAACGTGTTATTGGTTCGGTGGCCCTTGAGAGGCCGGGGAAATTCTATAGAATTGATGTGTTGGTCTTGGTTTAGGTCAGGTTGTTCATTGATTATTGTGTTGTCTAGAGGGGATCCCAGGGTGGGTCTGGTCTAGAGGGAAAGGTATAGTTATTGGTATAGGGTTGTGGCTCAGAGTATAGGTGGTGGATTCATGCGGGAACTAGCTAAGTTGAGACTGGTAGTCTAGGTGTGTCTGTTGATATTGTTGCATGTTTTCCATACCTATTACTTGATATTGTCATACTGTTTATCTGAAAAATGGTTGATGATCCTACCAGTACACAGTGGTGGTGTACTTATACTGCACTTGTTTTTCTTTTAGAGAATACAAGAAATCTTCCAGCGGCTGAGACGCGACCTCATCTTTAGCATCGATGATTTCTGACTTCAAGGGTGAGCTGTTTGATCAAGCTACCTTGGGCTTATCTTTAGAGTGTATTCCACTTGTCTTGGAATTGAAACTATTTCCGTATTTTTTTTGGGTTTCATCCCCGTATTCTAGATATTGGTAGTGATGTTTGGTACATTGACTTTCAGTTCCTAGGAGGGATTTATCGCAGGATATATATTAAAGCTTTAGTTTTTGCATTGTTTAATTGCTAGTTTATTTTCTGTTTACTGATTTTAGGCTGTTAGTCTAGGCAAGGGATTGAACTCTACTGGTTCGCTCATCCGGGGGTTGGGTGGGTGCCACTCACGATGGTCTGGGTCGTGACACAACAAGATCTCTTCAGCAAAACGATATTGTTGAATGAAAGAATAGGACTTTTCAAGATGTGGAATGTACCATGATATGTGAGCATTCCATGCCATATCACTTCTAAGTAGAAGCATTAAGTACTGTATACCACATTAATAACATGTGCCTTATTAACAATACTGAAGAAAACTTTATATGAATTATGAAATAGTAAAAAACTAAACATTGGTTAGTTTCACCTATTTGGGTGCAAGTATTTTATACACAACAATAAAAAGAATAATATTAATAAGTTTGATCCTCGAAGTGATGACGATATATTTCTTGGTTATTCAAGTTCTAATAGATCCTATAGAGTTTTAATAAGCGTACTTTAAGCATTAAGAAATTTATTCATATTATTTTTTATGACACTAATTGTATTGTTAAGAATATTAATAGCACAGATGATGAAGAAGGATTTGAATCATATGTTCCTTCATCTGAGAGAGTCAACTGTTCGACTAAGTCACCTTAAGAATAAAATGATCAATTTACTATTGAAATAGTTCTAAATGAGTGGAGAAGTGAACCCGACTATCCTAAGAAATTTATCATTGGTGATCCAAAGAAGGGCATGAAAATCAGAGCTTCAGGCAAAAACAAGGCAAATGTATCACTTCTTTCAATTTAAGCCAAGAAAAATAAACTAAGCGTTAAAAGACAACCACTAGGTAAAGGCTGTGCAAGAAGAGCTAGAGCATTTTGAAAAGAGTGAAGTATAGACACTTGTGCCAAAGCTTAAAAATACTTTCATTAATTGACCCAAGTGGGTCTTCAGAAACAAACTAAATGAAGCTGGAGAAATTGTTCATAACAAAGCTTATTTAGTAGCTCAGGGATATTCCTAATAAGAGAGAGTCGACTATGATGAAACTTTTGCTTCTGTTGTAGGGTTAGGATCTATTCGCATCCTACTTGCATATGCATCCCATAAAGGTTTTAAACTATTTTTAATGAATATCAAAAGTACTTCCTTAAATGATTTTATTGAAGAACAAGTCTTTGTTAAAATAACTCTTGGTTTTGAACATTCAAAATTTATTTATCATATTTTTAAACTATCAAAATATTTGTACATAAGCAAGCTCCATGACTTGGTATGATCGTCTAAACAACTTTCTAACTGATTATGGCTTTTCTAGAGAAAAAAATGACACTACTCTTTTTATCAAAAGAACCAGCTTTTATTCAAATTTATGTTGATGATATTATTTTTGGAAGTATTAATGCTGATTTGTGCAAGAAATTTTTTAATTTAATGCAAAGTGAATTTGAGATGAGCATGATGGGTGAGTTAACTTTCTTTCTGGAGTTACAAATCTATCAGTCAACAAAAGATATTTTTATTAACGGAAGTAAGTGTACAAATGAGCTCATCTAAAGTTTAAAATGGTCAAAGCCAAGTCTTTGGAAACTCCAATGATTTCCACGTGCACTCTTGATGCTGATGATGAAGGTAAATCTGTAGATGAAATAAAATATCAAGGTATAATTGAATCTTTGCTCTATCTCACTATCACTTGACCTGATATCATATTCAGTGTATGCAAATATGTAAGGTTTCAGCCAGCTCCTAAAGAATCTTATATAAATGTTATAAAATATATTATTTGGTATCTTGTGGGCACCATCTCTTATAGTTTATGATATCCAAATGATGGTGCTTTCAAGCTTAAAAGTTTCTCAGATGCAGATTTTGCAGGTTACAAAAATAACATAAAGATCACACGTTAAACTTGCTAAATTCTAGGGAAAGCACTTTTTTCTTAGAATAGCGAGAAATTAATTGTGTCTCTATTTCTACCACTAAAGCTAAATAAATCTCCATTGGTGTATGTTGTGCTCAACCTTTCTGGATGACTCATCAATTGAGTGATTTTTAGTCTATCTTTTAAGCTTGTACCTATTATATGTGATAATTTTAGTGCTATCTGATTATCAAAAAATTCAGTGCATCATTTTAGGCTAAACATATCGATATTAGGCATTATTTTATGAGAGATCATATTCTAAGTGGTGATATTAAATTATTTTTTATTAGCACTGAGTTTCAATTAGTTGATATTTTTATAAAACCTTTACTTGAAGAAAGATTTTGCATTCTTCAAAAATCTCTTGGCATTATTCTTAATCAATTTATTTAATGGCTTTAATTATTTATAATGCTCTAGTTATAATAGTCTATTTATTAGTACTGATTTTATTACCTTAAATATTTTAATTGTTACACCGTTAGTCACATCTTTCTGTGAAGTAATTATGGTGCTTCTTCTCTTCTTTTTCTGTCAGTCATAAGTCCTTTCGATTATGTACTTAGGACTCTGAAAACTCTTCCCCTCCTTTTTTTCTCTCTTAAAAATCCCTTTCTTCCTTTCATCTCCTAAACTTCTCTTTATCCTCTTCAATGAAATAAAATAAAAAATCTTCTCACAAGGTCTCTCGAAAGAGCTCCCATCTCAAAGGAAAAGGGAAAGCCTCATCCCCCGTTCCTATGGATTCTAACTTCTCTGATCAATTCCTTTCTCAATTTTCATCTGATTTGTCTCGTTTTCTTTTGGAAACACTCTAACCTTTTGATGACTCTGAGTGTTTAAAAAAGAAAGTTAAATTTAATTTTGATAGTTCTCTAGATGTCAAAGTTAATTTTTGGAAATCCTCCAATGAGATCCTCTTTAACTCTCTCAAGGGAAAACCCTCGTGCATGGCCAGATCATTGATCTTGATTTGCTTGAAATACCTCATTGCCCTATCAAATAGTTCTTTGAAGAACAGGGGTGGATGGACTTGATTTTAACCACTCCCAAAGTGGTATATGAATCCTTGATTCATCTCTTCTACGAAAATCTTAGGTCTTTCAAGGCCGATGAACTCTAAACTCTAGTTCTTGATAAGCGTATTTTTTGGACTGTGTTTTTTTGATGCTATCTTTCGTATTCATTGCTCTAGTTACTATACCTCTTTCAAAAATCCTTGGCTCTCTAATTTTGATGTCTCCTTTGATCAGGCAAAGCATTTTATTGCCTTAGAATCCTCCGAAAATTTACTCTCTCATTTTGGTCCTAAAGATATTTCTTTTGAAAATAGAGCTATTGCTCACATAGTCTCCATCACCCTTCTCTCTTTGCTGGATCTCACTCTACTATATCTCAGCATGATACCTTTCTCACATACTACCTCTTGTGTCACTGAAAAATTAAACTTTCCTCCTTCATCTTGAATTTCATGATTGATTCTGCTTTGGACCCTTCTAGCCTCCCACATGGGTTGTTAATGACTCGAATTATGGAAGATAATAACATCTGCCTAGATGACTTATCTCCTATTCCTATCAAGCAATGTTATATTTCAAGAACTTTTGTTAGTATGAGTTATGTTTGCTCAAATAATTCTTGGGTACTCTAGTATGAAAATGGTCTTGCTGCTGCCTTTACTCCATCTCATCCTGTTGCTCCACTCCTTTTGATCCTGGTCCTTCCAACTCCAATGAAGTGCTTGAAAAATTGGCTGCTATGAAGTCTAAGCTTAATGATCTCAAAGACCTCCTGCTTGCTGCTCATCTTCAAATAGACAAGATACGGGATGTCACAAAGAAAACGAGAACAGATATTGCCCGCATTCTTCTTAAGCTAAATCAAGTGATCAAGGAGGCTATCAAAGTAGCTACTAAGATTCAGACCTGCACATATACTCTCTCCACCTCTATTTCTAATCAGTTCATTAACTTGAAGGATGCTACTGATTTCTTACATCATTTTCAGCCTGAGGAGCCTACTCCCTAGTTTTATATATGTGTCACTTTTGAACAATATTTTTGTTTAGTTGGTTTTATCTGCTGGCATGTATCTGAGCCTAATCTTAGACTTTGGATGTTTTACTATATTTTTATGCCATAAATATTTTGCTTTTATGCCTTGGTTGTGTTTTCATTCTTGTATTTTCCTTTTTGAATGATGTCAAAGTGGGACAATAACATAGGCAGAGGGAGCATTGTCCAGTCAACTACTCAAATACACAGTCGATAATGAAACATTCAATCAATTAGGCAGGGGGAGTAAACATACCAACTAACAGTGAAGTTGACTACACATACAATGCTAAAATTATCATCATAAAAAAGAAGAAGATTGAAAGTATTATTTTAATGAGTGATAATTTACATGTGCAGAAAAATAAAGAAAGAAAACTCAACTGATTGGAGAACTACAAGGTTGGATGACTTACCAAATGAGTCACCATATCATATGCCAAAGTTCATGGTATACTGAAGTTAAGAAAGAAAATAAATAATCTAAGTACCAAGAATAAAGGAGATCAAAGCCAAGAAAGAAATTATATTATATCGAGTACCAAAGCTAAAGATCAACCAAGAAAGGAATGCGATTCAATCAAGTACCAAGAATCCTTTATCAGAAAGGATTAAAATAAACTGTATTAATGTCACGACCCAGATCGCCGTGAGTGGCACCCACCCAACCCCTGAAAGAGCGAACCATTAATGACCCAGAACTTAACCATCCTAACAGCTCAAAACCAGTGCAATAAAAATAAACTAGCATAAATATCAAATAAACAGACACTATTATAAATATCCTGCGAAACATCCCTCACTAGAACCTAAAAGTAATCGTACCAAAACACTATCAAAATCTAAAATACTAGGATGCAACCCTAAAATAAGTAAAAGTCTAAGCCCAAAATAAGTGGGCTATAACTGAAAATGAAAGAGACCAAGGTAGCTCGACCAAAGCAGCTCACCTTTGATGCCTGGAAACGCTGGGACTACACATGAGGTCGCTTATCAGCCGCTGGAAGATTGGTTGTACTCACAAAAAGAAACACAAGTGCAAAATCAGTACACAACCACCGTGAACTGGTAGGATCATCTGCAGTTCCAAATAAGCAATATATGAACAGTACAATAGCCAAGTAGAAGTACAAAAAATATGTAAACAAGCCAACAGGTATCCCTAGACTACAAGTCTCTTCCTAGCTTGTCCCCATATGTACCCCACTTTCACAACCCTGATCAACAATCAACAATAACCAATAAATATGCTTCTTTTCATAGCTCGGACCCACCCTGGGATCCCCCTAAACAACACCTAAGTGTTAAACATGCAATCCGGTCTACACCAAGATCAAACTCACAGACCAATAATAATAACCCGGCCTCTCAAGGACCATATGCAATATCACTAAACATAAACATAACCCGGTCCACTCATGGAACCAAAATCAAATGCACAATGCAAATAAGTAAATCCATATCAGGCGTGGTACCCGAGCCAACTATTTGTTATCCCATACCAGGCGTGATACCCAAGCCAATCAAATATCACACAAAATCCACAATCACAAACAATGAACAATCAAACTTGTAAACCAACAAGCAATAACACCTAGTTCATTTCACAAGACTGATAACTGGACCCTTAGACATTCCTAATTCATTCCCTAAGCATGCAACTCATACAATACTTAGACAAAAGTACACAAAGATACAATGCATACAAGAATCAATAACCATCACCTACCTCGAATTATTCAAGCTCTACAGTGCCGGAGCTTTCCCTTTTTCAGGATCCCTTGCTTGTTCTAGGTCTACAAAACAAACGCACAAGAATTATAGTCAATAAACTGGCCTAAATTATCCAGATTATGCAAAATTCCAATCCCCAGGCCAGACCATGATCATTCCACCCCTTTCCCGTAATTTCCCACCATTAATTCATCTAGTCCTACAATTTTTAATGGATAAATTTACAGAATTAAGGTCACATAATCATAAACTGATGGAGTCACAATACCTTAGAACTTCTACACCTTTGAATTCCCCTTTTCCCCCAGATTCTACCATTCTAGGTCATTCCAAACCTTTCCCCAAGTCCACCCCTATAAATTCTATAGCGTAGGAAAGATATTAAGAAGGTTGGAGAGTAGAAACCTTACCTTTAAGATTAAAAACGGTGTAAAACTGATGGAAATCACCCAAAATCGCCCTCCTTTTCTCCCAAAATGTCTTTGTTGAAAACTGACTATTTTGGGGAAGTTTTTGCATAAAATTCTATCATACTCGGCTATAGCGGTCCACTATGCTATAGCAGTACCATCGTAGCAGAGTCGATTGCTATGGCGGAGGCTGACCGACGTTGACTTCCATTGTAGCTGTATTTTCTCTACTTTGATGGAGGTTTCTATGATGGTGTGTCAACCGCTATGGCAGTTGATACAGGATAAAAAGTCGTAAAGTCCCTCAAATTTCCCCATTTTACAACACACTTGATTTCCCGACGTTCCAGAATAACCCCTTCACATCCACCTCGATACCGGGAGTTTTACTTATCCTATTTCGATTCTGAAAAGTCTTCTGTACTCGTTTATGTCTTAGCTACATAGAAAACTAGCTCACAATAGGACACAATACCCAATCCTCACTCAGATTTCCCTAGACTCCATCTTGCTCCAAAACTGATCGAACTAGCCTAGCCTAGAATTTCAAATTCCCCAACCCGAAATTTCCTAACTCTAAAAATTGGAATGCCCATAATGAAGAACTCGGTTGTTATAATAGATACCAATTTACCCATCATTCATCCTTGAATGATCAAACCCAAAAAAAAAATACAGAAAGTAAAGAACGAAAAAAGTAGTACCTGTATCCTCAAAAAAGTGAGGGTACTTTTCCCGCATGTCCTTTTCAATTTCTCAAGTGGATTCCTCAATCCGATGATACTTCCATTGAACCTTTACCATACTGATCGCCTTTGTCCTCAATTTTCGGACATCCCGATGAAGAATCAAAATTGGTTCCTCTTTATAGCGAAGGTTCTTATCAAATAATACCTCATACCACTAGATGATGTAGTCCCCATCCCCATGGTATTGCGTTAGCATGGATACATAGAATACCAGATGGACACCCGACAAACTAGGCGGCAGTGTTTGCCCTTCTTTCCAAAATGTGTAACTCCCTTCATGGGCGACACTTTCAACAATACCTGTTCACCAACCTGGAAATCCATGTCCCTTACCTTTAGATCTGCATATTCTTTCTGCCTACTTTGGGCCATTAGTAACTTGGTCTGAATGCTCCTTACCTTTTCTTGTGCTTCCCTTACTAAGTCCACGCCAAAAGGCTTTACATCACCTTCCTCAAACCGCCCTATGGGCCTGAATGGTGCCATGTCGATACTAGAGTGGTAGTTATTATTGTATGAGAACTCACACAATGGTAGGAACTGGTACCAATGACCTCCGAAGTCAATCACACATGCTCTCAGCATGTCCTCCAATACCTGAATCATCCTCTCAGACTGACCATTTGTCTGAGTATGGAAGGCTATACTAAAAGTGAGTTGTGTACCTAAATCTTTATGTAACTTACCCCAAAACTTAGAGGTAAACTGTGTACCCTTGTCTGAAAAAATGGTCAATGGTACCCCATGCAATCTAACAATCTCCTTCACGTAGATCTTAGCCAATTGTTGTGAATTGTATATCACCCTGACTGGAATAAAATGAGCTGACTTGATCAGCCTGTCAACAATGACCCAAAGAGAGTCATACTTTACCAAGTTCTTGGGAAGACCCACCACAAAATCCATGGCTATTCTTTCCCACTTCCACTCTAGAATGGGCATTCTCTGAAGTAGCCATGTAGGTCTTTGGTGCTCATACTTTACCTGCTGGCAATTATGACATTTGGACACGAAATCGGCTATGTCCCTTTTCATCTTGGGCCACCAGTAAAACTACCTCAAATTTCTATACATCTTGGTTACACCCGGATGAATCAAATACCGCGAACCATAAGCCTCTGCCAATACCTTCTGAACTATGTCATCAACCCGAGGATCACAAATCCTTCCTCTGAAATTCAACACCCCTCCAGCTTCGAACATGGCATCCCCGGACTCTCTGGATATTACCTTACCTCGAAGCTTGTTCACTTGCGGATCCTGACACTACTTAGCCTTTATCTCTTCTATGGAAGTGGCTTTGACCTAAATACTGGCCAACACCCCACCTTGTTCTGAAATACCCAAGTGCATGAACTTAGATTCCAATGTCTGAATCTCCCTTGCCATTGGTTATTTGGACACCCCTAAACAAGCCAAACTGCCCATGCTAACTGTCTTCCAGCTCAATGCGTCTGCCACCATATTAGCCTTACCTGAATGGTACTAAATGGTCAGATCATAGTCCTTTAACAACTCTATCGACCTTCTCTGCCTCAGGTTCAAGTCTTTCTGAGTGAATACATGCTGCAGGCTGCAATGATTAGTGAACACCTCACACTTGACACCATAGAGATAGTGTCTCCAAATCTTGAGTGCAAACACCACCGCTGCCAACTCTAAATCATGAGTCAGATAGTTACTCTCATGAGCCTTCAACTGCCTAGAAGCATATGCTATCACATTCCTATCCTGCATCAACACAACACCCAAACCTGAATATGAAGCATCACAGTAAACAATAAAGTCCTTTCCTTCAACTGGCAAAGACAAAATAGGAGCTGTGGTCAGAAGTGTCTTAAACTTTTGGAAGCTCTCCTCACACTTGTTGGACCATGCAAATGGTACCTCTTTCTGAGTCAGCCTATTCAAGTGAGTAGCAATAGATGCAAAATCTTTGATAGACCTCTGGTAGTAACCTACAAGCCCAACAAAACTCCTCACCTCAGTCAAAGAGCTAAGCCAGGCCCAACTCTTGACTGCCTCAATCTTCTGCGAATCTACCATCACCCTAATTTTTGACACTACATCCCCAAGAATGCGACTGAGGTCAACCAAAACTCACACTTGGATAACTTCGTATAAAGCTTTTGGTGTCTCAATATCTCCAGTGCTATACAGAGATGTTCAGCATGCTCCTCCCTACTCTTGGAGTAGATCAAAATATCGTCAATAAAGACAATGACGAATAAATCAAAAAAAGACTTAAATACCTCATTCATCAAACTCATGAATGCTGCCGGCGCATTAGTCAACCCAAACGACATCACTAAGAACTCAAAATGACCATACCGAGTCTTAAAAGCAGTCTTAGGAATGTCCTTGGGACTAATCTTCAACTGATGATACCCTGACCTCAAGTTAATTTTTGAGAACATAGATGCACCCTATAACTGGTCAAACAAATCATCTATACGAGGTAAAGGGTAATTATTTCAGATGGTAACCTTGTTCAATTGCCTGTAATCTATGCGCATCCGCATACTACCATCCTTCTTTTTTACAAACAAGATCAGGTGCCCCAAGGCAATGCACTAGGATGGATAAATCCCTATCTAGGAGTTCCTGAAGCTGAGTCTTAAGCTCCTTTAACTCTGTTAGAGCCATACGATATGGAGGAATGGAAATTGGGCGAGTGCCTGGCTCTAAGTCAATACAAAAATCGATATCCCTGTTTGGAGACATACCAGGCAAATTCGCTGGAAACACCTCTCGAAACTCTAAAACAACTGGAATTGACTCAATGGATGGGGACTCCACACTATCATCCCAGAGATGAGCCAGAAAGGCTAGAAACCCTCTCCCCACTAGCTTCCAAGCCCGAACAAACAATATAATCTTGGTCGGCTTAGGCCTGTACACACCTTCCCACTCTAGCCTCTCCTTACCCGGAATCTCTTGAGCTACTTCTTTGGCTGGCTGTGCCACACCCCTGCCCGCACTGCTGTTCCCTTTGTCTCCCCAACCTTTCTGAAAGTTACCTTACCCACCTTGTGGACGACCTCTAGCATAACCACCTCTACCTACCGTGACCACAACCTTAGATTTTTGCTGTACCTGATTACTAGTCTGCCTGTGAGGGAACTCCCTCTTAAAGTGGCCCAGATCACCACAATGGAAACAACTACGATCAAGTGTAGGCCTTCTGGCAGATGTGTAAGAAGCTCCCTGGCCTCTAGGAGCTGGAAACTGCTGATTAGCTCCCGGACGACCACCTGTAGCAGCTGGCAGAGCTGACTGAATAGAACGGGCTGAGTATACCTGCTGACTATGGCCCCTGAAGTAAGATCCACTATAATTTCCCTCATTTCGGGGCAAGGCTGATCCTAGTACAAGCATAGGGTCCGGAATGTTACTTTGGTAGGCTATCTCCATTGCAAGGTACCATGGTTACTCGGTAAGGAAATTTGTTACAAGTACAATAGTTATGGTATAATGGTTTTCTGGTGTCATCTCTAACTTTAACATAAACTTATAAATGGTGAAGTAAATCAGTTGGTAGAGTAGTAACTTTTCCAATGAAAAGAAAGAGGTGAGAAAGCCAGGGAGAGCTGCAAGAAGCCCAAGTAATGCACGAAAAAGTTGTACTACTATGAGTTGATTTACCGCCTGGAATTGGTTTTGGTAAACCATCCTATTATGGATGAGAAGCTAAAAAGTTTCAAACCCTTCTTTTGTGGATGAGTATCCCAATGGCAAACCTTCCTTTAGTGGATGTGTATCCCCAAAAGACTGAGTCTGGCAAACCGCCTATATGGACGTGAACGCCGACTTTGTGGCTAATCTGCCTTTATGGTATGGAAAGCCCAGTCTATCAGAAAACCATTATGCAGTATTCTATTTGTGCTTGTGATTTAAATTAGACTTGCTTGTAGTATCCCGTGGTTTCCTTTGTCTTCCCTGTATAGCCTTGCTGGTGTTGGTGTCTCCGGTGTCCCCTGGTGCTTCCCCCGCTAACATAATCCGTTACCTCATTGTAGCCCTTCCCTGCTGAAGTCATGTGCATGGATAATACTTGCAAGTCAGTGTTCAAGCCCTTCACAAACAGTCGTATCCTCTCTTCCTCAGACCCCAATAATTGCGTAGCAAAATGAGACAAGGCATAAAACTTAGCCTCATAAGCAGATACCGATATGCTACCCTATTCCAAATTCAAGAACTCATCCTTTTTACGGTCCCTCAAAGTATGGGGTATGTACTTCTCTAAGAAGAGAGCATGAAACTCCTCCCAAGTCAATGGAGGCAAGGTCGATTGACGACATTCCACATGAGACCTCCACCATTGTTTAGCATCACCCTGTAGCTGAAATGTGACAAACTCAACCCCATGATGTCGCATGATACCCAACTTGTGCAACCTTTCATAGCAATCCAATATGAACTCGTAAGAATCTTCCTTATCAGTACCCTGAAATGTAGAAGGTTTCAGTTTGAGAAACTTAGTCAACATCTCATGCTCATTTCCTATCATTACCAGGCCTAGCATTGGCCTGAAAAAGTCACCAGTGCCTGAAGCTGCATCCATCCTAGGAGCTTTAGTAACTGCTGGCTGAGTGCCCAGAGCCTGATATGCAACAACCATAGGGGTGGCTACGGCACCAACCACTTAGGAAGTTCCAAACCTGCTGAAACACTTCAAGCGTCATAGAGGGAAGGCCCGCACCTCCCACTGGTGCCTCCGCCTTGCCCCTCCATCCTTAACAACTACTTCCTCTTCTTCAAAAACTTGTTCCTGAGGTGGGGGAAGGTTGCTTCTTGTTCTCCTGCTACCACTTGATCTCTACCCCCGGCGGGTGTGGCTCTACCTCAACCTCTGCCCCTACCCCTGCCTCTACCTCTGACAGCCGGGCCCGCCGCTGGGACCGCTGCTCTAGATCCATTGCTCCTCGTTAACTATCAGCGGACAGAAGAGTGAAAGAGTTATATACCAATTTGTATCACCAGATACCAATTGGAATCAAGTTACAATACAAAGGAAGAAAGAAGAGAGTTTATTCCTAAAGTCATATAGCCTCTCGAGGACAAGTACAGACGTCTCTGTACCGTTCCGCAAGACTCTACTAGACCTATTTTAGTATGATGAGTACACTGACCCATAACACCATGAGTGGTGCCTACCCAACCCTCAGGAGAGCGAACCATCAACGACCTAGAACTTAACCATTCTAACAGCTCAAAAAAGTGCAATAAAAATAAACTAGCATAAATATCAAATCAACCAACACTATTATAAATATCCTACGGAAAATCCCTCCCTAGAACCTGAAAGTCATCTTACCAAAACATTACCAAAATCTAAAATGCGGGGATGCAACCTCAAAATAAGCAAGAGTCTAAGCCCAAAAAAAGTGAGCTATAACTGAAAATGAAAGAGACCAAGGTAGGTTGATCGAAGTAGCTCACCTTTGATGCCTGGAAACGCTGGGACTACAAATAAGGTTACGTGTCAGCCGCTGGAAGATTGCCTGTACTCACAAAAAGAAATTCAAGTGCAGAATCAGTACACAACCATTGTGTACTAGTAGGATCATCAGCCATTTCCAAATAAGCAATATATGAACAGTACAATAGCCAAGTAGAAGTACAAGAAATATGTAGACAAGCCAACATGTATCCCTAGACTACAAGTCTCTTCCTAGCTTGTCCCTACATGTACCCCACTTTCACAACCCTGATCAATAATAAATAATAACCAATAAATATGCCACTTTTCATAGCCCGAATCCACCCTCGGATCCCCCTAAACAACACCTAAGTGTTAAACATGCAAACCAGTCAATACCAAGATCAAACTCACAGACCAATAATAATAATCAGCCTCTCAAGGACTATATGCATTATCACAAAACATAAACACACTCTGGTCCACATATGGAACAAAAATCAAATGCACACTGTAAATAAGTAAACCCGTACCAGGCGTGGTACCTGAGCCAACCAGTTAGTATCCCATACCAGGCGTGGTACCTGAGCCAACCATTTGTTATTCCGTACCAGGCATGGTACCCGAGCCAACCAAATGTCACACAAAATCCACAGTCACAAACAATGAACAATCAAACTTGTAAACCAACAAGCAATAACACCTAGTTCATTTCACAAGACTGATAACAGGACCCTTAGACATTCCTAATTCATTCCCTAAGCATGCAACTCATACAATACTTAGACAAAAGTACACAAAGATACAATGCATACATGAATCAATAACCATTACCTACCTCGAATTATTCAAGCTCTACAGTACAGGGCTTTCCCTTTTTCAGGATCCCTTGCTTGTTCTTGGTCTAGAAACAAATGCACAAGAATTATAGTCAATCAACTGGCCTAAATTACCCAAATTATATAAAATCCCAATCCCCAGGCCAGACCATGATCATTCCACCCCTTTCTCGGGATTTCCCACCATTAATTCATCTAGTCCTACCATTTTTAATGGATAAATTTACAGAATTAAGGTCACATGATCATAAATCGATGGAATCACAATACCCAAGAACTTCTACACCTTAGAATTCCCTTTTTTCCCCAGATTCTACAATCCTAGGTCATTCCAAACCTTTCCCCAAGTACACCCCTAGAAAATTCTATAACATAGGAAAGATAGTACGAAGGTTAGGGAGTAGAAACCTTACCTTTAGGATGAAAAATAGTGTAAAACTGATGGAAATCACCCAAAATTGCCCTCTTCTTCTCCCAAAACATCTTTGTTGAAAACTTATTATTTTGGGGAGTTTTTGCATTAAGTCCCATCGCTCTCCGCTATAGCGGTCCACTCTACTATAGTGGTACTATCGTAGCAGAGTCGACTGCTATGGCGGAGGCTGACCAACGTTGACTTCCGTTGTAGCAGTATTTTCTCTGCTACTGCGGAGGTTACTATAGAGGTGTGTCAACCGCTATGGCAGTTGACATGGGAAAGAAAGTTGTAAAGTCCCTCAAATTGCCCCATTTTACAATAGACTTGATTTCCCAATATTCCGGAATAATCTCTTCACGTCAACCTCGATACCAAGAGTTTTACTTACCCGAATTCGATTCTGAAAAGTCCTTCGTACTCCTTTATATCTTAGCTACATAGAAAACTAGCTCACTATAAGACATGATACCCAATCCTCACCCGAATTGTTCTAGACCCCACCTCACTCCAAAACTGATTGAGACTAGCCTAGTCCAGAATTTCAAACTCCTAAACCCGGAGTTTCGTAACACTAAAAATTGGCATGAATGGTTTACCCATAACGACGAATTCGGTCGTTACAATTAATAATTTAATATTTCCCGCTTCCTAAAAAGGAGAAAAAGCTCAAGAGTTAATGTTGATTTAGAGGGACTTCTATTAGTCCACCCTTATTCTTGGAAATATGATCTCTTATATCATTTTTCGAGGATCAAGTCTCTTGGGTTGCCTTCTTCATCAAGATCTTCAAATGGCTACTTCAAACAAATATTTAAAGGCCCTTAAAGAATTAATAAGAACATACAAACTGTCTTTACCATCTCAAAGTTTTTTTCTAAGAGGCACCTCAATGTGAATGCCCTCTTGCGAGGGTGTAAACCCTTTTTTGGCATTGAATCGGCTTTGTCCAACATGCATATCTAAGTGATCATGCAAGAAAAAGAAAATGAAGTGTCACTTTGGATAGAATTATGCAATCTTCCTTGCTATAAGTTTTCCCATATTAAAGGGAAGACCACTCACAATGGTAGATGTCAGCACTGTTTTGTGTGGTGTCAAAGTATGGAAGACTTAGTTGGGTGAAGCCTTGTCATGACGACACCTCACCAAAATCTTGTCTCCATTTTCAGATCCCTCTTGTGAATACTATTCTTTTGAAGCTTTTGCCACTTAGGATTGTCTTTAGCTATTAGTGGCCCATACCATCCTCTTTATGTTATAGTAGTAGACTTGCAGTTCTCAATGATGTTTGAATATCTATGACCTCTGAACTCATCCCCATGGTAAAACATATTGATTGCCAAGCTACTGATTTAATAGTAAACCCTCGGACCACTATTGAGTCAAGAGGTCTCTGGTATGTCCTTGGCAACCTTTTTTGAGGGGCCATTCCTACCCCTTATTTTGTAAAGAATTTCTGAACTAAGGTTAGGCAAAATATTCCTGGTGGACAGTGAATAGTCTCCCTCTGTCTGTCTCTAATTTCTCCATAATGACCAGGTAATTTTCCAATCCATTGAAACTAATCTGTTTTTCTTTAGTGAAGTTGTTTTTTTTCTCCCATTAACAACCTCCAACCCAGCTTTATATATTTCCTGAGAACCTTTGGACTTCTTCTGCTGAAGTTTCTTCATTCTCATCACTTTTAGAGGCATTCCCTGATGTCACAAGGGTAGAATCAATGTGTGGGCGTGAGTTTAAAGAAGTTCCTCTATAAATGTTAGACTTTTCTTCTTGCTTCTCTCTTTAGACTGGGAGGGCCTAATTTATTATGTTGTTCTGGCTGGTGGTAGTCTTTTTCTTTGTCTAGCATGTAAGGGTTGGTACTCCTCAGCTTATTTCTCAGACCTGTTATTAGGTTTGACTCTTTTTTTAGGAGCATTCTTTCTTTCTTGAGTAGGGACATATGCCCCACCCCTTGTGCAAACTTGCTTAGGTGATATATTTCGCAGCAAGAAAATATGTTAGTACTCACTCATATACTGTATTTGACACTCACTTGATAGAGGGTGAAGTGATAGGAGGAGTTCCTTCCATACATGCTGTCTCCCCCTTTCCCCGAGCCGCTTCTGAGCATTGCCCCTTAGGGACAAGACAAAGATGTGCAAGTTTGGTAATTTTATTTCAATATTTGTCTGTGATGTCAATTCACGATCAATGAATTGAGCTTGTGATCATGACTTCAATTGTAGATTAGTCCTGCCAAAATATCTTCTATCAGTTCATGACTCTAAAATTATCTGCAAAATATTTTGGAAGCCGTGAATGACTTCAAGCTCATAAATTACCTCGCATACAAGCTTATCTCATAGCGATATTCTTTGCATTATCTTATAGAAGGATAGACGGGTCGTGAATTGCTTCATATTCGAAAGTTCCTCCATAAATTTAAAGAGTTTTAACTTCATTTTTATGAAATTGTCTACGTTGAGATACATGGTCCGTAGATGATTTAACGATCATTATATCTTCATAGATTTTATATTTTGCATACCTTAGAATTCATTACAAATATTAGGATTTTTGCAAGCGAAAGTCAGATTATATGACAGTGTGTTGAACACACAGATTATAGAAGTAATTTTCATAACACAAGAAGAAGTGACTATGCATGCAACATTTTAACCAACTATTAATAGATATACCAGGATTTTAACTCCTAGTTCTTTAAATTTATTTAGTCAAAGTTTTGGGGTTTTACACCAACATTCAGGTTTTGCATTTTATGGGTTTGAGAAACACTGGAAACATGGCCCATGTTCTTCATTGTCATTTGGTGTTTAGGCACTATAATAGATCTTCTCATCCATGGATAACACTAGTTTAAGGGTGAAGTCATGATTTTATCTTAGTGTGTTAAAGCTTTTGAAACTTAGGTTGTCCTTGATTAAGAATCTATGCATGCTAATAGAGAGAGAGATGTCAGATGCAATTTCTTATGGAATATAAGTGATGAAGAGGTTCTTTAATGTGTGTATGGAAGTGTGTTTTAAGGAATACAAATAATTGTTTACCTTTAAAATTTTGGGAAGAGGAAAAGAGGAAAAGAGAAAGATATTGCTTTTTATATCAGATGAGATGGGAGCATGTTTAGGTTTTTTGGTAATTAAGTAGGTTTACAGTCATGAATTGGATCATAAAGCCTTCACGGGTCGTGAATCCCCTTACTTAGGCCCTTGAGGCCATGATTACCTATGGCCGTACATTGTCCATGAACCCATGTATGAACCGTATGCTTCTTCATTATGGTTTGCTTCTTTGGTTTTCCCCAAGATTCCATTTAAGATTCCTTCATAAAATTTCCTCAAATATTCTTGAGATCTGCAACACACATAAATCATACATGCAAAAATTCTAAAAAACATTATGACTCAAAACAAAATAAATAAATAAATAATAAAAAAAGATCTTGGATTGCCTCTTAAGTAACGCTTGATTTAACATCACGATACAATGTGGTTATGTTTATCAGATGGATGATTTAGAGGAGTCTCTCTCATATGATTCTCCATTGCAGTTACACTTTTTGAGCATGTCCTTAAACCATTGGACTCCTTTTATTAGTGTCCTTACTTGGGAATTCTAAGTCTTTCCATGTCTGGACATTATCCTAGTACCTTAGAGGGCTCCTCAAAAGTACCGTCCCTGAAATTCTTTCCATCCACAACACTGGATATAGCCTTGTTGACTAGGTCCAAGTCCAGGAAGAATATCTCAAGCAACACTCCTCATGGATCCCATGTTATACTGGTATGAGCAGTATTTGTTTTGAACCTTCTCCATGCATCTGATAAGTGCTCATCTTGTGTTTGATTGAATTAGATCAGGCTATTTCTAATCTCTTTCTTTCTCCTCATCGAGCACCATTCATTCAAGAAGATATTTACCAGTTCATCCCAAGTAGTGATGGTTTGTGGTGATAAGTTCCTGTACCAAACCTTTGCTTCATCCACTAGCGAGTATCTCAAAATCCCGATTCTTAGTGTCTCATGAAGAATGTAGGCATATCTCTGCAGAGTACACACATGCATGAAGTTCTTTGAGGTGACGATAGAGATCATTTTCAATAGAGTTTCAAAACAATCCCTTAGTCTGGAAAATTCTGTGGATGACGGGATCTATCCTCCACACATATCTCTTAACTTGGTGTTTTACTATTGCATCAACATATGCAATAATGTCATGAAAAATTACAGGCTCAACTTCTGCAGCATGTATGTTTTTTTCAGCAACTATTTATTTGTTAGGGTCCGCCATGACACCTGTCTTACAAACAAAATAAATAAAAAAGAGAGTGATGGAAAAGAATGACTTAATTAAGTAGACATCAATAGTAATTAGAGTTTTCACTGCATTTCCTAGAAACAATGTCACTTTTTTTATATACTCAAGATACACCTCACTTTTGATATAACGTGATCACCTGCAATAATAGTAATTCAACTAGGTTGGGATCGAATCCACATGAAATATGGGAGAACTCTTCAACTTACGTATTGGTCTGGCTACTAAACTTATAGCCGATTTCTAATCTATGACAGTTGTAGAGATTAATTTGTAAATTAAACTACTAAGATAGAAAGTAAATATTCTTGTAAACTAATATGATTAAAATATTAAGATTGTGTCCCCATAATGAATTACTTTGTTAGTTGGTAATCATGAAATTACATGCACTTAGGGTTACAGATATGTACTCAGTCTCCTGCACTACCACTCAGTCTCTTCCAAATTCATGAATGATTTATTCTACATATAATGCATTCACAATTATATGAGTTATTGATAATAAGAATGACAAATTACGCCAAGTAGATTCAATTATGTATAATATAAATCTATCAAATAAAGGTTAACGCCTCGAGTTCATGCAAATCTTCTTTTATCAAATCCTAGCTTGCTCTTCTGAGTATGTAGAATAAGATATTATGGTATAGGTTAATATGTGCAACCACTAATACTTTTAATTAAGAATAAAAGGAAGTTTGATATCTAACAACCCTAGTAACATGCAATTACATAAATTTTTTATAAACTTTACAATCGCATTGAGTTTCACAATCTCAGTAGAGAACTTAGCTATTCATACTGATAATAAAATAACATAAATATAAATTAAAAGAATGCATTTAACTTACTCTAAATGTTTAAGTCTTGAACAATGTTGAAGCCTTTATTCAAGAACTAAGAAAACTTTAATTCTGAATGAAAAGAACTACTATACTAAAACCTAAGAAAAGTTGTAGATTTATGACAATAGAAGTATACATGTCTATTTATAATGGTCCAAAAATATAGAATAATAAAATATTAAAGTAAGTCTGCCGACATAAATTTTAGTCCACTTCACGGTCATCAAGTGATTTACGGGTCATGTCAATTATGCACTGTCATTGATTATCTATTAGGTTTTTTGGAGTCGCTTTGTGTGTCATTTTTTGATCTTGCTTTAATTTCATAAGCGTATCATTGTCTCATAAGTTCCTAGACAGCTCAGGTCTTTATTCGTCAAGCTGAGGTCGTGAACTAAGTTTGCATTTATTTTTATCTTTGTTTTCTGACCTTTGCCTACAGGTTTCTGAATGAAATTTCCTCGGGATCTTTTCACGACTAAAGATAAGTTCGATGAGTTGATTTGTAGTCCATAATGCGATTGTAAATCACCTAAAAATCTGGCAATTTGTCATATTTTCTGATTTTTGGCCATTTAAACCTCAAAATGCTACAAAATAAGAAATTAACATAAAAATACAAAGAAACATAATAAAATAAAATCTATGAACACTCAAAATGATAAGGAAATAATAGAGAGTATGTGCTAATTTTTAGGCACATTAGTGGCTTGTTGAGTTCGATATCAAGGGTGATATCAAGGGTGTAAGAGAAATAGAGCAAAGAAATATGGAAGAAATTTGAAATTTGAATGTATAACGACCTGTTCCATTGTTATGCTAAAATAAGGTACAAATACCCAGCTAGAAAAGTCCTTAGGCTGAGAATTGGAAATTTATGACTAGGGTGAACTTAGACAAAAATATAGAATTTGGTGCCTTAAAGGTAATTCGTTTCTCCGTCATGACCCAACTACCAGGCCATACGAGCACCTACTCTATAGAACCTAGATAGGAGAATTCTTACCAACCAATCCAACAGGCAAAACGGAAATTGAAAGTAAAACATGATAAAATGTCCTTTTTAATCACGGAAAAACATTTGAAAACTTTAGTACAATGAAAATCCTTTATGAAATTTGAATATAACCCTCCCTAAAAACTAGTCTAAATAGGTACAAGTGCTCTAAGAAGAAAATATACATGTAAAATGAAGACACAACTTCCACTATGAACACGAAGAATAGAAGCTGGTGGAGATCATCATCGTCCTGAACCTAAGAAACCTCACTGATCCTGCAATCCGACTATACCCACAAAAAGTATAGCAAGAGTAGTATTAGTACAAATGACACGTACTGGTAGGTATCATCGGTCGACCCAAATCCACCGCATACCATCATATAAGAAATAAAGAGAAAATATGCAATAAGTTACAAGAATCCCTTCTTCCCTCATCCATCTCTACCTCCATACTATTACTGCTACAGCCCTGTACGCTCATCTCCCAAGACTTCCTACCCTGCTTCACGGCTAACTCTGTAGCTAGGAGACTCTTTACCATCCCATCCAGGTCTAACATAACATCTAGGACTTTCCCACAATCACATTTAACACTAGGACCTCTATGGCCACACTTAACTCTAAGACTTTCCAAGTCACTCTTAACCTCAGTGGTTCCAGCCTCAACAGTCAGGTTTACTATCCACCCTTGCTAGCCAGTTGAGAGGAAACCTACAAAACCTTGATTTACCACCCTGACTCAAGTTAGGATCCTTAGTCAACCACTTTGAACCTTATCCCTTAACCAAACAATGGGCTACTTGAGAGTTCTGAGTATTCCACCCCTAAGGTTCCTTACCCTTGACATTCCGTCGGTTCAGGCACTCACAAAATACTAGCCTTGTTTCACTAACCCAGTCAAACCTGACTTCCTAGGAACCTTAGTTTCCCCCAAGCTCACCTATCTTGGACCCGTCAAGAAAAATGCCTCACAACCTTTAGTCCTGTGCCCAACTAGCCCAGACATCACCGCTACCCGGCCTGTCACTCTTGTCAAGTTGGGAATTTCAAAGGTACAACATTTACCGAATATTACTAGACAGTATAAACAACCAAGTCCAAGTGACTATCAATAATACCCCAGTCAACAACCGGATTCAACAACCTTATAAGTCATGTCCCACTATGCAAGTGTCACGACCCAATTTCTCAGGTCATTATGGAACCTACAACACTAGCAGGCGAACCAATTCTCGTAGCCCGAAACGGTTAGTAATGGGCTACTACCTAACCAATATGCATAATAAGAAGAAATAAGCGGAAGCAAAATATAAAAATAAGGACAAGTCAAAGCAATAACCTGAATATATACATAATGAAACTACACCAACCCCAAGACTTGGTATCGATAGTACAGAAGCTTCTAATAGAATACAAGTGCTAGAGGTAACAAAAGATAGGTATAACTATCTCCGAATATACAAGAGGAACAGTACAAAAGATAAGATGTGGTCAAGCCCCGGTCGTTAGGAGCTCACCCTAGTCTCGAAGATCCAAAAGCTGCATGAGTCTCCAACGCGATCAACGGCGAAAGCTTAACTAACATCTGCACTAGAAAGATGCAAAAGTGTAGTATGAGTACCAATTTCTAAGCAACAGGTACCCAGTAGGTATCATAGGCCGACTGGGAACATATAAGATAAAACAGTAATAAGCAGAGTAGAAGTAAATAGTCACAGAGAACAACCAATAAGTACATGAAAGTTAGAACGAAAGGAATACAAGCAGAAAACAACAGACATGGGTAGCTACTAGAATACATATCGCACACACATGTGGAAGAAAGCAGTAACGCACCTGGGATCCTTGCTATAACAATATATATAGAAGTTTCTTAGAAAAATAGGCGGTATACCGGTAACTTCAAGTAATAAGAGAAGGAGAAAAGCAAAGTGACAACAACATGCTCGAACACATGAATAATAACCAAGCCTAGCTACAAAATACTAGTCTCAATACCAAGATACAGCAAGAAGTCAACATAAGGAACCATAAGACTCGATAAGCAATAATAAGTCTACCTACAGTCCCACGAGCTCCCATACCCCCGAGGAATACATACAAGTGAAAACAACCCCTTCAGCATCCCATACTACCGGAGCGTACACTGAGCAAACAACAAACAAGGGTAGATCCGAACATAATATGCATGATATGATATGATATGTTGAAACCATATGATGGTATGTCGTATATTACCCCTTCCGGTACCTAGAAGGACTAATGGAGGCAGGATCCATGAAATGGATTCCCCTGAGTACCTCAGCTCCACCGTACACCCCTCCTCCTGTCACCCTCGCCCCGTAGCTCTTGGTCCAGAACGGCAGGGTCCATGGAGGTCTACTCATAGACCACATACTAAAACTCAAGCATTGATATAACAATTCGGTATGCAACCGGATCCAAACTAGTAATCAAATCTCGAGAATGCATGCCTGGAGTCTATCCAGGTCTAAATCAGTGAAAGAAGTCTCAAACCCCTCAAGGATGCCTGGAAATGACCGAGTCTAAAATAATAGTAAAGCCAATCTATTGCTCGGTCCGACTGAGTCTAGTACCATTTCAAATCAATGGGAAATCAATTCTAGCACTATGACCTAGCCGAGTCTAGTATAAGTATGAAAACATCTATGAAAATAATTCCCACCTTAATTAACTATTTTTATTGAAAACAGGCCCCTAAGGCCATGCAAGGTTTAGAAAACCATCAATAGTAGGCCCGAAGCCAAAACCACAGTAAAACATGTGAAAAACCTTTTATATGCATGATAATGGTATGCTAAAACACAAACAATAGCCAAACGGCTCACAGTCAATCTATCGGCCCTGCACAGGCTCCACTCATTCTACAACACAGATAGCCAGCTCTATAACAGTAATAACGATATTCGAGACTCACAAACATCAACTTAGAGTCAATACAAGGCCACACAGGACCACAAGGGGGATAATATCATATATAACAAATACTACAAACATCAGAGGAAAGAAATGAATCGGACATGAAGAAGCGGTCAAGGTATGTGGTACCAAGCTAATAAACCCATCCCAAGGATGCCCATTAATACAATTTTATCCTATATATGTAAAGTCTAGAGGAGTTAGACCGTAACCTACCTGTTATCCAATGACAAACTGCTAGAACGATGATGTCCAAGCCCGAACTGCTCCGAAAGAAAATCAAACTCAAATTCGGACTTGAATAACTTGACGTAAATAACCGATTTTCCTTTTGGAAATCAGATATTGCGTTCAAATAAGTTTCTTTACCAAACTTTCCTTCGGCGTTCTTGAAATGAGAGTATGCAGCACCTTGTTAATTTCTAACTATTGCTCAATGGAAGAAAATGAAATGAAAATGAAGTACCAAAGATATGCTAGTGAAAAATTAATGCTACTAACTAATTTGAATGGAAAGTTTTCAATATATAAAAATAATGCTGCTCACAATTAAAACCATTAGTTTAAATAATGCCACCATATAATTATGTTACTATATATCTCTTTCTCTATGATCCACGTGGAGGTCAAGACCACCTCTTTTTATCCATTACGTATGCACTGAGATATTGCATAGGTCCGTGATAAAATACATATAATTTTTGAAAATATCATAATTAATATAAAATTACTTCAAATAAAACCTACTATATTATAATAATAATTTTTAACATAACTAAGTTTACTATCTCCATTAAAATATTAATAATTTATAAAAACTCTTATAAAATAAATACATACTAAAATATATCATAACAAAGGTATTTTTTTTTTCATAAATATTTAAAACATTTTTAGAAAAAAATAAACTTTTTACCAAATTCAACTTTCAAATCAAATATTTCCAAATACGCGCGATGTTAATAAAATTCTCAAATTTAGGCTCGCAAGCCTTTGATATGGGATGAAGGTTAAGATTATACGACACCTCGAATCAGGATCGATTTGGCACAAGGTCAGTTGAGGTCATATGATCGCAAATCACCATCACACGATTTTGATAACTCAACTCTTAAGACTCAGCTCTAAAATAGGGAAACAACCATACAGACCAAACAAATGGCCAGGGCACCGAACCACCTATCCCAGCAAGCCATAAATAACTTGGGGGCGCTACAGGCAAGCTCTAACAGTGCAAGAAAGGCAAAAATGCATAAATGACTTGAAGAGTCATTACATCATCCACTACTAAAAAGACTTTCGTCCCTGAAAGTCAAGAAAGAAAGAAACACTAGAGATTTAGGAACAGCGGATACGAAGCCCGCACTACTCTCTCGGACAACCCGGGTAGCCTCCTCGACCGGACGACACCCAACAGAATGAAACTACGAAAAGCAACCAAGCCTAAACTCCTCACTAGCCAAGCTAGATTCCAAACTTAAACTCCAAAACTCCAAGAACCTGCCAACCCAAACTGAACCTCAAGAATCACAATTGAAAAGCACTGAAACAACACCAAAACCAGAAAATCAAGGTGACCAACACAGAGAACTCGAATCTTCGAAACCACAACCAAGTTTACCAGAAAATCCAAAAACCAAAACTCTAAATCATGAACCCGCTGATCCGTAAGACCCTTTTATTCTGAACTGAACCCTTTTACACCACAAACAGGAAGCTACATATAAGTCGAACACTCAAACCACCCTCGAAGCATCAACTGACACACTGGAGATCCATAGTTTCTGCTTATACTCTACCACGAACGAAGTCACCCTTTATACTCAAGTTCTATCAAAGTCAAGCTAAAGTCTACTAGCCTTTGCCATCCAAGATAACAACCCATAGCATATCATCAAAACTGGAGTCACTTGTCCCGACTGGCCATCAACCAACAAAAGAACATTTTTTCTAACATCAAACTCGATAACTGAATCCAGCTGAACAACCCATCTAAACCCTGCCAAGTCTGAATCAGCTAGAAGTGAATGAACCAGGGCAACCTTGCCCAAAAGATGCAAACCAAAACCAAGCCTCTGCAAGGAGTGTGGTCAGCCTACCACAAAGTCTGAAATCACCAGCTAAGCTCCAAACTCTAAGAATACTCAAACACTATTCGGATTTGAAATCTCCTTAGAACTCTCACCTCAGGAAGAAGTCCACCATGCCACAAATATCAAGTCAAAACACCCTGAAGGCAAAGGAAAAGGTGCCTGGGGTTCAAGGTTGCCATCTAGCCATAGAAATTTTTGCATACACCTTTAACTCATCCCTTTGGCTCGAATCAACCGCTCTATTGTATCAGCACACAAACCAACCATCTTGAAGCATACCACTTACCAAACTTTTAGTCCATACTGGCAGAGTCTAACCAACACTGGAACCCCACTTAAAAGACAACCCTGAAGAATCAACTAATCGAGCTTTCAACTCTCGACAACCAATGGTGACCATCAGTCTTAAAGTATCATTGGAACTCAAAATAGCCTCGCTAGCCTCAACCCGAACAAACTGATCACATAAAGCATACACTCCTACCGAATCTCGAACCTACACTACTGAGTCTATCCAACCATAGTGTAAGGAACCTCGTACTAACTATAACACCGCTAAAATCTGGAATGTCCAGCCTAACTCAAGGGTTAGCCAAGGACTAGGTGTCCAAGGCCAACTGTCACTCCATAACTGAAATGGGAAAGCTAAGTTGTCTGAACTTATTGCCTTCCAACCCAAGAAGTTGCAACCGAAGAGAAATCAAAGCAAGGAAAGTAGCATTGATGGAACGGGGGATCGCACCTTCAGCGAAGAAATAAGGTGACCAGCTGAAAGTTTTTGAAATCCCAACAATATTCTATTATCTGCCCTTCCCCTAGAATCCACTCCGGGTCGGAGGAGCAACTAGTAAAACTTCTTGAGCAGCCGAGATATTGAACAACGAACATTTGAAACAATTCCTTGCCTCACCCTGAGATGAGAGGGAAGGTCGATTTGACTCGAATCCTGGACCTGATCTTGAATCCTACACCGGTTAATGTCGGGAATCGATATCTATATTTGTATAAATAGTTGAGATGCTTTTTGCTTTGTCTTTTAAGCCGGATCTAGAATGTATTGGTAAGGATCTCTCCCCTGCCTATTTTTTTGGAGGGTGCTTGTCTCTGCTTTGAGTCCTTTCTCATCCAAACATCAATTCTCCTCTCCTTTTCCAACTTCAAGGGAGCTTAAAATAGTAGCCTAGGAATCCAAAAAACTTCAAATCAAGATTTCTTATTTTTGCTTATATAAGAGTGCCCAATACAACCACTAGCAGAACCAAAAGAGAACCTGAGATAAGGAATGGGATAAACGAGTACACTGATTAGATTCTTTCGCCTTTCAGGTCTTTCTCGCCTCTTGCCGGGCGTCTAGGAATAAATAGATTCTATAATTAGTCAAGATTGGTAAGACTAAGAGAGGACAATAAACAATAGGCGCACGTAGCTTGAAATCAAAAAGGGTGAAATCAGGGCTTATGAGTCACAGAATTTGAAGCCCAAAAAACAAGGAGGGTGGATAAGGCTAAGCGGAGCGAAAAGGGTTTTCCATGAAAATGATTTTCCCCACATGAAGTTTGTGAATAAGTGATTGTCTGATAATGAGCAAGGAATATCCGTCTTTATGCTAAACAGGATGGATTGAACTCAGAATTCATGACCTGCTTCCGACTTCGAAAAGGTCTAGTCTGATCTTCCCGACTGGTACCTTTGTAGGGGTTTACTTTAGCGAGGAATTGAAGTTCGCTATAAAACTGGGGTACACTGTGCTCCCAATGAAAGGATACCTCTTTGAGAAGGGCTCGTGACGCCTATGCTTTGCAAGCCTACATAGGGTACAAGATCGAAAAGAATGCATTGGATGGATGCAATCGCTAGCGCATCCAGGGCCCCGGCGCCCAGCTCAGCTGGAGAGGCCTAGGGTGCCTAGGTAACCACCGTATGCCTCTCTTTGAACCTCGCCCTTAACTTTAAGGTTATGCCATCCTAAGCACGAAATGAAACTGTAGTACCCTGAGCAAGATCGGTTCAGCAGGCCAATTCACGCATCTTCCGCAGAGTACCAGCGCCAGCCCTATGAGCTAACTTTCCATTTGACGGCAAAGAGCAATAGAAAAAATCATTGTGGGGAGATTTTCTCAAAGCTAAGTATTGCCAAAGGGCCAATCCAGTTGCCAAGAAATGGGATACAGGGCAGTCTCTTGTTTGGAAGCATATGATGAAAAACAAAGTCATTGCTGAGGCTCATATGGCTCCCGAACAGTACGTGAGCTATCTCGTACGACTCTTCCTAAGAACTTGAAGCCCCCTCTCTCTAAATAGAAAAAATGCATTTACAAGATAAAAAACACTTTTTCAAAAAGCCTTCGCCCGCCTATTCAACGGGGCTATTAGAGAAGCTGCTTCGTTCCTTAACGCCGCTTCCTCTTTTGCTTTCTTAGTGAAATGTGGGGCACCCTGTGGGCCAATGCGTATAAGCTTGGTCTTTCTTAACGTGGCTCATTTGACGACTCAGTACATGGATGTCACGAATCTATTGGCATAGAATATTGAATCTTTTCTACGTATGCTGGTTGTGCAAAGTTTGTTTGTTCATACAGGCAGTGTGATTTTGGGATCTTTTGTTTGCTCCGCAAAGTAGTTAGGTTTTTCATCAAAGAGTCATGATAGTACTCAACTGCGGAAAACTCATCAAAATTGTGCCTATCATAAAATTCGTGCCGCATGGCGGGATTACAGCCCCGGTCTGAACATGCCAGGTTGGTTGACAAACCCAAGGGCAAAGCCAGGAGGGGAGGGGGCTACTTCTTCCTTCAACCTTGAAAAGAGCATATGCATCCCGGGATTCTCTCCATCTAAGAAGTGGATTCCCCTGCAAGGGTACTTGAGTACGACTACGGCTATGAAAAGCTTATCGAAAGAGGAGGAAAGAGCCCATTCTTCATATACCTCAGCTCCGAGAATAGAAGTGGTTCATTTTCTTTCTATACGCAATTCAAGATTTCGTTTGTGTTCATGTTGGCAATTTCTGATGTGAATTTGGCGGGTCGTCCCCCCTTCCTACGGCCCACCAACCCAGTGACACACCAACCACGCCCCTTCTCTTTCTCCGATCATAAAGCCCCCTGATCCCTTTATTTGTCTTTCATCCCCCCTGAATAAGTAAAACCCCGCTCTTTCTAATTCAAAAAAAAGAGGGGCGAAGCGCCCATTTGAAGTGGCGAAGGCCTATGCTACAGTAAGAAAAAAAGTAGGTTGAGGTTACGAAGTCACTTAGTCGAACTAGAAAACTATAAAGAAAGGGGTTCCGATTCGAGCGAGAGCCCAAACGGGTGAGGCGAGAAGATCTTGATCGAAAGCTCTACTGTTCTGAATAGTGAGAAACTTCGACAGGGTACAAATATCTAAATTTGCTATTTTTAGATACTTTTTCAGACCTATTGCCAATACTAAGTAGCAGTCAAAAATTTGTATCCATTTTTCCTGATATTATGCATGGATCAGGTATATCATGGCGAATTCTTCAGAAAAAATTGTGTCTTCCACAATGGAATCTGATAAGTGAGATCTCGAGAGCCCTACCTACCGAGGAACCACATGAAACGAAGAATAAAACTTCAAACTCGCTAGAATGCAATGTAAGGGTTACGACGGATGGGACCTTAATAAGGCAATTTCTAAGATAAGACGGACGACTCGGCTGCCTTCCCCTCTGCCGCTTTTGACCACTCGGCCACTCTCCCCTTCCCGGGCCGAGGCCCCCCTCAATGGGTTCTAATTCTAAGGACGTAGTGTCGGACAATTATGCCATTCGGAAGAAGTCTTCTACAGAAGAAAAACCTGTTACGAGTAAGTGGAGAGGAAAGACGGTTGTTGAATCTCGTGCAAGTTAGGTTGTGGTTGTATTGGCTGCAAGCGGAATGTAGGCGCTTTAGGTGTGTGTTGACCATGCACTCTCGCTTCGTGTAATGTCATATGTATGATAGAGGTAGTGTGGTGATTGACCTCAATGCTAATGGTGATCCCCAAGGTTCAACGAATGAATGAAGCTATGATCCGGATAGAGATGGTGGTCTTCCTTTGATGTCTCCAAGCCGGCCATAATAGAATAGATAGGCGAAGCAGTCAATAGCAGTCTGTTCTCGTCTATCGATAGATAGCAGGTTGCTTCCAAGCTCAAACCATTTGAAACTGAATTGCTACTTTTTTCTTGTTATTGATAGAGTGGTATTCTCCGCCCCTGTCAAATAAACCACGAACTATCCGGAGTAGTCTTGCTTAGCCACGATCCTGAAACCCATCACCGATTTACCAATCAATGCTTCTGTCGAACCCATGAGTAGACTTATCCACAATCAAAGAACACTAATGGAGCTGGAACCAACTAGGCCATGAATACATAATTTGCCCACTTCGTAAATGCTACTGAAATTTTGTTTCCCCCAAAAAAGATAACAAGGAAGCCAGGGTCGATACAACAAGATCCTAGAAGTAGAAATGGGAATGACCACTACCACAATCTCAGATGAGAAAGAATTCTGGCCTCGAATCTATCAAAGGAAATGACATCACAACCTAAAATCGGTCGATGCAAGTCACCTACATACAAGCTAAAGAAAACTACCGGTCACCACCTCTGTCAGCTACAAGAACATATACATACACACAAGGAGTCATCACCCGTCTTTGCAAACCAAACAAAACCCTTTCCAAGAATACACTAAATTCCACAAATCCTTTCTCAAAATGACTGTGGAGCTGTTCCCTTAGCTCCTACAACTCTTACTGGCACACTTAGACATAATTCCATAGTCAAAAATCAATCACAATGCCACAATCAAAAGCTCAACCAGAGATCTACGATCAAAATTCAGTCCAGCTGGAACTGGGGAAATAATAAAACAACCCAACTGGATAAGCAAATGAGGGAGACTATGGGAACAAACTTCATACTTGCCTACCTCCTAAACCTAACCAAACAAAGAGGGTCGACTCTAAACACCCAAGAAAACCAAACCAATCAATTGCACGCTAGCATAACCGACACCTCTCAACTCAATACAAGAGCTCAAATTCTGGCACAACCACCGGTAACACCAAACCAACAAAAGGACTCCTAGAAAATGCTAGATAACAACCTAGGCAACAATCATCTAGGACCATTTAACAAGGAAGGCTCAACACAAGTCTAGAACCATAAGGGAGCCGGAAACAAAACCAACCAGAAAAGGCAAACAAGAACTACCCACGAGCTACAGCTCCGGGTAAACACCTATCAAGGGTAACTCACCCCATCAACTACTAAAGAATAAACTACCAAGAAAACAATGCATAAATACTACAACTCAAGTAGTCACACAACTAAACAAATAGCAGGTAGGTATATAAGTAATTAAACAATAGAAGGGATAGAATCGCAACACGAGCAGTAGTATCACTAGCCGAAGGTAACAAAAGCCTAATCAGGAACAACAATATTAGGAAAATCAACCTCTGGCCCACTAGGAAGGGCATCAGACTGACATGATCTAACTCTGGTTTGAGTAGTCGAAGCTGAAGGCTCAACCATCCCTCGCCAGGGATAATCTCTAAAATAGTGACCAATCAATCCACAACTGTAGCAACCTATTGAAGCCTTGCCCTGACGCGTGGTGCCTGTTGTCTTTGGATGGATACCTAAACCACCTGGCTGAAATCCACCTCTAACCAGTGGTACTGGAGCCCTGGGAGATAACATCCGCTGAACCTGCTGACTGGGAGGTGGGATCGTGGGGCAATCCCTAACAAAGTGCCTACACCCACCACACTGAAAACAAATTCCACTGAACACCTATGGGCAGGAAGATATTGCTGAACCTGACCGGCCACCATGGCCTACACAACCTGAATATGAACTTTGAAGAATCTGGCCCATAACACATCCATTCTGCTCAACATGCCCTGTACCACCGCCTTCTAAAACCTGTGTAGTAACTAAAACTGGCAGGGTAGATAAGAAGCAATGAAACCTATCTCTTTTGGTG
This sequence comes from Jaltomata sinuosa, assembly GCA_003996215.1. Taxonomy (NCBI): domain Eukaryota; kingdom Viridiplantae; phylum Streptophyta; class Magnoliopsida; order Solanales; family Solanaceae; genus Jaltomata; species Jaltomata sinuosa. Next base: position 76,005 of record QJPP01007626.1, on the reverse strand, counting down.
AACCCCCTACCTCGAGTCTTAGAACCTCAGAAACTGTCCTAGCAATGACATTTCCTAGCACCACCTTCATAAGCCTCACAGCATAAACCCTTCGATAGCCCAAGCATGATCCACTACCTGAAGGAAGGTCATCCCAACTATAACCAAATACGTGATCGCTAAACGAAGAGGTGAAATCACACCCCCACAAAGCTCTGAACTCTATCAAACTCTGAAGGTACAGCCCTAGCAGTACGCCTAACTATCTCATAAAATCTCGCCTCATATTCCAATACCAACATATTACTCTGATAAAGAACTGGAAGCTCAACCCTAACTGAAGTACCTCTCGTAGAACTGGGTACTGAAATACCCATCAGAGGACTCAGAGTCCTAGCCATGGTGTCCTGAAGAATTAGGATGGCATGAAACTCTACCGGAGGCTGGGGTGGACCTACACGCTCTATCTTATGCGGTAAAATCTCACTCTGAAGTTCTAACGCTAACATAAGCACTGAAACAATAGGCACAGAGGCCTCGACATCGCCCGCTATCGAACTTGTCTTAGGCATCTAAGAAGAAATGAAACGACCAAAGTTTAGAAGTCAATAGAGCCAGGAACGCATTATAAGGAGCCAAAAAGATAAAAATTTTCCTAACAATGCCTTGTAGCCTCCCGCAGATAGGATATGGACGTCATCATACCGATCTGCAAGACTCTACTTAGACACTTGCTTCTGTACCACGAACAGGTGAACCTAGAGCTCTAATACCATTTGTCACGACCTAATTTCTCAGGTCATGATGGCACCTACAACCCCTCAGTAGGCAAACCAATTCATGTAGCCCGAAACGGTTAGTAATGGGCTACTACCTAACTAATAGGCATAATAAGAAAAAATAAGCGGAAGAAAAATATAAAGATAAGGACAAGCGGAAGAAATAACCTGAATATATACATAATGAAACTACACCAACCCCAAGACTTGGAATCTATAGTACAGAAGCTTCTAATAGAATACAAGTGCTAGAGGTAACAAAAGATAGGTATAACTATCTCCGAATATACAAGAGGAACAGTACAAAAGATGAGATGTGGTCAAGCCCCGGTCGTCAGGCGCTCACCCTAGTCCTGAAGATCCAAAAGCTGCACGAGTCTCTAATGCGATCAATGGTGAAAGCTTAACTAATATCTATATCAGAAAGATTCAGAAGTGTAGTATGAGCACCAACTGCTAAGCAACGGGTACCTAGTAGGTATCATAGGTCGACTGGGCACATATAAGATAAAAGAGCAGTAATAAGAAGAGTAGAAGAAAATAGTCACAGAGAACAACGAATAAGTACATGGAAGCTAGCAAGGAAGGAATACAAGCAGAAAATAACAAACATGGCTAGCTACTAGAATACATATCGCAGGCACATGTGGAAGAAAGCAGTAACGCACATGGGATCCTTTCTATAAAAATATATATAGAAGTTTCTTAGAAAAATGGGCGGTATACCGGTAACCTCAAGTAATAAGAGAAGGAGGAAAGCAAAGTGAAAATAACATGCTCGAACACATGAATAATAACCAAGCCCAGCTACAAAATACTAGCCTCAATACCAAGATACAATAAGAAATCAACATAAGGAATCATAAGACTCGATAAGTAATAATAAGTCTACCTACAGTCCCACGAGCTCCCATACACCCGAGGAACACATACAAGTGAAAATAAACCCTCCGGCATCCCATACTACTGGAGCGTACACTGAGTAAACATCAAACAAGGGTAGATCCGAACATAATATGCATGATATGATATGATATGCTGAAACCATGTGATAGTAGTGCCATATATTACCCCCTATGGTACATAGAAAGCCCAATAGAGGAAGGATCCGTGAAAGGTATTCCCCCGAGTACCTCAGCTTCACTGTTCACCCCTCTTCCGGTCACCCTATCCCCATAGCTCTTGGTCTAGAATGGCAGGGTCCATGGAGGTCTAATCGTAGACCACATACTAAAACTCAAGCCTCAATATTATAGTCCGAAGTGCAACCGGATCTAAACTAGTAAAAAAATCTCGTGAATGCATGCCTGGAGTCTATCCAGGTCTAAATCAGTGAAAGAAGTCTCAAACCCCATCAAGGGTTCTAAAAAATAACCGGGTCTAAAATAATAGTAAAGCCAATTTGTTCCTTGTTCTGACCAGTCTAGTGACATTTCAAATCAATAGGAAATCAATTCTAGTACTACGGCCTAGCCGAGTCTAGTATAAGTATGCAAATAGTGATAAAAATCATCCTTTTAATTCCTTTTTACCCCAAAAGATCTATGAAAATAATTCCCACCTTAATTAACTATTTTTATTGAAAACGGGCCCATAAGGCCATGCAAGGTTTAGAAAACCATCAATAGTAGGCCCGAAGCCAAAACCACAGTAAAACATGTAGAAAACCTTTTATATGCATGATGATGGTATGCTCAAACACAAACAATAGCCCAATGGCTCACATTCAACCTATCGGCCCTGCACAGGCTCCACTCGTTCTACAGCACAGATAGCCAGCTCTATAACAGTAATAACGATATCCGGGACTCATGGACATCCCCACTAATCCACCATCTATGTTCCAGAGTCAATACAAGGCCACACAGGACCACAAGGGGGATAATATCATCTATAACAAATACTACAAACATTAGAGGAAAGAAATGAATCGGACATGAAGAAGCGGTCAAGGTCTGTGGTACCAAGCTAATAAACCCATCCCAAGGATTCCCATTAATACAATTTTATCCTATATATGTAAAGTCTAGAGGAGTTAGACCGTAACCTACCTGTCATCCAATGACAAACTGATAGAACGATGATGTCCAAGCCCGAACTGCTCCGAGAAGCTCCGAAAGAAAATCAAACTCAAATTCGTACTTGAATAACTTGACGTAAATAACCGATTTTTCTTTTGGAAATAAGATATTGCGTTCAAATAATTTTCTTTACCAAAATTTCCTTCGGCGTTCTTGAATTGAGAGTATGCAGCAACTTGTTAATTTCTAGCTAATGCTCAATGGAAGAAAATGAAATGTAAATGAAGTACCAAAGATATGCTAGTGGAAAATTAATGCTACTAACTAATTTGAATGGAAAGTTTTCAATATATAAAAATAATGCTGCTCACAATTAAAACCATTAGTTTAAATAATGCCACCACATAATCATGTTTCTAGATATCTCTTTCCCTAAGCTCCACGTGGAGGGATGGTTCAGCACCACCTCGTTTTATCCATTACATATGCACTGAGATATTGCATAGGTCCGTGGTAAAATACATATAATTTTTGAATATATCATAATTAATATAAAATTACTTCAAAATAAAATCTACTATATTATAATAATATTTTTCAACATAACTAAGTTTACTATCTTCATTAAAATATTAATAATTTATAAAACTCTTATAAAATAAATACATACTCAAATATATCATAACAAAGGTATTTTTTTCATAAATATTTAAAATGTTTTTAGAAAAAAATAAACTTTTTACCAAATTCAACTTTCAAATCAAATATTTCCAAATATGCACGATGTTAATAAAATTCTCAAATTTCGGCTCGCAAGCCTTTGATACGGGACGAAGGTTAAGGTTATACGATACCTCAAATCAGGATCGACCTACCACAAGGTCAGTTGAGGTCATACGATCGCAAATCACCATCACACGGTTTTGATAATTCAACTCTTAAGACTCAGCTTTAAAATAGGAAAATGGCCATAAAGACCAAACAAATGGCAAGGGCACCAAACCACAGGTCCCAGCAAGCCACAAATGATTTGGGGCCGCTACAGGCAAGCTCTATAAGTACAAGAAAGCCGAAAATGCGTAAATGACCGGAAGAGTCATTTCAGGAAGTAACCAGACCACATATAATTATGTCACAACTTGCAAACCACCAAGACATCCCAAGGATCCCTAGGACATCATCGATGCCATTCAATATATGACCACAATTTACTAAAAAAACCACCTTATCACTTAAGCACACCAATCCGGCCCTCAAGGACCAACATATATTTCAAGTAATAATAAATCCCGACAATCTCAGGAACTCAACATGTAAAAAACATCAATAACAAATAAACCCGGTTCACCTAAGGAACCAACATGTAAAGAACATCAATAACCGAAAGACCCGATTCACTCAAGGAACCAACATGTAAAGAACATCAATAACATATAAACTCGGTTCACTCCGGGAACCAACATGTAAAGAATATCAATAACAGATAAACCCAGTTCACTCAAGGAACCAACATGTAAAGAACATCAATAACAGATAAACTCGGTTCACTCAAGGAACCAACATGTAATGAACAACAAGTAAACTCGTTCAAGGCGTGGTACCCGAGCCAACCATTATAGAACCTATACTAGGTGTGGTACCCGAGACAACCAATATAAAATCTCGTATCCCGTACCAGGCGTGGTAACCAAGACAACCAAATATCACACAAAATCCAACAGTCAATAATTGAATGAATAGAAACACACTTGTAACATCAACAAGCAATAAAACTAAGTTCATTTCACATAATTGACACCCAAATACTTAGACATTCATAACTTCATTCCCTAGGCAGGAAAGCACATACATTTCTAAGCTAAAATTACATGCACACACATTGCATTTGGAAAGACCAAAACTATCACCTACCCAACAACCAGGTTCATAATCCCCAACATGGAAATTCTTTTTGAAGACTAATTCACTGTTTACCCTCTAAACACATATAAATGCTTACCCCAAATCTGGACCCCCTTCTCGGAATGTGAGCGCATTTTAGGGAATTCATTTATTATCATAAAGGACTTCAAACCCTTCCTATTCATCCCAGTTCCCCTAATTGAAGTATCCCCGAGAACCTGCTATGACCTAGCAACTTATTCCCTCACAACATTTTCAGTTCCCTGATCCTACCCACAAACCAGTTCCCTGGAATCTAGAATCACACACAAGTTAACAAGTAAAAAAAAACTAGAATGAAAACTCATCACCCTGATGCGATTATTCCTTATTCAATTAACTAGCCAGACAAATACAATATTCCACCAGACTCTGTGCCCGAAGGCCTAAGATTCTCCAGTCATTCTACACAATAATATGCAAGAAAATACGGGTCTACAACTACTCAATTAAACCTAGCCTACATGGACGCCAAGCATCTGCTGCAGAGTTCTAAACATTAACTTCTGGCTCCATGGAAGCAACTACTGGAATCCATGGTTTTTCACCCCATTGAGCAAAAATCTCCCCTCCCTATTGCTCCAAAGCTTTGGAGCAATCTAGGAGGATTTTTGGAGCAACCTTTGCCTCTTTGAAAATGAAGAGGAGAGAATGAAATTATAAAACCCATTTTTGGGTTTTTGGTCCTGTTATCCCGCTATAGTGGCCTAATCCCGCTATAGCGGTACTGCCATAGAAGTACCCGCTGGTTATAGCAGAGTTGACCGCCTTGACTTTTGCTATAGCGGGAATTTCTCTGCTATAGCAGTCATCGCTGTAGTACAGTGTCAACCGCTATAGAGGTTGACATGGGACAAAACCTCAGGAAATCCCCCAAAATTGACCATTTTACAACACACTGTGAAATCTTGACATTCCGAACCAACTGTTTCACGTCAAATTTGATATAGGTAGTTCTACTCATCCAAATTCACTTCTGAAAAGTCTTACAGACTTTCTAATGCCTTAGCTAATGGAAAATTAACTAACCTTATATATCTTACCCAATCCTTTCCTAGATTTCCCTAGTCCTTACCTCGCTCAGAATTTGTCCGAGACTAGCCTAGCCTAAAATTTCCAACTCCCCAACCCGAATGTTTTCTATCCTGTTCTTTGCACGAATAACTCACCCATAATGAGGTGCCTTTTAATAATGACTGAAAAAATCTTTACAACATATACCAATTTATCCATCATTCATCCCTGAATAATCTGTACTACAGAAGAAAAAGAATAAGCTAGCCCCTTGAACCTTAACGCTCTTCCATGGTAGCATAATTATAAACTTACGCAAACTACCAAAACTTCCATATCTCTCGGTGCACCCATCAATCACAATTAAATTATATCCTGCTCTGTCAAGGAATCCCTTCCTTCAAGCTATACGAGACCAATAAGAGTACTCCTCCCCGAGTGCTTAAGAAATTTGAGGTCTCATCGAAATACCAGAGCAAAGAAATTCAAACATAATGGACCAAAACAATTTTCCATGCCATGAGGAACCGTGACCCGCTGTGCAAACCGTCTTCCCTCAATCGACCCTACCACGAAGGATCATCGATCACGCATAAGCCAACTTAGGTCAAAATTCCCCATAATTCTACTATACTCTTCCCAAGAACTACAATTAGTCAAAACATTCTTATAGAATAAGCCTATGAGAAGTGTCCTACACTACTCAGTCAATTACGGTTCAAATAAGCATGAGCGACTATTTCCACCAATGGACAATCATAATTCTACCAATTCCTAAAAACTTTGTTCCACTATAATCTCACGGTTCCTCACTAACTACACATTATCCTTACAATGCAAGTAGTTACTCAATCAAGGTAAAAGTCACCACGTTAAATAAGGTCTGATGTTCAAATACATATAGGTTACATCAAACAGGCAACATCACCCACATCAGGCCAATATCCCTTATGCCTCGGCTACCATATCTACTTTTTCCTTTTATCGCATTTGAATGCTAATTTTTTATAATTCACGCAATAGCTAGCAGCTCAACTAGCGGTTTAAAAAACATGAGAATGAAAACAAAATAGGGGAAAGTAGGACAGGGATCCTGCCCTACTGACCCCACTATAGCGGCTATCCCCAACAACAACAACCCAGAAAAATTACCATTTTCTACAAAATTCACCCATTCCCCCTTTCATGTTATCAACGTTAACCCCTGAAATTACATTATGGTCTTACACATAACCCCAAGACCATCCTCAGCAATGTATAATTGAGAATTTAGCACCACATCATCATAAAATTAGTTGCAAAACACACTATAAAGTTGTTCATATCATCACATTCCCGCTATCATACAGGATTAGCCCTTTTTCCCCATGGTTCCCAACCAATCCTGACTGTCCTAAAACCAGAGTTTCCCTACAGTCACAAATGATCATATCCCCTTACTATTTTTACCAATGGTAAGCCCATGCCCAAAACTTAGCATAAAATTTCAATTAAATCACATAACATTTAACCCTTTAACCAATCACATATAACTAAGTTAAGACTATTCACTAACCACAATTTTAAAAGTAACTCAAGGAATTAGACACCATACATTCCTAGTCATTCAAACAATGAAACACATACAATCACAAGTCTCAAGCTTCAACACTCAATCAAATCAGGTTCATTATCTTTTATTTATCTCATGGGTGACCGTTAGCCAATTCATCCATACCTTTACATAGCCTCCCAGGCCAGATACCAATTGGAACCTTCCCGGTTCAAATTTCCCTTGTGTCATTTCAATCAGAGTCAAATGACATTCTTTTTCCTTTTCAAGATACCAATTTGAATCAATATATACCAATTGGAATCAACCCATACAAGCAAGTAATAATCCACACAAAAGGAATGAAAGAAAGGGGACGATTCCTAGAATGCTTCATAGCTTCCCAGGGATTAGATGTGGACGTCAACACACCAATCTGTAGGACTCTATTCAACATTTGCTCTTGTACTGGAAGACCGGTAACCTAGGATCTGATGCCATTTGTCATGACCCAACTACCAAGTTATACGGGCACGTACTCTTTAACACCTATATAGGAGAACCCTTACCACCTGATTTAACAGGAAAAGCAGAAATCAAAAGTAAAACATGATAAATAGACTTTTTAATTATGGAAAAACATTTGAAAATTTTAGTACAATGAAAATCCTTTACGAAACTTGAATATAACCCTCCATAGGAACTAGTCTAAATAGGTACAAGAGCTCTAAGGAGAAAATACACATGTAAAAAGAAGACACAACTTCCACCATGAAGATGAAAAGTAGAAGCTGCTGGAGATCACCATCATCCAGTACCTAAGAAACATCACTGATCCTGCAACTAGACTATACCCAAAAAAGGTATAGCAAGAGTAGTATCAGTATAAATAACACGAACTGGTAGGAATCATCGGTCGATCCGAATCTACGACATACCATCATATAAGAAATCAAGAGAAAATATGCAATAAGTTACAAGGATCCCTTCTTTTCTCATCCATCTCTACCTTCGTACTATTACCGCTACAGCCCTATACGCTCTGCTCCCAAGCCTTTCTACCTTGCTCCGCTGCCAACTCCACAACTAGGAGACTTTGTACCATCCCATCCTAGTCTAACGTAACACTTGGGACTTTCCCAGAATCATATTTAACACTGGGACCTCTGTGGCCACACTTAACTCTAAGACTTTCCAAGTCACTCTTAACACTAGACTTCCCAAGTCACAACTTACACTAGACTTCCCAAGTCACCCATCTTACCAACCACTATAAGCACCTCAGTGGTTCCAGTATCAACAATTAGGTTTACTATCCACCCCTGCTAGCCAGTTGAGAGGCAACCTACAAAACCTTAATTTACCACCCTGACTCAAGTAAGGATCCTAAGTGAACCACCTTGAACCTTATCCCTTAGCCAAACAGTGGGCTACCAGAGAGTTTTGTGTATTCCACCCCAAGGTTCCTTACCCTTGACATTCCATCTGTTCACCACTCACAAAATACTAGCCTTATTTTACTAAGGGAAAATAATTCAGAACACACCTAAACTATGGTCGAAATTGACGTTACAGACTCCAACTTTGTGGGAGTCCTATGACCCTCGTGGACTATTTTATAGTGTAATATTGAGGGTATTATCAGCATAGCTGGACGTGCAAGTGAACACACGTATAAGAAACTACTTCAAAATAGTAGATTGAAAGTAAAAATCACAAGAAATTTAAATGATTTGTGTTATTTGATCAATAGTTTTGAAGATAAAGTTAGAGTTTTTTAGTAAAATCCTAAGGTTAATGGAAGATAAATTAAAATTAATGATAATCGACCCCTCTTTTGGTAGCGTGTGTAAGCACTCACTTTAATTTAAGTGATTTAGTGATCTAACTAAGCTGATAATACCCTCAATATTACACTATAAAATAGACCAGGGGGTCATAGGACCCTTACAAAGTTAGAGTGTGTTACAACAATTTTGGCCATAGTTTAGGTGTGTTTTGAGTCATTTTCCCTTTTACTAACATAGTCAAACCTGACTTCCTACGAACTGTAGTTTCCCCCAAGCTCACCTATCTTGGACCCGTCAAGCAAGATGCCTCACCACCTTTAGTCCTATGCCCAACTAGCCCAGACATCACCGCTAGCTGGCCTGTTGCTCTTGTTGAGTTGGGAGTTTTAAAGGTACGACATTAAACGAATATTACCGGACAATATAAACAACCAAGTCCATGTGACTATCAATAATACCCCCAATCAACAACCAAACTCAACAACCTTATAAGTCATATCCCACTGTGCAAGTAACCAGACAACATATAATTATGTCACAACTTGCAAACCACCAAGACCTCCCAAGGGTCCCTAAGACATCATCGATGCCATTTAACATACGACCCCGATTTACAAAAGAAACCACCTTATCACTTTAGCACACCAACCCGGCCCTCAAGGACTAATATATATGTCAAGTAATAATAAATCCCGACCCTCTTAGGACTCCAACATGTAAAGAACATCAATAACAAATAAACCCAGTTCACTCAAGGAACCAACATGTAAAAAACATCAATAACCGATAAACCCGGTTCAATCAAGGAACGATGGTGTAAAGAATATCAATAACAGATAAACTCGGTTCACTCAAAGAACTAATATGTAAAGAACATCAATAACAGATAAACCTGGTTCACTCAAGGAACCAACATGTAATGAACAACAAGTAAACCTATACATGGCATGGTACCCGAGCCAACCATTATAAAATCTATACCAGGCGTGGTACCCAAGCCAACCAATATAGAATCCCATACCAGGTAGGGTACCCAAGCCAACCATTAATATCCCGTACAAGGCGTGGTACCCGAGCCAACCGAATGTCACCTAAAATCCAACAGTTAATAATTGAATGAACAGAAACACACTTGAAACACCAACAAGGAACAAAACCAAGTTAATTTCACATATTTGACACCCGTATACTTAGACATTCATAACTTCATTCCCTAGGCAGGCAAACACATACATCACTAAGCTAAAATTACATGTACACACATTGCATTTGGAAAGACCATAACCATCACCTACCAATAACCAGGTTCATAACCCCTAACATGGAAATCCTGTCCAAAGACTAATTCACGGTTTACCCTCTAAACACATATAAACTTTCACCCCAACTCTGAACCCCCTTCTTGGAATATGAGCACATCTTAGGGAATTCATTTATTATCATAAAGGACTTTAAACCTTTTCTATGTATCCCACTTCCCTTAATTGAAGTATCCCCGAGAACCTGCTATGACCTAGAAACTTATTCCCTCACAACATTTTTAGTTCCCTGACCCTACCTACAATCTAGTTCCCTAGTATCTAGAATCACACATAAGTTAACAAGCAAAAAAAACCAGAATGAAAACTCATCACCCCAACCCCATCATTCCCTATTCAATTAACCAACCAGATAAATATAATATTCCACCAGACTCTATGTTCGAAGGCCTAAGCATGAATCCTCCAGTCATTCTACATAATAATATGCAAGAAAATACGGGTCTACAACTACTCAATTAAACCTAGCCTACATGGATGCCAAACATCTGCTGCAGAGGTCTGAACACAAACTTCTAGATCTATGGAAGTGATTCCTGGCAGAAAGTGGGCATGGAATCCATGGTTTTTAACCCCATTGAGCGGAAATCTCCCCTCCCATTGATTCCAAGCTTTGGAGAAGCCTAGGAGGGATTTTGGAGAAATCCTCACCTCTTTGAAACAGAAGAGGAGAGAATGAAATTATGAAACCTATTTTTAGATTTTTTGGCTCTGTCACCCACTATAGCAGCCCAATCCCACTATAGAAGTACCTCCATAGCAGTATCCACTCATTATAGCAGAGTTGACTGCCTTGACTTTCGCTATATTAGGAATTTCTCCGCTGTAGCGGTCATTGCTGTAGCATAGTGTCAACTGCTATAACGGTTGACACGGGACAGAACCTCAAGAAATCCCCAATTGTCCATTTTACAATACACTTCGAAATCCTAACATTCTGAACTAACCCTTTTACGTCAACTTTGATATCAGGAGTTTTACTCACTCGAATTCACTTCCGAAAAGTCCTACGGGCTTCCTAATGCCTTAGCTAATGGAAATATTAGCTCAACCTTAGATATTTTACCCAATCCTTTCCTGGATTACCCTAGACTTTACCTCACTCATAATTCATTTGAGACTAGCCTAGCCCAAAATTTCTAACTCCCCAACCCAGAAGTTTTCTATCCCATTCTTCGCACGAATAGATCCCTCATAATGAGGTGCCTTTTAATAATGACTGAACAGGTCGTTACAGTCTCATATGATGTCATATGGTATTGTGGTGTATATTTTTAGGTAGCCAACTGCCATAGGGTTTCGTTAAAAGTTTTGGGATGATAATCAGAGTCATAAAACTCTGAATGTAATAGTTGGCACGTCGGGAATAATTTATGGTGTCTATAAAATAATGTGTGTTATGAAATGAGGCCCTGAAAGAGAGAACACTGTGTTCTAGAAATTGTCATTTGTAGCAATGAAGGACGCCTTATCATGATGGTTCATCGTGATGAGCCGATATTTATCTCGAGGACCAATCGCGATGAAGAGCCATCCATCAGGATGAGAAAATAGGACACTATATCTGTAAGCCATGAAATTTTCTGAACTATTTCCCTCATTATTCTATTTAATTTTAGATCTCCAAGAAGTTTCTATCCCAATAAAACTAGGAAAATATTCATCGTTTGAGGTAAGTAATTTGTAGAACTCTTTATTTATTGATTATTAATCTTCCTTAGAACTTGGGGAGGAAGGTTTAATGGAGGAATTCTTACATTTAAGCCCTAGAAGTATGAACTTGGAGAAGAACCCCATAGGTAGGTGTAAATTCACCTAGAATTGATCCTAGGATTTATCTTTTAGATTCCTAGCATGAAATTAGTTATTTTTAACTTGATTAAAGTTAATGGGGAACCTTGGGTTTCCTAAGGTGAAACCTTTAGGAATAAAAATAGTGGAAAAGGTATGAACTTGGTTAGAAACCTTGAATATAGATACTATGAATGCGATAGGGCCAATTAATGATTTATTAACCTTTGGAGAATGCTAAAAACCTTATTTAAAGGGTAGAATTGATGGGTTGAATTCCAAAAGCTTTAAATGAAGGGTAATTAGATAATTAATCTTATATTATTATTATTTTAAGACCTTGTGCTTTCCAGAGAGTTAAGAAAGGATAAGGCAGTGGTGAATTAGCTTACGAGTGTTATATTTTTACTAGAGGTATGTTATGGTTTGAATTGGAGTTAAGAATCACCTTATTGCATATTTGTAGTAAAAATTTGTAACTCGTGATTGGTATCAGACATGGTTCTACTATATGTGCTTTCTTTATTGTGCTTGTATGAGTAGGCAAAATTAACAGGAAGTGATAAGTTAGCTGAAAAGGCCAAGTATGAATAATTTCTTGGGCACTGAGTATCTTCATGAGAAATAGGTCTTAGAGATTAGTTATACATAAATTGTTGTTGATACATTTGCTACAAATTGGATACCACACTGATATGGTACATGGACACCTAGGATCTCCTGCAGGTCATGGCTAGTGGGCAGAAATAAGTCCCATAGCATGTATGTACACTCTTTTACCTTGTTTTGTATTATTGTATTGCTTACTATGGTAAGTTATCTAAGAATTGAGGTGAGGCTAGAGATACAGGGGATATGAGTAAAAATTGATGGACATAGTGGTATGTGTGATAGTTCTTGAAAGTGATTACTCCTTTCCCCTTTTATGATGATATGTTGTGAATTGTGAACTTGAGATTGTTGCAGTTATTTGACTTGAAAAGACTACCTGTTGGTTAATTATATGCTCAGTGTTAAAGTCCTTTTACTTGTTGTATGTTTTGCTACTTTCATACTATATTATTTTGTCGGCCTATGATACCTACCAGTTCATGGTGTGTTTTACTGATACTATCCTATGCCCTTCTTTTGTTGAGTGCAGAATGTGTTCCAGAGGATGAGACGCAACCTCGACTAGAGTAGAGAGGTTTACTGTAGATCCAAGGGTGAGCACTAACTCTCAGGCTGCCATGGATCCTCCATGAGTCATTGTCCCTCTTTCAGACAATGGAACTCTTACTTTTACTACTTTTAAATCTTGTTAGATATCTTAGATAATGTTGGTTTAGAGTTCTGGATGATGGATTTCCATTCTTGGGGATATATATTAGTTGATGACTTCTGCATGATTTTCTTATATTATATTGGATGATTCTTTTATTTGGAAATTCAGCTAGTTTTATTGTTTACTCTTCTAAAATTGGCTAAGTGTTAGACTAAGGTTTGGGTTGTTTAGTTCTCCTACTGGAGGGTTAGTGTGGGCACCAATCCTGGCCCATTTGGTCATAAAAAGTTAGTATCAGAGCCCCAAGTTTATTGATCTTATTGTAGCAAAATGAATCTAGTAGAGTTTTGCGGAACAATACAGAGACGTCTGTACTTCTCTACAGGAGGCTATAAAACTTTAGGAAACCCTAACTTCTTTCATTACTCATGCTATAACTTGATTCCAATTGGTATCTGAGGATCTAAATTGATATCTAATTCTTTCACTTTTATTATCGCAGATGGTAAGAACACGTGCATCTAAGGCCAGAGAAGTAGTACCCAAGCTAGTTGTTGAGGCTACAACTCATGGTAGGGGTAAAATCAGAGATAGAGCTAAAGAGAGGAGAAGAGGTGCGCCCGTTAGGGGTGGAGCTTAAACTGCAGCTCTGGCTCATGAAAGGTCAGCATCTCCTACTCTAAAAGAGAATGTTTTAAAAGTTGTGGTAGATAAAAAGGTTCAAGTTTAGCAGAATAAGGTGGCAAAGCCAGTCTAGGGTACATGCACGCACTTGGTGTAGGGAGGTGTATCACATGTCCCATTGTCATCTGAAATAATCTAGCAGGTTCTGAGCTTCATTAATGGATTGGCAGGTGATGAGGCTACCCTTGCAGTTCCTGTTGTCCATTATCTGGTGACCCAACATGCTAAAGCTATGGCACCACAATTAGATGTTGCTTTTAGAATAGGTATGTTTCCACGACCGGTGATAGGCTCTGTGATGATAGATGGTCAATTCGAGCTCTTTACAAATTTATGAAAATGTGGCTTTGAGGATTCCTATGAGTTCATCATACACTGTCATGAGAGGCTGCATAAAATGGGCATTATGGAGAGGCATGATATGGATTTTGTGTCATTTTAGTTTCAAGGGGATGCCAAGATAAGATGAATGGCATTCATAAAGTGCAGGCCTACTAGAGTGCTCTTCGTGACTTGGAGTGACTTCTATCAGGTCTTTCTAGAGAGGTATGTTCCCTAGGACTTGAGGGATAGGAAGATAGATGAGTTCATAAATATTAAACAATGTAATTCTTCTATGGCTTCTTATGAGACTCATTTCTATGCCTTGGCTCATTATTTTTCTCAGTTGATTAATATAGAGGAAAAACGAATCTACCGCTTTGTGAAAGGTGTGAATACAAGGTTACATATCTCTGCTTTACAGGTAGTATCTTCAGGGCAAGTCATTTCAGGAAGTCATTGAGTTTGTAAAGAATTTTTAGGGGGTAAAGCAAAAGAGTCAGGAAATAATGGCTTCAAAGAAGCCCCGGTCTAGGGGCAGTTATAGTGGTTAGTTCTCAAAGTTCAGGGCTTACATGGATACCTTGTGCGTCCTATTCACTAATCTTCACAAGTTTTTGCTGAGGGTCTATCAGGGAACAGTCAACCCTCATCATATTTCAGAGGGTATCTTGCTCAGTTGGCTCCGGCACAATGACTTACTTTTGGTCGGGCCTATTATGAATGCGGTGAGCTTGGTCACTTGAGGAGGAATTGTCCTCGGCTTTGACAGGTAGCTTAGCAGTAGGATTTTAGAGCTCTAGTCCTAGCTGGTAGGGGTAATGGTTTTGATAGAGATTTTTGCAGAGTGGGTAGGGTGGTCACACTACAGGTAGGTGTGGCACGCAACCCAATAGGTGAGGTGATAGAGGAGGTAATCAGCCCACCCGGGGTAGTGTGCATGTGGGTGATGAGAATCACTTTTATGCTTTCTCAGGTACCAAAGGCAGAGGCTTCAGACGTGGTGATTACATGTACTATTCTTGTTTGTTACCGTATGGCTTCTATTTTATTTGAACATGGGTCTACTTTTTCTTATGTGTCTACTGGATTTGCTAAGAGTTTTGACATGTTATATGAATCCCTTAATTTTTCTGTTACTGTATCTACTCTACTAGGGGATTTTGTAGTTGTGGATCATGTCTTCCAGGCTTGTCCTCTCATATTTGTGGGGCAAGAGAGCTTTGCTGATTTGGTGATTCTTGATAAAGTAGATTTTGACATCATCTTGGGAATATGTTGGTTGTCTTTGCATCATGTTATTTTGGACTATCATGCTAAGACAGTGGCTGGCTATGCCTGTGTTGGATAAGTTAGAATCAGAGGGTAATTATAGTTCGTCTCTAATAAAGTTTGTGTTCTTCCTTCGTGCTCAGAGTCTAATAGGGAGGGGATGTTTATCCTTCCTAGCTCATCTTTGGGACACAAGTTCAGAGGTCCCATCTATTGAGTCAACTCCGATAGTGTGTGAGTTCCACATTGTATTTCCTATAGATCTGCCTGACATGCCACCTGGTCAAGACATTAACTTTTGCATTGACTTAGAGCCAAACACACATCCTATCTCTATTAATCCCTATAGGATGGCACCAGCAGAGCTGAGAGAGCTTAAGGCTCAGCTACAACAATTACTTAGTAAAGGTTTTATCCATCTGAGACCTCCTCGTGAGGTGTTCCAGTGCTTTTTGTTAAAACAAAAGATGGCAGTTTGTGCATGTGCATATATTATAGACAACTAAATAAGGTTACTATCCATAACCAATACCCTTTCCCTTATATTGATGATCTGTTTGATTATTTATAAGGGGTTTCTGTAATCTCTAAGATTGACTTATGGTCTGGTTATTATCAGCTGAAAATTCGGCCTTCAAACATCCCTAAGACATCATTTTGAACCCGCTATGGGCACTATGAGTTTCTTGTGATGTCATTCGGGCTGACCAATGCCCTAACTACTTTCATGGGCTTAATGAACGAATTATTCAAACCTTATGTTGATTATTTTGTCATAGTCTTCATTGATGATATTTTGGTATATTCTAAGAATGATGAGAAATATGAGAGTCATCTTAGATTTGTGTTAGGACTGTTGAAAGAGAAGGAGTTGTATACAAAATGTTTGAAGTGTGAGTTCTGGTTATCTTTTGTGTCCTTCTATTGGGGTATGTGGTTTCGAAGGATGGGGTGATGGTAGACCTACAGAAAATAGAAGTAGTTAAGAATTAGGCTAGACCCACATTAGTGATAGAAGTCCATAGTTTCATGGGATCGGCTAGGTACTGCTACAGGTTCATAATGGATTTTGTATCCACTGCTACTCACCTGACTCGCCTAACTCAGAAAGATGTACCATTTTTTTGGTCAAAAGAGTTCAAGGAGAGCTTCCAAAGCTTAAGACATTATTGACCATAGCTCCTATCCTTGCCTTACCGATTGAAAGGTAAAGACTTTATTATGTATTGTGATGCCTCATAGTATGGTTTAGGTGTTGCGTTGATGCAGGAATGGAATGTAATTATTTATTCTTCGAGATAATTCAAAGTGAATGAGAAGAGCTACCCTACTCATGACTTAGATTTGGCTATAGTGGTATTTACCCTCATGATCTTGAGATACTACTTGTATGGAGTCCATTGTAAAATGTTCGTAAACCACCATATTTTTCAACATGTCTTTTCCCAGAAGGATTTGAACCTTAGGAAATGGAGATGAATGGAATTACTTAAAGACTACAACATCACCATCTTATATTATCTGGGTAAAGCCAATGTGGTAGCTGATGCTTTGAGCCAAAAAATTGAGAGTATGAGTAGCTTGGCTTACTTGAACTTTGCTAGATTTTCATTGGCTAGTGACATTCAGGCTATGGATAACAGTTTCATAAGACTGGAAGTATCCAAAATGGGTGGTTTACTAGCATGTGTAGAGGCACTATCCTCTTTTCTTGAGCACATAAAAGGTAAGCAGTTTGATGATGTTAAATTGAGCAGGATTCGTGACAAGGTGTTGCAGGGTTAGGCAAAGGAGGCCATCATTAATTATGAAGGTGTTTTAAGAATTAAAGGACAAATTTGTGTGCCTCGTGTTGAGGAGTTGATTTCCACCATTTTAGCAAAGTCTCACAGTTTTAAGTATTCCATACATCCTGTTGTGATTGAGATGTATCGAGACTTGAAGCAACATTATTGGTGGGGCAGAATAAAGAAAGATGTAATAGACTTTGTGTCCAAATGCCAGAACTGCCAGCAGGGGAAGTATGAACATCAGAAGCCTGGTGGTATACTTCATAGAATGCCCTCTCAGAATAGAAGTAAGAGAGAGTAGCCATAGATTTCATGGTTGACCTTCCCAAGACCTTGGGAAAGTATGATTCGATATGGGTCATTGTTGATAGATTGACAAAGCCTGCACATTTCATTCCTGTGCAGGTGACTTATAATGCGGCCAAGTTGGCCATGATCTATTTGAATAAAATTGTCCGATTGCATGGGGTGCCTATCTCTATTATTTATGATAGGGGCACCCAATTCACTTCCAATTTCTGGCATAAGTTGCACGAAGAATTAGGGACAAGGTTGGACCTGAGTATAAATTTTTACCCTCAAACAGACGGGCAATCTGAGCATACAATTTAGGTGTTAGAGGACATGATTTGTGCATGTGTGATATACTTTGGGGGCCATTAGAATCAGTATCTAGCGTTGACTAAGTTTGCATATAATAATAGTTATACTAAAGCATAGTTATGGCCCCGTTTGAAGCATTGTATGAGAGAATATGTAGATCTCCCATTGGTTGGTTTGATTAATTTGAAGTAAAATCTTTAGGTACGAACCTGGTAAGAGACTCTATGGAAAGGGTGAATTTCATCCAAGTAAAGCTTCTAGCGGCTCAAAGATGGCAGAAAGAGTATGCAGATAGAAAGGTTAGAGACGTGAACTTTATGGAAGGTGAGCAAGACTTGCTCAAAGTTTCACCAATGAAAGGTGTTGTGCAGTTTGGAAAATGAGGCAAGTTAAGTATGAGGTATATTGGGCCTTTTAAGATTCTTTAAAAGGTGGGGCCAATGGCTTACAGGTTGGCCTTGCCACCTAGTTTGTCAAGATTTCATCCCATATTCTATGTTTTGATGCTTAAGAAGTACCACAGAGATGGTAATTATATTATTCACTGGGATTCAACCCTGTTGGATGAAAACATCTCTTATAAAAATAAGACTGTTGCTATTCTAGATCGAGATGTCGAAAGTTGTGAACCAAGGAGATCGTATCTATGAAAGTCCAATGGAAGAACTATCCTATTTAGAAGGCCACTTAGGAGACTGAGGCAGACATGAGGGATAAGTATCCTCACTTGTTCATAGATTCAGGTAACCTTCATTTCTCCCTGTTTTCTTTTTTCTCCTTGTTGTCATTCGGGGTTGAATTATTGTTTAATTGGTATCTAATGTAAAGCATAAATACCCAAATAGAAAAGTCTCGAGGGGGAGAATTGAAAATCTTTGGCTAGGGTGAGCTTAGATAAAAGTATACTGTTTGATGCCTTAGAGGGGATTCATATCTCGTATGATGTCATGTGGTATTGTGGTATCAATTTTTGGATAGCCAACTGCCGTAGGGTTCCGTAGGAAGTTTTAAGACCAGAATCAAAGTCATAGAACTCCGGATATGATAGTTCTCGTGTTGGGAATAATTTGTGGTGTCTATAAAATAATGTGTGTTGTGAAATAAGGTCTTGGGAGAGAGAATACTATGTTCTAGAAATTGTCATTCATAGCAATGAAGGATGCCTTTTCATGATGGTCCATCATGATAAGCCAATCCTCATTGTGATGACCCATCCCGATGAAAAGCCGTCCATCTCGATGAGAAAATGGGACAATATACCTGTAAGTCCTGCAGTTTTATGAGTTATTTCCCGTATTATTCTATTTTGTTCTAGAGCTCCAAGAAGTGGGTTTCCTAATAAAACTAGGGCAATCTTCATGGTTAGAGGTAAGTAATCCGTAGAGCTCTTCGTTTATTGATTATTAATCTTTCTTTGACCTTAAGAGGAAGGTTTAATGGTGGAATTCTTGCATTTAAGCCCTAGAAGTGTGAACATAAGGAAGAACCCCATGGGTAGGTATAAAATCACCTAGAATTGATCCTAGGATGTATCTTTTCGATTCCTAGCATGAAATAAGTTATTTTTAACTTGATTAAAGTTAATGGGGAATCTTGGGTTCCCTAAATGAGAAACCTTTAGACATAAAATGGTGAAAATGTATGAACTTAGTTAGAAACCTTGAATATTGATTTTATAGAATGCAATAAGGCCAATTAATGATTTATTAACCTTGGAGAACGCTAGAAACCCCACTTAAAGGATATAATTAATGGGTTGAATTTTCAAATCCTGAAATGAAAGGTAATTGGCTAATTACTCTTATAGTATTGTTATTTTCAGACCTTGTTCATTCAATAGAGTTAAGAAAGGACAAGGCAGTGGTGAATTAGCATGCTTGTGTTATATCTTTACTCGAGGTAGGTTATGGTTTGAATTAGAGTTAAAACTCACTTTATTGCATGCTTGTATTGAAATTTTGTAACTCGTGATTGGTCTCTAAACATGGTTGTATTATATGTTCTTTCCCTGTTGTGCTTGTATGAGGAGGCTAAATAAACATGTAGTGATAAGTGAGATAAAATTGATTAGTACAAATAGTGTCTTGGGCACTGAGTATCTTCATGAGAAATAGGTTCGAAAGCCTAGTTATATAGAAATTATTGTTGATACATTTGCTATTGATCGGATACCATGCTAGTATAGTACATGGACACCTAGAGTCCCCTGTAGGTCATGGTTAGTGGGCATAAATAAGTCCCATAGCATGTATGTACACTCTTTTTCCTTATTTTGTATTATTGTACTGCTTACTATGGTGAGTTAGCTGAGAATGAGGTAAGACTAGAGATACAAGCGATATGAGCAAATATTGATGGACATAGTGGTATGTGAGATAGTTGTTGAAAGTGATTACTCCTTTCCCCTCTCATGATGATATCCTGTGAATTGTGAACTTGAGATGTTACTGTTAAATTGACTTGAAAAGAGTATCTATTGGCTAATATGTGCTAAGTGTTGAAGTCATTTTGCTTGTTATATATTTTTCTACTTTCATGCTATATTGTTGGGTCGGTCAATTATACCTATTAGTATATGGTGTGTTTTACAGATACTACCATGTGCTATTCTTTTATCGAGTGCAGACCATATTTCAGAGGCTGAGATGCAACCTTGGCTAGAGTAGAGAGATTTATTACAGATCCTAGGGTGAGCACTACTTCTCAGCTATTATGGATCCTCCACGAGTTGTTATCCCTCTTACGGACAATGGAACTCTTACTTTTACTGTTTTTAGATCTTGTTGGATATCTTAGACAATGTTAGTTTAGAGTTCTGGATGATGACTTTCAGTTCTAGGGGATATGTACTACTTGATGACTTCCGCATGATTTTCTTATATTATATTGGACGATTCTTTTATTTGGAAATTTAGGCTGGTTTTATTGTTTACTCTTCTAAAATTGGCTAAGTGTTAGACTAAGGTTTGGTTTGTTTGGTTATCCCACCGGAGGGTTAGTGTAGGTTCCAATCTTGTCCCTTTTGGTCATGAGAGAATGAAATATTCCTTTTGATTTTTAAATGAAGCATTTCTCCCACATTAGTGGTGAAAAATAAAGTTCTTTTGCTTAAATATAAAATCACTACTTCATGTTATTAGAGGGTTGAGAAGAAGTCATGCCTCACGAACCATCGCCATTGTCGCTCACTCGGCTTAGCTCAACTTTTACTTTAGCTTCTACTTCAGCTTTGGATTTAGATTTTAATCCTTTTTGTGAGACCCCGTGTTTCTTTTTGGGATAATATACTTAGTGTGGCATGGGTGTATGAGGTGTATATAAGTTTGTGTAGCATGTCGGGAGAATAAGGTTGCAAAGGGATGGTAATATCAAAGAATTAAGCTAAAGTTTTAGGTCAAGGATGCCCCTAAACAAGTTCGAGTTAAAAAATGCTCCGTGTAACACCCCACCTGTTCTGAAGGTTTAAATTAACCAATACCTTTAGGGTAAGACTAAGAGTGTCTTATATGCTAAGGAGGATATGTTATGAGGCAATATAATCGTGCAATGGTTGTAAGTTAAGTTTTGAAGTCAAGCAAGTTGTGAAATAAAAGTGTGAAAAAGTTGGCGTAAGTTTCTTTAACAATTTTTTTGAGATTTAGGTCAAATATCTCAGAGCTTTTCTTCCAATATATAAAGAGTTTGAGGTCCCCCTACCTGCCAAATCGAATTTCTATGAGTCTAGTTTCCAATCCACTAAACTGTTCATCCATAAAACTTCAGAGTAGAGAGATTTTTTTATTTTCGTGAGACTGCACAAGCAGGCAGGTTGGGGTGAGCCCCTAAGTTGGTGGAAATTTCAAGATGAAATATACAATAATTTCAGTTTATTTTAACATATTTTTGCCCAAATTAGAACCAAAACAGTCCTAAATCCTCTCTAAGGGTTTCCCTACTACCCAAGCCAAGATCTAAAAGATTTTAACGTGATTTCACCCTTGAAAAGTACATAGAGATTGTGTTACTTGTTTTCTCCTCTTTGGTTGTGGTTTGAAAGGATTTTCATGGTGAAGGAGTCTCGTTTTTAGGTGGTGTTACTACTGCTTCGAGGTAATAATTTTCATCTTTCATTTTATTGAGTGAATCCAAGTAATAACTAAGCTATGTAAGCAAGCACAAATAGATAGTCAAATAATTGTATTTGAATTATTATGTGATGTTGGGATGTTTTGACATATTTTCCTTGTGTTGTTACTGCTGGAATTTTTGAGAATGATCTATATGTGTATGGTTGTTTTTGATATGTATTTGAGAGAGAAAAAAAGTGTTTATGGGTGTTGAATTGTAAGATAAATTAGCATAAAGTTAGTGTTGAAGATAACTCTGAAGATAAGTATGATCAAGGATGATCATGATCACAAGTTGTCGAGATTTAGGAGTCTATGTGTATAAGTCTTTTTGCTTATGTATGAGTCTAATTCTTATAGAACTCCAACTAAGCATCGTATAAACTAGCATAGAACTCTTGTAGTAGTTAAACTCCTAGGTAGCATAGAACTCTTGTAGTAGTTAAACTCGCTTGTGATATTCTCCTATATAAAGGAGTCATTTGTAATCGATATAATCAATAAAAAATAAACAGAACAGTTTCCTCCAAAACTAGCTTAAGAATTCTTCATGGTATCAGAGCATTGAAAACTCTTCTCGCTGCTTTCAAAATCTTAAACCTAAAAACCTATTTTTTGTTTCTTTCTTATTTCTCAAAAACAATGTCACCAACAAAAACCTCAACGAATACTCTCTCCACCTCATCACCGCATCACCTTATTGCTTCATGTTCTATCAAACTCAAGCCAAGTAATTACTCGATTTAGAGAATTCAAATGTTGTAGTTTATACTAGTTCTAAAGCTAATATATCTCATCAAGGAGATTGCTTCAGCATCAATATCTGAAAAAACTAGTGAAACTGCTTTTGGGAAGGCTATTTAAGGCAGTGGCAGTGATGGAGATTGCAAAGAAAAGGATGTCCTACTTGGAAGTTGGATCTTAGGCACTCTCACTGAACAGAGGATGTACATTATAGTAGGGTGCTCTATTGCCAAGGAAATGTGGGAATGTACAGAAGAAGCCTATCTTCAAGCAACAAAGGACAAAGAATTCCAACTTAAACAACAATTGAAAAATGTTAAGATTGGAAGCAGGAAACTTGATGACTACATCAAAGATTTCCAAAGGCATTTGTGATGGACTTGCAGCCATATACAAGCCTGCTGATGAAGATAGCAAAGTGATCAACTTTGCAAAAGTCTTAGGCCTCAAGTACAAGACATTTAGAACCTTCATGCTAGGTAAGGCACCCTATCCTACTCTAAATAAATTTGTTAATGCACTCAGGGGTTTTTACATGAGGGAGAATGAAGAGGAGATGCCTTAACCAAATCACAACATGGCATTCTCTGCACAAAGGGGTAGAGGAAAAGGAAACTACTCAAAAAGAGGCAGAGGACACAACAATAACTTCAACTCAAAAGGGAAAGGTTTCAGGCCTGCTGGCCAAGGAAATAACATCTAGAACACTCAACGAGGAAATCAGACAAAAGGAAATCTACATAATTTAGCATCTGAGGCATGTAAAATTTGTGGTAGGAATAACCACATTGCTCTTAAGTATTTTTATAGGTGGTACTACTCATATCAGTCTACAGAGGAACTACCATAGGCACTTGCTGCTGTTAACTTATAGAACTTATCTGTAGAGGATGACAATATGTATGTGGACTCAGGGGAAAGAAACCATATGACTAATAACTCAAGTAACTTATATTATCTTAGAGACTATCATGGATCTGATAAGATCATTGTTGGAAATGGTTCACAACTAGACATCACACATGTTGGGAACACAACAAGATAAGGGTTGAAATTAAAAGAAGTACTAGTGGTACCTAAGATAACTAAGAACCTACTTTCAGTAAGTAAAATTGCAAAGGATAACTCATACACTCTTGAATTTGGTGAATCTGATTTTGTTGTTACGGACAAGAAGACAAGGACACTACTGGCCAAGGGAACTAGGAAAGGTGGACTCTATGTATTGGAAGATAACAACCTCTATACCTTGACTGCCACTCAAGACTGGAAGAACTCAGACAACATATGACATATTAGATTAGGACATCCTAGTTTAAAATCTTTGAAGTTTTTGAGTAGAAATAGTTTAATTGATGTTAGTAGTTGGAATAAAGTACCTACTATTTTCTCTAGTCGTCAATTGGGAAAAGGTTGTAAGCTACCACTTTCTTTGAGAAATAAAACTGAGAAAAGAACCTTTATTAAGAATACATTGTGATCTTTGGGGTGCTATTCCTATTGAATCCTCACAACATAAGAAGTATTATGTAGTTTTTATTGATGATCACACAAGGTTTACATGGATATATCCTCTGAAAAAGAAATCAGACTTTTTTTAAAAATTTCTCAAATTTCAGAAAATGGTAGAAAGGAAGTTCACAAAAGTTATTAAAATTTTCCAAAGTGATGGACGAGGTGAGTACATAACTACAAAATTCATCACACATTTGGATAGTTGTGGCATATAGATACATCTCTTTTCCTAACACACAAGAACAAAATGGCATTGCTGATAGAAAACATAGGCATATAGTTGAGACTGGTTTAACTTTGCTTTTCCATGCTAATTTACCTTTGTTTCTATGGGTAGAAGCTTTCTTAACTGCTCTGTACCTCATAAAAAGGCTACCTTCTATAGTGTTAAAGATTAAAACTCCATTTATTCAGTTGTACGGTGCACAGCCTGACTATAACAGTCTCAAGGTGTTTAGGTCTAGGTGTTTTCCATACTTGAAAGGCAGCACAAAGTTCAGTCCTGTCACGCCCTGAGCCTACCCCCTGGACGTAACACGGGACCCAAGATCACAAGTGATCTCAAGATAACCCTCTGGCATTAGCATGACTTAAAACCTGAACAAAACATAAGAACGGAAGCTTAACTAAAGTAATGAGCAACTTAATCTGTTATATAAATAAAAGTCTAAGAATAAAAATCTGAATACAGCTGAATATCTGACTCTATGTCTGAAAGCCTCTATGACTGACGAGCGACTGGGAAAAGCCCCCAACTAACTCTAAATACTGAAAATTAAATGAAGGAACTAAAAGTTTAGAATGAAGCTAACTCCAAGTCCTCGAAGGAGGAGGACTCACCAAGGTGACTGGATGTGCTGCTGATCTACTAGCCACGAATCTGGAAGCGGTCTATAGAATCTACATCATGATAGGATGCATCATAAAGAAGTATGCGGTCAGTACTATAAAATGTACTGAGTATGTGAGATATGCATATGGTATGATAAAATACACTTGAAGGCATGCTTAAAACTGAGATCATGCATAATTCATGGTAAAACATGCTTAAAAATATTCTTAAAGCTGAAATCATATGTTAATGGTAAAATCTGTAATGTGATGACTCAATGCAATATCACAAGCTGAAAATGTAGTCATAATCATAAGTCATAAGTAGTAAGTCTAAAATCTGAAAGCAAAAAGTGAATACCTTCTTTAAGTGAAAACTAATTACTGTGGGAGATTCTCTTAACCGACATAGACCATGTGAGCTACATGGAATCTAACTATATAACCCTAGTTAACAAAGCTACCCTAAAACCTGCCAAGGTACAGGGCACCATAGTCCAACTATATAACCCTAGTTGGCAAAGCTTCCCTATGCCCCGCTAAGGCAAGGGCACCAAGATGTCATAGCGTGGAACCACATTCATAAGCCCATCGGGCGATACATAACCTACGCTAGCAACATAGTTTTGGACTTGGGTCATCTAAATCCTCATCAATCAGTGCTAAATACTACTCCTAAAACATACATATGGCTCATATAATACTTGTGACATATCTGATGTCAAAACTATTCATAGCTTAGGTAGACATATCTAGATGCCAAACCTTTCATAAAATATAGGGATATATCTGACATCCAAAACTATTGGAAAAGCATAAGGACATATCTGATGTCATGCTAATCTCAAATCATAAGTCTTAAGCTTAGCAATAACATAATTCAAAATATACTTTTCTTTCTAAATTCATAGCTTGAAGAATTAGGCATGTAATTTCTTAACACTTGAGGTCATGTTAACTAAACATGCCAATTTTTACTTAAAAATATGCAATATAGTGAAAACATGCTAGAATCCATCTTTAGTGTATGGTCTTTTGAAAATACTTAGTGAATCTCAAATAAATCATGGGTAAGTAATGAGAAACCTTGAATTGATTCTTTAAAACTGAACCCATAAGATTTCCCCAATTTAGGCAAAAACCCTAATTTTATAAATTCACAAATCAAAGTAGAAATTGAGGGTTTTGGGCATAAGGGTGAAAAGAATCCCTTATTGAATACCCACATACGTGATTTGAAGCTTTCCCAACTAATAATGAGAATAATGGAGACTTGGAATTGAAATCCTTGATCTTGAGCTTGAAACTTGGAGTTATGAAGTTTTTTTCCTCTTTTGGGTGCTTGAATGAGGGAATAAGAAGATACATAGGCTAATTGGGGGTAAAAACCCTACTAAAAGGGGTCAAAACAACCTCACTTAAGAGTTAAAAGAGTGGAAAATTACAAAAATACCCCTGAACTTAAGCTTGGAAAAACTGAAAAAATAACTCAACTTCAGGGACCATGAGTCAGTCTATGGACCGTCAAAGTGAATGATGAACAGTCATCTGGTCCATGGTTTTAGTAACCACTTCAAGGATTCTACTAGAATTCCATTCCACGAGTCACTCTACGGTCCATGATTCTGAACGACGGACCATCCTGTGACTCGTGGTTTTGACTTCAGGAAATATGGATCCTCTGTTCCTCATGAACTACGGATGGAAGGATGGGTCATGGAATAGGTTGATGGGTCGTCAACCCACTCATGGAATTTAGAGGACTTAGTACCTCTTTTAAGGTGATTCCACAGGTTAAAGGACAGGCCATTATTCAAAATGATGACCTGTCAAGTTACTCATGGAATCTAGGGAAGAAAAGCTGAATTTTGACAAACCATGGGTCACTCTATGGACCGTGGTTTTGGTCTACGGTCTTGAACCTACCACTGGTTTTGAAGATGAAAATTTTAAGATTCAGGTCTATTTTCGCGAGCCACAGTACGGACTGCAGTTCCATTCCACGGGTCGTTATCCCGTCTGTGGTCACTGATAGTGCTGCAATAAAATACCCATAACTTTTTACTCCGGATTCAGATTAAGACACGTATTCTAGGAGGAATGGTCGATTGAAGTTGACCTTAGTTTAGTCTTACATAAAAACTCATTTAGTTGGGGTGCTTTCAACTTAACTTGATGATAGGAGTTTCTTATGAATATGATTCATATCCAAAGCACTCACCATACTATGAAAATGATTATTACATTCATGAAAAAAGATTTGGGTATTAGCTTAGGATTTTTGGGTTGTTACAAGTCCCAAAACTTACCCTTGTGTGTTCATAGGGTATAGGAGTTTGCATAAAGGATACAGGTGCTATCATCCTTAGTGAAGAAGAGTCTATGTATCAAGGCATGTTGTGTTTGATTAAACCATATTGCCTTATGACATTTCCACCAAATCATAAGACAAACCTGATGTTTCAACTCACTTAGCACTTATGCTGCTTTTTTTCTAAGTTGGTGGAATCTAATTAAGGGGAAGAAGTGTTGCCCAAACCTAGTGCTGACTCTGTTGAAGAAACCTTCATTGATATAACTATGGCTGCACCAATCATTTATGATATACATCCTAACACTAAGCCTGAGAGTGAACCTGTACATCAATAGTGGAAGCACTAATGGTGAAACTCCTGAATCAGAAGACATTGATGATTCACAAGCGGAACTTTCTCATCCAAATTCCACTTTCACTGATTCTAATCCTCAAGGTACCACTGACCAACAATTAGGCACCGTAATAGCTAGTACAAATACTAAGGTTATACCTAGTGTAAGTACTACAAATCCTAAGGTACAAGGATACCATATGGTGACAAGGCACAAGGAAAAATCAACAGCTATCACACACATGTCTCTTACTGCAAATAGAGTGGAGTTGCATAAGGAACCAACATCTACAAAGGAATCTTTGAGATCTCACCACTAGCTTGCAATAATGCAAGAAGAGATTGATGCACTCCATCATAATCAGTCTTGGGTATTAGTTCCTAAAACTGTAGAAATGAAAATAGTAGGTTCTAAATGGGTGTTTAAGATTAAGCTCAAGGAAAATAGAGACATAAATAGGTACACAACAAGGCTTGTTGCTATAGGCTTCTCTCAACTTGAAGGAGTTGATTTTGAGGAGATATTTAGTCCTGTGGTTAGAGCTACAACAATAAGGATAGTGCTCTCAGTTGCAGTCAGTTCAAGGTGGGTGATCAAGCAGTTATATGTTAAAAATGCCTCCTATATGGAAACCTGCAAGAAGAGGTGTTCATGAGTGAACCCCCAGGATTTACTGATCAAAGGTATCCAACTCATGTGTGTTTGTTAAAAAAGGCATTGTATGGTGTTAAACAACTACTTAGGGCTTGGTTTGATAGTTCAGTCTCCATTTACATCATCTCAGCTTTCTATATAGCAAAAAAAATCCCCCATTATTTAGTCTTCATTATGTGAGAGGCACTGTTCTCTTTCTACTATATGTAGATGATATTATTGTCACAGACAGTAACTTTGAGCTTGTCTCAGAGATTATCACCAAGTTTAGCAAAGAGTTTTCCATGAAAGATCTTGGTCCACTTCAATTTTTTCTAGGAATTGAGATCAGATATTTTTCAGGAGGTCTTAACTTGAGTCAGGTTAAGTATGTTGCTGAGCTTTTTGACAAAATAGATATAACAATGGCTAGATTAATGCACACACCTCTGACACAGAAGCATGGTTTATAAGAAGCTACTGGAACCCTGTTAATGCCTCTATGTACAGAAGCATTGTAGGAAGTATTTAGTACTTGACACTTACTAGAACTTATATTGATCATGCAGTTAACTTAGTAAATCAGTTCATGCAGAGTCCAAATAGTGAGCATCTCCAAGGTGTAAAAAGGATCCTCAGATATATTAAAGGGACCGTACAACATTGTCTTTTAATCCTTTCCCACTCACCATGTAGGTTATATGGCTTCTCAGATGCTAACTGGGGAGGATGCTCTCTTTCTAGGTGGTTAACCAAGGGATACAACATATACCTTGGAGTAAATTGCATATCTTGGGCCTCCAAGAAACAAACTATTATGACAAGATCAAGTGTTGAGGCTGAATATAGAGCTTTGGCTTCTACTGCAGCTGAAATGACTTAGATCCTCCATATACTGCATGAAATTGGTTTGTATCTAAAAATAGTCCCTACACTATTTTGTGACAGTTTGAGTGCCCTATGAATCCAAACTGGCATGCCAGGATCAAACATGTGGAAATGGACTACCACTTTGTGAGGGAGAATGTATCAAGAGGATAGTTATGCACATAGTTTGTGAGGTCCAAGGACCACCTAGCCGACATACGTACCAAAGCCTTGACAAAATAAGTCTTTGATGGTTTTAGAAGCAAGTTAGGAGTGAGTGTTCCACCACTCTCTAGCTTGAGGGGAAGTGTTGAAGATAACTCTGAAGATAAGTATGATCATAACCACAAGCTGTCATGATTTAGGAGTCTATGTGTGTAAGTCTTTTTGTTTATGTATGAGTCCATGACTAAGCATTGTATCAGCTAGCATAGAACACTTGTAGTAGTTAAACTCTCAGCTAGCATAGAACTCTTGTAGTAGTTAAACTCTCTTGTGATCTTCTCCTATATAAAGGATTCATTGTAATTGATATAATCAATAAAAACTAAACAGAATAGTTTCCTTAGAAACTACCTTAAGAACTCTTCAGTTAGTTCTATTATTGTATTGTGATTTTCAAATGGTTTATTCTTTATTCAAGGTCTTGTGTTTGAAGAACCTATTTGTTATTTGAGGAGACAATTTAAAATACTTAATACCATCAAGTTTAAGTTAAGGTTCTTCCGTCTTAACACCTTATTTCTTATGAGGAGAAATACATAATTCTAGACATAATTGTTATACAAACTCACTAGACAGTGATCAGAAGCCATGCGATTGAGTTATTATGGTTATGTTGAACTATTATAAGACTCTATTATATATATATTTCTTGCTTTAAAGGTTTGACTCATGGTTGGGGTTTGGTTGTGGCTACTTTGGGGTTGGAAAGAAGGGGTGTGGTGATACAATGAGTTTTTGATTGTTGTGCAGGCATACTATCTATCATGCCTCGAGCCTACACCCTAGATGTGACACGGTGCTTAAAGTTACTAGTGACCCCAAGCTAACTCATGTCCTGGCATAATACTGAGATACAGACTGAAAGATAATGCGAAAGATGAAATGTGCTGAGCTCTTGAAAGAAATATAAAATAAACTTTCAAAAACTTAGATATAATACTATTTGTAAATAGGTACAACTAACTGACTGTCTGTCTGACTGTCTATGAATCCTCTATCAACACTGACTATGGTTAGCAAGGACATGAACCCCAACTATCTTTAATCAATGTATAACAACTGAAATAACCACTATAACTACTAACTGAATAGAGTTCCTAGAAAAAGGAGAACTCGTTCCCTGCTGGATGGAAGCTGCAACCTGTTTGACCATGATCCTAGAAGCTAGCACTAAAACCTGAATCATCAAAATAATGCATCACAAAAAGGTATGAGATCAGTACTTTGAATGTACTGAGCATGTGAGATAATGCACTAACTTTAGAATCATGAGAAAATATTTATATTGAAAGCATGGCTGAAAACTTGACTAAGCATAACATCTGAAGTACATAAGTCAAAACTGTAAAACATAAGCCCTTTTATTGAAGAGGGTGTAAGTCCTATTTCTGAACTGTAACTGTGAGATCATAATATTTTAAGATAAGTAAAATTGTTACTTGGAAAACCCATGGACTGGAAAGATGAATTATGTTTGTAAATCATGAAAAAGTGCAACTGAGCTGAAAGTTATGAGTCATGCTAAAAGTCATGTTTAATGTAATTCTTAGGTGAGTTCCTTCTGCTTAACATGCTAAAAATACTGATATAGTGTACTGAATGAAAGCTGAAAGGTATAAGGTGATGCAATGACAAAGTATATAAATATGAAACTGTATAATACTGAACTGAATAACTGAATACAAGGTCATACAATAATGAATATGAACTGTGGGAGCTACTGTTAACCGTCATACCCCAAGCTGAGCTAACTGTTGGGCCAACCTATAACCCTGGATGGGAGGGTATTCATACCTTTCCAAAGGTACAAACAA
Organism: Jaltomata sinuosa; assembly: GCA_003996215.1. NCBI lineage: Eukaryota > Viridiplantae > Streptophyta > Magnoliopsida > Solanales > Solanaceae > Jaltomata > Jaltomata sinuosa. The sequence goes on along the minus strand of QJPP01007626.1, from coordinate 44,522 downwards.
ATCTGACGGGGATCCACTAAATTGATGTCCATAAGGGACAAGGGTGTCATGTCTAATTTCATGGGTGACCCCTTTAGAACCTACGGTGGTGCCGTAGTTCTGGGACTTAGGGACTTCTACTAAAGGTCTCAGCCTAAACTGACGGGTGAGCCTTCATCCCTTCATCCACTCAGTGCTAGGTCTACTCCCAACTGAATATATATAAGCAATGAATGCAAACTGAAATACTGTATAGCTCAAATATACTGATGTTCCGAGAATGCAAAATATTACTGAGGCTGAAGCATTCTAATCATGTAATTCTGACTGACTGAGTTCCTGACTAATAATGCATGAGAATAGTTTGTATCATGTGACATCTTTGAATGTCAAAACCGTTCATATTTAAAACATATTTTGTAGATCATACTGAAGGTAGGCCGAAGCCTGCTAAATCATGCATAGTTCTTTTGTACTTAAAACAGTTGGATTGAATTGATTAGGAATCATGAATACTTGTCTGAAAGCAAAATCCATAGTTAAAATCATCGTGAGGAAACTTAAATTGGTTTAGACAGAATGCTGACAAGATGAATTGAATTCTGAAAGGAGAGCTAAATTCTGATAAAATACTATAAATCAAGCTAAAATATGCTTCTCCCAAATATCTTGGGTTTTGAAATCTATTTGCAGGAATTCATTTAAAAATCATTCTAACGAGGCCAATAGTTATATAGAATCATCAAGAAATCAAATTAATAGTGAAACACATGTTTGGGTAAGAACCCTAGAATCATAACTTGTAAATTCATACTGAAATCTGAAACTTTGGGCATGAGGGTGAAAGGAAACCCTTATTGGAATCTCACATACCTGGTGGATGATAATTCCCGAAGAGAAGTCTTAAATCCAAGCTTGGAAGAGAAAGCCCTAGGTCTGAATTTTGGAGAAGAATTCTCTTTTCATCTTTGAAACAGACTTGAGAGAAAATATGAGGAAACCTGATGGTTTGGAGGTATTTTACTTAATAAAATAAGGCTAAAACTATTTATAGTCAGAGCTAAATGAAGGAGGAATGGTTTGAAATGCCCCTGGGAAACTAAATTTAAAACTGCTAAAATTCTCAGAATATCAAACCACAGATTAGTTGATGGGCCGTGGTTCTGAATTATGGACCATCAACTGAGTCATGGTTTTGTTCTTGAATTTTAGGGTTCTCTAAAGGTAATTTCACGAGTTACAAGATGGACCGTCATTTGAAACGATGACCCGTGAAGTCACCCGTGGAAATCTTGAAGAAAGGCTAAAAATTAACAAACCATGGGTCATACTACGAACCATGGTTTTGGTCTACGGGTCATAGACCAACCCATCATTTAGAAAGTGAAAATTCTAAGTATCAGATCTATTTTCACGAGTCACAAGGTTTTGAACCACATATGTAGTCATTGATAGTGCTGCAGTAAAATGCCCAAAACTTTTACTTCGTACTCAGATTAATGTGTAGTTAGTGGCGTTGGAAAGAAGACTCAAAAACCTTTAATCTGATGGGTACTAGGCCACCTAACTCTTCATATTCTAGGAGGTGTGATCATTTGAAGATGACACTTGTTTAGTCTTTCATGAAAACTTCTTTGGTTGGGGTGCTTCCAACTTTACTTGCTTCTAGGAGTTTCTTATGAACATGATTCACAACCAAAACACTCACCACAATAGGGAAATGATCATTACACTCATGTAAATGGTTTGGGTCTTAACTTATAATTTTTGGGGTGTTACAATATCTCTCCCCATTAGGATCATTCATCCTCGAATGAAAACTAACTAGGCTGAGGTTTGGAGAAAGAGTTGCAATCCCACCTACAGAGTTCTAAAACCTGGAGTACTGACATGGTAACTAATTTCTGACTGAAATATGAACAGAGCTGGGTTCGTGAGGCATGTATACGTACTGAGAGCATAAGAACATGTAATGACCCTCCCAGTTATTTACGCATTTTTTCCTTTCTTGTACCATTAGAACTTGCCTGTAGCGTCCCCAAGTCATTTATGGCTTGCTGGGACCGGTAGTTTGGTGCCCTGGCCATTTGGTTGGCCTTATTGGTTGTTCCTTATTTTAGAGCTTTAAGCTTTTAAAATCGTTGACTTCAGTCAACATTCTTGGTGAACATGCTCGAAAATGAATTCCAACAGTTTCGTTAGCTCCAGAGCATGGACTTTGGTCTAGTAGGACCTTTGGTCGGGATCAGAGAGCTTATCAGCTTTGAATTCTCTCTCGTTCTGCGTTTTCAAGCCGGTTAGGCTTGCTTGGTTGACTTTGGTCAACATTTGTAGAAGACGGCCTTGGATGGAAATTCTGTTAGCACTGTTAGCTTCAGAACATTGAGTTTAGGCTAGAGGGACCATTGGTTCGGGTCCCAATGATTCCGAACTTGATTTCATCCACTGGGTTTCATTTTGGAAATAGTTGGCCTAAGGTAGATTTTGGGCACGGGGCCCACTTTTCATTAAGTCGACCTTTGATGGAAGTTTTGTTGATTCCGTTGAGTCTAGAACGTCGTTTCCACTCAAATAGCTCAATTGGGTTTTGAGTATCGGGTTCCTATTGTGTCCGGAATGACCCGTAGAAATTTTGGCATTGCTGGTTGCCGGTGTGGCGCCAGGGCGCCGCCTGGACGCATCTGCATGTGCGCGCCTGTGCACCCATGCAAGCGCCTGGCCTCCAGTGCCCCTGCACCCATGCCATCGGCCCTGCGCCTATGCACCAGAGCCCATGGCCGCCCCTGCGCCATAGCTGGCCAACTTATAAAGTTGTTGGCAGCCTAATTTCCAACCCTTCACATCATCTTCCAACCTCGATAATTCCTCTATTTTTACTCCAAATTTTACCAAATTTTCACCTGCTCGTCCCCTATACCTGGAGGAATATTTTTTGGTCCGAGCTCATTTCTTGGCCTCGTAAATTGGTAACTTTCTTGCTTAAAGTCTGATAAAAAATAGTAAATTCTCCACTTTAAATTCTTGATTCTTGGGGATGTTTTGACCCCTTCCCGTGGTCCATTTCATCTCAAAATTTGAGCATGTTCTCCCAAGAATATGGGGAACCATGTGGTGTTATCGTTTCTAGTTTTGGGTTGCAGGGCCTATGGGCCCACTTATGACCCAAATTTTGACCCAGTTATGTTTATAACATTATGGGTATCGTTGGTTTTGTTTTAATGCCTATATTATTGTGTTGATAGTATTTTTTTGATTCGGAGCTTCTCGGAGTAGTTCAAGCCTGGACGACACCGTTCTCGCAGCTATTCGTCGGACGACAGGTAGGTTATGGCTTTCCTGACCTAGACTCTGCGTATATAGGCTATAACTGCATTAAATAACATCCTTGGGTGGGTTGTTATAGGTTGGTACCCCATACCTTGTCCGCCTTATTCATTCATTTAATTTATACATTGTTTGTAGTATTTGCGTAGTATTGTATATTACCCTTGTGGTCCTATGCGGCCTTGTATTGAATATGGAACATAGATGGTGGGTTATTTGGGAAATTTCCGCGAGTCCCGTACTTAAAGATTATCCTTTTAGGCTGGTTATGTCTGTTGTGTAGCTGCTGGGCCTGTGCAGGGCTGATAGGAATTGTTGTGAGCCGTTGGGCTAATTTATATTTGTGTGCGAGTATTTCATCCATGAAAAAGTTTTTCCCTTGCATGTTTTACTTCAGTTTTGTCTGCGAGCCACTATAGATGGTTTTCCTAAACTTGCATGGCCCCGGGGCCCCATTTTTGGTATGGTTGATGATAAAAAAAGGGATTTTGGATGATTTTGCACTGATTTTATTACTGGTACTAGTCTCTGCAGAGTAGAACACCAGACTTGATTTTATTACTGATACCAGTCTCTACCGGGCAGAGCGCCAGACTTGATTTACTATAGTTTTAGACCCGACCACACTCCGGACCTTTTTGAGAGGGTTACTAAGACTTTGATCACTGAGTTAGACCTGAATATACTTTGGGCACCCTTTGAGAGGGTATTTTGAGATTACTACTACTGTTTTAGACCAAGGTCGAAGCCAGGCAGGTATTACAAGATTTCGAGTTTTGAGCTACATTTGAGACTTAGCCACTGGCTTGAACTCGAACTTGATTATGGAGGACATGTTTTGATTCTGAGTTTTGTATGTGGTCGAGGGGTAGACCTCAATGGACCCCTATCATTCCTGGGCCATAGGCTGTGGGCCGACAAAACGTTCCAGGAGGAGGGGTGTACGACAGAGGAGAGGTACACGGGAAAGAACCTTCCATGGGTCCCGCCTCTATATGGGCTCGAGAGGTACCTGAGGGGGAACATACCAGTCACTGTCACATCGTATCATATCATGCATTTATTCCACCCTTGTTTGGTGTGTGTTCAGTGTACGCTCCAGTTGTATGGGCGGCTGAAGGGTTTATTTTCACTTGATTGCGTTCCTTGGTTGTATAGGCAGCCGTTGGGACTGTAGGTAGATTATATTTACTTCTGTCTTTATTTAGAGTTCGTCTTGGATTTTGGTTATTGAAGGATTACTGATGGTTAATCTGTTGAGGGTTTAGTTGAGGATTTTCTGATGAGTGAGAGGGCTAGGTAGTCCTATCTTTTGAGGCACTTTTGTGTGGCCTTCTATGAAGAGTGTGAGACTCTGGTTCTATACTTTTCAGGAGTTAAGTGGTATCTCTCGGTTATTGTGGGTTAGTTATTCCATCCTAGGGTTGTACTTGTAAGGTGATTTCCTGATTAGGCTGCCGTGTGATTGGTTTGGTGTTATGATTTCCTTATACTTGTTGATTCCATTTTGAGTATGTTAGACTGCTTTCCGTCTTTTCCTTTTACTTGAGGTTACCGATATACTGCTATTTTCTCAACTCTCTCTCTCTCTCTTTACTTACTTATATTGTTGTGCATGGACTCCAAGTAGGTTCTCCTTTCCTTCACCTGTGATTCTGCATAATTGTATCTTCTGTGCTAGCATGTTTTGCTTGTAGCTTTTGGTTGTCTATCCTCTGTGCTAGCTCCTTTCACTTTCCTTATTGCTTCGGTGAATTCTTTCTTGCTATCTGTTACTTACTGCTTTTATATCTTATATACGCTCAGTCGGTCGATGATGCCTACTGAGTACCCGTTGTTTCGGTGCTCATACTACACTTCTGCACTTTTTGGTGCAGATATTAATTGAGATTTTGCCGTTGATCGCGTTGGAGACTCGTGCAGATTTTGTGGATATTCGAGACTAGGGTGAGTGCCTGGCGATCGAGGCTTAACCACATCTCATCTTTTGTATTTGTTACTCCTTGTATTTTTGGAGATAAACTTGTATTGTTTTTTTACTTCTAGCACTTGCACTCTCTTAGGAGCTTCAGTACTGTCAGTACCAAGTCTTGGGGTTGGTGTAGCTTCCTTTATGTATATATTTGGGTGTTGCTTCCTCTTTGTCTACTTTTACATTCTGCTTCCGCTTATTTCTGCTTATTGTGCATTTTGGTTAGGTAGTAGCCCATTATTAACCGTTCCGGGCTACGTGGATTGGTTTGCCTACTAGGGGTTGTAGGTGCCATCATGACCTGAGAAATCAGGTCGTGACAGCTTGCTATCAGAGCTCTAGGTTCACCGGTTGGTGTCGTGGTACAGAGGCAAGTGTCTACATAGAGTCTCGTGGATTGGTACGATGACGTCCGTATCCTATCTACAAGAGGCTATAGGGTGTTGTTAGGAAAAGTTTCATCTTTTTGGCTCGTTATCATGTGTTCCTGGCTCTATTGACCTCTAAACTTTGGTTGTTCATTCATTCTCAGATGCCTAAGACGATTTCGACAGCGATTGGTGTCGAGGCTTCTGTTCCTGTTGCTTCAGTGCTTCCGTCAGCACCAAGACTACTAAGTGAGAGTTTATTGGATCAGATAAGGGGTGTGGGGTCAGCCTAGCCTCCGATTAGATTTATAGCTACACCAGTTCTTCAACAGGGTTGGCTGTCGGTATTGGAGTATGAGTCAAGATTTCATGAGATGGTTAAGCGTACTGCTAGGGTTGTGCTTCAGAGTTTGATAGGGTTCAGAGCTTTGTTGGGGGTTTGATATCACCACTCTGTTTGGCTACCAAGCATTTGGTTATAATTGGGATTACCTTCCTTCAGGTAGTGGATCATGCTTGGGCTATTGAGGCTTAGTGTCGTGAGGCTTATGGAGGTAGTGCTAAGAAACATTGTCACTAGGATAGTTCTCGAGGTTCTCAGGCTTGAGGTAGGGGATTCTCCACCAGAGATAGGTTCCATTGCTTTTTGTCTACTGGGGCAATTTCAGTTTCTCCACGGGTTCCAGAGAGTGGTTATATAGCGCATGTTGAGCAAAGTAGGTAGGGTACAAATCATATTCTTCGGGATTTTCCTTTAGAGTGTGTAGGTCATGGTGGCCGGTCAAGTTCAGTGAGATCTTCCAGTCCAGCTTCATTCAGTGGGATTTGCTTTTGGTGTGGTGAGCATGGGAACTTTACTAGGAATTTCACTACGATTATGTATCTCGGTCAGCCTGGTTGTTATGATTCTGGAGAGATTTGTCACCCTTATAGAGCTTGTCCCCAACGAGGGACGATTGGGCCTTCAGTTTTGACTACTCAGTCAAGAGTTAGATCCCATCAGTCTAATGCCCTTCCTAGTGGGCTAGAGGTGGAGGTTCTTGATATTATCGCTCCAGGTTAGGCTTTTTCTACCTTCGGCTTGTGATAGTCCTACTTGCGTTACGATTCTATCCCTTCTATCATTTATTTGCTTATATGCTTACCTGCTACTTGTTTAGTTGTTTGACTACCTGATTGCAGTATCTATGCATTATTTTCTTGGTAGTTTATTCCTTAGTAGTGGATGGGGGTGAGTTAGCCTTGTGAGGTATTTTACCCGGAGTTGTAGCTCGTGGGTAGTTCTTGTTAGTCTATTTTTTGTTGGGTTTATTCCTGTTTCCCTGTGGCTGTAGACTTGTGCTGAGTCTTCCCTTTGGAGCGGTCCTAGATGGTTGATTGCCTAGGTTGTTATCTAGCGTGGCTAGAGGTTCTTGTTTTGGTTTGGTGTTACCGGTAGTTGTGCTGAAGTTTGAGCTTCTGTGTCTGGAGATGAGAGGTGTTGGTTATGCTAGTGTGCATAGACCAGTTTGGTCTCTCGAGTGTTTAGAATCGACCCTTTTTGTTTGATTAGTTTAGGAGGTTGGAAAGTATGTGGGTTATTCCCATAGTCTCCTCCAGTTCCTTGTCCATTGGGTTGTCTTGTTGTTTCCCCAGTTCCAGTTGGAATGAATCCTGATCGTAGTTCTCTGGTTAAGCTTTTGAGTGTGGGATGGTGTTTGATTTATTATGGTAGCATCTTGGCTGAGTGTTGACTGCAACCTTGTGGTTGAGTTTTATTCATAGCATATTGGGTGAGTCGGGCATCCGGACTATTCTTCTCCTGTCTTGTTAAGTTTTGACAATGTAAGTTTTGGAGCTAAGGGAATGGCTCCAAGTTCTTATTTTTAGAAAAGAGTTTGTATGGTTCAGTAAATGCTGCGAAAAGGTTTTATTTAGTTGAAAAAGGAGGGAGATAACTCCTTGTTTGTGCTTATGTGTCTTAGTAGTTGACCGAGGTTGTGACCAAGGTTTGCTTTGGGACTGTGCGTTAGTGATTTGATTCAGCCGTCTACAGAATGCAGTGGTTTTTCCATCGATTGGTTTGAGTTTTAGTAGCAGCTGCATTTTTAGAAACTTGCATATTCAAGCCTAATTGACTTTGGTTCCTATGGGTTCATTGGCAGCATATGAGTCTACTCGCAGGTTTGACAGAAACATTGGTTGGTGAATTATGATTTAGTTTCAGAATCATGGATAGACAGGTTACATCGGATGGTTCATGGCAGCTTCTATTTGGTTGCAGCATCCTAGTGCCGGGAGGCAGTGGGTGCGGGCAACTTAGCTTCTTTACTTCAGTTTTAGATGTGGCTATTGACCTTGGACACCTAGTCCTTGGCTAACCTCTGTATGAGGCAGGATATTGCTGATCTCATTTGTGCTACTCACGGTACAAAGTTCTTCCATCTTGGTTAGACAAATGCAGTGGCGTAAGTTCTAGAATCAAAGGTTATGTATTGTGCCTGCTCAGGTTGTACAGGTTGAGACTATCGAGACTATCCTTGGGTTCTAATGATACTTCGAGGCTTATGGTCGCCTTCACTTACCAAGAGTTTGGAAGCTTGTTTAATTAATTCTTTAAGGGTTGTCTTTTACGTAGGGTTCTAGTATTAGGTAGACTCATCCAGCATGGACATAAAGTTTGGTATGTGGTGTACTTCTAGGTGGTTGATTGTGTGTTTTTATAGTAGAGCGGTTGATTCGGTGCCAAAGGGAGGAGTTGAAAGTATATGCAAATTTCTATGGCTAAATGGCAACCTTGGGCTTCAGACACCCTTTCCTTTGCCTACGGGATGTCCTGACTTGATATTCATGGTATGGTAGACTCCTTCCTGAGTTGAGATTTGTAAAGCAATTTCAAATCTGAATGGCATTCGAGTATTTGGAGTAGCAACAATGTTTCTTAGTGTTGGGAGCTTAGCTAATGAATATGGACTTCATGGTAGGCTTACCACACTACTTGCAGGATCTTGGTTTTGGTTTGGGTCTGTCGGACAGGTTGGCCTGGTTCGTTCTCTTTCGGTTGAGTGAGATTTGGTCTGATTCGGCGAGGTTAGTTTTGTTCTACAGTTTGAAAGTTCTCTGTCAACACAAGGTATTCATATATGCTTATCCTAACTCTGGTGCATGGACTTCAACTGAATTCACGTGGGTTGATCAGCTGGGTTCAGTTAGCGAGTTTGGTGTTGGCAAGAGTGTTCTTTCATTGCTTGATGGTCAGTCGGGTCAGGTAACTCTAGTTTTCGAGGACCTTCTACGGGTTGTTATCTTGGATGGCAAAGGCTAGTAGGCTATAACTTGGCTTGGAAAGAGCTTGATATAAAGGGTGGCTTCATTCATAATGAAGTGAAAGCGAAGACTATGGATCTTTGGTGTGTCAGTTGATGCTTCGAGGGTGGTTTAAGTGTTCGACTTGCATGAAGCTTCCTGTTGGTGGTGCCACATAATTCAATTCAAAATAAATGGGTTTTACGGATCAGCGGGTTTATGAGTTAGAGTTTTGGTTGTGGTTTTGAGGATTCGAGTTTGGTGTGTTGACCGCCTTGCTTCTCTTGTTCTAGTGTTGTGTCGGTGTTTTCCGGTTGAGATTCTCGAGGTTCAGTTTGGGTTGGCAGACCCTTGGTGCTTTGGAGTTTGAGTTGGGAATCTAGCTTAGCTAGTATTGAGTCTTAGGCTTGGTTGATTTTGTTGGTTCTGTTCTTTTGGGTGCCCTCTGGTCGTGGAGGCTACCCAGGTTGTCCGAGAGAGTAGTGTGGGCTTTGTATCCGTTGTTCGTTGCATCTCTAGTCTTTCCTTCTTTCCTGACTTTCGGGGACGAAAGTCTTTTTAGTAGTGGATGATGTAATGACCCTCCCAGTTATTTACGAATTTTCACCTTTCTTGTACCGTTAGAGCTTACCTCTAGCAGCCCTAAGTCATTTATGGCTTGCTGGGACCGATAGTTTGGGGCCCTGGCCATTTTCTTGGTCTTTTTGGTTGTTCCTTGTTTTAGAACTTTATGCTTTTGAAATCATTGACTTCAGTCAACATACTCGGAATCAAATTCTGACTATTTCGTTAGCTCCGTAGCGTGGACTTTGGTCTAGTAGGACCTTTGGTCGGGATTCAAGAGCTTTTCAGCTTTGAATTCTCTCTCGTTCTGCGTTTTCAGGCCAGTTAGGCTTGCTTGGTTGACTTTGGTCAACATTTGAAGAAGACATTGTCGGATTGAAATTTCGCCAGTGTTGTTAGCTCCGGAACGTCGAGTTTAGGCTAGAGGGACCATTGGTTTGGGTCCCGAGGCTTCCGAACTTGATTTCGGCTACTCGGTTTCATTTTGGAAATAGTTGGCCTGAGGTTAATTTTGGGCCCCTGTGCCCATGCCAGCGCCTGGCCTCTAGCGCCCCTGCGCCTATGCCAGCGCCCCTGCGCCTGTGCACCAGTGCCCATGGGCCGCCCCTGCGCCATGGCTGGCCAACTTATAAAGCTGTTGGCAGCCTAATTTCCAGCCTTCACACCATTTTCCAACCTCAATAATTCCTCCATTTTTACTCCAAATTTCACTAAATTTTCACCTTCTCATCCCCTAATCCTGGAGGAATATTTGTTGCTGGTTGGACCTCGTTTCTTGGCCTCGTAAATTGGTAAGTTTCTTTCTTAAAGTCCGATAAAAACCCATAAATTCTCCCCTTTAAATTCTTGGGGCTATTTTGATCCCTTCCCATGGTCTATTTCAGCTCAAATTTTGAGCATGTTCTCCCGGGAACATGGGGAACACCATGGTGTTCTCATTTATGGTTTTGAGTTGTGGGGCCCATGGGCTCGCTTGTGACCTGAATTTTAACCCGGTTATGTTTATAGCATTATGGGTATCGTTGGTTTTGTTTTAACGCCTAGATTATTGTGTTGGTAGTATTTTTATGATTCGGAGTTTCTCGGAGTAGTTCAAGCCTGGAAGACGCCGTTCCCGCAGCTATTCGTCGGACGACAGGTAGGTTATTTCTTTCCCTACCTAGACTCTTCGTATATAGGCTATAACTACTTTAATTAACATCCTTGGGTGGGTTGTTATAGGTTGGTATCCCATACCTTGTCCGCGCTGTTCGTCCGTTTAATTCATACGTTGTTTGTAGTATTCGAGTAGTATTTTATATTACCCTTGTGGTCCTGTGCGGCCTTGTATTGACTTTAGAACATAGATGGTGGGTTATTTGGGAAATGTCCGCGAGTTTCGGACATAGAGATTATCCTTTTAGGCTGGTTATGTCTGCTGAGTAGCTGCTGAGCCTATCAGGGCTGATAGGAATTGTTGTGAGCTATTGGGCTATTTTATATTTGTGTGCGAGCATATCATTCATGAAAAAGGTTTTCCCCTGCATGTTTTACTTCATTTTTGGCTGTGAGCCACTATAGACAATTTTCCTAAACTTGCATCGCCCTGGGGGCCCGTTTTTGGTACGGTTGATGATAGAAAAGGGGATCTTGGGTGATTTCACATTGATTTTATTACTGGTACTACTCTTTTCCGGGCAGAGCACCAGACTTGATGTTATTACTGATACCAGTCTCTACTGGGCAGAGCGCTAGACATGATTTACTATAGTTTTAGATCCGGCCACACTCCAGACACCCTTTTGAGAGGGTTACTTAGACTTTGATCGCTGATTTAGACCCGAGTATACTTTGGGCACCCTTTGAGAGGGTCTTTTGAGATTACTACTACTGTTTTAGACATGGGTCGAAGCCAGACAGGTTTTACGAGATTTTGAGTTTTGCGCTACATTTGAGACTTAGCCACTGGCTTGAACTCGGACTTGATTCTGGAGGACATGTTTTGATTCTGAGTTTTGTATATGGTCGAGGGGTAGACCTCTATGTACCCCTATCATTCCTGGGCCACAGGCTATAGGCCAACGCAGCATGCCATGAGGGGGGTGTACGGCAGAGAAGAGGTGCACGGGAAAAAGCCTTCCATGGGTCTCGCCTCTATATGGGCCTGAGAGGTTACTGTCACATCATATCATATCATGCAATTATTCCACCCTTTTTTACTGTGTGTTCAGTGTACACTCCGGTTGTATAGATGGTCGGAGGGTTTGTTTTCATTTGATTGCGTTCCTCAGATGTATGGGCGACTATTGGGACTGTAGGTAGATTATATTTACTCCTGTATTTATTTAGAGTTTGTCTTGGCTTTCGGTTATTGAAGGATTAGTGATGGTTAACCTATTAAGGCTTTGGTATAGGATTTTATGATGAGTGAGAGGGCTAGGGAGTCCTATCTTTTGAGGCACTTTTGTGTGGCCTTCTAAACAGAGTGTGAGACTCTGGTTTTATCCTTGTCGGGAGTTGAGTGGTACCTCTCAGTTATTGTGGGTTAGTTATTCCATCCTAGGGTTGTACTTGTGAGGTGATTTCCTGATTAGGCTACCATGTGATTGGATTGGTATTATTATTTCCTTATACTTGTTGATTCCATTTTGAGTATGTTAGACTGCTCTCCGTCTTTTCCTTTTACTTGAAGTTACCGGTATACCGTCATTTTCTCAACTCTCCCTCTCTCTCTTTACTTACTTATATTGTTGTGCAAGGACTCCAGGTGCGTTCTCCTTTCCTCACCTGTGATTATGCATAATTGTATCCTCTGTGCTAGCATGTTTTGGTTGTAGCTTTTGGTTGTGTATCCTCTGTGCTAGCTCCTTGCGCTTTCCTTATTGCTTCGGTCACTGCTTTCTTGCTATTTGTTACTTACTGCTTTTATATCTTATATGCGCTCAGTCGGCCGATAATGCCTACTGAGTACCCGTTGTTTTGGTGCTCATACTACACTTCTACAGTTTTTGATGCAGATATTAGTTGGCTTTCGATGTTGATCACGTTGGAGACTCGTGCAGATTTTGTGGATATTCGAGACTAGGGTGAGCGCCTGGCAGTCGGGGCTTAACTACATCTCATCTTTTGTATCTGTTACTCCTTGTATTTTCAAAGACAATCTTGTATTGTATTTTGTTACTTCTAGCACTTGTTCTCTCTTAGGAGCTTCTGTACTTTCGATACCAAGTCTTGGGGTTGGTGTAGCTTCCTTTATGTATATATTTGGGTGTTGCTTCCGCTTTGTCTACTTTTACATTTTGCTTCCACTTATTTCTGCTTATTGTGCATTTTGGTTAGGTAATATCCCCATTACTAATCATTCCGGGCTACGGGGATTGGTTCACCTACTGGGGGGTTGTAGTTGCCATCATGATCTGAGAAAACGGCTCTTAACAAAACACTGATATGACATGAAACTGAATATCCAACATATTAACTGGTTTTGATTGAGAGTACAGACTCAACTGAAACTTATAGAGAACAAACACATTCTTAGAAATCATAGTTGTATGAAAGGAACATAAAACTGAGTGGAGTAATTGTATGAGAAAACTATTCTCTTCCAAATTGAACTCACTAGCATGGACTAAACTAAGCGTAGGGCCTTCTGGCCTTAGGAATGATTACCGACAAGTCTGAACTGATCTGATGTGAGGAGTCTAATATCTTTCTATCTGAAGCTACTGGACATAAGGTATGAGCACCCTGGGCAGGGAATAAGAATAAGACTATTCCTGCCTGAACAATACAGTTGACAACTTTTAATCTTAGGAACACCCTTTATAACTACACCAACTTCTCTGAATACCACGCTTACCATTTGCAACTAAATTTCTCATTAGTGCACCTATAGATGCTGAGGTCTAATCCTAACTACCTTATTTCACCATGTTCAAGCCTATCTCGACTAAATCTCTTGCATCTGGAGTTATCTCCCAAGAATGATATTCTTTCTTATCATGAAAATGAACTAGCCTTGAACTCTAATCAATGGGTCCCTAGTCCCACAAAGAAAAATCCCACATGTATTTCATCATGACATTCAAGCCTATTACTATGATCATCTTATGGCTTGTTTGAAGCTGGCACTATCTGAGGCTTCTATCCTCTTCCCTAGCATACCTAGAAATTGTAACTATAATAGCTTCTACAAAGGGATACCAACAAGAGGAAAATCTAGGACTTCCTATCTAGGATACTACTTAGCTACCTCTACTAATAACTGTGATGACATAAGCTAAGATCACTGAAGGAATAGAGTGGGAGCATGAGCATCATGAGTGAAGGAATATTGATCGGTCTTGACTTATACTTAGCGTGATCTAGCCACTCAAGGTGAGGTTTGAGAAGTCAAGTGAAAAGGCATGAGGGTCTCACATTCTAGACATATGAAGCATGGTCAGAGTAAGGAAATCATAAGCATGATCTGTTCAAGAAATTTGATCTGCGCATATACATGATGTAACATGATTTAACTAGCCATTAAGGCATATCTCGAGGACTAAACTGAGTACATAGAATTGAGCATACTGTGAGACATGAGTTTACTTGTATAAAGAGTCTCATAGAAGAAAGCTGGAATTCATAGAATCATAGAGTAAGACTGGAATCGCTGTCTGGATCAATTTCTATTTATTCTAGGAGCTGAGTATGAACATGAATCTGTATGGAGTGCATGAACTTATCCATGAGTATGACACAAATACGTCTGAGTATAGTGTCACCTTGACTGAAGTGCTAGGAAATCTGCTAGAATAAGAATGGATCGATATCCCATCATAGCCCTTTATAGAATTTTGTACTGGTTGAGTCACAAGACTCGACTTGGTTCTTCATTCTATCATCTCCCTCTTAGCTTAAATGTCACCCCTCTAAGTTTATGGATCTCTCTCCCAAACTAGTCTATAATAAACTAACTCTTGTAAGGTTGGGGTATCACTGTACTCTTAGACGCCAAACTCTCTCTGATAGGCTATAACTGAAGAGGCTAAACCTTTGCTAGGTCTTCTTCTGAGGTATCTCTTAGATTCATCTTTACCCTTAAGGCTATCACTAGAGGACTCATACTCTTAGTGTCACACCTAACCATTTCTTCTAACACTTTAGCAATCTGACCTTCACTTATCTATGTACTAACATCACAACTCTAAGTTCACATCCACCCAAATAAACTGAATTAAAACCATTCTAAGGGACTCAACTTTATCTATATATGACTTCCTGAATGTCATGCAACAACATACTACTCTGGGTACATATCTACCTTTTTAATGCTTAAGGTCCCTCTCCTTTATCTCATGACTTAGTCACAATTTACCAATTCGTCTAGGGGTTATATATAAATCATACTTACACCACCGTAACTATTGCAAATTAATCAACTTAATTCTCTGCATACACTATGTCAAGCCTACTAGGTTAATTCTATAAAACTAGCATCATCATCCTCATCTTATAGCTACTATACTTCTAATTTTGTACATCTAGTTTTGGGGTCATTCCTTATGGCCTACAACATCTCAATTTACACTAACTATTGAGTGATTTTTCTACCCAAACACTCATACAACCATACCCTTGGGCAAAGGCACAATTCATACTAAAGCGTCTGGGAGGGGGTCTAAGAGAACATTCTACTAGAGGCTCAACTGCACGAGTGAAAAAAGATACATGCTTCTGAATCAGTAGATTTACACACTAGAGGCTCAACTGCACGAGTGAAAAAAGATACATGCTTCTGAATCAGTAGATTTACACACTAGTGGCTCCTCTCAAGCCCTTGTGCAGTCTATTAACTTTCTGATAGCTCTATTTGAGAGAGTCTCCTTGACAGGAATCTGAACTTTACTGTTCCCACCACCTCGAAGATAAGGCATGATTAGAGGAATTGGATTAATGCACAAATTTGTATATGTTTCTGAAGGAACAACTTTACTACACGATTTGGAGTATGAACAAAGGAAACATTTCCTAAATTCCCTGTAGCCTCCTGCTTATAAGTGTGGTGCACAACACACCCATAAGCAAGACTCTACTAGACACGGCTTCATAGACACCCTAGGACACTTGAACTCTATGCTCTAATACCAAGGTTTTCAGGCCCCAAGTCTACATCCTGGATGCAACACGGTGCGTTAAATTCACAAGTGATCCCAAGCTAACCCATGGCCTGGCATACTACTAAGATACAAACTGAAAGATAATGTGGAAGCTGAAATGTGCTGAGCTCTTGAAAGAAATATTAAAACAAAATAAACTTTCATAAACTGAGATACAATAGCATTTAAAAACTGATACAACTAAGTGATTGACTGTCTATGAAGCCTCTACTAACACTGACTATGGTTAGCTGGGACATGATCCCCAACTATCTTTAATCAATGTATAACAACTGAAATAACTACTATAACTACTAAGTGACTGGAGTTCCTGGAAAAAGGAGAAATCATTCCCTGTTGGCTGGAAGCTACGATCTATCTGACCATGATCCCAGAAGCTAGCACTAAAACCTGCATCATCAAAAGGATGCGTCACAAGAAGGTATGCGATCAGTACTTTGAATGTACTGAGCATGTGAGATAATGCACTAACTTTAGAATCATGAGAAAATATGTATACTGAAAGTGTGGCTAAAAACTTGACTAAGTATAACATATGAAGTACATAAGTCAAAACTGTAAAACATAAGCCCTTTTATTGAAGAGGGTGTAAGTCCCATTTTTGAACTGTAACTGTGAGATCATAATATTTTAAGATAAGTAAAACTGTTACTTGGGAAACCCATGGACTGGAAAGATGAATTCTATCTGTAAATCATGAAATAGTGCAACTGAGGTGAAAGTCATGAGTCATGCTAAAAGTCATGTTTAAAGTAAATCCATAGGTGAGTTCCTTCTACTTAACATGCTGAAAATACTGATATAGTGTACTAAATGCAAGATGAAAGGTATAAGCTGATGCAATGACCAAGTATATAAACATGCAACTGTATAATATTGAACTGAATAACTGAATACAAGGTCATGCAATAATGAATATGAACTGTGGGAGCTACTGTTAATCCACATAACCCAAGCTAAGCTAACGGTAGGGCTAACCTATAACCCTGGATGGAAGGGTATTCATACCTTGACAAGGGTACAAATAAATCTAACGTGGATCCACTAAACTGACGTCCATAAGGGACAAGGGTGTCATGCCTAATCTGATGGGTGACCCCTTTAGAACCTACGGTGGCACCATAGTTCTGGGAATCAAGGACTTCTACTAAAGGTTTCAGCCTAAACTAATGGGTGAGACTTCATCCCTTCGTCTGCTCGGTTCTAAGTCTACTCCCAACTGAATATATATAAGCAATGAATGAAAATTGAAATACTGGATAGCTAAAATATACCGATGTTCTGAGAATGCAAAATATTACTGAGGCTGAAGCATTCTAATCATGTAATTCTGACTGACTGAGTGCCTGACTAATAATGCATGAGAATGGCTTGTATCAAGTGACATATCTGAATGTCAAAACTGTTCATATGTAAAACATATTTTGTAGATCATACTGAAGGTAGGTTGAAGCCTACTAAATCATGCATAGTTCTTTTGTACTTAAAACAGCTGGACTAAAGTGATTGAGAATCATGAATACTTGTCTAGAAGCAAAACCCATAGCTAAATTCATCGTAAGGAAACTTAAACTGGTTTAGACTGAATGTTGACAAGATGAACTGAATTCTGAAAAGAGAGCTTAATTCTGAGAAAATACTACAAAATCAGGCTAATACATGCTTCTCCCACATATCTTGAGTTTCGAAATCTATTTGCAGGAATTCATGTAAAAATCATTCTAACGAGGCCAATAGTTATGCATAATTGTCAAGAAATCGAATTTATAGTGAAACACATGTTTGGGTAAGAACCCTAGAATCATAACTTGTGAATTCGTATTAAAATCTGAAACTTCGGGCATGAGGGTGAAAGGAAACCCTCATTGGAATCCCACATACCTGGTGGATGATAATCCCTGAAGAGAAATCTGTAATTGAAGCTTGGAAGAGAAAGCCCGAGGTCTGAACTTTGGAGAAGAACACTCTTTTCTTCTTTGAAACAGACTTGAGAGAAAATATGAGGAAAACTGATGGTTTAGAGGTATTTTACTTAGTAAAATAAGGCTAAAAATATTTATAGTCAGATCTAATAGAAGGAGGAATGGTCTGAAATACCCTTGGGAAACTAAATTAAAAACTGCTAAAATTCTCAGAATAACGAACCACGAAATGGTTGACGGGCCGTGGTTCTAAATGACGGATTGTCAACTGAGTCGTGGTTCTGTTCTTGAGTTATGGAGTTCTCTTAAGGTGATTCCATGAGTTACAAAATGGACCATTGTTTGAAACGATGACCCGTGAAGTCACCCGTGAAAATCTGGAAGAAAGGCTAAAAATTGACAAACCAAGGGTCATACTATGGACTGTGGTTTTGGTCTATGGGTCTTGGACCAACTATTCATTTTAAAGGTGAAAATTCTAAGTTGCAGGTCTGTTTCATGAGTCACAGTACGGACCGTGGTTCAGAACCATGGTTCGTCATCCCGTCCGTAGTCACTGACACTGCTGCAGTAAAATGCCCATAACATTTTACTCCAGACTTGGATTAATGCGTGGTCGGTGGCGTTGATAAGAAGACTAAAAAAGCTTTAATTTGGTGGGTACTAGGCTACCTAAACCTTCATATTCTAGGAGGTTTGATCATTTGAAGATGACACTTGTTTAGTCTTTCATGAAAACTTCTTTGGTTAGGGTGCTTCCAACTTAACTTGGTTCTAGGAGTTTCTTATGAACATGATTCACATAGAAAGCACTCACCACACTAGGGAAATGATTATTACACTCATGTAAATAGTTTTAGTCTTAACTTAGAATTTTTGGGGTGTTACACTATCCGTTTGGTTGTGATGGACTATTTTGTAGGCCTCCAATTGTTAATAGCTACTAGAAAAATATATGTTATATCTTTAATTTTTGGTTGTAATTTAGAGAAGAAAGTGTAGTGAAGCATACACTTAAAAAGGGTCCGACGAGCTAATCACTCACCTAGTAGTTTTTAAGTTGCTGATTTGACCCTGGCATATAATGTTCTATTTCTAATTATTATGTCACTTGATTTTGTGTAGATTAAATACTCTAAGGAAGCGGTAAAATTCAGATAAATATCTCAAAACCCAGAATCGAGGTATGTTAAGGCTAAGCTTCGTTCTTCCTTTGAGCACATATTTTAGAAAACTCCTAAATCATCAAATGCGATATTTTACTATTACATTGTTAGAAAGACCTTCTATGAA
The DNA here is from genome assembly GCA_003996215.1 of Jaltomata sinuosa. Taxonomy (NCBI): domain Eukaryota; kingdom Viridiplantae; phylum Streptophyta; class Magnoliopsida; order Solanales; family Solanaceae; genus Jaltomata; species Jaltomata sinuosa. Next base: position 25,675 of record QJPP01007626.1, on the reverse strand, counting down.
AGGCATTGGGATTACAACTGAAGTATTTTTATGATTCTATTACATTGATATCCCACTCATTTGGTTATACAGGGTATTCAACATCTATATGTCATTTTGTCGACTTCCTTGACTATATGTTCATATGTATGAATTCTTATTCTTCTTTGAGTGTGGTGACTTAAAATGATTATGAATGATCATTAAGAATTTACAACCAATCCTCCTTTCTCGCTAAAATATTTTTTGGAGAACTCTAAAATAATACGTCAATTTCTAAAACTCTCAAATGTAACTCGTATGCTTAAACTACTAAAGGACATGTTTTTTTTGAAATACTTTCTTTTACAAACTATTAAGGATACATATATAGAAACTAAGTGAAGTACCTTAATCTCTTTATGAACATCTATAGGTTTAAGTTACCTTTCTAAAGTTGATAAGCGTTCAATTTTATTCTAAAAGAATATGAGGTTCTACGAGGTATTTACATGTTATACGAAAGTGATTATAAAATTATGAGAATAAAGAGTGCCAATGGGCCAAGATTGGAAACATGATTATCATGAACTATAGGCATTACAAATTCATGACATGATATGCTATGCATTCCACTACTAAGCTATAATCTGGAGGCATGAGGCCCATTGCCTATATTTATACGTAAGAGACACAGATGGCCACAAGTTGGAAAATATGATGCCCGTTAGCTACCAAAAGACACCACCATTGCTAGTATTTGGTTGGATGTGACATGATGTATTCAAAATATACAATTACACGAGAATACCATGCATATTTGATTACTATAAGGTCAGATGTCGGCCATGAAAGCTATCAGAGTTTCAGCTTTAGGTGGTATCTCTATTACCCTTTTTACTATAACTATTTATAATTCTACTTTCTGCCTTATATACCTGTACATTTTTATTCATACTGATGTCTTGTTGCCTGGGGACGCTACATTTTTTTGTGCGTGCAGGTCCAGGTAGGGATTCTGATCGACCCCTTTACTAGGATTCAGGGTTCAGCGGTGAGTTGGTAAGATCTACCTCTTCCTGGAGCTTTCATAGGATGTTTACTTTTGTTGTACAGTTTGGGTATAGTCGGGGACTTATCCTGACCGGTGCTTATGACACCCTTAGAGGTTATTATGGACACGATATAATGGATTTCTTTCTGCAGCTTCTAATCTCTAGCCCCATAGTCTTGACATGTATATATATATATGTATGTATGTATGTATGTATGTATCCCTTAAGTTGTGGCCTCGTCAGCCAGCTAGTACTTTATTGTTTTTGTCTTATCTACCTTTATCTATATGATTTTCTGTCATTCAGGTTATGACATTAACAGTGTAATGACCCTTCTTATCATTATGGGTGAGCTTTTTATGCGAGAAATCAGGCTAGAAAACTTTTGGATTGGGGAGTTGAAAATTTTGGGCTAGACTAGTCTCAGATGGAATCTGAGTAAGGTAAGATATAGGGCAATCTGAAAAAGAATTGGGCAAAATAAGTATGTGTAAGCTAGTTTTCTATTAGCTAAGGCATTAAAAAGTTTGTAGGATTTTTTGAAAATGAATTTGGGTTAGTAGAACTCCCGATATCGAACTTGGAGTGAATGGGTTGGTATGGAACATCAAGGTTTAAAAGTGTGTTATGAAATGGGCAAAACTGGGAGGATTTTCTAGTTTCTATCCCCTGTTATCCACTATAATGAGTGACACGCTTCTACCGCGCCACTGCTATATCAGAGAAATTCCCACTATAGCAGGAGTCAAGTGCGGTCAACCCCACCATAGCAGGCGGCTTTCACAACGGTAGTGCCACTATAGTGAGATTGGGCCGTTATAGAGGGATAAGTTGTTGTAAATATAGAAACTTCCCCAAAAACATGCATTATTTTCCAAGAATGTTTTGGGGAGGGCTATGGCAACTTTAGGTGATTTCCTTCAGTTTTCCACCAGAAATCTTCACTAAGGTAAGTCTTTTATCCCTGCTAACTAGTATTTTGACTCCTAGTTCGTAAATTGCTAGTTTACAGGTCTTGCAGAGGGTTTAGCTTATCCTAAACTATAAAATCTGGTGTATTAGGGAATAATAGGGTATAAAACCATTGGGTTTGATTACAAGTCATTTGTTCATGATTTTAAGACCATAATTCGCTAGTATAACTTTAAAATTGGTAGTTTCTAGGTGAATTAATAGTTGGAACGCCTTGGGATGGGTAGAATGATCATAAAATTGGCCTAGGGGATTCAAGATTAGGCTATAATCCATGATTACTAAGGTCATTAGTTGAATTTATCTTGCATTTCTTATTTTAGACCATGATCAAGCTAGAGTTTCAGGTAATAGGAAAGCTCTGTTCCAGTAGAGCATTCAGGCTTGATTTGAGGTAGGTGATGGTTAACTTATGACCTAAATTATGTTATGTGTGCATGTTAACTGTTCCATTAGTATTGGCTGTACAATACGTGTTTAGGGAATAAGGAAATGAATGCTAAATGAGATTTGGTTGTTAATTTCATGCAATGAACTTGTATTAAATGCTTGTTGGTTTTAAAAGTGTGGATTTTATTCATTGTGATTGTGATTATTATGATATCTGTGATTCTTTGGTTAGCTCAGGTACCACGCCTGGTACAGATTATTAGTTGGCTTAGGTACCACACCTAGTACGGGATATCTATTGGTTGGCTCGGGTACCACACTTGGTATAGGTTCTATTATGGTTGGCTCAGGTACCACACTTGATACAGGTTCTATTATGGCTCGAGTACCACTCATGGTACATGTTTGGTTGTTTTTCTGTGTGTTGGTTTCATGAGTGAACCAAGTTTATTCATTGTGATGTATTTATTACATGTTGGTCTATGAGTGGCCGGATTGGTTTGTTTAAATGATGGGATAGTTCTTGTGTAGACTGAGATTTCATGTTAAACATTGTAAACCATGTCCAAGGGATCCTTGGGTGGTCTGGGTTACTTGACAGGTATGTTGAATCTTATATGGGTTATTGTTATGGTTTTTGGACATGTTTCATATGATTGTTAAGTCAGGGTTGATGATAGAGAGTCTTGCTTATATTCACTGACTTGGATTATACATGTTTGTCCTATTTTATTAAGTTACAGTTATATGTTCATATTTCATATGTTTAGAGCTGGCCGATGATCCTACAAGTACACTGTTATTTTTGGTGTACAGATACTGCACTTTCCCTTCTTATGTTGAGTATATAGCATATTCCGGTGGCGGCTGCGCGACCTCAATTATGATATGGATGCTTCCTGAATCTAAGAGTGAGCTGCTTCCTTCGGCCTACCATGGATTTATGTTCTTGTTCTAGTCCATTGTTCGAACTTGGTTTCCTTTTATTTTGGGGTTGCGTCCCAATATTGTACACATGTTTTTAGGTTTTTAGTACATGCCTTTCAGATTCTTGGGGGATATTTTTGCAAGGATTTTGTTATTTACTGTTAGATGTGTCTTTGTTTAATGCAAACTGGTTTTTAGCTGCTTAGTTTTGGTTAAGTGTTAGTTTAGATAGTTGGTCTCCACCAGGGGTTTACTATGGGTACCATTCTTGAAAGTTTAGATCATGATAAAGATGGTATCATAGCCCTAGGTTTGTTGATCTCATCGTACCAAAATATATCTATTAGAGTCTTACAGAATGGTACAGAGACGTTTGTACTTTTCTTTGAGAGGCTAAAGGACTTTAAAAAACTATCTCTTCTTTCTTCCTTCGTGCAATAACTTAATTCCAATTGATATCTGGAGATCCAAATTGGTATCTAACTTTCTTCATTCTTTTGTCTGTAGATGGTTAATCCTAGATGGGATGGAGCAACGACAATAACTCTAGCTATGGGATCAGCAGTTTGTGGGCATGAAAGGTAAAGGGGCAGAGGGAAAGTGATACCCGCCAAGAGTGGAGCTCAAGTGGCTGTTGAAAAGAGGCAAATGACCCCTCCCCTACCCCAGGATCATGTTGAGCATACTGAGTCGGTACACGAGGATGATGCAAAATTAGAGGTGAAAGAACCAGTTGGAGGTAATGGCCTACCTCCTATGTCTTCTAAGGTTATTCAGCAGGTGTTGGCATTTTTTAGTAGGCTGGAAGGTACTGAAGACACCCCCACTACGCTAGTGGTTCAGGTTCTAGGTGCTAATCCCGCTGTTTCCATAGCTCTGAGGATAGATGAAGTTTTGAGTACTGATGCATTCTTTCATCTGGTATTAGGCACTGTTATGACCGATACCGAGCATGAGTTACTGACTAAGTTCTTGAAGCTGAAACCTCCATAATTTTATGGTACAGAGAATGAGGATACTTTTGAGTTTATTCTAGATTATTACGATATATTTCATAAGTTGGGTATTGTACAACAACATAGGGCGGAGTTTGTGACTTTCCAACTACAAGGTGATGCCAAGCAGTGGTGGAGGGCCCATGTGGAGTGTCGTTCATTAGCTTTGTCTTCAATTACTTAGGCCCAGTTTCATGCCTTGTTTCTGGAAAAATATGTGCCCTGTAATCTCAGGGATCACAAGAAGGACGAGTTTCTGGCCCTTGAACAGCGCAACATGTCTGTTGCAAATTATGAGGCTAAGTTTCATGCCTTGTATCGCTATGCTACCCAACTATTGGACACTGAGGAAGAGAGTATTCATCTGTATGTTAAAGAATTTACTACTGACTTACAAGTTCTATCCTTTCATATGACTTCGGCAGGGAAGATCTTTAATGAGGTGACTCACTATGTGAAGAAACTAGAAGGAGTTAGGCAAGTTGGGCAGGCTAAAGTGTTAGCTAAGAAGTCCAATAGTATGGGTAATTTTAGTGGTTCTAATTCCAGAGGTCTCAGTCATCAAATTCATTCAGTTCGTCCTATTCAGTCAGCCTTGCCAGCTTTTACAGGTGGTCATTCAGGGGCCATTCAGCAGTCTCCAGCTCCTAGAGTCCAGGGGGCTTCTTATTCTGCTGCTAGCAGGCTCTCTATTGAGAGAGGATATTTCCATTGTGGTGATTTGGGTCATTTGAGAGGGAATGCCCACTGAGGCACGCAGGTAATCATGTGCATCAATAGACTAAGGTTGTGGCTTTTGCAGGTGGAGGTTCAAATGGTAGGGGATGTCACGAGTTAATAATCAGGCAGGTCATGGAGGTAATAGAGGAAATGGTATTACATGGATGGGAATGGAACAACCAGCAAGAGAGGTTGCCCGGATTGATGATAGAGCTCATTGTTACGCCTTCCCGGGCAAGTCTGAGGTCGATTCATCTGATGTTGTGATAACATGTACTATTCTCGTCTGTGACTGGATGGCTTCTATTTTATTTGATCCAGGTTCCACATATTTATATGTATCTGTCATGCCCCGAGGCTACCCCCTAGGCTTAACACAGGATCTGGGACCATAAGTGCCCCAAGTTAACCCTTGGTCATAGAAGACTCAGTAAATCATAAGGAAACATAGCGGAAGCATGAATAGAAAGTTAGGCAACCCAATCCATAAGAGATAAAGTCAAAATAAAACATGATCCCAAAGAGATACCCGAATACAATCTAAGTCTAAAAAGCCTCTAAAATATCATAAAGAGTTGATGGGATAGTATCCCAACTAACTCGGAAATCCAAAGAAGGAACATGAAATAAATAAGTCTAACACTAGCCCTCGGATAATGAGGATGCACCATCGGAAGCTAGATCTCTGATGATATCTAGCCACGAGCCTGAGGAGTGAAGCCTGAATCTGCATCATCAAAGGATGCAACGCAAGATATGCATCAGTAGTATAGGATGTACTGAATATGTGAGACACGCATCAATATAGTAAAAACATACTTAAAACATAATTAATACAGAGTTCACGCATAAAGAAGTATCATAAGTAAATCTCATAGTTTAAAGCTTAAAGCATAAAATAGGAAAGCTAAAGTCTTAAATCTTCATACGGGAGTTTCTCTTAACCAACATAAACCATGATGAGCTACATGGAGTCCAGTGTCATACACACACACTGAAAAAAGGTTGTCCTAACCGGCCAAGGTAAGAACCTTATCATATCAGGATTGTGTCATAAGCCACAGAAGGCATCCTATGGTGGCAACGTAGTTTTGGGACTAATGGAAATCTCACCCTGTCCAACTCAATGCCAAATACTACTCCCAAATTATATACATATAGCTCACATATTCTTATGGCAAATCTATGCCAATTCTGTTTGAAAAACATAAGGGTATAATCTAATACTATGCAATTCACACAGCTTAGGTAAACATATCTAGATACCAAACCTTTCATAAATCATAGGTTCATATCTAATGTCATGGAATTCATGCTTCAAAATCCTTAAAAACTTAGCATAGTTGTAATTCAAAACATACTTTTTTTCTAAATTTATAACTTGAAGAATTAGGCATGCAATTTCAATATAGATAAGGCCATGTTATCTAACATGCCAATTTTCACTTGAAATCATGAAATTCAAGGGAATCATGCTAAAAATCATCTTTAATGCACGGGTTCCTGAAATCAATTAAGAAATCTTAATTTAAAACATAGATAACTAATGAGGAATCATGAATTGAAGCTGTAAGATTGAACCCATAGGTTTTCTCCAAATTGGGTAAGAACCCTAATTTCACAAATTCATAAATCAAAGTAAAAATCATGGGTTTTTGCATAAGGTTGAATGGAATCCCTTATTGAATACCCACATACCTTATTGAAGCTTGAAAGATCAAAGATGAAAAGTAGTGGAGGCTTGAACTTGAAGAAGAGGAACTCTTTCTTCTTTTGGAATATAATGACTTAGAATGAGAAGAGCTTAATCCATTAGGGGATAAAACCCTACTAGAATAGGTCAAAATGACCTCACTTAGGAGTTAAAGAATAGGGAAAAAGACCAACATACCCCCAACTTAAAATGAAAAGCTACAAGGAAAATGTCATCTTACGGGCTGCCCAACGGGCATTGGGCCCACGATGGCCCATCAAACAAAGGCGTGGGGCAATCCACCTAGAAGTTGGGATTTCTTGAGGATTCCCATGATGGATTTCCATGGCCCATTCCTACTGCGATGCCCGTGGTGACCGTCCATCGGGCAAAAGAAGAACTGGGGGTGGACCACTGGAATGTTCCGCCGACGGATCTCTATGGGCCATCGCTACTGCGATGCCCATTATGATCGCCCATTGGCCTGGGAAGATCTATGGTTTAAAGCCACTGGACGGTTCCTATGGCACACCCCACGGCCTACCGGAGCTTTGACGCTCGTGGCAGCTGCCCATGAGGTCCAACAGTGTATAAAACTTTCTGGATTCAAGGTTCGTTGGTTGTTTCAACTTTTGGGGTGTTACGATATCTCCCCCTCAGGATCATTTTTTCTCAAATGAAGACTAAGCAAGGAAAACTGGAGAGAAATCAGCCCAACCAAGCAACCAAACATGAAATTTAAGGATAAATATGAAAACTGAGCTTTTTAACTTAAAACATGATTGAAATAGCTCCCAAAAAACAGGAATGCATGCTAGGATCATGAGAGAAACTGATGGAATGGAATCGGAGGGACATACTAAGGTTGAAACTACTACCTCAAGCCAAAACTGAGTCGGAAGGAAAGAGATGAGGGTACTTGGCTTTCATGGCTGCTTCTGCTTCCCAAGTAGCTCTCTCAACTAGCTGATTTCTCTAGAGGACCTTTACCGAAGCGACTTCTTTATTTCTCAACCTCTGAATCTGATGATCAAGAATCTCCACATGAACTTTCTCATAAGTAAGGCTATCCTTCACACCCACATCTTTCAAGGGAACAATCAAGGTAGGATCACCAACACACTTCTTCAACAAAGAAACATGGAAAACCAGATGAACCACTTCTAGATATGATGGTAAATCCAACTCATAAGCAACACTACCAACTCTCCTCCGAATCTGATAAGGACCTACATAGCAGGGACTAAGCTTCCCTTTCTTACCGAACCTCATCACACCCTTCATAGGTGATACCTTCAGAAATACCCAATCATCAACCTCAAACTCCAATTCTCTCCTCCTCACATCTGCATAACATAGCAGGGACTAAGCTTCCCTTTCTTACCAAACCTCATCACACCCTTCATAGGTGATACCTTCAGAAATACCCAATCATCAACCTCAAACTCCAATTCTCTCCTTCTCACATCTGTATATGATTTATGTCAACTCTGAGCGGTCCTCAACCTCTCCCTAATGATTTGAACTTTCTCCATAGTCTCATAAACCGAATCTGGACCAATCAAAGCTACCTCACCTACCTCAAACCAACCAATAGGAGATCTACACCTCCGCCCATAAAGTGCCTCATAAGGAGCCATCTAGATACTAGAATGAAAGTTGTTGTTGTAGGAAAACTTGATAAGAGGTAAGTGATCATACCAATTACCTTTGAAATCAATCACACAAGCTCTCAACATATCCTCCAAAGTCTGAATAGTATGCTCTGCCTGGCCATTAGTCTGAGGGTGAAAAGTTATGCTAAGCTTAACTTCAGTACCAAGACCTCTCTGAAATGACTTCCAAAACTGGGATGTAAATTGAGTACCCCTATCAAAAATGAAAGACAATGGAACACCATGCAATCTGACTATCTCCTATATGTACAGTCTGGCATAATCATCTACTAAATCTGTAGTCTTAACATCCAAGAAAGGAGATGACTTAGTCATCCTGTCAACAATCACTAAAATCGAATCATGTTGCCTACGAGTACAAGTCAAACCAGTAATGAAGTCCATATTGATCTCTTCCCACTTCCAAGTAGGAAGATCAATAACTTGAATCATACCACCCAGTCGCTGATTCTCTACCTTCACTTGTTCATAGTTGGGACACTTAGCCACAAAACTTGCTATGTCCCTCTTCATGCTATTCCACCAATAGACTTCTCGTAGGTCAGGGTACATCTAGGTGGCATCGGGGTGAATAGAATACCTAGAGCTATAAGCCTTTGTCAGAATCCGCTATCTCAACCCAGTTACATCAGGAACACACAATCGACCCTGATATTGAAGCACACCATCTCCCTCTTAGGAGAAAACTGCTACTCTTTGCTGATGGACAACACTCTTCAACTGGTGCAAAATAGGATCATTGTCTTGCTTTTCTTTCACCTCAGCTACCAAATATGATTCAGAACTATTCTGAAGGATAACACCACCTTTTATCGTATCCATAAGACAAACTCCTAACCGAGCAAGTTGATGAACATGCCTAGTCAATTCCTTCTTTTCGTCCTCAACTGAAGACACACTACCCATGGACAACCTACTCAGTGCATCCGCCATGACATTGGCTTTACCTGGATGGTAAAGCACACTCATATCATAATCCTTAAGAAGCTCAAGCCACCTCCTCTAACGAAGATTCAATTCTTTTTTGAGTGAACACATACTGAAGACTCTTATGATCGGTTAATACATCTACATGGACACCATACAAGTAGTGTCTCCAATTATTTAAAGCAAAAACCACAGTCGCTAACTCAAGATCATGAGTAGGGTAGTTCTTCTCATGAATCTTAATTAGTCTCGAAGCGTAAGCAATCACCTTACCATGCTGCATCAACACACAACCCAAACCAATCCTATAAGCATCATCATACACCACAAAGTTATCTAGGACCTCGGGTAGAGCCAACACTGGAGCTGTGGTCAATTTGGTCTTCAATTCTTGAAAGTTCTTCTCACGTAGATCAGACCATTGAAATTTAACCTTTTTCTGAGTCAACCGAGTCTATGGGGCAGCAATGGAAGAAAACCCTTCCATAAATCTCCTGTAGTAACCAGCCAAACCCATGAAACTCCTAATATCAGTCGGGGAAGTGGGTCTAGGCCAGTTCTTTACTACCTCAATCTTTTGAGAATCAACTTGAATACCATCTGTAGTCACAATATGACCCAGAAAATCAACAGACTGTATCCAAAACTCACACTTGCTAAACTTAGCAAATAACTACCGGTCCTTGATAGTTTGAAACACCACTCTTAAATGCTCCACATGCTCTTCCTTATTCCAAGAGTAGATAAGAATATCATCAATGAAAACAATCACAAACATATCTAAATACTATTTGAACACACGGTTTATCAAATCCATAAAAGCTGCAGGAGCATTTGTTAGTCCAAAAGACATAACCACAAATTCATAATGACAATACCAAGTTCTGAAGGCTGTCTTTAGAATGTCACACTCTCAAATATGAAGCTGATGATAACCGGATCTAAGGTCGATCTTGGAGAAGTAACTGGCACCATGAAGCTGATCGAACAAGTCATCAATCCTAGGAATGGGATACTAATTCTTGATTGTGACCTTATTCACTTGACGGTTGTTAATACACATTCTGAAGGAACCGTCTTTCTTCCGCACGAATAGGACTGGAGCACCTTATAGAGAGATGATAGGTCGACTCAAACCCTTATTAAGGAGGTATTTCAACTGATCCTTCAATTCCATAAGCTCCACGGGAACTATTCTATAAGGAGGAATAAAGATAGGATTCATATCTGGAAGAAGATTTATTCCAAAGTCGATCTCCTGCTCAGGAGGGACTCCGGGTAAATCTTTGAGAAATACTTATGGAAACTCATTCACAATAAGAACTGATTAGAGAGATAGGGTTTTGGACTCCGTGTCCATAACCCACACTATATGATAAAAATAACCCTTGGAAATCATCTTCCTAGCCTTAAAATAAGATATGAAATGATCCTTCGAGGATGGAGTACTACCTCACCACTCTAAGACAGGTTCATTCAAGAATTTAAAATTGATGACTCGAGTACGATAATCAACCGAGGCATAACATGCATACAACCAATCCATACCAAGAATAACATCAAAATCAGTCATCCCCAACTCTACTAGATCTGCTGAAGTGACTCTATGAAGGACTGAGATAAGGCAGTTTTGATAGATTCTTTTGGCTAGGACTGACACACCAATAGGAGCAGAAACACAAAAGGGTTCTAAAAGCTGATCAGGACTAATTTCAAACTTGCAAGCAACATAAGGAGTAACTAAAGATATGGTGTTACCGGGGTCCAATAAAGCATACACATCGAGAGAGAAGACTTTCAATGTACCAGTAACAATATCTGATAAACTTTCCTGGTCCTAGCGCTGACCACCAGAACTGAAAGCAGTGCCCTGCTGGGCTGGTCAACCTCCTGATGCCTTTGGGCATACTGAGTCCTACTACCTCTATGTCCCTTCTTAGTTGAGGGGTAATCCTTAATCTTGTGTCCAACCTGACCACACCTAAAGCATCGACTTGAACCATCTAAACACTCACTAGGATGAATTTTACCACACTTGTTGTAGGAAGGGTAAGGAGTCCCCTTTGCAACACTCCCCTGCAAATAGGAACCAGATCCTCTACCAGTTTGATCATGATAAGGCCTGGGGGCCTGGGTAAGAGCACTGACTGAAGAATGAACGGGCCTTGATGACCTCTTCTGAAACAAAGAGCGATGTCCGCCTATTAACCTATGATGGACAAAACCTTAACCCTCTGATCTAACCCTCTTATTCTCTCTTTCCATCTCTCTTGTCTCTCTCGATCTATTAGGCATGAGTCATAAGTCAAGAAATATCCATGTCACCCAACAACATTGCAGACCTATACTCTTTTTTTCACCAAATCTGATACTCCATAAACATACTTACTCATCTCATCCCACGGGTCAGCCACCATAGAAGGAACATACGTAGAAAGCTGGGTGAACCTCTACCCTTACTCTTAAACCGTCATGGAACCTTGCCTCAAATTCACGAATTCTTTGGTTTTAGCTTGCCTCAACTCCCTCGAAAAGAGACGGTCAAGAAAGGCCTTCATAAAACACTTCCAAGTCATATGAGCCATATGCCTAGCACTAGCATCTTTCCATTGAGTAAACCAAATATGAGCCACGTCTTTGAGTTGATAGGAATCTAGCTCAACACCCTCGACAACAACAACTTGCATCACACCAAAGATCTTTTGTAATTCATCCAAGAAATTTTACGGATCCTTACAAACTTTCAAACCCTAAAACTCAGGTGGGTTTATGCGAATGAAGTATCAGACTCGGGCTGCTATTCTACCTTGAGGGTGGATAGGTTTAGGAGCCTTTTAATTGGCCTGAGCATCCATAGTTTGAGCTAGCATATGAATAACATTTCTGAACTCCGCATTTGTGACCTCGGGGTCTGGAGTATAAGGATTTGCATTTTGGGCATTGGCCCGGTAAGGAATAGCATGACGAGGAGGCATAATCTGAAACACATAAAGAATGGATTAGAGGAATAGTAGAGTTAGGCAACCCAATCCATAAGAGATAAAGTCAAAATGAAACATGATCGGAAAGAGATACCAGAATACAATCTAAGTCTGAAAAGCCTCTAACTGTCATAAAGAGTTAACGGGACAATACCCCAACTAACTCGAAAATCCAAAAAAGGAACATGAAAGAGATAAGCCTAACACTAGACCTCGAATAATGATGACTCACCAAAGGAAGCTAGATCTCCGATAATGTCTAGCTACGAGCCTGAGGAGTGGATCCTGAATCTGCATCAACAAGAGGATGAAGCGCAAGATATGTGTCAGTTCTATAGGATGTACTGAATATATGATACATGTATCACTATAGTAAAAACATACTTAAAATGGAATTAAAATTGAGTTCACGCATAAGGAAGTACCATAAGTAAATCTCATAGTTTAAAGCTTAAAGCATGAAATAGGAAAGCTTAAGTCTTAAATCTTCATACGGAAGTTTCTCTTAACCGACATAAACCATAATGAGCTCTATAGAGTCCAGTGTTATACACCCACACCAAAAAAGGTTGTCCTAATCGGCCAAGGTTAGAACCTTATCATATCAGGATTCTATCATAAGCCACAAAGGGCATCCTACGGTGGCAACGTAGTTCTAGGACTAAGGGAAATCTCACCCTATCTAACTTGGTGCTAAATACTGATCCCAAAACATACACATATAGCTCACGTATTCTTGTGGCAAATCTATGCCAATTCTGTTTGAAAAGCATAAGGGTATAACTAATATCATGCAATTCACATAGCTTAGGTAGACATATCTAGATGCCAAACCTTTTGTAAATCATAGGGACATATCTAATGTCATACAATTCATGCTTCAAAATCCTTAAAAACTTAGCATAGCCATAATTCAAAACATACTTTTCTTTCTAAATTCATAACTTGAAGAATTAGGCATGCAATTTCATAATACATAAGGCCATGTTATATAACATGCCAATTTTCACTTCAAATCATGCAATTCAAGGGAATCATGCTAAAAATCATCTTTAATGCATGGGTTCTTGAAATCAATTAAGAAATCTTAATTTAAAACATAGATAAGCAATGAGGAATCATGTATTGAAGCTTTAAGATTGAACCCATATATTTTCCCCAAATTAGGTAAGAACCCTAATTTCATGAATCCATAAATCAAAGTAAAAATCATAGGTTTTGGGCATAAGGGTGAAAGGAATCCCTTATTGAATACCCACATACCTTATTGAATTTTGCTAGATCAAAGATGAAAAAAGTGGAGGCTTGAACTTGGAGCTTGAGACATTGGGAAGAGGAACTCTTTCTTCTTTTGGAATAGAATGACTTAGAATGATAAGAGCTTAGGACATTAGGGGATAAAACCCTACTAAAATTTGTCAAAGTGACATCACTTAGGAGTTTAAGAATAGGGGAAAAGACTAGAATACCCCCAACTTAAAATAAAAAAAGTTGCATGGAAAATGTCATCTTATGGGCTGCTCAATGGGTGTCTGGCCCAGGATGGCCCATTGGACCAAGGCATGGGGAAGCCACCTGCAAGTTGGGATTTCTAGAGGATTTCGATGATGGGTTCTAATGGCCCTTCGCTACTGCGATGCCCTTGGTGATCGCCCGTTAGGCTAAGAAAGAACTGGGAGAGGACCACAAGAATTTTCCAATGGCAGATCTCTATAGGCCATCACTACTGTGACGCCCATCATGATTGCTCGTTGGGCTGGAAAGATTTGTGGCTCAAATCCACTTGACAATTCCCATGGCATTCCCCACGGCTTATCGGAGCTCCGACGCCTGTGTCAACTGCCCGTGGGGTCTAATAGTGCAGAAAATTTTCTGGATTCAAGGTTCATTGTCTGTTTCGACTTTCGAGGTGTTACAGTATCTATTAGATTTGCCTTGGGTCTTGACTTGATTTGTGATGTTCTTGATTCTCATATCCATATTTTTACACCAATTGGGGAGTCAATAGTAGTGACCCATGTGTATCATTTATGCTCTATTGTGTTTTTGGATTTTTAGACGGGTAAATTTGATCATATTGGATATGCTAGATTTTTATATTATATTGGGTATGACTTGGGTATCTCCTTATCACGCTGTGTTGAACTGTAATTCTAAGACAGTCACTCTAGAAATGCCGTGTATAGATAAACTAGAGTGGGAGGGTGTGTATAAGCCTAAGACAGTGAAGATCATATCTTTTGTTTAGGCTAGAAAGCTAGTGAGGAAGGGGTGTTCAGCCTTCATGGCTTATCTTCGGGATGTTAGTGCGGAGTCCCCTTCTACTGAGTCCGTCCCGATGGTTTTTGATTTTCAAGAGGTATTTCCTATAGATTTGCCTGGTATACCTCCGGACAGGGATATTGACTACTATATAGATTTGGATCCGATCACTCACCCAATCTCTATTCCTCCTTATCGCATGGCTCTGGCAGAGTTAAGGGAACTCAAAACTCAGCTTCAAGAACTCCTAGATAAGGGATTTATTCATCCTAATGCTTCACCTTGGGGTGCTCCGATCTTGTTTGTTAAGAAGAAGGATAGTAGCATGAGGATGTGTATAGATTACATGCAATTAAAGAAGGTTATCATCCGAAATAAGTATCACTTGCCCCGCATAGATGACCTTTTTAACCAGTTGCAGGGTGCTTTGGTGTTTATAAAAATGACATGAGGTCAAGATATCACCAGCTGAATATTAGGCCTGAGTTTATACCTAAATGTCTTTCCAGACTTGGTATGGGTATTATGGGTTCTTGGTAATATCGTTTGGGTTTACCAATGCACCGATAGCCTAATGAGTTTAATGAATGGTGTCTGATGTGCCGCTAATTTACGGCACTTTCGACTCCTTTTTACTAAGAACAATCGTACGTTTTCAAGCAACCGTTGTTGTTTTTGATGTTTTTATGTTGTATTTGTAGGAAATGGAAACAAACACGGAAACGGAAGGAAGTACACGAAAAACAACATTCTGCCTAAGAGTGATGGCCCATCACACATGTGACGGTCCATCACAGTGACCGTCACACCAAGGCAGCTGAGGCAGCATCACTGGTTAGCAGTGACGGTTCAGGCGACGGTCCATCACTGGCTTGACGGTCCGTCAGCCTGGCCGTCAAGTTAAGGCAGACGCGCGACGCGGAATTCGAGCATTTTTTGGATTGGTTTCCTAGACTCCTATAAATACCCTATGTTAGTTTTATTTTACATACCACCTTTCAATTAGTTGTTACATGTTTTTACAATAGTTTTAGGAGTTTGAGCGAGACTTTGAGCGCAAGCAACACGGTTTCTTGATCTTGCAAGCGTGTTCTTGATTCGTTCTTGAGTTCTTGGTTTTTCTTGTTCTTGGATTATTGAAGGGTATTTTCATCATATTGTAAGAATCTTCTTTCTTTATTATGAATTTCGTCTTTTCTTCTTCGAGCATGAGTAACTAAAACTCCCGCAACTAGGGTTGTGGGAGTCATGGCTAAAGTAGCGATATAGATTCCGGGTAGCGACGGGTTCAATTTACATGTAGTCACGTTGTTAATCATACTTTATGTCACGTTTTCTAGTGGTTGCAAACATTAGAACATGCCTAGGTTTAATTTGCTTGAGTAAAGAGATAAAACCGGGAAACTTGATTAATGACAAGGATTCGAGACTACCAACTCTCGTCTTAATGATTAATGCCGTAACTGGATTAATCTACTTGATGTTAGGATTGAAATCTAAAAAGCACATCTTTTCGAGGTCGAGAGAATAGAAAAGGAAATTTGTTTATCTGGTCGAGAGACGTTTAGACGATACCATTGACGCAATCACATCGTGACACGCATATAAAAAGAACCCGGTTAAGCCTAGAATCGACATTGTTACAAATGCCATGGTGAACACGTCCCTAGTTCACTCTCTCCTATTGATTATTACTCTTACATTATTACTTGTTTTGTTTACGATTTGTTCACACAAACCCCCCCCCCCTTATTTACCGGAAACTATTGACCATCAGTCACGTACTTCACTAAAGGCTTAATCGTCACCATATTCTCTGTGGGATTCGACCCCAACCTTGTTGGGTTCTTTACTTGACTACGACCGCTTACGCTTCCTAATTGGAGGAATAGTTTGGGCGTTATCAAAAAGTGGCGCCGTTGCCGGGGAATACGGTTGTTAATTAAGTCTGGTGTGTTTATTTGACTCTTAGTCATACTTTCCTGCTTTTACTTTTATTTGTTGTTTTTGTTTATTATAGGGTATATAGTTGTGCATACGGTTGTTTATTAAGTCTGGGGTATCTTGATGAAGTCTGAGTAATCAAGACACCCGCGTCGTGCCGCGACGTTAAATCAGGCGATGTATGGGAGGCAACCCATAAATTGTTGTTGTATTATAGTCTAATTAATTCGTGGGGAAACCTGTGAGTCACCACCGAGGGTTTTTGTTGCCGTATTTCTTTTCCCTCCGGTGTGCTATCTAGTAGAACCGGCATGTTTAGGTTGTTATTTTAAATTTTTTTAGTGTCTATAGTGATGAGCATGGCATTTTTGTTAACTAAAACGAGGCCCCTTTAAAAAAAAAATTCTGGTTTTGTACTTATGTTGAAACGATTGACTGTCTGGATCCTTGTATGTCATTGTGTGATTATGATTAGAATGAGTATGCTTAAGCCGAGCGGTTGTTTGATAGTTTGTAGCGATATAGTTTCTTGGTGCCAAGAGCGTGTGAGATTATTGTTAAAAATTCTTACTCTGTGCATGCATCTAGAACTTGCCCGGTCTATTTTGTTAAAGTTCGAAGTTTGGTTGCTTAGGAAAGGATCACAGGCCCTTTTTGTGTGCAGTCCACTTAACCTATAAGACCGTCCAAACGCAAATAATCCCTTTGATCCCTGTTTGAGCCATAATTGACCGTGTTCTTTCAATAACCTGTCACCGTTCCTGTTTAACTTTGAATCCCTATTTTGGCCCTGGTCCTTCCTTGGACATTGTGCACCTCAACGCAGGCAATCAGCCTAAGTTGAGGGTGGCTACTATAGAGGTAAACCCTGTTTTGGCCCTGTTCCTTCCATGGACATTGTGCACCTCAACCCAGGCAATCAGCCTAAGTTGAGGGTGGCTACTATAGAGGTGAATGATAAGAAAAAGTGGATAGTGAAGATTGGTTGGGAATAGAATGAAAATTCGGGTGTGTGCCTAAGAAATGAAAAGAAAAATAAAAAGAGATGAAAAAGATCGAAAAAGTAATAAAAAGAATTGTCAAGATAAAGAGGCCGCACCTGTAGCTAGAGAGAAGGAAATATAAAGATGAATAAGGATGGACAAAGTAAGTTATGTGGTAATAAGACGTCGGTAGTTCCAAGGAGGGCTTAGTCACTAACCCCTAAATGTATCCTACCTGCACCCGAAGCCTCATTACAAGCCAAAACAAGTCCTGTAGTGATCCTGAGCGGCTTTCTGAAGAACTGAAATAGAGTAGTAAGGGCAAGCCTATGGTATCGCATGTGCATTGTTTGAAATCGTTTGTGAGTGTGAGCGCTTACCTAATCCCAAACCTTGTGTGTGAGATTTCTTTGTGGTGAGGGCACCAAGATGTTTGTATTGTCTATTGATTGTTAGGATAACTGCGCGTGTGTATGTAGAATGTTCTATCATATCGGAATGACATGTTTGGATCCTTGCAAGTTAGTGTTTCATACATTCGTGTGCTACGAGGGAGCTTGATTTAATTGAATAAGTTTTGAATGACCATGAGTTGCTAGAGACACGAGTTTGTTTCTTAGTTGAGTCGTTTTATTGTTTTATGTTATGTTGCTTGAGGACAAGCGAACGTTTTAAGTTGAGGGTGTTGATGTGCCGCTAATTTACGGCACTTTCGACTCCTTTTTACTAAGAACAATCGTACGTTTTCAAGCAACCATTGTTGTTTTTGATGTTTTTATGTTGTATTTGTAGGAAATGGAAGCAAACACGGAAACGGAAGAAAATACGTGAAAAACAACATTCTGCCTAAGAGTGACGGCCTGAGTGACGGCCCGTCACACATGTGACGGTCCGTCACAGTGACCATCACACCAAGGCAGCTGAGGCAGCATCACTGGTTAGCAGTGACGGTCCAGGCGACGGTCCATCACTGGCTTGACGGTCCGTCAGTCTGGCCGTCAAGTTAAGGCAGACACGCGACGCGGAATCCGAGCATTTTTTGTATTGGTTTCCTAGACTCCTATAAATACCCTATGTTAGTTTTATTTTACATATCACCTTTCAATTAGTTTTTACACGTTTTTACAATAGTTTTAGGAGTTTGAACGAGACTTTGAGTGCAAGCAACACGGTTTCTTGATCTTGCAAGCGTGTTCTTGATTCGTTCTTGAGTTCTTGGTTTCTTGTTCTTGGATTAATTGAGGGTATTTTCATCATATTGTAAGAATCTTCTTTCCTTTATTATGAATTTCTTCTTTTCTTCTTCGAGCATGAGTAACTAAAACTCCCGCAACTAGGGTTGTGGGAGCCATGGCTAAAGTAGCGATATAGATTCCGGGTAGCGACGGGTTCAATTTACATGTAGTCACGTTGTTAATCATACTTTATGTCACGTTTTCTAGTGGTTGCAAACATTAGAACATGCCTAGGTTTAATTTGCTTGAGTAAAGAGATTAAAACTGGGAAACTTGATTAACGATAAGGATTCGAGACTACCAACTCTCGTCTTAATGATTAATGCCGTAACTGGATTAATCTACTTGATGTTAGGATTGAAATATAAAAAGCACATCTTTTCGAGGTCGAGAGAATAGAAAAGGAAATTTGTTTATCTGGTCGAGAGACGTTTAGACGATACCATTGACGCAATTACATCGTGACACGCATATAGAAAGAACCCTGTAACGCCTAGAATCGATTGTTACAACGCCATGGTGAACACGTCCCTAGTTCGCATTCTCTCATATTGATTAAAACTCACACGTTTATTACTTGTTCTGTTTACGATTTGTTCACACAAACCCCCCCCCCCTTTATTTATCGGAAACTATTGACGATTAGTCATCTACTTCACTAAAGGCTTAATCTTCACCATATTCTCTGTGGGATTCGACCCCAACCTTGTTGGGTTCTTTACTTGACTACGACCGCTTACGCTTCGTTAATTTGAGGTGTAGTTTGGGCGTTATCAAAAAGTAAGGAATGATGCAGGCTGTATGGCGATCACCACAAGGAGCGAAAAAATATTACCGAAATCACATCCGGAAGTTCAGACTCAAGGTGATGTTGCGGATGATGAAGAGGCGGTAGAGGAGGAAACTCCAAAGCCCGCGGAGAAACGCAAGGAAGCTGAAAAGCTCCCAACTATGATGCCTCGACCACCACCTCCGTTCCCACAACGTTTGAAGAAGAAAGCTGACGATGGTAAGTTCCTGAATTTCATGACCATGCTGAAGCAGATTTCAATAAACATACCATTGTTGGAAGCGCTGGAACAAATGCCCGGTTATGCCAAGTTCATGAAGGACTTGATTACAAAGAAGAGGTCGGTAAGTTATGAACCGGAAGACAACCTCCACCACTGCAGCGCTATTTCTTCTAGGTCGTTAGTCGAAAAGAAGGAAGATCCAGGTGCGTTTACTGTCCCCTGCACTGTTGGGAAGCTCAACTTCGGGAAAGCATTGTGCGATCTGGGTGCTAGCATCAACTTGATGCCGCTAGCCGTCTACAAACAACTGGGTTTGGGAGCTCCTAAACCAACATCCATAAGAGTGATGATGGTTGACCGTTCAGTAAAGCGACCTGTAGGGATATTGTTCGATGTGCTAGTAAAGATCGGTAAGCTTATCTTCCCAGCTGACTTTGTGATCTTGGATTGCGAAGTGGATTTCGAAGTTCCCATAATCTTGGGACGACCATTGCTAGCCACAGCAAGAGCATTGGTTGACATGGAGAAAAATGAACTGACCTTCCGATTGAACAATGAAGTGGTCAAGTTCGATGTGTCCAAATTGATGAAGCAACCAAGTGACATGAGGGTGGTCGCGGTCATAAATGCTATTGAGGAAGTTCCTGCGGATGCACAACTTGAGGAGAAAGGCGTGTTCGAGACTCTAGCTGTGGTAAGAAGGATGATGCGAGAGCATAAACATGTAGAAGAAGGCGGTGAAAATAAATCAAGAAAACGAAAACACCGCAAGAGAATCTGCAAAGAAAGAGCGAAGAAGTTGTCGCGACTAGCGATGGAGCCCAAAGAGGAAGCTGGAATGCCACACTCCATCGAGTTTTCCTGCTTTGGAGACCCTGGCAGTCTCCAACATCATTCCAGATTCTGAGTCCGATCGACTTCACAGGTATTCCTTTCTCTCACAGTTTTTTCGCTTTCACATGTATGCATTAGGGACAATGCATGAGTCTAAGTTGAGGGTGTTGGGAAACCTGTGAGTCACCACCGAGGGTTTTTGTTGCCGTGTTTCTTTTCCCTCCGGTGTGCTATCTAGTAGAACCGGCATGTTTAGGTTGTTTATTTTAATTTTTTTTTTAGTGTCTATAGCAAAGCATGCGATTTCTTATCAAAGTAGCGCCCCTTTAAAAATTTTCTGGTTTTGAGCTTATGGTGAAACGATTGACTGTCTGGATCCTTGTTTGTCATTGTGTGATTATGAGTAGAATGAGTATGCTTAAGCCGAGCGGTTGTTTGATAGTTGGTAGCGATATAGTTTCTTGGTGCCAAAGTGTGTGTGAGATTAGTGTTATAAATTCTTACTCTGTGCATGCATCTAGAACTTGCCCGGTCTATTTTGTTAAGTTTGAAGTTTGGTTGCTTAGGAAAGGATCACAGACCCTTTTTGTGTGCAGTCCACTTAACCTAAAAGACCGTCCAAATATAAATAATCCCTTGATCCCTGTTTGAGCCATAATTGACCGTGTTCTTTCAATAATCTGTCACCGTTCCTGTTTAACTTTGAATCCCTATTTTGGCCCTGGTCCTTCCTTGGACATCGAGCACCTCAACTCAGGCAATCAGCCTAAGTTGAGGGTGGCTACTATAGAGGTAAACCCTGTTTTGGCCCTGGTCCTTCCATGGACATTGTGCACCTCAACCCAGGCAATCAACCTAAGTTGAGGGTGGCTACTATAGAGGTGAATGATAAGAAAAAGAGGATAGTGAAGATTGGTTGGGAATAGAATGAAAATTCGGGTGTGTGCCTAAGAAATGAAAAGAAAAATAAAAAAAAGAGATGAAAAAGATCGAAAAAGTAATAAAAAGAATTGTCAAGATAAAGAGGCCGCACCTGTAGCTAGAGAGAAGGAAATATGAAGGTGAATAAGGATGGACAAAGTAAGTTATGTGGTAATAAGACGTCGGTAGTTCCAAGGAGGGCTTAGTCACTAACCCCTAAATGTATCCTACCTGCACCCGAAGCCTCATTACAAGCCAAAACAAGTCCTGTAGTGATCCTGAGCGGCTTTCTGAAGAACTGAAATAGAGTAGTAAGGGCAAGCCTATGGTATCGCATGTGCATTGTTTGAAATCGTTTGTGAGTGTGAGCGCTTACCTAATCCCAAACCTTGTGTGTGAGATTTCTTTGTGGTGAGGGCACCAAGATGTTTGTATTGTCTATTGATTGTTAGGATAACTGCGCGTGTGTATGTAGAATGTTCTATCATATCGGAATGACATGTTTGGATCCTTGCAAGTTAGTGTTTCATACATTCGTGTGCTACGAGGGAGCTTGATTTAATTGAATAAGTTTTGAATGGCCATGAGTTGCTATAGACACGAGTTTGTTTCTTAGTTGAGTCGTTTTATTGTTTTATGTTATGTTGCTTGAGGACAAGCAAACGTTTTAAGTTGAGGGTGTTGATGTGCCGCTAATTTACGGCACTTTGGACTCCTTTTTACTAAGAACAATCGTACATTTTCAAGCAACCGTTGTTGTTTTTGATGTTTTTATGTTGTATTTATAGGAAATGGAAACAAACACGGAAACGGAAGGAAATACGCGAAAAACAACATTTTGCCTAAGAGTGACGGCCTGAGTGACGGCCCGTCACACATGTGATGGTCCGTCACAGTGATCGTCACGCCAAGGCAGCTGAGGCAGCATCACTAGTTAGCAGTGACGGTCCAGGCGATGGTCCATCACTGGTTTGACGGTCCATCAGCCTGGCCGTCAAGTTAAGGCAGACGCGCGACGCGGAATCCGAGCGTTTTTTGGATTGGTTTCCTAGACTCCTATAAATACCCTATGTTAGTTTCATTTTACACATCACCTTTCAATTAGTTTTTACACGTTTTTACAATAGTTTTAGGAGTTTGAGCGAGACTTTGAGCGCAAGCAACACGGTTTCTTGATCTTGCAAGCGTGTTCTTGATTCGTTCTTGAGTTCTTGGTTTTTCTTGTTCTTGGATTATTGAAGGGTATTTTCATCATATTGTAAGAATCTTCTTTCCTTTATTATGAATTTCTTCTTTTCTCCTTCGAGCATGAGTAACTAAAACTCCCGCAACTAGGGTTGTGGGAGCCATGGCTAAAGTAGCGATATAGATTCCGGGTAGCGACGGGTTCAATTTACATGTGGTCACGTTGTTAATCATACTTTATATCATGTTTTCTAGTGGTTGCAAACATTAGAACATGCCTAGGTTTAATTTGCTTGAGTAAAGAGATTAAAACCGGGAAACTTGATTAACGACAAGGATTCGAGACTACCAACTCTCGTCTTAATGATTAATGCCGTAACTGGATTAATCTACTTGATGTTAGGATTGAAATCTAAAAAGCACATCTTTTTGAGGTCGAGAGAATAGAAAAGGAAATTTGTTTATCTGGTCGAGAGACGTTTAGACGATACCATTGACGCAATCACATCGTGACACGCATATAAAAAGAACCCGGTTAAGCCTAGAATCGACATTGTTACAAATGCCATGGTGAACACGTCCCTAGTTCACTCTCTCCTATTGATTATTACTCTTACATTATTACTTGTTTTGTTTACGATTTGTTCACACAAACCCCCCCCCCTTATTTACCGGAAATTATTGACCATCAGTCACGTACTTCACTAAAGGCTTAATCGTCACCATATTCTCTGTGGGATTCGACCCCAACCTTGTTGGGTTCTTTACTTGACTACGACCGCTTACGCTTCCTAATTGGAGGTGTAGTTTGGGCGTTATCAGTGTCTTCAAGTCATTTTTGAATTCCTTTGTAATTGAGTTTATAGATGACATTTTGATTTACTCAAAGAGTAAGGAGGAGCATGCAAAACATCTTCGTATAGTTTTGGGAATTCTAAAGGAAAAGAAATTGTATGCTAATGTCATACCCCAAGGCTACCCCCTGGATGAAACACGGTGCTCAGCGTCAGGAGTAACCCCAAGCTAACCCATGGCATGGCATATCTATACAATTTGAAGTAAAAAGCATGTACTATACGAAAGCTGAAAACAGTTTTTATATTTGAAATGAAAAGAACCCAAAACATGTCTAAATATAAAACAATAATGAGAGTATAGTGATGACTGAAGATAACACTAACAACTCAACTGAATCTAGTCTATGGATGAAAACCTTTAACTAATATAAGTTGCTGGGACATGCCCCCAGCTAACTCTAACAAAACTGAAAATAAGAAGATAAACACTGAAAATAAAGCATGTCTATCGTCCTCGAGCTATGAGGACTCACCACTGAGGGTGCTGAATACAGTATGGAAATTGAACTAAATGTGGTCTGGATACTGAGCGCCTGAACCTACATCATGAAATGATGTAGCACAAAAGTATGCGTCAGTACTTTGAATGTACTGAGCATGCGGGATATATACTGAGCTAGGCAATATAGAACTGAACATAGAAATATATATGCTGGCATATAACTGAAAACTAGGCTGAATACAAAGACTAAGTACAAATCATGAATATAACATGTTGAGCTGAATGCTGAAATAAATATTGAGTACATAGTCAATGCAATATGAATATGACTGTGGGAGATACTCTCAACCGACATACCCTAAGTTGAGCTAACTATGGGGCCAACCTGCAACCCTGGATGGGAGGGTGTTCATACCTTTCCAAGGGTATGAACAAGTCTGACATGGATCCACTACTGATGTACTCAAGGGACAAGGATGTGCAGCCTAGTCTGACAACTGACTCCTATAATAATTATGGTGGTGCCGTAGTTTTGTGACTTGGGGACTGTTACTAAAGGTCTTAGCCTAAACTGACAGTTAGGCCTTCATCCCCTCGTCCACTCGGTGCTTAGTCTACTCCCAACTAAGGATAGGAAACAATGCAATGAAACAATAGATAGCTCAAATACCAATAATTAACTGAGAATGCAACATAAACATACTGAAGGATATGACATTTAAATTCTGAAACATGATTATTTGACTGACCTGCCTAGAAAGCATAATTTTATGTAGTACTAAAAATTATTATAGGCTAGGGTTCTGAATTCTATGCATGAATTGTAGAAATTCTCCAAGGCATATCAACTAAACATCATATAAACTATAGCATCTGAATAGCAAGGGAACTCTAAGGTTTTATGAACCCTAGGTCTAATCAATCATGGAGAACTAAAGGAACTGACGGAATTCTAGGGACATAGTGGGTGAGAAGAACCCAGTAGTGAAATCCCACATACCTGGTGAAGAAAACTATGGTGCAATCCTTGGATTTTTAGAGTTGAACCTGATGAAGACCTCTGCTTGTTCTTGAGAGAAAACTATCGCTTCTTTCTCCTCTGTTCTTTCCAAGTCCGATGAATTTAGGAGAATGAAAGTGTTTGGTTGTTTTTTACTAATAAAATAGGCTTAGAGTAGTCAAAATGACGTAGCCATAAAGAGAAAGGAAAAGTCTCGAATGCCTCTAGAAAATAATTAGAAAAATTGCTAAAATTCGCGACTCAAGGGTCACGACTTGGTTCTACGGCTCATGGAAAGTTCCACAGGTCGTGAAATCCTGTCGTGGTTTCCTGGTCCTAAAAATTAAGCTACTGGATGGAACTCCACGAGTTGGGTTCACGACTCGTGGAATCTTCCACGGGTCATGGAATCCCACTCGTGGTTCCTGAGTTAAATTTCTAGGTCTCTGAAGATTGGTTCCACGGGTTGAGTTCACGACTCATGGAAACTTCCACGGGTAGTGGAACCCAATCGTGGTTCCTGGGAGTTATCAGCTAGGAGAATTCCATGGATGACTTCTACGGTCAATGGAAACTTTTACGATCTGTTGATTCAAGTCGTGGTCCCAACTTTAGAGGAGCAGTCCTCTGATCTGTGTTCCACAAGTCCAGTCCACGACTCGTGGACTGTTCCACGGCTCATGAAAGTGACTCGTGGTTCTGCTG